>OW203766.1:9005419-9278531 GCA_934045905.1 Leuctra nigra | reverse complement strand
TGCAGTTGCGTCATTCCACAGCGTGCAGTTGGAACTGCAGGAGGCTGCCATGTAAGTATCAACACAGGGGTGGCTTCATAGCACTTGTAATGATTTTACATTGGGATTAGGTTTAGAAAACTTACATTATTTTTCTAGTGTGTCCACCAGGAATAATTTCATCCATTTTTATAAATATAGTAATTCTTCGTCTTGATGTTATCTTGATAGTGATTTTCATATTTCTACTTTGTAATTACTTTCCAGGAATTCTAAAAGAAATCTGTTCAAGATTGTTTTGGAAATTATTATTATGTTTTCTTTCATATTTACGATTTTACTGTTCTGTTCGTAGATTGCAAGTGACATTTTATTGTTGCCACCATCTTAATAGCATTTAGAATAGCTGTGATTCTGTATACTCTCTTTGCAATATTTGATAGCTTTAGGAGAAATCTGGGGAACGAAAAGGGATCTCTCACATTACAAAAATACATCGATTTACGTCAATTCATAAGTAATTAAATCTGAACCGTCAACGTGCCAACGTAATGTCCGTCCTTGGGGGAAAACTTTAATTTTTTGTATTACAGATGTAAAACAAAAGAAGCTCGTGCAAACTATGAATAAGGAAGTGGTGTGATTTCAAACATATGCTAGTTGCTTGAATGATGACTAAAGTTAAAGTGTAGCATCCAATTTAGTGAGTGAGTAGTAGAACTTGGCACAAACTCTGTAGCAAAAAATAATATTCTTGGATTTACTTGATTCATTCAAGACGAGGAATGTACGAAGTTTAGCACCAAATTCTTGGAATATCACCAATGACAGCAAGGTAAGAATTGTTTTCCCAGTTCAATTCATACATCTTTCCAAGATCTATCTATTCCACCATTGGTCGTAAATGACCCACAATCAATGTTCTTCAAGCCATTTAAATTCGGCATAATAAGTAATGTCCATTTTGCCTTATAGCTAGTTGGTATGTCCAGGTTCATGGTTTGCAGTGTCAATTCCATGTAGATGCCATAATATACAGAATTTGTTGAACTCACTCTTACGTGGTGGATGTTACTTTCATTGTATAACCATTGACTAACACCTATTTCAAATAGTTCAACTATTTCAAATAGTTACAAAATAATTCAACATCCCACGTGGTTCCAAATTGAACAAAGGAATCGGTTGCACAGTATTTAATGAATGATAATGAAGGAAACGTCCTCATAAAAACTATGTTTTTAATCACAGGTGACGCAGATATCCATCTTGTTAGAATATCCAGTTAAAAATGTGGGTTAAAATCAGGTTAAAGAGATCTTTGGACCAGCATCAAAATATGTCGCGATGAAGGAACAGGAAATCTCTATTTTGGCAAACTTACAAGATTATAATCACCCATTAGTTGTCGCTTGAAACAAGAAAATGTCTCTTACACAATCCATTGGGAAGCAAAATGTTTACAACTTGGTGTTACTATTAGAAACAGAAGATCACAATGTTCAACTAAATGCTCAGAATTTGCGTACTGGACTGAAAGCTCTAAAGCTTCAAAAGCTCGTAACTATAAATGCTGCATTTTTATGGATCAACAGTAGGAGGTTAATTTGTAGTGTTTATTTGAAATAAGAACATCCATCATGGGAACCCACATAAGAAGGTGAAGGGGGCAAGGGTGTATATTGCCCCCCCCCCCCCAACCACTCGCCGTGAAGGTCCTGGTCAATGCCGATGCTGGTTTCACTGCACGACAAACGATATCCTAATTCAGGATCTATTTCAAATATCTGCCACAAGGAAAGAGTTACAATGATTGGTACATTTTATGCATGTTGTGTCTGATCGCCTCCCCCATGTCTAGGTGGCCCCTGGTGGTGTGCGTCGTTCTCACCTCCGCCTCCGCGCTGCAGGACGTGGTCCGCATAGGCGGCTTGTTCCACACGACGGAGGCGGCGCAGGAGTGACGTCCATGTTGTGTCTGATCGCCTCCCCCATGTCTAGGTGGCCCCTGGTGGTGTGCGTCGTTCTCACCTCCACCTCCGCGCTGCAGGACGTGGTCCGCATAGGCGGCTTGTTCCACACGATGGAGGCGGCGCAGGAGTGACGTCCATGTTGTGTCTGATCGCCTCCCCCATGTCTAGGTGGCCCCTGGTGGTGTGCGTCGTTCTCACCTCCGCCTCCGCGCTGCAGGACGTGGTCCGCATAGGCGGCTTGTTCCACACGACGGAGGCGGCGCAGGAGTGACGTCCATGTTGTGTCTGATCGCCTCCCCCATGTCTAGGTGGCCCCTGGTGGTGTGCGTCGTTCTCACCTCCACCTCCGCGCTTCAGGACGTGGTCCGCATCACGATGAAGGCGGCGCAGGAGTGACGTCCATGTTGTGTCTGATCGCCTCCCCCATGTCTAGGTGGCCTCTGATGGTGTGCGTCGTTCTCACCTCCGCCTCCGCGCTGCAGGACGTGGTCCGCATCGGCGGCTTGTTCCACACGATGGAGGCGGCGCAGGAGTTGGCGTTCCGGTACGCCGCCGAGACCATCAACGCCGACCACTCGATCCTCTACAACCACACTTTGATGACTCACAACGAGAAGGTGCCGGAGCACGACAGCTTCCAAGTCTCAAGGACAGGTTGGAAATATCTAATTGATGATTCTGAACAATCAATTGTGTTTCGATTCCTTGCGTTCAAATGAGAGTAATTCATGTTTTTATTATCACTATATAAAACATATCATTTTGTTTCGTTTCATTTGCTATGAACAGATAATGTCATACTTAAAATTTCAGATCTGCTACGTCGCTATTCACCAATGTATGAAGAATAGCAATGGCAGATGTATGCTACTCTCTGGAACTCACTTTACTTTTGTCGAACATTTTTATTTCTCTCCTATTTTCTAGTTTGTAATTAAACCTACACGTAAACGCATTGACACTAAGTAGTACACATTAGATGATTGAGCGTTGTCGTTAATTTGTTCTCAGCTGAGACAAGCGCAGAAATTCCTTTTAAGATTTTGTATTTCCTTTTCAGTGTGTAAGCTCCTCGGTATCGGCATGGCCGGTATATTCGGGCCTCAGTCCAGCGACACGTCCGACCACGTCCAGTCCATGTGTGACGCCATGGACGTGCCTCACATCGAGACACGTTGGGACGTGAACCAGAAGCGTCAGGACTTCCTCGTCAATCTCTACCCTCATCCAGCCACATTGTCCAGGGTAAGTCAAACAAATGCTCATTCAAGAGTTAAACAGTATATATAAGCGGACACTAACGACAAATGTAGACGAACCATGGCGATGTTATGACAGTGGTAGGCAGTTTGCTTCATTTGGGGTTGTGGTGGAACTGAAATGGACCATTTTCGAAGCAAGGGCCTTACTGCCCACAACCGTTGTAATTAGCCTTGTGTCAGCACAATAGGGTGTGACGATAAAAGCAACTAAACAACAAACATTAGTAAAATTCAGTTGATTAAATTATACATTATACTTCGAATTCATTCAAAAGACAAAAGTTAGAGAATACAAAGATTTGAATCAATTCACATGTGCAATCCTGAAATGTAGACCTGTACTTATGGTTGATCTTAGAGAGGAAAAAAGGCAGAGATGTATTTTTCCTTTGGAAAATTTGTCATAGTTCCATGCATGGTATTTGTGCCATTGTTGTGTGTTGACATCATATTGATGTCTTGTCTCTGTCTTCAGATGTACGTCGAGATCGTGCAGGCCTGGAAATGGAAGAGCTTCACCGTGATCTACGAAGAGGGTGAGGGTCTTCTGCGTCTGCGCGGTCTGCTCAGCATGTATCCTCCTAAAGGTCACACCGTGACTGTGCGACAGCTGCATCCCAGTCTGACCAATCACAGACCGATCCTCAGAGAGATCCGCCAATCAGGAGCGAAGAACATTGTTCTGGATTGCTCGGTGGATCGGTTGGGGGAGATCCTCAAGCAGGCGCAACAAGTGGGGCTCATAGTGGCAGACATGAACATCATCGTCACCAACCCAGTGAGTGAATTCTACACTTTACGTCTAAATCCCGATTTACACACTTAAACAAAATTTCCATGAATGGACACATCCAGATTTTACAAAAGTCACAGTAGCTGTTTGTTTTTCCACATATCATATCACTGGTAAACGTCTAGCCTATCCAATCATGGAGGTGTAATTTGAATTATAGTTCCATGATCGAATAGATTACCCTCTCAGAAGCCAAACAAATCAGGTCAGGTCACTCTGATTCTGAGCGTAGGGTTTTCGAGATTTGGTACAGTTCATGATTTGTTTTGTTTCCAAAGTTGACAAGACACAGTAAAGCCGATCCTAAATATAAATCCAGATTTTTATCATTCCACTTTTGAGTATTCAAGTTACGGATTCAGAGAGGCCCATATTTGGAAAAACTTGACTATCCCGGACAATTTTAGAATCCAATACAACCCCAGACTTTGGTCTATGGAGGTATGACTGTCTCAATTATACGGTGATCTGTCGCCTGCAGGACATGCACACGGTGGACTTGGAGCCGTTCCAATGGGCCGGGACAAACATCACCGGCGTGCGCCTTGTGGATCCACTCAATGTCGACGTCCAGATGGCGGTGAAGAGCTGGTCGGACCGGGAGATGAGACAGGGAGTCATCCTCGACATCACGCCAGACACCCTCAGGGTAAGTCATCCTCGACATCACTCCAGACACCCTCAGGGTAAGTCATCCTCGACATCACTCCAGACACCCTCAGGGTAAGTCATCCTCGACATCACGCCAGACACCCTCAGGGTAAGTCATCCTCGACATCACTCCAGACACCCTCAGGGTAAGTCATCCGCGACATCACGCCAGACACCCTCAGGGTAAGTCATCCTCGACATAACACCAGACATCCTCAGGGTAAGTCATCCTCGACATCACTCCAGACACCCTCAGGGTGAGTCATCCGCGACATCACGCCACACACCCTCAGGGTAAGTCATCCTCGACATCACTCCAGACACCCTCAGGGTAAGTCATCCTCGACATCACTCCAGACACCCTCAGGGTGAGTCATCCTCGACATCACGCCACACACCCTCAGGGTGAGTCATCCTCGACATCACGCCACACACCCTCAGGGTAAGTCATAGAAACACTCTTCCCACATCGCTTATCGATGAGCAATTCCTTGCCGAGTTGAAATGGATGTGTCTCTGGAGTGGGCAGCTAACTCCAGGGGTAGAAATAACAACTTCTATCCACGATAAAACAAGACTAGTTGAAGTATTCGAATTTTTGAATTTCAAATTTTGATTTTGCAACTTCGATGCCAAATATGTAGGGTCGTTGTAACTTGTAGAGATCTTACTTTGAGAACTGACGACCATCAAATCTGAATCAATATCAGTAATGCCACATGCTTCGAGGGATTAGTTGTGAAAGAGAGATATTTTAATAATTTAGAAATGATAACAGGCAATATTAATATAATATAGGTCTACATTTCGCCGTGGTAACACGTCGTGGCCTTCAGAGAGTTGATGACATCAGATGAAGCATCCCTGTGTCTGTACTTCAGTAGACTTGCAGTGGTTTAATATTATGCAAGTATTGCCGTAGAGAACGCATAATCACTACGTCACTATTCTATTCGATGACTCATGGCGACATATTGTGCAGCCGGTTGTGCGATATTTGCTGATACGTAGGATGAAAATTAACCGATTGCTCAGCAGCGGTCATTTGAAGCTAGTAGTTAAGTTTGTTTTGTTTTTGTGTTGTCTCGTCAGTCTCGGTTGAGGAAGCCGACTGAGAGCGTCGGCGAAATGTCAAGTGCTATTTTACATGGTTTTTAGTTAGAATACTAGAGTTTTATCCTAGACTAGAGAACATGTTTGCCGCTATTCTTGCAGTTGAGCACGGCGCTGATCTACGACGCCGTGTTCCTGTTCGCCAAGGCTCTGGCGCGTCTCCCAGCGCCCCCCTCAGTGTCCTCCATGGACTGCAACTCCGACGCCACGTGGAAGCACGGCTCCTCGATGATCAACTTCATGCGCGATGTGAGTAGAACAAGTAGTATGATATTGTGTAATGGCGCGTCTCCCAGCGCCCCCCTCAGTGTCCTCCATGGACTGCAACTCCGACGCCACGTGGAAGCACGGCTCCTCGATGATCAACTTCATGCGCGATGTGAGTAGAACAAGTAGTATGATATTGTGTAATGGCGCGTCTCCCAGCGCCCCCCTCAGTGTCCTCCATGGACTGCAACTCCGACGCCACGTGGAAGCACGGCTCCTCGATGATCAACTTCATGCGCGATGTGAGTAGAACAAGTAGTATGATATTGTGTAATGGCGCGTCTCCCAGCGCCCCCCTCAGTGTCCTCCATGGACTGCATCTCCCACGCCACGTGGAAGCACGGCTCCTCGATGATCAACTTCATGCGCGATGTGAGTAGAACAAGTAGTATGATATTGTGTAATGGCGCGTCTCCCAGCGCCGCCCTCAGTGTCCTCCATGGACTGCAACTCCCACGCCACGTGGAAGCACGGCTCCTCGATGATCAACTTCATGCGCGATGTGAGTAAAACAAGTAGTATGATATTGTGTAATGGCGCGTCTCCCAGCGCCCCCCTCAGTGTCCTCCATGGACTGCAACTCCCACGCCACGTGGAAGCACGGCTCCTCGATGATCAACTTCATGCGCGATGTGAGTAGAACAAGTAGTATGATATTGTGTAATGGCGCGTCTCCCAGCGCCTCCCTCAGTGTCCTCCATGGACTGCAACTCCCACGCCACGTGGAAGCACGGCTCCTCGATGATCAACTTCATGCGCGATGTGAGTAGAACAAGTAGTATGATATTGTGTAATGGCGCGTCTCCCAGCGCCCCCCTCAGTGTCCTCCATGGACTGCAACTCTGACGCCACGTGGAAGCACGGCTCCTCGATGATCAACTTCATGCGCGATGTGAGTAGAACAAGTAGTATGATATTGTGTAATGGCGCGTCTCCCAGCGCTCCCCTCAGTGTCCTCCATGGACTGCAACTCCGACGCCACGTGGAAGCACGGCTCCTCGATGATCAACTTCATGCGCGATGTGAGTAGAACAAGTAGTATGATATTGTGTAATGGCGCGTCTCCCAGCGCCCCCCTCAGTGTCCTCCATGGACTGCAACTCCGACGCCACGTGGAAGCACGGCTCCTCGATGGTCAACTTCATGCGCGATGTGAGTAGAACAAGTAGTATGATATTGTGTAATGGCGCGTCTCCCAGCGCCACCCTCAGTGTCCTCCATGGACTGCAACTCCCACGCCACGTGGAAGCACGGCTCCTCGTTGATCAACTTCATGCGCGATGTGAGTAGAACAAGTAGTATGATATTGTGTAATGGCGCGTCTCCCAGCGCCCCCCTCAGTGTCCTCCATGGACTGCAACTCCGACGCCACTTGGAAGCACGGCTCCTCGATGATCAACTTCATGCGCGATGTGAGTAGAACAAGTAGTATGATATTGTGTAATGGCGCGTCTCCCAGCGCCCCCCTCAGTGTCCTCCATGGACTGCATCTCCCACGCCACGTGGAAGCACGGCTCCTCGATGATCAACTTCATGCGCGATGTGAGTAGAACAAATAGTATGATATTGTGTAATGGCGCGTCTCCCAGCGCCCCCCTCAGTGTCCTCCATGGACTGCATCTCCCACGCCACGTGGAAGCACGGCTCCTCGATGATCAACTTCATGCGCGATGTGAGTAGAACAAGTAGTATGATATTGTGTAATGGCGCGTCTCCCAGCGCCCCCCTCAGTGTCCTCCATGGACTGCAACTCCGACGCCACGTGGAAGCACGGCTCCTCGATGATCAACTTCATGCGCGATGTGAGTAGAACAAGTAGTATGATATTGTGTTATGGCGCGTCTCCCAGCGCCCCCCTCAGTGTCCTCCATGGACTGCAACTCCGACGCCACGTGGAAGCACGGCTCCTCGATGATCAACTTCATGCGCGATGTGAGTAGAACAAGTAGTATGATATTGTGTAATGGCGCGTCTCCCAGCGCCCCCCTCAGTGTCCTCCATGGACTGCAACTCCCACGCCACGTGGAAGCACGGCTCCTCGATGATCAACTTCATGCGCGATGTGAGTAGAACAAGTAGTATGATATTGTGTAATGGCGCGTCTCCCAGCGCCGCCCTCAGTGTCCTCCATGGACTGCAACTCCCACGCCACGTGGAAGCACGGCTCCTCGATGATCAACTTCATGCGCGATGTGAGTAGAACAAGTAGTATGATATTGTGTAATGGCGCGTCTCCCAGCTACCCCCTCAGTGTCCTCCATGGACTGCAACTCCGACGCCACGTGGAAGCACGGCTCCTCGATGATCAACTTCATGCGCGATGTGAGTAGAACAAGTAGTATGATATTGTGTAATGGCGCGTCTCCCAGCGCCCCCCTCAGTGTCCTCCATGGACTGCAACTCCGACGCCACGTGGAAGCACGGCTCCTCGATGATCAACTTCATGCGCGATGTGAGTAGAACAAGTAGTATGATATTGTGTAATGGCGCGTCTCCCAGCGCCGCCCTCAGTGTCCTCCATGGACTGCAACTCCCACGCCACGTGGAAGCACGGCTCCTCGATGATCAACTTCATGCGCGATGTGAGTAGAACAAGTAGTATGATATTGTGTAATGGCGCGTCTCCCAGCGCCCCCCTCAGTGTCCTCCATGGACTGCAACTCCGACGCCACGTGGAAGCACGGCTCCTCGATGATCAACTTCATGCGCGATGTGAGTAGAACAAGTAGTATGATATTGTGTAATGGCGCGTCTCCCAGCGCCCCCCCTCAGTGTCCTCCATGGACTGCAACTCCCACGCCACGTGGAAGCACGGCTCCTCGATGATCAACTTCATGCGCGATGTGAGTAGAACAAGTAGTATGATATTGTGTAATGGCGCGTCTTCCAGCGCCCCCCTCAGTGTCCTCCATGGACTGCAACTCCCACGCCACGTGGAAGCACGGCTCCTCGATGATCAACTTCATGCGCGATGTGAGTAGAACAAGTAGTATGATATTGTGTAATGGCGCGTCTCCCAGCGCCCCCCTCAGTGTCCTCCATGGACTGCAACTCCCACGCCACGTGGAAGCACGGCTCCTCGATGATCAACTTCATGCGCGATGTGAGTAGAACAAGTAGTATGATATTGTGTAATGGCGCGTCTCCCAGCGCCCCCCTCAGTGTCCTCCATGGACTGCAACTCCCACGCCACGTGGAAGCACGGCTCCTCGATGATCAACTTCATGCGCGATGTGAGTAGAACAAGGCTTGAGACGAATTGCTAGCTCCTCTACGCGAACCAGATAACCCAAGTGCTCTGATTCATCTCCAAGATAATGGAAAGCATACATCCGAGGAGGAAAGAGAAGACAATAGAGAAATACTTAATTGATAATATGAGTCTATTCATTAAATATGGAGCGTGATTTGGGTAACAACAAAATTTTAATTTATATTTATTAATTCAAGCCTTTCCAACAATTATGTCGAGTAAGGAACGTTCCCTTAAAACTGTTTGACAAAATATTGTATAATTGTAAACCATTTCTAGGGTACTTTATATGGCTGTTTGCTAGACTCGACTGTTTCTCCAATCTTCTCTTTCTTCTCCAGCACCTCTCCCCACTTCTCTCCATCTTCCCATATCGTATCCCTCCCGACTTCTTCCCTATCTTCTACATCCCTTTAGCTTTGATCTTTCCAACTCTCTCTGGTTATTTATACTCTTTTTTAATATATCTGCTCGTCATTACACATGCTCCATCATCATTACTCTTTACCATTTCAGCCTCTCTCTTTCAATCTTATACTTAAATTTAATCCATTTCTTATTACCACGATAAATAACTGAGCTAATTTTAAAATTTGCATTCGTATTGTTAGATAAGATCTATGGCTATGATAAAGGATTGGTGACTGATCCTCTCCAGACGCTAAAAAATGTGTACACGTATCTTCTTTACCTGCTCCAGGGGCAGATCATGCACCGAGGCCTCAGCGGCCTCATCCAGTTCGACAACGAGGGATTCCGCAGCAAGTTCCAGGTGGACATCGTGGAGATGGGCGCCGAGGGGCTCGAGAAGGTCGCCACGTGGAACTCCACTGAGGGACTGAACATGACGCGAGTGCTGCCCGAGTCTGCGCACAACAGCCAGCTGTCCATTCGCAACATGTCCTTCATAGTGCTCACGGCGCTGGTAAGCAACCTGATACCTGATAGTCATTCTATAACACGCGGACGTTATTATATTATTTCTTCTTGTTTTTTCTTGTTTTTAGACATTTTTAGTGGATCAGTAGGTAATCATTCCCAACCAATAGGTATACCTTCAAAAGAAAATATGAAAAGCATAAAATATGAACCAAAGTTTGATCTATCTCCACCATACAAAGTTTAACAAATTTGATTTCCTTTTTAAAGGATAATGTGTAAACAAGGTATGTTTTATATAGTAACATACGTATCAGATCTGTACCCCGGAGGTAATTGGCCGGGAGTCTATTTCATCGATTTTGCATACTTTTCTCTAAACAAATACAGTTATTGAAATATTTGCTTAAAAAATTACTTGTCTCGCCATTACAAATATGATTGGATGAAGTCAGAAGTACTTGCTTTTGCACTTCAAGCATCATTGAAATGGACTTCTGTCCTTCTAGCTCCGATATACAGAGGCTCTAAAGTGACGAGTCTCGATGTGCATGTTACAGAGCAAACCCTACGGCATGATGAAACGCTCCAGCGGGGCTCTGACCGGAAACGCTCAGTACGAAGGCTTCGGGATTCAGCTGATCGAGGAGATCTCGAACATGTTGGGTTTCAACTACACATTCGCGTTGCAGGAAGATCAAAAGTACGGCTCGCTGAACAAAACCACCAAGCAGTGGGACGGCATGGTGCGAGAACTGCTGGAGAATGTGAGTCTTTAACCCTACCGCAGGGGTCGGCAACATTTTTTGGTGACGGAGCCAATTTCCCAAAAAGTAATACATTAAATAATAATGGGAGCCGCAGTCGAGGCAATCAAATATAATACACCGAAAATAATAATATGAATTACTAGTTTCTTTTGATATTTTGACAAAGCCCCCAAGTTTTTGCCCCCGCCCCCTCCTGCAGGTCTCTTTTTTATAATTTCAACTTTCAACAATTTAGTAGTGATTCTTGCATTCTAAAATGAAGAAACTGAATCAAACAACATTTCAATTGTTATCCCGCAGGGCGTATTTTTTTCGAATTTTCAGATTTTTCGGTTCCAGATTTTTATTTAAATTATAAAGAGCCATTCAAGAACCACCAGGAAGCCGCAGTTTGCCGACCCATACCCTACGGGTATATTGGATACCACAGTTCTCGTCAGGGATGGGTGACCATTCTGCTCTGGCTTGCCAGTTGCTACCCTTGGGTCAGAGAGACTTCGGTGTTTGAAGGTTAGTGTGGCTACCTCCCTCCACCTGTTATCAGTCTCTCGACGGCGCGGGTTGTGGAGGTCTGTGTTTACAACGTCCTTCGGACCCCTTGGTATCTATCGTCAGGAGTAGGCTACATGCCGGTACCGGGTTTCCTCTCCTCCCTTCTCTATATTACATTCTCACTAGTGGAGACTCGGCTCTGTTGATAATAATAGACAGTGAACAGTTAAATCTACAAGTGATGGTTTCATCTTTCTGAGATGAACAGTCTGAAGTGTTCAAATTGTGAACCATCCATCTTATGTCTGCCCCTCAGAGAGCTGACCTGGCCATCACCGACTTGACCATCAACGCTGAACGAGAAGGCGCCGTCGACTTCACGATGCCGTTCATGAACCTGGGCATCAGCATCTTGTACAAGGCGTCGAAGAAGGAGGCGCCGAAGCTCTTCTCCTTCTTGTCGACATTCTCGGATGGAGTCTGGTACTACATGTTAGCTGCCTACACTGGAGTCTCACTCGTCCTTTTCATTGCGGGCAGGTAAACAAATGGAGACGAAATCACAATAAAGAAGCTTGTAAAGTACAAGCAGAAGGCCTATTTTAGAACGTTTTCCCAATTCCATTCCAGTGAAATCCGGTCACGGCTATAAGGATTAATGGAATCGAATTCCAGCAGAATTGGGAATTTAAAAGCTCTAGAACACGGTCACAGGTATCACTTAATTCAATATGATCAGAGCACACTTACAAATTAAAATGCGTAGGTAGTACTTGTTTGCGTTTTGCGTTTTCCGTTTCTGTTTTATTATAGTCAATCACAAGTCCAGAAAGCGCTCACGGCACACTTGTGATTGGTATAGAAAAATCGGAAAACGCAACGTTTTGCAACTTGAGACACAGATTTAGGTCCAGTTGGGGCCAGGTTTCAATACTCTGCTACAACCAGTAGTAAGTTTGATCGTCCAAGAAAACATGTCCTAATGTGTTATTTACAATCTCTACTAGAGTCAGCCATTGCTCTCCAGACTTGATCATTTCATAACAGGCTTGGGTCTAGCCTGTTTTGACCATTACAATTTTTCAGTAAATCAGATTATATTATGGAAAAATCAGTAAAATGATTCCGAAATTGTTGTTTATATTTGCCAGATTTCAGCTTGATCAGATTAACGGTCTGACGAGGCGCCTCAGGGAGGTTGGGGGGGGGGGGGGGTTGATATGCCATTTTAATTATTTTACAAAATAGAGTGTCAAGTGGAAACGGTATTCTAAAGAAACGGATTGGCTTATAAATATTTGATAGGTATTATCATTCGATGAAGTATCAAATTATCTCTAGTATGTCTCTTTTGTTATTGATAATAACAAGGATTGATTGTCAAGGAACATGACTAAAAACCAATCAGTTTCGTTCAAATACCATTTTTACATTGGCCAATTAAACAAATGGAAAAAAATGAAACCGGGGCCCCTTCGTTTTGTCACTGTTTAATTTCCTTCCTCCGTTCCAGAATCTCCCCCAAGGAATGGACCAACCCGTACCCGTGTATCCAGGATCCAGACGAACTGGAGAACCAATTCAATCTGAAGAACGCCTTCTGGTTCACCATTGGCTCGCTTATGCAACAGGGATCTGAGATAGCGCCAATGTGAGTTGTAGTTCTAATACACGTGAAGTGAAACTAGAACTAGACATTGTATACAATGTCTATGCTAGAACGAATAGCATTTATATTATAGCCCTTCTAGATCAAGGCGACGTACGACGAACATACTTTTCGTTCCGCCACCGTTGCGTCATTTGTGGCCAGACTTATTGAACTTCCCGTTCGGTCCCTTACGTCGCCGTAAGATAGGTACTAGGAAAACGCTCAGTGTAACGCGTTGGTGAGCGAGCACGGGGACATGCAAATTCTCGAACCGGAAATGCGTACACAAGCACAGAAAACATATACATCCATATTGAATTGAAATATGATAACTCAATCAACACAACATATTATTATGCTTTTCATTGAAACTTGAAAATAACATCTAAGCATCTAAGAACCCTGGTTAAAATAAAACAAATCAGATTCAATCCAATTGGCACTGGAAAACATTCATTTTGATACTTCATTACTGACAGATATTAAAAATGTTAATAAGTTCATACGTTCTTAACTGATTGGGATGAAATTTTGTAAAATAAGAGACAATGTTGGTCTTAATGATCATGCAAAATATGAGTTTGATATGAATTATCGAAGACCGTTTTCATTTTTCAGCCTATCAGGAGATATTTATTTAAATTTTAACCAATTAATGGATTTCAAAAAAATTATGGTCTGCAAACAGAGAAGGTTGGTTTTACATGTGTGCAAAATTTCAGCTAGATCAAAGTAAAACTCTGACCTGTATAGCCAAAATATGAATTTGATCAGATTTATCGAATACCATTTTCATTTTTCAACCTATTAGGAGATGTTTATTTCAATTTTAACCAATGAATGGATTTTAAAAAAATTTGGGGCCTGCAAACAGAAAAGGTTGTCTCTACATGTGTGCAAAATTTCAGATCGATCGAAGAAAAACTCTGACCTGTACAGCCTCACCCAACAGAAAAAAAAAAAAAAAAAAAAAAAAAAACAGATGTCCGTGCCAAATGAGCCGAAAGGAGACGCTCGCTACGCTCGCTCAATTAACTGTTGATGCAATTTCCCTATTAGTATCCGAGGAACGAACATAATAAAGAATATGAAAATAAATGTGAATATTATATTGATATTTAATTTTGACCCAATTAAACCATTTTCAACCATTTTCAATAGTAAAGAAATGGTTGCATAAAAAAGAGATCTCTGTAATGTTCACTGACGTGACGTCGACAGCGCCGTGTCCACACGCATGATCGCCGGCATCTGGTGGTTCTTCACTCTCATCATGGTCTCCTCCTACACGGCCAACTTGGCTGCTGTACTGACAGCCTCCAGTCTCAGTCAGCCCTTCAAGACGGCCGAGGAGCTCGCCAATCAGAACGAGATCGCGTACGGCGCGAAGAAAGGTGGATCCACGGCGGGTTTCTTCGAGGTCAGTCACTTTATAACAAAGATGGTCGCAGTTTGTCTGCAGGTGCCACGTTCTTTCACGAACTCTAGACACCCACAATCCGGTTCTAATGATCACCCCTTCCCTTCTTCTCGACATGTCCAGCTGCAATGTCTATTTCAATCCTTTGGTATACTCATCCTAATTCTACCAGGAGGTATTCAAGCGTTCAGTCTTCTCGGAAACCTCTGAGGTTCCATACCAGAATAGTACCTTTCTCATCATCCAACGCTGTCCCTTCTCTCTCCTCCATCTTCTTCTCTCTTGATTCCTCTTCTTGTCAGAGTGAAAATACGTTAAACCAAAATCACTTTTTCTATGTGAAAACAGTTCAGGGAGGGCCGGTGTTACAAACTAAAATTGAAGAGGGATTAACTAATGTTTTGATTAAATTGACTGCACAGGCAATCAGAGTCTTCAAAATATTTGAAACAGTTGAGTTTAATTCAAACTTCAGTTGGTAATAACGGCCCTTAGTTACTTGATCTTTTACATTGAATGCAAGTCAAGTGTACAGTCACCTGATTATGTTGTGATAAAAGCCAGCGATAAAACCAGTCTTGCAAATCATCCCTCTGCATACAATATCAATCAATCTAAGCAACGTATTACATCTGCGTACGAAGCTGTCAGTCGCTTTAGGGGGTAAGGTTTATCCACAACACAATCAGTTACCCTCTATTTTCCGTAGTCCTCCAACAACTCCGTGTACCAGCGCATGTGGGCTTACATGAACTCGCATCCCGAGGTCTGGACACAGGACAACCCTCAGGGTCAAGGATGGGTGAAGAAGAAGAAGTACGCCTACCTCATGGAGTCGACCTCCATCGAGTACATCGTGGAGAGGGACTGCGATCTGCAGCAGGTCGGGGGTCTGCTGGACCACAAGGGATACGGCATAGCCATGAGGAAGAGTAAGTCAATGAGAAGCTCGCTTCAGGGAAACGATTTTTTTCTATGAAGAGATAATCAAATCTTTTGATAAGGTAAAAGGTTATAAGGTTTGACAAGGTATTTGCTGTGAGATGATGAATCGAGTTACCAGCTCATTGGCCGGATTAGTCTTCCAATAGACCTATTCAGAAAGTATCTGGGTAGCTCTGCTTTCTAAATTCACATGCAGTTTGGTTTTCCAGATCTATTGGTGTCTTACAACAATGGGTTACAACAAGAATACACACCTGGAAAATCACATTGTGAATCACATAATGAATATGAAATTCATTAGAATCCAGAGCCATCCGGATCATTTCTCAATTGGTCTACTGATTCAAACTTAGTTTCTGAAGAGAGGAGGAAGAAGATGCTTTTTACCTTCTTGTTTATGATGTATAAGAGAGAATGAGGTGTATACTTTGTCTCGTATAAATCATTCTATCGAATATTTAAACAACGTTGTAACAAATTGATTAAATGTGATGGTGTGATAAGATAACTCACGCCAAAATAGTGTCTTGTAAATAAAACTAAGATGCTTTTTTTCTACAAACTAGAGCCATACCCAAACTATTTGATGGCCCCAGTTCAGACTTATATTGATCTTGTCACTTTCAGACTCGTGGTATCGCAACGAGCTCAGCACGGCAGTGTTGAGACTCCAGGAGACCGGGAAGCTCACCAAGATGAAGGAGCGCTGGTGGAAGGAGGAGCGAGGAGGCGGTGCCTGTCCTGTAAGTAACAGAAGAAGGTGTACAGTGCGTTTGACACGGAATTTGCAGCAGCGAAAAATCTATTTTCTGTATGGAATTCCCATTTTCCATGCTAATTTTGGCAATTTTTCTGGCACTACCTCTATTTCACCCCATATCAATAGAGGAGCAAAGAAAATCCACATTTCTGAGGTGTATACATCATTTTATTGGCGACTGTATTTTGGCATTTGCCCTCAGGCGCTGAAAGGTCCTCTCCAAATGGAGTATACGTATTCGAACAAATGAGCGATACGTGATGGAGCCACTTCTGTCAGGAAACTTTTTAGATGCACTTTTTTTATTTGCAGTTCGTGTTTCCATAGGGCAGTGAAAAAGGAGAAACAATTAAAATTTAAATTTAGTTACAAGTTTACTTTTTCAGCCATAACAAACAACTAAAGCAAATTTAATATAATTTATTTATATAAATATCCCCCTGATATCCTCCATGATCCCCCTTATAGCTAGTACCAAAGAATCCACCCGAGGTCAGTCGTGTTTTCTCGATTAGTGCAGTATTGGATTTGCCAAATTTTATTCAACCAGAGTCACATTATAACAACATATTATTTCAAACATATGTCTTAATTTGTAAAAAAAAAAAAAAAAAAAAAAAAAAAATCATTCGGATTTTTTTTTTTAACAAGTCATGTATATTTTCAAATATGAGTCGTCACTGCATACTTCAATACAGCCTGACTGCACGCCACTGATTGCACCTAGACTCGGTGTGGATGTTTTGTGAGCTGCTTGACGTGCTGTCATTCGTGTCTTAGAGCGCTGCCGGCGGGGCGGCGTCGCAACTCAGTCTGGCTCACGTCGGCGGCGTCTTCGTCGTCCTGGTGTCCGGCGTCGCCCTCGCCATCGTCTTCACCGTCATCGAGCTCATCTACGACGCTTGCCAAAAGTCTTACAAAGAAAAGGTTTGTGCCAGCTTGCTCTATCTCTCGGGATAGTCAACAACTTCTTAATGCTTTTAAACTTGCTCGCAATTGCAATATCATTTTTCAGCTTAGGGACGAGGTTTGCTGTAGAAGAATGCTAATGGCTTGTCGGTAGAATTAATGCTTATATCGTGTGACAAGTACCTACCATGAACATGATCTGATCTGATTAACTATCAGACAAAAACAAAAATAGGGATATGAGTAAATCAATCGATTGATGACACCCATGGTATAAGAATCGATGACATCTTAAATTTTCAGTGAAACCTATAGGTAATCTGTAACAATATTATATTCTGCGATACGTTCGTCTTAAGAAATAAGAGTCAAATGCACTCCAAAATGATAATTTAAAATATTCGATCGAGAACACTTAAAATGTACAGTGGAACCCTAATCTGTAACATTTGATCTTCTGCAATCTGACACTGATGCAATCTGATACAAGCTGCAGTCAGCTGCACACGAAGGTAAACATTGGAGATAACATTTCCTTAATTCGTTAACACTTAAATTTATACCAATCTATCTTCGATATGTTTTAAAAATAATTATCATAGCTAAGTTTAAGTCAACCTTAGCAATAAAGCTACGTACCAATAAGACAATATTTATGCCGAAACTTTTGTCTCAGTAGGGACATTTCAATTTCAGCTTTGACATAAGATTGGGTACAAATATTGTAATTATAAGTTCGTGTTTATAAATGCTAAGGTCCACTCAAAAATTACCAAGATGCTAAATGCTAATTATTTATAATTTTTTACATAATTTGAATACCTAGTTCAATAGTTATGACAATATCAAGGATCAAGAACGTTTAATTACCTTCAAATGCAGCTAAATCCGCAAACAATCGACTTTTGTTTTAGAAAGTGAATGCAGAATCAAGTAGCCCAAACAAAATTTGCTTGTCTGAATAATCTTATCGTCTTCTTCTTCTTCTTCTTGTCTTCTATTCCACTTTTCATGTGTCCGTAGACTGTACTATTATTACATATCTAAATAGCTCCTAAGTTTACAAGTTGCTCATGTCCTTGCGCAGGTATCGTTTCGAATCTTACTCTTGGAGGACCTGCGCTTCATCGCCATGTGTTCGGGATCCACGAAGCCGGTGAGGAAGTACAACAGCAGCAGCGACGTCGCTGGCGAACTCGACAACGACGACCCCGGCGTCGCAGAAGACAGAGGATACTGATGGAGGCAGCGACGTCGCCGGTGAGCTTGACAACGACGACCCCGGCGTCGCAGAAGACAGAGGACACTGATGGAGGCAGCGACGTCGCCGGTGAACTCGACAACGACGACCCCGGCGTCGCAGAAGACAGAGGACACTGATGGAGGCAGCGACGTCGCCGGCGAACTCGACAACGACGACCACGGCGTCGCAGAAGACAGAGGACACTGATGGAGGCAGCGACGTCGCCGGTGAGCTTGACAACGACGACCCCGGCGTCGCAGAAGACAGAGGACACTGATGGAGGCAGCGACGTCGCCGGCGATCTCGACAACGACGACCCCGGCGTCGCAGAAGACAGAGGACACTGATGGAGGCAGTGACGTCGCCGGTGAGCTCGACAAAGACGACCCCGGTGTCAGAAGACAGAGGACACTGATGGAGGCAGCGACTTCGCCGGTGAACTTGACAACGACGACCCCGGCGTCGCAGAAGACAGGGGACACTGATGGAGGCAGCGACTTCGCCGGTGAACTTGACAACGACGACCCCGGCGTCGCAGAAGACAGGGGACACTGAAGACTGTAGATCGAAGTGTAAACCAAAGTAGAGAACTCGCTGTGTTTTGTGTCTTTTGTATCAACAAGTTATAAAATATAATTTTTATTACAATTCAAAAGTAATTTCAATTCCCATCTGACCATCAAAAGAAATCTTGATCATTTGAGAAACGGAAACGAGAATATTGTTTTCTCCCAAGAAACACTTCTTACACAGTTTTAAAATGCTGGAAGAACCTGGTTTGACTTCAGTTAACTGCTCTTGATACAAGTATAAACATCAGGAGCAAACATAGCAACTAATATTGAACAATTTTCGGGGCGTTGATCATTGATCAAGATAGATTACAATTACATATTTAATGATGCATAGTATGAACGAAATGCTGTTTGAGTATACTTAACCGCAATTTTTTAATTTTGTGCAAATTTATGATTTTTTAAGCTCGATTTAAACGTAGCAATTTCTTGAACACTTCTGTGTCACATTTCCTGGTGGAATAGAACATGTTCTAACATTTTATATAAATGCTGAGCTAAGTTCTGTGACAAGATTACTACGTGTAAATATAAAATTGTATGAAAGATAGGAATGTGACATTGATGTTGTTCAAGACATTGAACCGTGTAAACAAACGCTCATTATTAAAGATCAATCAAAGATCAATTAATTTATTACAACTTTGTCGCTTCAACGTATTATTCAGTCTTCAACAGGGAGATAGGAATTCCTTTCAAGCTTTTATTAAAAACTAATAAATTGGTATTTTAGCTTCTCTTCTGCTGGTTCTGGGTCACATTTGTGTTCGGCTATTCCATCAGCCTTCAACTAACCGATCACAAAACTGACAATCAAAACGCGTATTTAAAAATACCCTGTCGCAAAAGCGAGAGTGTTGTGGACACGTGATGGCGCTATATTTAGCCGGCTTGAGTCGAGCCAACGCGGCGAGATCTGCTCCAGTCTGCTCTCATAGCGCCGCCAGGAACCAGGAATATGTGAGTAGATCCGATCATCAGATATCAGTGTCACGTGACGTGTGTGCATCTGTGACGTCACTCACGGGGACGAAACAAACATTGCAATGAATGAGTAGTGAGAACATAGTGAGAATAGGTAGAGAGACTAGAGAGAGTCACAATTGATAGTCGCTAACGTCATGGGAATCCTGTATTAATGGACTGTTCTGGGCGCGCCCCGGATGTGTCACTATCATTGCCACTATCATTGTCACTATCATCTCATTGTGACTATCATTGTCACCTTGGGCCAGATTCACAAAAAGTATTATCTCTTAATACGTACTCTTTTGTATTATCTTTTATTTAACATGGTGTTTTTGGTATTAAATCAAAAGATAATACGTAAGAGAAGATAATACCTTTTGTGAATCCAGCCCCAGGAGCTGACGAGTTCGAGAAGTCGGGATGCAATATAATTGCATCTCGCGCCTTTCGGTTTACATGCACTTTTTAATATTTTAGGCGACTTTCGTTGACGTTTCACACCTTTTTCACTCGTTTTTCTTTTTTATCTGTTTTATCTGCCCTTTTACTTATATTTGACACGTTGTAATGTACCTTGAGCCTGACGTCCGTCCTTAATGTCACTTGCATACCAATGTCAGTACCAATGCATTGTACCAATGGACAAAATGTCCTCAAAATAATTCAACCTACATCAACTCACTGCTCTACAATGCTCTGCCACTCTCTCTTAAGGACAAAAATATCAGCTTCACTGAATTTAAACACAAACTTAAAATTATCTTAACAGACAAAGCCTATTATTCTGTAGATGAATATATGCAGGACAAGAACTGAGGCGTCAGTTGTCAAATTCATTTAGACTTAGTATTTTATTTTATGTTAAGTATACTTCATTACCTACTATATTTAATTATTAATAAACTGTACAAAATATGCAACTAAACATAAGTTACTTTTAAGATACCTACTTGATAAGGAGATCATCAATATTTATAACCTCATATTCATATGTACATAATATTCTTTCCATGCTAATCTTAAGATTACTTTCCATACACCTGCACACTGATACTTGTATCATAGGGTATTATATTTGTTAAAATGCTACATCTGTAATGTAATAACAAATTTGGAAATAAAAACTACTACTACTACCACTACTACTACTACATACCAATGTTGGTGCAACTCTAAATCAAAATACAACATAGCATATTTCATGTGATTTACCTATTCAAACAGATTTATCACAGTTTCAAATGCACATCTACATTCTCTCTTGACGGTTCGTATTTTCACTAATTTGTTTCTCCACATCTTCTCTACTTATTGCGTATAGATAATTAAATTGCAGATTCAGATTTTGAAATGCCTCACGATTTCATCGGTTTTCATGAAACTCCAATACTGTGTGAAAATGAACGCATAAAACCTTGATGTAAAAACCATTTTGAAACTATTTAAGAATTTGGCCCAATTTCAAAAAAGCACGAAGCGATGTTTTCGTTCCAAATCAAATCGTCCACGCAAGTGTTTGTTGCCTCGCGAAACAACAACTCAAGTTCTTCTCGAATAGAATAAGTTCTTCTTCATGATTAATGTGTCTTCAGGGCATTAGGGCTTTCAAACCATCAACCATTAACGTATTATTCCGCGGAAGTTTTGAAAAAAATCATGTTTTATTGAAATTATTCAAGTATAAAGTGTTTTTAACACTTCATATTCTTCAATTTATTATACAATTGTTATTACTATTGGTTGTCCAAGTTGCTTTCAAACTGTTAAATTCTGTACTTCATAGGTAGAAGGCCAGAAGTCCATTTTAAATATTCTTCTCATCACCTTGATTCCAGGCACTATTCCAGTTAGTGCTTGACGCACTGCTCCCTGACCATGATGTGTCTGATCGCCTCCCCCATGTCTAGGTGGTCCCTGGTGGTGTGCCTCGTTCTCACCTCCGCCTCCGCGCTGCAGGACGTGGTCCGCATCGGCGGCTTGTTCCACACGATGGAGGCGACGCAGGAGTGATGTCCATGTTGTGTCTGATCGCCTCCCCCATGTCTAGGTGGCCCCTGGTGGTGTGCCTGGTTCTCACCTCCGCCTCCGCGCTGCAGGACGTGGTCCGCATCGGCGGCTTGTTCCACACGATGGAGGCGGCGCAGGAGCTGGCGTTCCGGTACGCCGCCGAGACCATCAACGCCGACCACTCGATCCTCTACAACCACACGTTGATGACTCACAACGAGAAGGTGCCGGAGCACGACAGCTTCCAAGTCTCAAGGACAGGTTGGAAGCAATGTTAATGATGATTCTGTACAATAATTTCAATGGGGAATGAATCCTTGTGTTCGATTCGAATGATAGTCATTTATGTTTTATTTATCACTAAAGAAGGCATTTCATTTTGTTTCGTTTCATTTGCTATTAACAGATAATGTCATACTTAAAATTTCAGATCTAATGATACTTTGCCAATTGTATGAATAATAGCAATGGCAGATGTATGCTACCCTCTGGAACACATTTTTTTAACATCCTTTATTTTCATCAAACATTTTTTTCTCTCCTAATTTCTAGTTTGTAATTTAACCTGCACGTAAACGCATTGACACTTAGTAGTACAAATTATGCTGTTGAGCGTTGTCTTTTATTTGTTCTCAGCAGAGACAAGCACTGAGATTCCTTTTGAGATTTTGTATTTCCTTTTTAGTGTGTAAGCTCCTCGGTATTGGCATGGCCGGTATATTCGGGCCTCAGTCCAGCGACACGTCCGACCACGTCCAGTCCATGTGTGACGCCATGGACGTGCCTCACATCGAGACACGGTGGGACGTGCGCCAGAAGCGTCAGGACTTCCTCGTCAACCTCTACCCTCATCCAGCAACACTGTCCAGGGTCAGTGATCTCGTCAATTCAAAGAGACAAAGTTTTGCACTTCAAAATATCCTTTCCTTAAAACACTGAAATAATTTGTTATTCAAATCTTCATTCGATCATTGTGTTCACCAGTTGTAGTGACGACAAGGATCTCTATATTAGTAATAGAACCAGATTAATCTAAGTTGAAAATGCTCAAATTTGAAATTTGTACATCTTAGATGTAGATCGTCAAGAGATGCCAACATTTGAAATAAATTATACCGTCCCCCTCGAATTCCGGAGGAGATTGTAGCCGCGTCAGTAACCTCGGCCGCTGACAGCGTCCACCTTAACACCACGAGCGGGTCGTGGTGTGTCTTTGCCTAGTGGCTAGCTCAGACATAGATAGGTCGATGGGTTTGAGCATAGAAAAACAATTAATTAAGCAGAGTAGGAACTAGGAGACTACAAAGATGTTCGGCAGTGGTTACTCAGTACAACTCAATACTCAGAATTACAAAACAAATAATCCACACAGGTGGTTTTATTATACAAAACCATCAACTCAAAAGAGTTACTGAACTAAACAGGCATAAAATAAATAGCACATGGTTTGAGTAGAAAAATGCAAATGGCCTCCGGCCCATGAAGTTACTAGATTGAACAAGAAAGAAAAGTAAATAATTAAATAATACAGTGTGGCAATGCCAACACTTACCTCGAGAGCCTCCTCGACAGATTACTAAACACTAGAGTCAAAATGGGCTAGCACTTTGGTTCGAGAACCTCCGTGCACATTTACTCTGGTACCTTCTATACCTTTCTCATACGTACTCAAATTGTGGAAAGCATAAAATAGCTGTATAATAATGGAATTTCGAAATACAGATCTAAACAGAATAATGGTCTATCCGAGACGAAAACCGAAGGGAACGAACAGGACGTCTTGATCAGAGAACGCCCCTCAAGAAAACCACGAGGTTGGCAAAACGTCGGTAGCAAGCAAGACAATCAAACGCCTCAAACTCACAAACTGAATCGAATGAACGAAACCAGCTTGGCTCTACAAATAGACTAAGGGCAAGACTTCTTAGCAAAAACACAAATGAAAGTCTAAGAAAACATTCATAGACTAAAACTGAAAGGCGTAAGCCTTATGTGAATCTACTTTACCATGCTTCCCGGTTTACCCTGGCTCGCGGAGTTCACGTCCAAACCCCTCGGTAGACGACACGAAAAGACATCGAGGGAAGTTACATGATTTACGAGCAAGACAAAATATCATCCCTTACATTACATCCGGTAATGGAAAATTACCTGTACAACGTCAGAATGACAGCTCGCATCAAAACCTACAAGGTCGGACCATGCTACTTGAACCAACCAGTGGCGCTATCCCACGGCCGAACAGATAACTAACAGTAAAAGAGTGGGAAAATACAAAACCCAATAGGTGGAATAGATGTTAGGTAGGTAATAGTTTTTTAAACTGTTACAAGATTTATTTCCGTCGGATTTCTAGAGATTAGCGAAACCCACTGACAAGCCCTAATACTTCATCTTCTTCTAAACCTCTTCTTATTCCCCTCTTCTAAATCACTCTAATCGCCATTCCTCTTTCTCCAGTATATCTAACTGCTCTCATATTCTCACCCTCTTATCTTTATATTTGAATACAGTACGATGTGTTAAACCCCTTCCTGATTCTCTGCGAGTTCTTTATAAGTCTCTTACCCTCTGTCTAGATGTTCGCCGAGATCGTGACGGCGTGGGACTGGAAGAGCTTCACCGTGATCTACGAAGACGCCGAGGGTCTGATCCGTCTGCGCGATCTGCTCGGCATCTACCCTCCTAAAGGCAGCACTGTGACGGTGCGTCAGCTTCATCCCAACAACCACGCCGCTCACAGAGACATCTTGCGGCAGATCAGGCAGTCAGACGAGAAGAACATTGTGCTCGACTGCTCTGTCGACAGGTTGTTGGAAATCCTCAAGCTGGCGCAACAAGTGGGCCTCATAGTGGCGGACACGAACTTGATCATCACCAATCTGGTGAGTTCAACGTCATTCTCAGTGTTTGGAGAAGGAGTATGGGTAATGGGTATCTTGTGGTAACTTTAAATCAAGTTGTTGAGGTTAGACCATGTTAGGCTATAGACAGTTTGCACGTGACATCATCTCATTGTTGCACGGCCATCTTGGTGTAACATGTCAGAACGGCTGTCAATCTGTTTTTTCTGTATTTTTTCATAGTATTTATGGTAGGCTGCAGAAGAAGTTCTTATAGGTATAAAACCACTCATTTACAAACTATCTTCGACCAACCGATAATAATTAGTTTAAAATCGACTTGACACACCAAAAATGGCCTAAATTATACTCTTTTACATTATGTCTGTTCGTCGGGGTGTTCTTACCTGCTCAGATCACACCGGAAGTCGTTACGGAACAGTTTACTTTATACCCATCCGTCGAGTTTTGATTCGAAATCCTTGCACCTCACATATTCAGTGACCTACTTCCGCTTGCTCGGATTAGGTAAGCACACCGACGAACAAACCTATTGTTGATGTAAAACAAAAGAAGCTCGTGCGAACTATGAATTGTAACGTAAAGACCCTATCACACTGAGTTGCAACCTGTGTATGGAACCGGCGGTTGCAAAATATGGTTGGCCGCGCATATGCAGAGACTGAATTTGGTCAACCCACGGGTTGGTTTGAAAAATAGAGAAGTCTCAATTTTTCTGGTTCCAGCAATTTGTTGTGGTACCACGTGACGTGAACTTACCAATATGATGCTATAAATAATAGCTATAAATCATATTTATCAGATGAATATTTAACTTGAACATGTGTATGGATAAATTTTGCGTATTATTATTAACTTGTACTTACTTAAATATCTTTCTTTCACAAGTAATAACTCAAAATATGAGATTTGGATTGCCGCTGTCAGATTTGTTATTCCCTATACTTGTATTTTGGTTACTATGGCAACGTTTTCCGGAACCGGAAACGGTGCTTTCTGCGCAACTCATGAGTGTCAATTGTGAACCAACCAACATCAAACCAAACAGTTGCGTGTGATAGGCGGTTGCCTCTTTTTGCAACAAAAGTTTCCATACGACAGTTCCAACCACGGGTTGCAACTCAGTGTGATACCCACTTAACGTGTTGAAATGAACGGATGTAACAAGCGGTGCTTGCTCGATCACCAGGACATGCACACGGTGGACTTGGAGCCGTTCCAATGGGCCGGGACAAACATCACCGGCGTGCGCCTTGTGGATCCACTCAATGTCGACGTCCAGATGGCGGTGAAGAGCTGGTCGGACCGGGAGATGAGACAAGGAGTCATCCTCGACATCACGCCAGACACCCTCAGGGTAAGTCTCAGCTCTGAACTTCATGTCGCGACAATCAATGTCTGTGAGCTACAGTACTTGTCGGGAATTCTGATCTTAACACTGTGGGTAATTGGTGAAAAGTAACATCGTCATGATGAGTACGAGTGTTATCAATGTGACATACATTTAACTACCGACAAAGCTCTACCGATGTCACGCAATTTTTGTCTGAGGCAAAAGTAATCCCATGGATGTTAGACATGATGGTATAGAACTGAAATTAAATTCGGAAAGACGCATTGACATATTGTGTAAATTTCTTTTTTTGATGAAGCTTCAACACTGAGGCTAAAGATTCAAATTATATTTTGTAGTTTATAAATATAAAATATCCCCAAGAATGTAAAAGAAATTTTGTCTATTTTTCAGTTGAGCGCTGCACTGGTCTACGATGCAGTCTACTTGTTCGCGAAGGCTTTGGCCAGACTTGACAACCCGTCAGTCGAAGTTCTCCCGCTAGATTGCAGCTCTGACGCCACCTGGAACCACGGATCTTCACTCATCAACTTCATGAAGGATGTAAGCTGTTGGATATACTGGTTTGTCAATCATAAATGGCACATTTTATGAAGATCACACGATCTAGTCTTAATGACAACGACTGCTGTCACATCATAGAGACACATTGGTTCCAGAGAGACCCATCCAGTACAGTCCATTCCCTTTATGATTTAACTTCCACAAGAGGCCCCACTGTCACTTCCACATACTCGATACTTCCAACCTTTGCTTATCTATTTATTTATATATTTGCAGCTTATTGATTAAAAAGAAAACCTGAATATTTTAAGTGAGTTAATAGGTATCACAATAACTGATTTGTAAAATGAAAGCGACTGTGTCGGTATCTGCTGGCATAAAGCATAGATTGACCGGACTGAAGTTTTGTTGGGGAATTTTGAAGGACATGGTTGTTTCCCATTATGGATATTTCCAAACATTGTCCTCTAGAAGTATACGAAAACATTAGTGAATTTTAAATGTGAAATCTTAATTAATTTAAAAAGTTGAATTGAGGGAAATCGATTCTTCTGATATGTTGAATATGGCGAATGAGCATACGCTGATCGACCCAAAATGAGTAACCATCATCCGTCCTCGCCTGCCATTAATGTTGCATCACTCTGTTAGTGTTTGTATCTTTATGTTTATCGCGCTGTTATTTTTCTCCTTGACTTCCAGGGTCAGAGCTCGCATCGCGGCTTGACCGGCTTGATCCAGTTCGACAACGAGGGCTTCCGCACCAAGTTCGAGGTGGACATCGTGGAGATCACTGTGAACGGACTGCACAAGATCGGGACGTGGAACTCGACGGAGGGGTTGAATCTGACTCGGTATCAGCCCATGTCGGGGTCAGCAGTCAAACTGTCGCTCAGGAACAAGACCTTCACGGTGCTCACAGCGCTGGTGAGTTTATGGTCAAACCGTTTAACTGATCGATCTGAAATTTTGCACACTCACTAATGTCATAAGAGTGGTAGGCATCGAGTTTAGTTTTTGAATAGGATCCTGTGATTTTTTGAAAATTAAAACTATAACAGTTGACCGATCAACTTAAATTTTGCAAGGTCATCGGGACCAACATTCTTATCGATTTTTATAAGCAAAACACTGAGAATAATGAATATTTTGTTAGTTTCATCTGTAATGCAAAAGGAACAAACAAGCGAACAAATAACACTGACATTTTTACTTAAGAGTGTTTTCCAATAATGAACCACACAGGTTCCATTCATCTAAAGAATGCGGAGGTCACCAAACGAATCGTTTAACTTTACTAAGACATAAACATAAAAATACCATCTTAACATAAAGACTTGAAATTCTTTTTGCATGATCTTCTGTTCTTGTGACGTTATCTAGGGATAGTAATAATGTAGTGAAAATATCTCCTAGAAGCCTTCTGTTGCAGAGTAAACCCTACGGCATGTTGAAAGAAGCGAGCGGCGCGTTAAACGGCAACGATCGCTTCGAAGGCTTCGGCATCGAGTTGATCCACGAGATCTCTCTGATGCTGGGCTTCAACTACACATTCGAGCTGCAACACGATCTCAGATACGGATCTTACAACAAGACGACGAAGCAGTGGAACGGGATGGTGCGGGCCCTCTTGGAAGAGGTGGGAAGACACATCAGTTCTCTGCTTTAGTATTTTGGTGTGAAAATCGCTTAAAACACATAGTTTAAGTTTGCCATATTGGATCGACTCGTTAGAGCAGTGGTTCCCAAAATATGCGCCGCTAGGTGGCTTGCAGAGGCGCCGTGGAATATTTCAAAATATGTGCTAAACCTTGTAAAAAAATATCAACTAGGATTCAAATTAAGAATATATTTAAATCGATTGACAAAATGTCATAAAAAGGTACAAATTATTTTCTGAAATACACACTTTCATCAAAGCTGTGTAGTCTGGCCCCTCATATAACTGGATGGCCCTTTGTTTTCTAGGACAAACGAGGTTTTCCCAAAATCGTTTTTTAGTGCATTGTGGCTAGGGCGGTATTTGGGCTGAAACTGCATTATGTTCCTTTAATCAGAAGCCCTAAAAAATTATATTCACTCTTTTCTGACTTGGGGTGCCGTGGAAAAAATTGTGTCCCTCCACCTTTAGATTAAAGGTCTACCTACAGTTGAAGTAACGGCAACGCAACATAGACCAAATTTTAAATGTTGTTCCTTTCATCACCGTTGCGCCAATTGTGGCCAGACTACTAATCAGACGACAAGTGTATCATTATGTCGTACCTCCTGACCTTCAGAGAGCTGACCTGGCCATCACCGACTTGACCATCACTGCAGAGCGGGAGAGCGCCGTCGACTTCACGATGCCGTTCATGAACCTCGGCATCAGCATCTTGTACAAGAAACCCACCAAGGAGGCGCCGAAGCTCTTCTCCTTCTTGTCGACCTTCTCGGATGGAGTCTGGATCTACATGTTGGGGGCGTACACAGGCGTGTCCCTCGTCATGTTCGTCGCTGGAAGGTGAGAATGTTTCAAATTAGCTGATCTTATAAACTGTGTGTTTTAGTACAAACCGACAAGAAGGGTGAACTTTGACTAGAAGGAGTTGTTGCGGACCACTTTGGTTCGAGCATCAAAGGACAAGAGTTTAAAAGAAACCGTGGTCACATTCGATTATCAGAAGGTGTCGATTAATAAAGATATATTTATGATGTTGATAACTCGTCGAACAACTTTGTTGTAGAAACAGCAGGTGACGAAAGGATAATGTAATAGGTAGGTATTTTCATTTCCAATAAGGCCCTGGTTGTACCAAGTCCCGATAAATTTAGCGGTAGGATTTATCGTCTGAAACCATGGTAACAGCCAATGAAACACAGCCCTCTAGACCGTTAAAGTCCACTTTAGGCTAAAGCGAACTTTATCTTACTTATCGGGACATCGTACAACCGGACCTAAGACTTGTTCTTGATGCAAAGCATTTAAACTATTTTAGATATCGGTAAATTGCAGGAAAAGACGGGAAATTATTGAGCGAGCGTAGCGAGCGTCACCACGGTACTCTTACGGCACTTTCTCTGTGTGTTTTTTTTTTTGTTTTTTTTTTTTTTTTGTGTTCACTGCCCAGGTCAAACCGCACAACCAATCGATCTGAAATTTTGCACACGTACTAACGTAATCTATGCGGTCTCTGGGATCGTTTTTGAAAGGGATCCTGTGATTGGTTCAAATTTAAAAAAATATATCTTTCGATTGGTTGGCCCGTTCAATTTTAAATTTTGATAAGTCATTACGACCAACATTTTGCCCAATCAAACAAAATTTCATCCAAATCCTCCCATTGGTTAAAATTTAAAAAAAAATGTATGTGTTTTTTTAAATTTAAACTAGAACCGTATAACCGATCAACTTAAAACTTTGCATGGTCATTGGGAGCAACATTATCTGTATTTTAGACTACTTTCAGACTATTCTGTGTTTAAATCCAAAAGTAATTGACATTTTGTGGACATTTTGCGTGTTGGCTGTCAAATTTCTCGAAAATGTTGATCACGGCTACTTTGACTCTTCAGTTCTAATCCAAGGTAGTTGAGCAAAAACTCTTAAACGCATGAAACTAATAATGACCGTTCAACAGATCGATCTGATATTGTGTACAAACACTAATATCATATGAGTGGTCCCAGATATATTTTTTGAAAGAGATTCTGTGTTTTTGAATATTTACTGGGAACGTAGTTCAATTATAAAGGTTCAATCGATCAATTGGGACTAATATTTGAGTGATATTTGGAGATTTTTAAACAAGTCTGTGAAAAATTCAAGAATTATTGGCTTTTAATGATATTTTTGATAGACGCAGAATTTCGGTTCGAGGTGTTGCGCGTATCCGTGCTCGCTCATCAACGCGTTTCACAGAGCGTTTTCCTAGTAATATTTTACTGACACCGTATCTCTTTTTCCCCTGTTCCAGAATCTCCCCCAAGGAATGGACCAACCCGTACCCGTGCATCCAGGATCCAGACGAACTGGAGAACCAATTCAACCTGAAGAACGCCTTCTGGTTCACCATTGGCTCGCTTATGCAACAGGGATCTGAGATAGCGCCAATGTGAGTTGTAGTTCTAATACACGTGTTGAGCAAACGAGACCTAACAACTGATTTCCATGTAAGTCGTGGACCCAACCTATTCTATAACTTTCAAATTCTGGATACGTTTCAATGTTAACCATGGCCGTGAATAGAACTCTGGCGGAACCTAACATTTTTGAGCGAGCGTAGCGAGCGTCACCACGGTACTCTTATGGCACTTTCTCTGTGTGTTTTTTTTTTTTTTTTTTGTGGTCACAGCCCAGGTCAAACCGCTCAAGCAATCGATCTGAAATTTTGTACACATACTTACGTACTCTATGCGGTCCCTGGGATCGTTTTTGAATGGGCTCCCGTGATTGGTTCAAATTTAAAAAAATTAACTTTCGATTGGTTGCTTCGATCAATTTGAAATTTAGCAAAAACATTGCAACAAACATTGTACCCAATCATAAAAAGTTTCAGCCAAATCCTCCTGTTGGTTCAAATTTAAAACCATTTTTCATGTGATTTTTGACATTTAAACTAGGACAGATTGACCGATCAACTTAAAACTTTGCGTGGTCATTGGTACCAACATTTTAGGTATTTTTGCCAATTTTCAGTCTAATCTGTCGTTATTTTCAAAAGTTTTGTCATTTTAAGGTCATTTTATTCCATAATCTTAAAAAATGTATACTAAATTGTCATCCCTGCCTTCTTTAAGCTTCTGTTCCAAGGCAAGGCCTGTAGAGCAGCCAAGCTATCCACAATGTACAGTAAAATGAAATCATTTTTGAGCTAGCGCATAAAATCGGATGCAGTACGAAGGCCAAATCCTCTAATTGGTTTAAGTTTAAATAATGTCTTCTGATTGGTCGACAATAAAAATGTTCACATTAAGTTCAAATTTTGCATGGTGATCAAGACCAACTTAATATTAAATTTTACATATTGTAAGCCCAATCAGTCAAGTATTAATTGTAATTTTACGAGTTTAGTATGGGATGTCACAAGAGATTTCTGGAGAAGGTATGTAGGTAAGACTTCACGACACAATGGATCTGTTATTCATCCAGAGTATTATGGAGATTGAAAAATTGCAGAGAAAATCGTCTTGTGCCGTGTCGTGCATCGTTACTATGGGGATGTTGCATGTTCTGTGCTCGCTCATCAACGCGTTACACTGAGCGTTTTCCTAGTATAATTGGGTAACATATTTAAATTTGTTAATACCCTTCCTAAAAGTTATGGAATTATGTTTGTTCGCAGCGCCGTGTCTACTCGTATGATCGCCGGCATCTGGTGGTTCTTCACTCTCATCATGGTCTCCTCCTACACGGCCAACTTGGCTGCTGTACTGACTGTCGAGTCGATGCACTCGCCCTTCAAGACAGTCGAAGAGCTGGCCAGCCAGAACGTCATCTCGTACGGCGCGAAGAAGGGAGGCTCCACAGGCAACTTCTTCAGAGTGAGTCCCAGAAGTGGCCAATCGGAGACCGTGGTTCTCTCGCAACCCAGACATATGGCGTCTTCTTATAAAAGAGAGTTTGTGGACCAATCACAACCATATTTTTGTTTTACTCTGTCTATCGAGGCAACAATCCATTGAGTCAGATTAGGTTAGTAAGTCGCAATACGAGGTTGCAGTTATGAAGTTAAGTTATTACTAAATATCACTGTAGATCTTGATAGAAATGTACAGAAGGTTGGCCTGGAATATTTAATTTTGTACGTATGTACTATACATACAAAAAAGGTCTCGATACACCGATAATGTCTGTAAAGACGCAGTAGGCCCACACTCCATTTCAATAATTCTTGTGACGAGTGCAATATAAACAGCAACTGCCTTCCTTCAATCTTTTTGTAATAGGGACTCATTTTCATTTTGAATTCGAATATTTCACATTAAATTTATTTGTGAAATCTAGTCTATTTACAATAGAGTTAGATCTCATCATTTCAAAAGTGTAGGCAATTCAAAATGGAGAAATTGGCGTAATTCATTCTGAGATTAGATAAGTAGAGATTTATGTAAATGATGTGGTCAAGAACTGACTTTGTAACAATCTACCGATAGGTTTTCTGAACAATTTCACACGATTGACGTCAGTAATTGATTTAAAGAATGTTAACCAGCTGTCCTCCAATATATTCACCATGGCCTTCTACATCTCCTCCTCTCTTTCCAACAGGACTCCAACAACTCCGTGTACCAGAGGATCTGGACGTACATGCAGAGCCACCCCGGCGTGTGGACGACGTCCAACGAGCAGGGTCTATCTGTATCTCCCTTCACCACACGACCTTCTACATCTCCTCCTCTCTTTCCAACAGGACTCCAACAACTCCGTGTACCAGAGGATCTGGACGTACATGCAGAGCCACCCCGGCGTGTGGACGACGTCCAACGAGCAGGGTCAAGAGTGGGTCAAGAAGAAGAACTACGCCTACTTCATGGAGTCTTCTTCCATTGAGTACATCTCCGAGAGGGACTGTGACATCACGCAGATCGGAAGCTTGTTGGACGCTAAGGGATACGGAATTGCCATGAGAAAGAGTGAGTTGTTGCTTTCGGAAGGACGACGTACAAATGAATGCTTAGAAATACAACTACTAAGAATAATATCTGCCGTTGATAATCTTTCCGCTTCCAACCCTACATGACTCAAGCGGTGAATGGTTAGTGCACATAATCCACAGCTAGATGGAGACAGCGATGGTGTACAATCCAAGGAGGTTATACACTTTTCGAACAAACCTCCTAGAAGATGTTGGTGGACTTTGTATTTTGTCCAAACATTTAAGAAGCCCGATTTCCTCAAATTTGTCTTGCCTATTGTTCTTGTTTGTATTCTGTTTGGCGCCGTTCAGACAAAGTACAGCATTTAGAGACCAGCTGAGAGATCGTGTCTCTTTCAGGTCAATCACAGGATTTCCAGATCTCCAGATCTCAAATCTATGACGCTCAGTACTCCTCTGTCGGACTATTATTCTGTAAGTTTTCATGTGTTGACTTCATGGTTTCAGACTCCAGCTATCGCAACGAGCTGAGCACGGCAGTACTGAAGCTCCAGGAGACCGGGAAGCTGACCAAGATGAAAGAGCGCTGGTGGAAGGAGGAACGTGGAGGCGGTGCCTGTCCGGTAAGTTTCACTAGGCTCTGAAGTCGGATTGGTGCTGCTAGAAATAAAAAAAAATTGCAGTTAAGGGACAATAGCTTCAGTTTCGATTCTATTAATATATTGGAAGCTACAAGATGTTGTGGGAATTCGGACATATTTATTTCTTGATTTGCTACCTTCAATTATTTACCATGGCTGTCAGAAGGATTGAAAATTGTTGCGTCACAAGAGATCAAATCTTAACTAAAACTATTTTAGTCAGGATTCCACTGTTTCATAGCTTTTTCAAACAGAACCTAAATAATAGGAATGCGCTAAACTGCAGTTGAGAAAATATTTGGGCAACCGTGTTTTTTTTAATTTTATTTCGAGGGCAGTTTGAGTTTTTAATTTTGTGTGAATATATTTAGAATCCAGAGACTATCAGGATTATTGGAATAAGTTCAAATCAAATGAAAACATTGATTTCATACAAAACAGACCATATGCTATATAGAAATTGATATAAACTCAATCTGTAATCATTTAGATGAAAGAAGTTGGCTATCATCGTGATGAAAAACCTTATCGTTTGTAAAATATGTTATTGAAGTAAACGAACATGATGAAGATGTTACGATAAACGTGAAAACTTTTAGAAATAGGGCTATAAATCTCCCTTCCCTTCATACATTTACAAACAGTTGGTCCCGTCAACTATCTGAACACAGATTTGATGTGTGAACATGAAAAAGACATCACATCGGTTGGCAAGATGTAAACAACGCCACATGGTTGCCTAGCAACGTGCTGAGTCAGGTCATGTTGTAGAGCGCTGTCGGCGGCGCGGCGTCGCAACTCAGTCTTGCGCACGTCGGCGGCGTCTTCGTCGTCCTGGTGTCCGGCGTCGCCCTCGCCATCGTCTTCACCGTCATCGAGCTCATCTACGACGCCAGCCACACGGCGTACAAGGAGAAGGTGAGGTGTCCGTTGATGGTAGAGGGTTATTTTAGCGTCCACCCTATGGGGGCACGAAGGTCATCGATACCGGTCTCTAAACGTGAATTCGCATCGTAACTCCAAGGTTACGCGATTCAACAACGTAATCAATGAGATATTGGATGACGGCAACATGGCGTAGATAAATCGTTTTGCTAAGCGAAATCGCGACGATTCGTACTTTGGCGGCATCAAGTGGACGGAGTCAGGAATATGAGTAGCCAAATCTTCCTGATCTGCAATCCACTTTTACCGTTCCAGAGCACGCTAAGTCTTATTTCTCGACCTCAATGTAAGAGTTGGTATGCGTCTAGGCTCCTTCGTAACTAATTGGCGTGCTTGCGCTTTGTTTTATAGTCACTGAAACCTCAAAAGTATGCGAAAGTGGACTTGACTGATTGGCCAAGTGTTCTGGAATGTTTGTTATTAATTGTCTCTTCTGCGCAGGTGTCGTTCCGAAAGCTGCTCATGGAGGAGCTGAAGTTCGTGGCGCGATGTCGAGGCTCCACGAAGCCGGTGAGGAAGTACAACAGTGCCAGCAGCGACGTCGGCGGCGACCAGGAGAACGCCATCGAGGACTTTGACGCGGGGTTCAGAGCAGAGACGACGGCGAGAGAGAGGAAGTAGAGAGAGAGAGAGGGAAGTACAACAGTGCCAGCAGCGACGTCGGCGGCGACCAGGAGAACGCCATCGAGGACTTTGACGCGGGGTTCAGAGCAGAGACGACGGCGAGAGAGAGGAAGTAGAGAGAGAGAGAGGGAAGTACAACAGTGCCAGCAGCGACGTCGGCGGCGACCAGGAGAACGCCATCGAGGACTTTGACGCGGGGTTCAGAGCAGAGACGACGGCGAGAGAGAGGAAGTAGAGAGAGAGAGAGGGAAGTACAACATCGCCAGCAGCGACGTCGGCGGCGACCAGGAGAACGCCATCGAGGACTTTGACGCGGGGTTCAGAGCAGAGACGACGGCGAGAGAGAGGAAGTAGAGATAGTTGGGGGGGGGGGGGGGGGGGGGGGGGGAGTGAAATGTTGTGCGAATTTCTTAAGCCCCATTATTACGGTAAAATTTCCTATAAAATCTTTTATAAAACTTTTTATATTTTTTTATGACAGAACATTTTACCATCAAATTGTCTCGTTTACACGGTCAAATTTCTTTGAAGAGTAGTTTTACAAAAGATTTTATAGGAAAATTTACCGTGTATATAGGGCTTTACGAATCGCTCATTTTTTTGGAACGATTCTTCATAATGTTTAAAGTGCATTTAGGTGAACAGAACTTAAACACAATGTTATGTTTGAGTCATTTGTTATAGCTATAGTCGCCAATAGTCGGTTTCATTTGTTAACAGAAGTGACGAGTTAGAGATAATTTAAGCATTATAATAATATTAATAACGTTTTTTGTTGTCGTCTCACGTATGTTTAGTAGCGTGAAAGTTATCCGGTATAAGAATCTCCGAGGTGTTGGAGTGTGCTCTACCAACTGAGTTACGCGGACAGACTCGAGTTTCAGAATCTGTACGAAAGAATGCATGAGACATATTCATATATAATATCTATAGTAATCACTACACTACATGTCAGCATCAGCTGTGACAGTCAACCAGCTGTCAAACTCAAAACCAATTAAATCCTAGCTGTATTATAGTTCCCAAGATATTGTTTAGCAATGCAAATTAAAACGTTGTTTCTCTTATTACCCCATTACTCATTTGTCTTCTAAATTACACAAGTAAACCCATCTTCCAGACCAGATCGAGCGGCATTATGTTAATTCCAACTTGAAATTAGAATACTTTTCACGTAACATTTTCTAAGGTCATATTTCGATTTTCCCTACCCACTGTGTCAGCGTGAATACCCAAGTAATTCCGCTCTTCTTTTTTCTACCGCAATATTCTGTATCATAGATGAGCAGTAATCTAATCTATCTGCATAATTCATGTAATGCATGCCAGACTGAGAAACATCCCTACGGGAGACGCGGAAAATCGGCAGGGATGCTCCTTCGTTTAAGACTCGAACTATACCTCTTTGTAGGCTTTTAGAATAATGTGTGTTTCTTTAACTGAAAGGATGAATGATTGAGCAATTTTAAGATATTATAATTTCAAATTTGTTATGTCATGATGGGAAGTTTTACCTTATACTACGCATGTGTGAAAACTTTAAAATGTTAAAGTTGTATAGAATACGGAAATCATTTATTAGTTAGATTGAATTATTCTTAAAATCAAATGTAAATAGGTGCATATTTTCTGTATACGTTTTAATTCATATGAAGGTTAAAAAAATTACAATCCGTGTTTAAGTATTAGTACCGAGATGGGCAATTACATGTATGTAAACTGAGAAACGCTCTGTGTAAAGCGTTGATAAGCGAGCATTCTTATTGTGTGTGAATTCATATTCGTGTTATTGTTGCTGATCTAAATACCTTTTTAAATAAACTAGGAAAACGCTCTGTGTAACGCGTTGATGAGCGAGCACGGATACACGCAACACCTCGAACCGAAATTATGTCTATCGAAAATGTCATTAAAAGCCAATTCTTGAATTTCGTCACAGACTTGTGTAAAAATCTCCAAAACCTCCAAAAATTTGGTCCCAATATCCTTGCTAAGTTTTAGGTTGATCGATTAAACCTTTATGATTGAACGGTTCCTTGTTAATTTTCAAAAATCACAGGATCTCGTTCAAAAAATATACCTGGGACCACTCATATGATATGATATTAGTGTGTACACAATATCAGATCAATCTGTTGAACGGTCAATATTAGTTTCATTTCGTTTGAAACTTTCTGCTCTAACTACCTTGCCTTGAACTGAAGATTCGAAGTCGCCGTGAATTTGACAGCCAACATGCAAAATGTCCATAAAATGACAAAAACTTTTGAAAAAAACGACAGATTAAACTGAAAATTGGCAAAAATATCTTAAATGTTGGTACCAATGACCATGCGAAGTTTTTAGTTGGTCGGTCAATCGGTTCTAGTTTAAATTTCAAAAATCACAAGAAAAATGGTTTCAAATTTGAACCAATGAGAGGATTTGGCTGAAAATTTTTATGATTGGGTACAATGTTGGTTGCAAAGACTTTGCTAAATTTCAAATTGATCGAACCAACCAATCGAAAGATAATTTTTATAAAATTTGAACCAATCACATGATCCCGTTCAGAAAAGATCCCAGGGACCGCATAGATTACGTTAGTATGTGTGCAAAATTTCAGATCGATTGGTTGTGCGGTTTGACCTGGGCTGTGCAGGCAAAAAAAAAAAAAAAAAAACACACAGAGAAAGTACCATAAGAGTACCGTGGTGACGCTCGCTACGTTTGCTCAATGAATTTGACAAATATTTCAAATAAGCATAGAATGTCATAGAAAATGTCAATTACTCATGAAATTCTCGACCGATTTTTCTGGAAATTCTCAAAAACCCTTGTAGTTTTGTTCCCAATGACCATGCAAAATTTGAAGTTGTTAGGTCAAACGGTTCCACTTTCATTTTTAATGAATCGCGGATCTCGTTAAAAAGAAAAAAGAGAAATGAGTAAAATTTCAGAGCGGTTTGTTGATCGGTTTGACCTGGGCAGTGCAGGCCTACAATAAAACAAAAACACATAGAAATGGCATGAGAGTCGTGTAGTAATGCTCAGAGATAAAAAAAAACTTATTTTGTTTCATTTCAGCAATTCATATTATTTCACTATCATATACATGCTTAACTTGTTTCTGCACTAGTGGAATAATGAGATAGCAATAATGATATTATACGTACTCTATCCCTATTTGGTTCAGTCTTTTTTATTGATAACTCATTCGCGGAATCCATTTTCGTACATTAATTTGATTTAGGGCCGGTCTTTCAATAGTCTGCAAAACCTTTAAACGGCCATTCGAGGATTGTCATTGGTTGTTGCTGTGGCAATATAGTCTTTAAAAGTTAGCACGGCATTGAAAAACTGGCCCTTAATTCTAATCTATTGCCATTAACATTTGAGTAGTACTTTTTAACAATTCTACCTGCAAACCGTGCAATTAAAATCAAAGTGATGTGAAATTGTATACGACTTTAAAAATAGAATGCAATAAACAACTGTATTTCATTGATCTATTGATGTATGTGTATAGATAACGTGTTATAAATGATATAGCTTTAGTTTGATAGATGAATAACATCAATCTGTGTTATGCAATGTAATGTGAATGAATACACCGTGTACATGTGGGAAGTGTTGATTGGTTTTGTGATTGGTCTTGACAAACCCCCCTCCCCCCCTGCTCCTTGCGTCTCCTAGGTCTAACGATCGCCAGCTAGGTCACGGTTCGGGGCCAGGTGAGGGCAATAGTCACGTGACAGTATATATATAATTTAAACCTAGGGTCAACAGACGCTGGAGAAGATACACTAGGTTGGATAGAAAGCTCTTGGCTTTGGAAAGAGGAAAATCTGCGTGTATCATTTCGTATGTAACGCGTTTCCAATATGACCACGGTGTTCCAATCTCAGAATATTATATGTCGAATAACTCGACTTTTTCCGCAGCACAATTTTCTCTGATGTTCGTAAAACCGGATTTCATAGAGAATTTCTCGTAGGTTACTTTGAGAGTGCAATAAATTTGTACAAGTCGTCAGACTTTTTATAATCTTAATTTGTTTTAGGAAAAACGAACTTGATAAAATTGAAACATAAAGCTGAAATTTGTAACTCGTAGGTAGAAGGGCGGAAGTCATTTGTTCGATTTTTGCTATGCACACTTTTGCAATGATGTAATGAAGCTCTATCAATTGACATTTGACTGGTGTCAACAATACAGTTATAATGTAGTATTCTCTTACACAATGACTCATGTCACAATTAAAAACTTAATTAGATGAAGGCACAATAATTAATCGTTTATGAGCTCAACCCATGAATCTTTGGAATGGACTTCGGGTCTTTTACCTCTGTGGTGCAGAAGTAATGTACTTATATATCTCAAAGAGAACGATTACTTTCCTTAAAATTAGGCCTTTCACCGATTCATTTAATTAATTTACTTACACAAATAGTACACTAATAATAAAAGTATTGTTAGTGAAATAAAAAAATGTGAAAGTAACTCAGAGTGGCAGTGGCAGTATTTATTGACTTAATGAGAACATTTGTGACTGTGTACAAAAAGCGAAATATTATTTAGAAAAAAATAGAATTTCAGTAGAGAAAGCACTGGGATGGTTAAACCATAGAGGTTAAACAGTATTTAATGACAGGGAGCAGAGACTTTGATTGCTATTAATTGTTATTAAATTAAAGTATTATAACTTTATAGTAGCATTTGATTGAACAAGCGAGAAGAAAGCTCGAGACAATTTCGCGTCTTTTTTTTCTTTTGTCTGGGGCTTAACGTCGCACTGTTCTGCAGCGAGGCTAATGGCGACGGAATTTCGCGTCTTGCCGCGTCACATCATTTTAACACAGTTTTCCATAGCGAATTCCCAAAACCATCAAATACTTACTAATGGATATAATCTATTTTCTGAAATGCCATTTGTGAATATTGCAATAATTGTGTCTCAGCTTCAGTTATCAAACTGAACGTCCGAACCATGATCGCATCTTGTACTGAGTTTGAAACGACCTCGACGACGGCTGCTTTGCGTCTTGACGATATCTCACAAGTATTCATCGCTTGCAGACTTCCTCTTGACAACCGCGACTCGCATTCAAATCGCTTCATTTCAAACCATCGGGATGTAGGTTAATGCTGCTGGAAAATAGAATATAATAATAATAGAAAACAGGAAAATGTTTTATTGGAAGGAGCTAGTTGGAAATGAAATTCCTTGTGGCTGTCTGCATTATGCGGAGAAAAGCAATTTGATTGGTTCTTTGAGTCTTGAGTCTCCGCAAATGTAATTGTGATTTATTAAGAGGAAGGATCGCCCTCGATACCGCCAGTTTTATTTTTGTGGCCGTCTGGTTGAAGACATACTATTTGTCATTGATTATTTTTTTAATTGTTTACCCTGCTTTGAAATTCGAAGAATAACAAAGTTATCTTCTTTGGTGCCAAAGATAAACATGCGTTTTTAAAAAAATTGTTCAATGATGCACCTAAGCACGTCATTTTATATAACTTTGTCACTTCAACATTAACGATACGCCACAATTCCAAAAATAGGAATTCTTCATTTATCAGTGATCTGAATCCAAAGAGAAATATTTCATTAATGTATTCATTGAATAGGCAAAGAGAAGTGCTCTAAAAGAGTCAAAGCGAATGCATTGAAGCTAACTGTCCAATGAAAACAAACGGCAACATGAATCCATACTATTTAGCTACTTCGGGAAAAGAGATTATTATAAATGACGTAGTCAGTGCATTTCAACGGTAAAATGAGGTTACGAATGTAGACAGGAAAATTGAGATTTAAATAAAGATGAGATTCTTCGAAATATCGCACTCTTCTTCTTGTCCCTGTGCTCAATTATTTAAACATTTGTATAGTTTCAAAATATATTTAATCCATGTGAGAATGCATTATTTGTGCTTTATGAATTACTTGTCTCTTAAAAAACTGGAGCATTGCTATTAATTTTACATCTATTCATGTACCATCTCTTATTTGTGTAATTTAGATCCTAACAAATATAGTTTCTCTAATTAATTCGTTTGTTATGCCCTTTTCTTTTTATAACTTTTCCACAAACAGTTCAACTTCCCCACATCTATATTTAGCTCCCACGAGCGCGCCACTACTTCCGCTACTGCGCATGCGCTACGACCATGTGACGTCACGGCTCGATGTTGGGGCAGATCAGTGACGTCGTGTCGTGTTCAAAAAACATGTTCCTCGTTGCGCAGTGAGAGATAGCATCCCACCACTGACACCATTTGTAGACTGCATCATTCCCTTCATCCTTCCCAGTTGAATAGCCAGTCGACGCTACCATTTGTAGACCAACATACTAGATTGCTATCAATGTATTCCACTAAATGTTACTTAATCATCCCACTTCTGTCACCATTTGTTAAATTTATACTTATCTGCCACCAAAGTAGACCAATGAATGCTACCTAGATATCTCGTCAACGCTACCATTGTAGACCAACGAACTAGTCTGCTATCAATGTATACCACTGAACGTTACTTAATCATCCCACTTCTGTCATCATTTGTAAAATTAATACTTATCTGCCACCAATGTAGACCAATGAATGCTACCTAGATATCTCGTCAACGCTACCATTGTAGACCAACGAACTAGTCTGCTATCAATGTATACCACTGAACGTTATTTAATCATCCCACTTCTGTCATCATTTGTAAAATTAATACTTATCTGCCACCAATGTAGACCAATGAATGCTACCTAGATATCTCGTCAACGCTACCATTGTAGACCAACGAACTAGTCTGCTATCAATGTATACCACTGAACGTTACTTAATCATCCCACTTCTGTCATCATTTGTAAAATTAATACTTATCTGCCACCAATGTAGACCAATGAATGCTACCTAGATATCTCGTCAACGCTACCATTGTAGACCAACGAACTAGTCTGCTATCAATGTATACCACTGAACGTTACTTAATCATCCCACTTCTGTCATCATTTGTAAAATTAATACTTATCTGCCACCAATGTAGACCAATGAATGCTACCTAGATATCTCGTCAACGCTACCATTGTAGACCAACGAACTAGTCTGCTATCAATGTATACCACTGAACGTTACTTAATCATCCCACTTCTGTCATCATTTGTAAAATTAATACTTATCTGCCACCAATGTAGACCAATGAATGCTACCTAGATATCTCGTCAACGCTACCATTGTAGACCAACGAACTAGTCTGCTATCAATGTATACCACTGAACGTTACTTAATCATCCCACTTCTGTCATCATTTGTAAAATTAATACTTATCTGCCACCAATGTAGACCAATGAATGCTACCTAGATATCTCGTCAACGCTACCATTGTAGACCAACGAACTAGTCTGCTATCAATGTATACCACTGAACGTTACTTAATCATCCCACTTCTGTCACCATTTGTAAAATTAATACTTATCTGCCACCAATGTAGACCAATGAATGCTACCTAGATATCTCGTCAACTCTACCATTGTAGACCCACGAACTAGTTTGCTTTCAATGTATACCACTGAACGTTACATAATCATCCCACTTCTGCTACCAATTGCAGACCTTTATTCTATTGCAGGTATATTGGGCATGAAGCATGCGAATTGATATGCGTTTGCATATCAATTGCAACCGGTGGCCTGCAATGTAACATCCAACTGACCTACTTTGTAATTTACTATGTACCTGCTCCAAAGTTGAAAAATAAATCTATTTGAAGTTGAATTTGATTTTGAAAGAGCCGAAACGAAATGCGTCAAAGCAGCAGGGATAAAATACCTGAAATTTCCGTGATACAATTTTACAGAACAATATTTCCAAACAGGCATAAAATGTCCGTAAAAATATGTCAATTACTTGTAAAATTAACTGTAAATTTGAATGAAATTTTTAAAAATGCTTTAAATTTTTTATTTGTGACACGATTTAAGTTTTAATTTTAAAAAGGATTGCGATCCTGTTCAAAAACTTGACACGAGACCACTCTTATGACATTATAGTAGGTCTGCAAAATTTCAGTTCGATTAATTGAAAGGTTTGACCTGGGCATTGCTTCCAGAAACACAAACAAACAAACAAACAAACAAACAAACAAACAGAGAATGTAGCATAAGAGTGCCGTAGTGACGCACGCTTCGCTCTCTCTTTATCCTACCTCTGTCACCATGTTGCGTCACGAGTCAGCACCGAGAGAAGACCGAGATTGAAGATTATTGGAGCAGTATAATACGTGGTCGTCATCGCTTCCTTCATGAAGTTAACATGTTTGAATGATAATGTGACATTTAGACATGTTGACCGTTCTCTAACCTTTGTACTATATTCATGTATATTAATTGGACTGCAACTGGGAACAGATCGCGTGCGACGTCAGGATGTGCAAGTTCCAGCACGAGAGCGATGTCTCGAGGTATTCTTTATTCATGATCGTGTTATTGTGCAAATAGCAACTTGCAGATTCACGCGTCACGCCGTCAGAGCTCAAGCCATGTGACATTAACAAGCGGCAAAGATATGAGGAAGAACTGAAATGATTATTAGTCTTGGACATTAGCCATTTAAAACTAGAGTAAACCTGCAAAGTAATTATTTTGTTCTGCGAATAATTGAAAGGTCAGGGAAAGAACGCTATAAGTCACATTCGGATAAAACAAGATACATAAAGCTTTATGTTGAAACTTGTATTCAAGAAAAACGCAATTAAAATATAGTTTTGTATGACAGATAAAGACAATCCTTGCTATTTAAAATAAAAAATTATCTATAATATACATAGTGTATCTGTCATACCAATCGATATTTCAATTGCGTTTTTCTTGATTTTGTGTCAATATTTTCTAAAAACCGACGGAATATTCTGAAATCTCATAAAAATCACTGCAAGATTACGCCTGAACATTTTTTTCAATTAACTCATAGCTTTCTTTCCCTATACCTTTCAATTGTTACTGAAGTCGATTTACTCGAGTTTTCGGATATGAAGATCGGAGTGAAACAAATGAACGACAATATTTTAACTTTTCAAACTTTGAATATAACACAATTCCTGTGTATTTGAAACCCTCTAAAAACTGAGAATAGTTCATTTTATCTGCACAATTCAGCCATCCGATCAATGCATTCAGTACTTCAAGGATCACCGTGCAGTTTCCTGTCGCATCCTCCCCCTCCCCCCCCCCCCCCCCTCTCTCTCTCTCTCTCTCTCTCTCTCTCTCTCTCTCTCTCTCTCTCTCTCTCTCTCTCTCTCTCTCTCTCTCTCTCTCTCACTCTCTCTCTCTCTCTCTCTCTCTCTCTCTCTCTCGCTCTCTCTTTATCAGTAATCGGCCATGATTCTTGTGTTCAACACACATTGAGGTAAATCAATAGATGCATTCAGCTTTCGGAGTTTTCGTGTTTTCAGCTTTTTAAATTCACTTCGAATTCAAAGTGCATTCGTCCTTTCAATTCATGTGCTATTTGCTGTGACTGAGCATGACTATTATTAAACTAAAAACTGAAAAATAAACATTGTAAATCAGGAATGTCAATAACGAGAAATCAAATAAATATTTCTAAAATAAAACCAAGTATGTAATATTACACAAGTTTGAACGGCAGCGACATACTTATAAAGGAACGAACTTTGTCGTCATAATATCCAGACATACATGACCATAAATGAAAATTCAAACCTAATAGACCCATCAAAAGAGCTTTCAATGTTTAACGGTCAAACAGAAAAGTTAAATTACATTAAAATACCTTCTTTAGACGGATCACAAATCATTATTTATTTTTTATCAAAATATTTCTCCTACTTTACAGTAGGCTTTATGAGGAGTTTTTTTCCCATCAAATTCTCATCACTATAACTCCTGATGAAGCCTCCTGTTAAGTAAAGGAGACATATTGATGATGTTGAGATTAAAAATAAAATAATGGTTTGTGAAGCTTCCAAATTAAGTATTTTAATATAACTTCATTCCCTATAATTATCGAGGAAGAAACGATTAAAAGAAAAGTTTAACATTGACCAAAAATAAAGACATCAACCACTCAAAAAATAGCATAATCTAAAATTGCTGCTATTTAAACAAATAATTCCAGAGCATAAAAGGTTTTTATAGTAGGTATACATGTGATTTCTTTGTTATAATAGTTGTCAAGGAACCATTTTTACAAATCTGAATGAACGAGTTAACTATGAAAAGCTGCAACACCCACCGTACAGCTGGGCCCTGATTCTATAACTCCATTGCGACCGCTTAGCATAGCATTATGGAAGAAATTGCTAAGCGGTCGCAATGGAGTTATAGATTCCCACCTCAAAGTCATGTAGTACACTAAACACAATGATGGCTCCGGTTGCTGATAACATTGCTGTCTACGTCAGAGTCCAGTATGTCGTCTCACTCCATTCCCGTCTGAATGGTAGCCGATATTTCAATGCGGGATTTGCTTTGGAAAATGACAAACTAGAAGTATAAAACAAGTGTTTCTTTTGAACAGCTTTCCTCAAGTTTTTAACTTTTATTTAGTGTTGCAATTGTATTATACGATAGATAGTATTTAAACCGTGGCTCACTGCTACTGGTTTTAGTCAGTTGCATGATTGTAATGACTAGGGCTAGGATGCTTACGACATATCCTTTTTTAATTTTTGGTTCAGAGACGTCTTAAAATGATACATAACTATGTTTTATGGGTTTCCTGATTTCAAAAATAAGTGTTTTATTTTGCCTGAAAATACATTTTTCTCAATTTTTTTATATGAATTCAGTCTTTTTTTTGCTATTTTTAGGTAATTTTGTCCTTTTTTAAATTATTGGGGAAATTAATGTCAAATATTTGTTTCAAGTTATTGTTGTCTTCACAAAATGTCCATCCTCCACTTAGATGACCAACAACGATACTTGACACATTGACACATTCAAACAATAATTAATATCTTACGTCAAATTCAACTCCTTAAGAAGGGATGCCCAAGTAGAGGTCTCCGATAGATATCTGAACAAATATGCTTATTTAAAATAGATAATTTCCTTGTGCACCATATAAACGCAAGAAAAAGTGGGGTAGCCGAACTAATTATCAAGATATATCACTTTATAAATTTGAGTTAGCCCTATCTTTAACATGGACGTCGAAAAAATAGAGTAATTTTCCTTGTAAATATTATATTTAAACTATTTTCCGCCGATAGATTTTTTCCAAAAACTAAAACTATGTGCATTAAACATTATGGTATTTATTAAGATTTTGAAATATACACCTAGCCGTACGTTTTTAAAAGTTAGACGCCAAATTCTAAATAATTTTCCTATAACTCCTGTGTTAAAATTTCTTCATATTCTGAAGACATCATATTGAAAACTCAATATAAGTCGAGAGTTGCAAGTTACAAGACATTTGATGAATCTTTTACATTAAAATATAGTTGAAATGTTGAAAAAATTTATAAAAATTGTAAATTTCAACAAAAAATATTTTCGGAGAATCTACTTGGGCATCCCTCCTTAACCAATAAATTGAATAATATGTTAACGAATATTATAAAGCATAACATTTCATTGGTCCTTTTTCGGCATTTTATGGTCATTTTTAACGTTTCATAGGTCCTAAACATCCTAGTAATGACACTGTTGGTGTTGATGAACATTAAGTATTTGCATTGCGTCTCGAAGGTACGATAAGTAATCAACTCATTGCTCATTCAGCTCGAGCCTCTTGGCTGTGAAATGAGTCCGCGTGATGAACAAAGCAACACCTCTTGGCAAGACAATGAGAGTGACGTGGACAGAATGTGTGAGTTGTCAACTAGTGGCCTGAATGTGCGGGAGAGAAGTCTGTTGGGGAGCACAACACAGGTTTCAGTCCTCGCCAAGGAAATCAATCGGTCCACATATTGAGACGTGTAGATGCGAGAATCAGCAATCGTCAGAAAAAATCATTTTTAAGTTAGATATTTAATTTTTAATTCTCAGTCTCCTAAATACAATTAAAAGTGTAAGAAAAAATGCATTAAACATGTTTTTAAAGATTCATGACTATCATTATTAAAGCAATTGAAAGTATTGGGATATTTCGTCATGTTTTTGTAAAATTATTTATTATTTTGTCTACAGTTTCGATTTTTATATTAAAATCTTCCTCAGGACAAAACTTTACAAATTTAAAAATTTACAAAATTTACAAAATTTACAAATTTACAAATTTACAATTGTTTTTCTTTTTGATGTAAATTTGTGAAGTTTTGTCCTGAGGAAGATTTTAATATAAAAATCGAAACTGTAGACAAAATAGTAAATAATTTTACAAAAACATGACGAAATATCCCAATACTTTCAATAACTTTAAAAAATACATTGTTTTCAAAACGTGGATGATTCCGCCCAGTTGTATTGGAAATCCAATATTTCTCCGACCTCTGCGAAGTGTCGATAGGTTACATCTTACCCCTTCATATGGACAGTACAAGTGAAGTTTTTAATATCTTTCTTCATTTGTTTAAATTCACTTTCATCGACAGCATGTTCTGGGTTCACAGCAAGTATCTGTCAATAACTGTATTATCTCTTGACGACTTAAAACCAAAGGATAATACAAAAGATAATACGTATCAAAAGATAATAATATTGCGAACTTGGATCATATAAATAATTGTGTATCAGTGATGTTGATGCAAGAAGTACGGAAGCAGAGAGGAATTAATTCACTGCTCATATGGAAGTAGAAAGGACCTTTCCCAGTATTTGCCTCTCGGCTGAGGTAAAACCGCAACGAAGTGGAAATACATAGAGATTTCATAGAGATCGGATGGGTAAAACACGAAAAACCTTGAAAAAGAAAAACACGAAAAAGAGTGGAATCCTGGTGTTAAGAGGGCTTGGTAGTGAGCGTGGCCTTGACGAGTTTTTTAATCGATTTTTATCAATATCTTTTTCCAGTGTAATTGTTAACAAAATAGGGCTATGGACGTGAATTCAGGACAGTTAAATGAACATAATTCCATAGTTTGGAATAAGCTATTAGTTTTATTGTGTCCAACAGGTGTTTAGAACCCGAAAATTGCTAAATTTTCGGGTTCTAAACACCTGTTGGACAAAATAAAACTACTAACTTATTCCAAACTATGAAATTATTTTTATTGAACTGTTCTGAATTCACGTCCATAGCCCTATTTTGTTAACAATTACACTGGAAAAAGATATTGATAAAAATCGATTAAAAACTCGTCAAGGCCAAACTCACTACCAAGCCCTCTTAAGAGTAAGGGTCCAGAGTGTTTGCGAAGATAGTGCACTTATTTGTTTTAGTAAAGAGATAATGAAGAGTAGAGATTATGATGAACGGTGTTATAGAAAGGAGGTGGTTGGCCGTTAGTCAAGATGTCTGGTCGTGGAAATCGAACACGTACCGCCCGGAGTCTAATTCTTTTGCTATCACGTTTTTAAAACGCTGTACATTGCGTTGTATTACAACGTAACAAAGTGTAAGACTTAGGGCCGGTCTTTCAATGCCTTGCTAACTTTTATACAGTCAATTAGGACTATATTGTCATGGCAACAACCAATGACATTCCTAGAATGACCACTAACTAACTGTTAAGAGCTAATTGAGACTTTAGCAGAGTATTGAAAGACCGGGCCTAAGTCAAAGTTTTATCATTTTCAATTTTTATAAAATAAAATCGTGAACAGTTTCAAAACGTGAAAGCTCAAGAATTATACTCAGGAATGCAAGTCCAATCGTTATGTCTGAGCCTCGTTCCCAGTTAGCTTTGAGTCAAGTTGAAGCATTCGTTATAAATCTTCAAAGAAAGTTTGTGGAATTGTTTAAAGGAAGATACATTCTCTGTAAAGTGACGACGTCGAAACTATCTGGATATTAATGGAAGTGTTAAGGCGCGAGTAAAATTAATCAAAATCCAGATATTTCCACATCAATCGAAAAGCTTTTAACTCTTGCCAGATCAGTCAGTGAGTTAGTTATCGTGAAAACTTTCAACTCCTCCTGACTTAAAAATAACTTTCCGAAGATTCCGACGTCGAAGAAGATAATATCTAAGTTGGAACGACAATATTTGTGAAGTGAACATGGAAATCAACTCGCCTATCACAACGGGAATTCTTAAGTTTCAAGCAGTTTCCACGTCACAGGTCGGAGAATAGAGATTATAATGTACCTTCTGATGTCGAGTGGCGTTTATCTTCATTAATACCGATCAAGTTATAAGTGTTATAATAACTAATTGGCTCTCAAACTTGAATTGATTTTAATTTTATTTATTTAAAATAATAATTTAAATATTATAATTTTCAAAACTAAAATCTTGCTGGCGTCAAATGTGTAAAATATAATACTGTCAAACGTCATCAAGGTCCATCTCATTTTTTTCAAACAAATTCTCGTTTCTTCACAATTTCGAGCAGGTACAATAAATCGAAATATCTATTTTACTAAATAAGTGTAGACATGCTATTAAATTCCTTTATAACTCCCTTATTTACGTATGAAAACACCAACCAAGTCTAAAAAAAATCAACACTGAAAGGAATATCCCCAACAAAAAGGGACCATGTATCGCTCATTAAAAACTTATTTTTAAAAATAATTATCACAGGCCATTGTATTTAGTGCATTTTATTTCCTGACCAAAACATTTATACCCAAATTAGTAGCGCTTTACTCACAATGACAAACATTTTATTTTTTATATCATTTTTGTAACTCTTTGACGTGACCCCTTTTTGACATCAACCCAATTCATTGCATGCTGTACACTTTTTAGAATAGGAGACTGCAGGACTGCTGCTTTAAGCAAAGATATATTATCCAACTGAATCTCATAGCGTTCCTCGAACTATTCCTTAACAGGGTCATTCTGGTACAAGTTTTATCTTTTGGTCGTAACTTTGATCCTGGTCGCAACTTTAATCACAACTTGCGACCGAAAATAAAACGGTCGTATCCTCATTCTTCAACAAGGTAATATCTCGGGATTATCTTCAAGGTCTAATATTGTAACACAGAATGAAACAATTGATGTTTTCGAAACTTTGACAGTAGTACGCCGTGAAATATTCCAATGAACTTCAAAAAGTATGAATTTTTCTTCACGAATTCTTTGGATTTATTCGAAAATTGGCGGTAAAATTCGAAATTACTGTAAAGAATGTTATTTGTTCTTTAATAAAAGTGATTTTGCAAGAGTTCATTAGAATACAATTGACAGAACAACAAAATGGTGATAGCTAACATAAAAAGAGAAACTTTAATATGTATCTAGTTTCAAATGCTTGGTTACATTTTAACAGTTGTTTAAGACTTGATTAGCATGACACCAGCACAATGACAATCCTAGAACCAATCCTGCCTTCTGTTAAACCAAAAGCATAGCATTGAAAATAATCCTAAGCAGTAGGCAAATAATACACGTCAAGCAAAGAAATAAAATGTTTTATTTGTTAGGTATGTACTTCATTGAGACACTTAATATAAATAATAAGTTCCTAGGTTACATGGCAATTTTCCAAGGTATTTGATAGTGTTTTGAGCAACTCAGACAATGAAGATAGTGAAACACTGCTGAATATTGCATTCAGATTTGAGAGACCAAAGTTGACATCGGTGCACACAACATCGCTTTTACACGATGTTGTAGAATCATTTTCTTGACACATTAACTCCAACTCTCCATGAACACTAACCGAAATAGAGAACTCATGCTGGACACTAACATTTACATGGATTTAAAAGTCATCATAGTTTACACTTTTAAGAGAAGAGAGACTCAATGCAAACAAACAAGATTTCTATCCAGTCAAAAAGCTAGGTACCTATCTTGGTGTGTGAGGACAGAAATCACATCTCTTTCACAAGAGAAAAACCGAGAGTAAGAAGGAACATAATATGTTATATGACACATAAGAAATCATAGTTTACGTAGGTAATCAATAATCATGAATGGTCCAAAAGAAGAGTGGGATGTGGGTTCCAACCAACAGTGTTAATCTAGAAAGAACTAATATTAATTTATTGTTGAAATTAAATTGAATTTGTATACGTAGGTAGGTATTGGTAGGTACCTACCTACCTATAAGAATTTTTGAAATGTATACTACCTGAGTTTTTTTTTTATTAGGTAGGTAGGTACTTTAACAGCTAGGTAAATTTAAAAAAATATTTGCTCAGAGTCTTGTTTCATTCACAAATGAGTTGACTATGAGAAACAGTTTGTTCGGCTACCAGAGCAACACCCCTACTAACAGGATCTCTTGAAACACTGTCTTGGTCCTTGCGATGATTGGCCCAGACTGTGTTGAAGTCGAGGCACATGCTGTGAAGGATGCACACAGCCGTAAAGACCAGCCATTAGGAGAGAAGATGACCAGCAGCCCCGGTGTGGTCCACAGATCTGAACCTCGACTAGATGCAGCGCGCGACATTGTTGCGGAAGGACTTGTTGAAGCGGTCTTCTGCCTCGCTGTGGAGATGCTCGAATGGTGTCATCAGCCACGATTTCAAAGCCGCTGTCAGCTGTATTGACAGATACATATCACATGATTAGTGATGCAAAACTAGACCAATAGGACAAATGTGTTTGTATGAAAGTATGTGTAAAATGTACAGTTCAACAAAATTATTGCATTAGATTAAAACAGTTTCTTTCAATAAGAGTTTTTAAATACCTACTTAACAAAGCCTAGATCTAAGAGGACTAGATATTTTAGAAGTCAGTTTCATGAACTTTGCATCTTGTAAATTAGCTAGGTAGGTAGTTAGCACAGTTTGGTCACAATAGCTGAAAGTCAATGTACAGCCGGGTCTAAGTACATACAACCCATGTGAAACACATGTTACTTACCGCCACCGATGAGCCATTCGTCAAAGACCGAACGAAGATTCGAACGAAGACCGATGCTGAAAACTTCCGCAGGCTGCTTTCAGTAAATCTTGATTACATCCGGGATAGTTTGCTGCTAGGTACATCGATGACTTTCAACGTCGAGTTGCAAGTTAACTTCACATTGATGGTGTTTTTGAACTTTCGGTTCATGTCACGGTGATGAAGGTAGCCTACGGCTAATGTATGACGGTGATGATTCGACACATTGCAGGCTACGATAACATTTCAATCGTCACTCACTAGCCACTGAAAACCACCAGTCGCGAAATACATGCCAATAAGAGCTGATTTCTTGTGCTAGTGCATTAAAACTTGCGAGTTTGGAGGTTAAAATGTACAAGTCTTGGCCCGGCTTGGCCAGTTCTGTGCACCGGCGAAACTTTGTTCACTCAAATACCTATGTAGGTAGGTACCTACTAGCTGTCATACGCGGAAGTCCTTTAATCTCTTCATCGTCTGGGTCACACACAACACAGAAGGCAATGTTCTGGAAAGGTGGCATTGGTATTCAGTAATCTATTAGGTTAAAACGAAACAATAACAACACGAAAACAACACATACGGACGGAAGGTTAGGTTAGGTCGTAGCTATCGATTTTCTAGTTCGACCCAAGTTTGCGCGGTATATTTAAACATTCGCGGGGAACAATATTATTCTTATTTCGTTGAGTTAAAAACACTTTCTCGCCCCACAAGTTGATAAAAGAGGTGAAATGATTGTCCGTGTTTCGCTTCACTTCAAAATGACGCCATTTTTTTCGGTCTTATCTTAGATATGACCACCCGGAAATGGTAATAAAGTTAATCCAAAAATCGGCCATCTTGTTTGGTCGCAAGTGCTTCCAGAATTGGTTTGCGACCGGTCATAACTATTTAATCCGAAAAATTAAGTTAAAACCTTTCGAGAATGACCCTTTTAGTGTCGCTGATTACATCAAGATGGTTTAATTATTCTCAGTGCAGAACACATCGAGTTGACACAATTTTACTTTATCATAATTAATAATCTGACAATTAAAACTGAGAGTATCCTCATCACATCAAGTGGTAATTTGTCAAAACTGCACTCGAATCTCGTCACTTGTCCTTAATTTCAGTTCCATTCAACAGAGGTTATAGATAACCGCATCCGGTTCACCTATTTCCTCTCGTCCAATCAACAGCCGATGCTTTGCGACGTGTTTAATTAAACGGCGCTAATCTTTCCGGTCTCCATGGTAACCAGGAGTCACGTCACTCCGATGCAAGCAATTACACTCTTGCATAATCTTCAGAACGAGGTGATGCGGTGAGCTCGAGATAAGAGAAGTCGAAGAGATTTAGTTTGTGCTGAGCGGGCGTCTGACCACGGATTATGCAGGAGTCAGTTTGAACTATAGGGAGAGGTCAGGGGACAGACTGGACGATGATAATGTATAGGACACTTCGCGAGGTTCTAAATTCAATACACATTTCATTCTACGCTCGAGACTTGCATAATTAATCCTTGGTCTATGATGAGCACTCGTTTCTTTAGTAGGTACTTCGTAGTTTTGGGAGCTAGATGTTTAGCTAGTACCTTAGTGTTGTTGAATTATTTAATTATTTAATCTTTGTGTGAAAACTATTTTTGACTAGATTTCTTTGTTTTAATCTTATGATTTTCAGTAAAAGATCCAACGAATTCTATGTTTTCATTTTTGTGTTTCAATTTTCTCTTTTTAATTTATTTTCTGATGTTTTCCAAAAAATGATCTTATGATTCTCTAGGTTTACTCAAGATATTTGTTTTTCAACGTGTCTATTGATTTTTCATAGCCCAATTCATAGCGTATTTATACTTTTGCTGAGTGACTCTTTTACTCTGAAAGTGGTCCCACTGCTCCAGCCAAGGTGCTTAGAATTCGCCGCAATTCATACAAATCTCTGATGAAATAATACCTCAAACAACAGCATAAAACAATTATATCTTACCGTACGTTCCAATTATATGTTTTTAATTGAAGTTCCAATTAAACTATCCCAAAACAATTCATATTTGTAGTGCAATGTTGCCAGATTTATGGTACATTTTACACATTGAACACAGTTTCTTTCTTATTTGGCCCGTGACCCCATATTTTCAAACGGCAGTCTTATTCTAAAAATTATTATCTTTAATTTGAGACTATTTTCAATAATTTGTCATTCCTCTTGCGGTTTTAGGAGCAATTTAAGGCCAATTTTCCAGGACGATTTCATGTCTCCCTGTGTTATCTTATGGGGGAATAGATGATCTTCAATCAAGAATATCTAATTATATGATACCGTAAGGGGCAAATATGTTTTGCTAGTTGTATGTAATATGGTTTCATTAATCTTTGGTGTGAATTACAGTAAATTCTCATTCCTATGCCGAAACGATGGAACCACTTAAAGCAGCCATGTAAAATCGTGTCATTTTTAAAGCTAAAATGAAGTTATAATTTTTCGCACCTTTAGATTTTAACAAAAACTTTTTTCTGATGGATATACGGACATACTATAAGGAAAAAAATTTAAATCAATACCAACGTGATAGCTATTTTAAAAGTTAATATACCAAAATTCGAAATGATTTTCCAATACCAGTTTTCTTCATTCTCAAAAGATATAAAATTGAAAACTCATTATTGGGCTGGAGTTTCAAACTACAGGACATTAAATGAGTATTTTATACTGCAATATAGTTGAACTGTTGTAAAAAGTTTTTTTAAATCGTAATTTCAAAAATAAATAAAAATGTGCTATATCGAGTGATCGCGCCACGTTAAGATACGATTGGAGACAAAATGGGTGGACGAAATGATTTGAAATTTAAATCACAGATAAACGACAAACTTAGGGCTATCACTCAGTAAATTTTAAAGTTTATTAATCTGTAATAATTAGCTGATTTTTTGTGAAAAATTGTCTATTTTCTTGTCTCGCTGGGTGCCGTATGAAATTTAATTTTAAAAATGTGCCAAGTGACTTTTACACTTTTTAAACACTTTTTAATTTTGTTTTGTAAGTTGACTTTTATCTAATCATGATTAAAATTTGAAATCAATTGGTTAACGGGTTTGGTCTGCAATCGTATCGGAAATTTCATAGTTTTGCGCGGTTTTGTTGAATAACCGGCGCTTAATTAACAAGGCACGAAGCAAAAATGAAAAAAATCTACTAATATACAATCAGACTGATCATGTGACCATCCTATCAAAGTTACACCCACTTATGAATAATGTTTCGCTCTTGTTAAAATGGAGCTCGTCGTGTCTCCACATCTCCTCCACACGAGACGATTGTTCATTCAGCTCTGTCGCGTGTGGCTCGCCTCCAGCACGGCGCAGTCAATGAGGCCGTGGTGGTGTCACCCTGGCAGTGACTCGGCGTCGTCGCCATGGCAACCCGCGTACTCGCTGGCGGGAGAGCAGAGCGTCGGGACGCGGCCGCTCAGTCGCGCGACGTCATTGGTCGAGTGCGGTCGAGTTCATTCACGAGTGTCGACGCTTTCAATCGCTCACTCAGTGACGCGGAACATTACGCGATTATCAATAATTTAGTGAGCATTACCACGGTACTTTTATGACACTTTCTCTGTGTAAGTTTTTTTTTATTTTTAGCTACGTTTTATGTGTATTTGCCTGCACTGCCCAGGTCAAAGCATTTAACAAATTTGCACACACACTAATATCATAAGAGCAGTCTCGTGTATAGGTTTTGAGTGGACCTTAAATTTTATATGGTCATTGGGACCAAAGGTTTAGTAGTTTTAAACAATTTTCATACACATTTCTCATTTTATGGATGTTTACGCTTGTTTTGAAATATTTGTTTGTGTGTTATATCCGCCATTTCATACTAAAAGCAAAACAAACTCCTTATGCCTATGCTGGATTCCGTTACTATTAGTTTGCCGTTGATAAGTCAAATTAATAACCACAATAATGACTCATCTCGATATTAAATATCTGTCCTACCAAAAGTCTAAAGCCTCAAAACAGTAAACACATTATACAGTTAAATATCAAAGAATTTTTTAGGTATGTAACCATACAACGCAAATATTTCAACTTCACATAATCTGTATTGTATGAAGATAATCATTGAAAGCAATGGTCAATCTTACAATATCATTATCAAATATTACATTGACACGTATGTTGTATTCCTAGAACTTCCAAGGTATATTATAGAGCAATAACTTTCTCCTCCGGTCACTAATTGGCATGCAATACGAAGGCTCGCTCATCAACGCGTCACACAGAGCAGAGTCCTAGTCAATAATAGTGTCAGTGAGGTGTGTAGGATGTTGACAGTGTTTTGAGGGTTTATCATCACTATTGACATAGCATAATGATGTAATACAATCTCGCTACAGATGAGTAACATTTAGTTACACCTGGGATTTTCTTTGGAAACTTGTATACGTAAACCCTGAAGGTAATTGTAAACTTTCCTGCTCAATTAATTGTTTTTATTCGGATTACTATTGACATAGGGCATCGATCTACAAACTTAAAAAATAAGTGTATTTCTTATTATTTCTACACTAAGTATATCGTACCTATACCAAAAAGAAGATAATGAACAGCTAAAAAATATCACTCACTTATTGAAGCTGGGAATGTTTACACCCTTCAATCGAAAAGACGTAACGTAAAAGGTAAAGTAACATGTTAAAAAATGTTTAATTATGATTAAAAAATTTGTTGGAAGGAAGAAAGTATAGAATTGCTACACTCAAGTTACACTTAGCCAGAGTAAAAACGGTATAAAACGCTCTTACGGTAACGGTCATCCGATGAAGTCCATGCTAATGCATCATCTACCTCTAGTTGGTGAGCTCTGATTTCATTGATAGTAACAAGTATTGATTGTCAATGAACCTGACCTGCAGCAAATCCGTTTCGTACAAATACCGATTTTACTTTGGCCAAGTAATCCTTTAAATGAAGTTTAACGCAACGTGGTAATCACGTGTCTGTCTGGACCAATCAGTAAAATCGTTGCGTTTAATCGTCACACCTTCATTCTCGAATCGATAGATTTCCACAATGAAAAAAGTAACAATGAGAAGTTTGTAACTTAATTAAAAATATCTATCATAAAATAATTGAGTTGCTTGTTAAAAAGTTAGTATAAAATCACGCGCAAAGCTGAACTCCTTCTGGATCCTCGCTTCCAGACGATCTATGAGTACATCGGTTTATTTTTAAATTCCATGCCATTCATTAGGCACCCAGCAGACACCAAAGCAAACTATAATTTGAAACAGAGCATTTTAATTGAACAGTCTATATACCTCACTCATGGGGGGGCATGTTCATTACTGTACTGCACTAAAACAATCACTATGTACATTATTTTATTGTAAAAATGCTGAGATAATTGGCCTCGTTACCATGTCAAGTGTATTGCAACTATGTGTGTGACTGTGCTTTTGGTTATTCTGAAATAAACTCGATGTTCTATGGAAGCATTGCTCGGGGGCTGACACGACAATGCAGTCAAACGCAGGACTTTTCATTATTTTTACATTAGAACTTATCAAGTCCAGCACAGCCATGCAATTGTTGTGACAATCTGTCAGTATTCAGAATATAACAATGAGACATTTTAAAGTGGACTATGATTGTACACAATGTGAAGTAACTTCCCTGACGAAAAATTATTATAATAAAAACTGCATTTAATTATAACTATGTAAATGCTCAGTGTAACGCGTTGATGAGCGAACACAGATACGTGCAACATCCCCGCAGCCAAATACGATACATGATACGACACAATGCGATTTTCTTTGCAACTTTCCAATCTCCATATAAACACTCCGGATGAATAGCAGATTCATTGTGTCATGACTTACCTATGTACTTTTTCCAGAAATCTCTTTCGACAACCCATACTAAACTCTTAAAATGTCAATAAATACTTGACTGATTTGGCATAACATTTGTAAAAGTGTGGATAATGTAATGCACCATGCAAAATTTGAATTTTATCAGAATATTTTGATTTTCAACCAATCAGAAGATGTTATTTAAACTTAAACCAATAGTATGATTTGTCTGAAACTTTTTAAGATTTGAGACAATGTAGGTCGCAATGACATGGCAAAATTTCAAATTGATCGGACCAACCAATCAGAAGATATTATATATTTTTTAAATTTGAACCAATTTCAGCGGATTTCAAAAAAATGGGCCTGCAACGCCCAGAGATGGTTCGTACATGTATGCAAAATTTCAGCACGATCGAAAAATAACTGCAGTACCGGTAGTAACAGAAAAAAAAAACAGAAGTCCGTGCCAAATGAGCAAACATGAGTCGCTCGCTTCGCCCGCTCAATAATTATTATAGTAAACTATAGAAGATTAACTATAGGTACGATTAATTTATTTCTTATTTCCATTACGTAATTTAGCAAACAACTAGCAACGATCTTCTGAATACGACCTAGCGTTTAACCCCTCATGGCAGAGAACAGTGGCAACTAACAAGGTGTTAAATGTCGTGAAAACCTTCGCGTGTGATGCAACTGAACACAGACACGTGACTTGTGACGTGTGACTTGTTACTTGTGACGTGGCGTGACTTGTGATTTGTGACGCGTGACGTGGCGTGACGTGTGACGATGTGACCGATGCTCGTGCTCGATGTCTCGCCTGAATCGCAGCTGCTCGTGGCCCAACGCCGCCGACAAGCTGCAGAGCGTGGTCCGCGTCAACGACGTGTCGGGGAGGTCGCGTCTGACGTCACAGCAGGCCACCAAGATATCGGTGAGTTCAACCTGCCCTCTAGCATACCACTAGCAGCTGCTCGTGGCCCAACGCCGCCGACAAGCTGCAGAGCGTGGTCCGCGTCAACGACGTGTCGGGGAGGTCGCGTCTGACGTCCCTGCAGGCTTAGCAGGCCACCAAGATATCGGTGAGTTCAACCTGTCCTCTAGCATACCACTAGCAGCTGCTCGTGGCCCAACGCCGCCGACAAGCTGCAGAGCGTGGTCCGCTCCGATATACGCCCTGCAGGGTCTGGCTTTTTTATCCTTACACCTATATTTTCAACGGAAAATTGATGTGCCCCACTAAATAATTGTCCCCCGCTAACTGCCCACCCTATCAAAAATTCCCGACGCCGTCCCTGCAACCAGCCCTCTAGCATATCACTATGATGGGTAAACATTGTGGGCAACAATTACTGAATGTGTTGATATTACTGTAATTTTCCGCCAAACTTGTAGTTCAAAGTAAATAAATAAATATTATTTATTGAGTCCGCTCCGTTCTTGTAGTATGAGAGTCTCTATGATGTCAGTCCAATATCACTCCAGTTCTTGTAGGAACTTCTACTATCTGTACCCATTGTTTTACTTATTTTTATTTGTTAAAATATTAAAATATTAAAATATTTATTCCATGGTCCTAAGAATTCACTGTTTGTATGAGAAATCCTCATTGTTGCAACCATCTTGATCCCACAATAGATTATTTAAATATTATCTCGGTGGCTCTGCTTTCTAAGAAAAATCATATGCAGTTTGATTTCCAGACACCTTAGTCCCTGTTTCAACAATAGGTAAAACAGGGACTAAGGTGTCTGGAAATCAAACTGCATATGATTTTTCTTAGAAAGCAGAGCCACCGAGATAATATTTATAATGGTCTATTCAAATAGCTGTTATTCTGTGCTTAATTGTTACCTGGGCAATTGTATGAGAAACCTTTAATATGAAGAGAATCACTCACAGTCACATTACACAAATATTGATACCTCCATTAATAAATGCAGTGGTTGAGTAAGTGGTTGGTTGAATTGCAACTCATAGCTTGACGAGCCTAAATTTTTGTTTCCATTATTTTTTTTCCGCCCAATCAGAAAGTCACATTTTTAGTAAACAGATCAAATGAGTTGTTGAAATGAAACTTTATTCATATTTTGCACGAGCCTATTTTTATTCGTTATTCAGTATAAAAATAGATATTATGGTTTATGGCGCTCAACAGAGAGGCTATCAGCATACAACAATAATTTAATATGGTGTGTCCATCAAAGGTAATAAAATAAAATGTTACATTGTTGAGTGTCCATTACTAGCTAATCTATAACAAACGAAGCTCATGCAAGCTGTGAATATGTCCAACAGCTATGAATCTGCTCATGACACATAATCTCCGTGCATTCTCAGAGGATGATCTCCTCCCGGCTTATGTTCTAATCCTGTGATTATCCCGCTGTCACATGACCAAGTGGAACGCAAGGAGCCACTGCATTGAGTCTGTTCATCAGAGAGCGTTAACAATGACATTCCGTGTGATTACGCTCGACTACGCTGTGTTTTAATGTGTCATTGTACTTGAGTTCAGAATCAATACAATAATGTAAATAAAAACAGAATATCAGAACGAAATTGTTCATACAGAAAGCGCTACTTCATTCTCATTGGATACAAAACTTCATGAATAAAGCGCGACAAAACAAGCTGGCTCAGGCGCTAAAGCTCTGGAGTTGCACTCAACAGGTCGCGGGTTTGATTCTCGCAGCCATGTTGATTATTTTCGTTTCCACAGTCGAAAGGAAAAGTGGAAAGGTGAGGAAAAGTTAACTAATAGGCAACGACTGCCTCCTTCCTCATCTTCATCCTTCCAATCATAAACACAATCATTCGGCGCCATTAGCCAAGTTGTGGAACCGTGCGACGTTAAACACTATTAAAATCATATCTGTACCTCAGAGGTAGAAGGGCAGAAGTCCGTTTTAAGCAGTAATTCTGTCTTGACCCAATCATGTTATTGTGACATGAATCATTGTGTTGAAGAATACGAGATAAAAGTGTATTTGTTGACATCAGTCAAATAGCAATTGATAGATTGATTACATAATTCCAAAAGTGTGCAACGCAAAATCGTGAGAATGGACTTCCGACCTTCAACCTCTGAGGTACAGAAATAGATTCTGAAAGAAAACTGCGTGCGAAGAATAAAGTGCAAATGTAATTGAAACGTCTTGTCAGTGCCAGTACAGTTAGAAGGAAAGTGAAACAGAATTGAAACCGAGCTGGCTTCTTTCATTTGAAGAGAAGTCTGGCTTCTTTCCTTGCTGCTTATTCCAGTCGAATTGCCAGGAAAAGATAACATTAAGGCCAATACATATCACGTGACTTTATTTCTCTACATCCGATCAAAAGAAATAGTTACCTATGAGTACATACCTTACATCGTTCATGTTGAGTAAACCAAGGTGATTTATGAAGGAAATTCACTGCATACTGGAGCTTATCAATATTTGCAGTCAATATTATTTAATATTGCAGTGGTTTTATAATAAAAACAACACAAATGTCGTGTATACGTACGCGTGTGAAGACTGTCAAAACCAAGTGCTGTTCGTTTAAACATTACATTCATTATAGTGGATATAATTAATATCTCAACATTTCGTTGGAAAGATGAAGAAAGAGCGCATGTTTTGTTGGCAAAATTGTGTCAGGTTTGTGATGCATATGTGCCCTTTTATTAGATTAAAGTTTGCTGTTCTTGGCAACTCATAGGATTTCCTTAAACTTCAGGTCTTGATTTGAGAATATTTAGGTGCAAGGAAGTAAAATCATCTAATAAGTTATTTTCGCAGTTCTTTTCTGCGTAGATTTGTTCCAACAGATGTGTCCTAACTTATCTGATGAGTGAAAAGTATTTGCTAAACTGAACCCTTCCAAATGAAAATGTGTAGCTTTTTGGTTGAAAAGTCACGTGATATGCAGCCACCTTAAGTATCTCCGTGTTTGTGAAGTAAATCAAAACCATACCTCAGGTGTTCGAAAACATTTGCTAAAGCTGGAAAACTTCTCTTAAAGTGTCTCTTAAAGGCATTGGATACGTTCAATGGTAATGAGGAAGGTGGGAGGGGGGGGGGGGGGACTGTGGGGTTAAAATGCTCAAAGAAAGTGAAACATTAACACGTGACAGAGGAAAGATAATTACATTTGCATTATTTCTTATAACGTTTGAAAATTTATACCACAACTGTGAAGGTAATGAAATTAATTTTCCAAGTTTTCTTGGTTGTTTTTCCTCTATTCATTTAATTTTAAAGTCTTGACTGCGACATTTTAAGTAAGTATTTCAGTGTTCATACTTTACACACAACCTCACCAATAAAAATGTAAAATATGGAATCTCCCAAGGAGATTTAAGAAATGTCATCTTCAAAATAATATCGTTATTATTCAAAATTCTTCTACATAAATTACAAACTGAAATTTACATTCTCAATGTTAGTACTGATTAACTCATATATTTTCCGCAATAAACAGTAGATTTTTTATCATGTGTAGCGAGATATAATGAAAGGACACTTTGCTTAAATTTGACTTTTTCTGGTTCTCACATGAGATAATAATATAAATATTTAAAACTTTTACAAGACATTGACTGAAAAATGATTTAGTAATTGTCTCAATTATCAATAAAACGATTATTTTATAAATACTCACTGTAGCTTTTATAATGTTTTGGTCATCATTGACTTTTTTGTTTATATTTTTCAAACATTTCTTAATAGTTTCTGTAAAAAGAAAGTTTTTAGATTCGTGTGGATTTAGTGAAGGGGATGAATGAAGATGATAATTATGTTGTTTAAAAAATCATATAATTTATATCTCTGTCAACTTAACTATTTTGCAAATAATCGCAAAATTTTATACTTTCGTTGAGTTCTTACGAATCGTGACTGTATGCAGATCTCTTAATGCAAAGAAAATAATCGCTAACATAAGTTAGTCTGTAACTGTCCGCCATTAAAGCTTACAATATGAGTGACAGGCGGTGCACGCTGAGCAAACAACTCGGCGTCCCAGGTTCGACTCCGACCTGACACGAGATATATTTAACACCTCGTAACTCAACTCAGACTCAACGTCGTAGAGATGCGGCCAGTAAACGTCAGTTCTCACTTATCAAGAACATAAAACACCGTTTTTAACACTCCAAACCAGACTCGAAACTCCGTAACGACGAAAACTTGCAGACGTTTCGGAAAGTTCTAATGCGCTTTGCAAGTTTTCATATATTGAGGATGGAAAAGTCAAGCGTTTGCTAGAAATTCATATTGCTTTGATGATTCATTGAATGTTCTATCTGGCTGGTAATAAAGAGGTGGTTAAAAGCATATGGTGGACAGCGTACCAATAAAATATCACTCTAAAATTAATCGAATCTTTTTTAAAAGAAAAATATGGAGAGTAACACTAAAATGGAGTAAATATTATAAAATAACGGATACATAAATCTCAATGTAACTCTCAAATTTAAATAATACTTCGGTTCTATACCAAATTAACCTACGCATAAGTAAATTCCTTTCTTAGGTATACTTATTTAAACGTTACTTTGTTATTCAAACTCACTCTGAATCGGAATCTAGTGGAGCGGTCGCTCCACGCCAGCCAAGTCGTACGGCGCGCGCACACTCTCATATAAAGGCTGGAGCAAACCCACTTTTACTGTAAGCATCAAAGTGGCATTTTCGGCCTACTGGATCTTAAAATTGAGAAATCTCACATTGTTGCGAAATATCTTAATTTCGAGCTATGGCCCACCCTACAACATATACCAAATTTGGGAACAATAGGTTACGCCCTTTGCGCGCTAGAGGGCCGTGAAAACAGTGTTTTAGGGCGGTTTTCATAATCAGTAATCATAGTAGTAGGCTGGAGCTAAAATCCGGTAAACAGGCCACAGCCTAAACGGCTGAACCGATTGATCTCACATTTTTACCACGTGTGCACTTTTGGCGTCTGATTTAACCTTGTCCCCATGAATTTTTTGTGCCGCCATTTTGAAACCGGAAGTGACGTCATATCTCGTCAACGGTTGGACCGATCGGAACGAAATTTGCGCCAATCGTTTCAGACGGTCATCTATATGGATTATCAATATCAAAAGACTGAACATTATTTTAAATAAACCGGAAATGACGTCATGAAATTTAATATACATCGATTTGCATTTCAGCAACAACTGTTGATCCGATTGTCTTGATATTTATGTAACGTTTGTACTTTTGATATTTAATTTGACTTGTTATAAAACCAACCGGAAGCCGCCATTTTGAAACCGGAAGTGACATCATGTCTCAAAAACGGCTAAACAGATTAGAACAAAACCAGCGCTAAACGATTTAGACGGTCAACTTTATGTAATCAGTAATATTTGATGATTCAAATATCGAAACCGGAAATGACGTCACACATTTTATGACCTATACCGGAAATGACGTCATAAATATGCTAAATGACGCTAAATTCACCACTTTATACTTTAAAATAGATATAAGTAAACGTACTTTGTAAATAATTATAAATTCAAGGTTGCAGTGTTCTCGGCGGCCATTTTTAAAACCGGAAGTGACGTCATATATCGTAAACGGTTGTACCGATTGCAACCTAAGTTTGGAAATGTGTTGGACTAATAATTATGAATTCAAGACGACATTATTTTCGGCCGCCATTGTTAAAACCGGAAGTGACGTCAAATATCGAAAATGGCTGTACCGATTGCAATCATATTTTGGAAATGTGTTGTACTAATAATTATGAATTCAAGACGACATTAATTTCGGCCGCCATTGTTAAAACCGGAAGTGACGTCATATATCGAAAATGGCTGTACCGATTGCAACCAAATTTTGGAAATGTGTTGTACTAATAATTATGAATTCAAGACGACATTATTTTCGGCCGCCATTGTTAAAACCGGAAGTGACGTCATATATCAAAAACGGCTGTACCGATTGCAACCAAATTTTGGTAATGTGTAGGAGTAATAATTATGAATTCAAGACGACATTATTTTCGGCCGCCATTGCTAAAACCGGAAGTGACGTCATATATCGAAAACGGCTGGACCGATTGTAACGAAACTTAAAGCTATTCTTCTTGGATAATTATTTTAATCTTATATACCAAACGCAACTTTTCTAAGTATCCAAATCGGCATAGGCGTATTTTTTTAAAGAAATAAGTTCTTGCACGGACACAAGCTGTGCTACAAGCTGTATGAATAAACTAACAAAAGAAGTGATATCCCAGAAAATAACACTCCGTGTAAAAAAGGCAGCCAAGTCTCTTTACTTTAAAAAAATTCAACACCGAAAAGGAGTGATATCAAAAAAGGAGCCAAGTCAATGACATTTCCAAATATTTAATCGTATCTTTGAAATAAAAGTATAAACACCGAGAAATACTTTACAAAAGGACTTGGCGCATCGTTTTTTTAAAGACATTTTTCTATTCATAAGCATGTGCCATTTATATACAACCGTCATTTTGAATGTTTAGAATAATAGGGAAACATCTTTCAATTAGGTACATATTATACATACCTTCTGTAAAATATTTTCTATATGAATATATACGCTATGAAACTTGTTGTCTATGCTTTCTATAAATATACACAATAGTTATCTTCGTAATATTGTTTCGTGGTGAATATAATTAAGTCTCATGCGTTATACCTTCTCATCATGTAACAATTTCTATTAATACACATTTTATAAAAATACATTTCACAAAGAAGACAGTCATATTGAATTTCTATTAAAAAATTTAACTTTATACACTTGACACTTCAAAAATATATAATTGTGTTCCATTAGTTAGTAATTATTTGACAACGTTTCATGATTTCCTTCAGTCAAGATCAAATTATGAAAAGATACCAGTCTAATATCGCCATATTAACAGTACTGCAAGAATATGTATGAGCCCACTTCCAATTGATATGAAGGGATGTGTGTTGTGAAAAATATCCGACCGAACCGGGGCACGAACTTGGGACCTCTCACTTGCCGGGCGAGAGCTCTACCAACTGAGCTACCCGATCGGACGGGCGGACATTAGACACAACACACTGATGAGGATCCTGACTCCTGACTCCATGGAAGTTTTCCAAAGAAACCTACATTCTCACCACTTCCAATTGTTATGTAATTCTTTCACCCTTATATTACTTATATATTACAGCATAAAATCATGCTTCTATCGCCATTGACAAAACTATAAAATAGTCATTACTAAAAGTAGCTTGATTCATAGATTCTGGCTCTAATAGAAAGAGGAAAATGTACCTACTTGTAAATTTCTTTCCACTTTTAGGATAGAATGATGTCTTTAAAAAAACGATGCGCCAAGTCCTTTTGTAAAGTATTTCTCGGTGTTTATACTTTTATTTCAAAGATACGATTAAATATTTGGAAATGTCATTGACTTGGCTCCTTTTTTGATATCACTCCTTTTCGGTGTTGAATTTTTTTAAAGTAAAGAGACTTGGCTGCCTTTTTTACACGGAGTGTTTTTTTCTGGGATATATATAAACAAAAGAGCGATGTCCACGTATTATTGAAATTGAGATGGCCCATTTTTTTTTTATTATCTTCGAAAATCAATAATTGACCACCAGCACGGGAGACAGGGGTTCGATTCCCAGCGAATGACCGTTTCGCTGTCGCATTTCTTGACTGAGGTTTTCCATGACTTTTATACCTTGTTTAATAATAATTTACATGGCAAACAAGTACATACATAGAACTGAACACTGCATGATATGCAAGCCCGCATAAGAAATATACACTATAACTTTCAACTGCAGTTGAAATCTCAATCGCAGTTGAAAACAAGTGTGAACTGAACGCGATAAAGTTCAACTGCAGTTGAAAGTCATATAGTGTGAACAAGGTATTACAGTCGAGAGACAAATGCTGGGAAGGATTAGATTAGATTAGATTATTATTGTTTAATGGCGCGTCAACGACGAGGTTATATTGCGCACATTAATGTTTACTTTTAACTTTGTTGATCATAAGTGGAGGATATGGGGAGGGGTCGACCTAAAGGGCCCGATCTGGGGGAGTCTGAAACTGGTGGGAAAGCCAGTTCAGAATTGGGACAGACCGGGGGGTGGAGTGGAGGAAAGCTTCGGGCCGGTGGGACCCGATTTCAGGGGGATCACCTTCTCGAGGGGGAAGGCCGGCCCGAGGGGCCCGCGAATTTGGGGAGGGCATGGGACTAGGTCGACCCTGGACTGCACTTAGTTGGGAATAACACTCGTTATGTGAGGCGGCCCCTTGAGCGCCACCACCGCGTCAAGGTAGCAGTCCATAGGTGGGGTGCTGGGAAGGTTCCATGTTAATAGAACACGACCCTCCTTCAAATCTTCCATCCTTATCCTCTCTACATGAATCCATCCATCCTTACAATCATTAATCCGTGGCCATTAGCCTAGTTGCAAAACAGTGCGCCGTTAAGCGCCAGCTGTGATCTACACCTGAAATGGTCCAGAGCCAAGACGAAGCACTTCGCTGGAATCTCTGGAGATATCTGGAGTAAATCTCTTGGCTCTGGAATCCCACTCACATCGGTCTTCTTGTCGGGATATGTCGTGAATCAGACTGCAGGAAGGTAGCTCGGAACTGAATTACCAGACCAGACAACTTTTCACAAGTTTACTCTCGAAGTTCCAGGTGATCAACTATTTGATAATACTTTCAGTTCGACCGGAATTCGAATTAAATATTTTTCGTGACTGAAATGTGAATTTGTTTTGCAAAATGAAGAAAAGAAAGAACTTATTAAACTTTTATACCGAGTCATAGTGAACCCGCTTTGAATAAAATAACATATTTCAAAAGTAAACGAAGACTATCCTTGATATTCAGTTTGTACTTTTTGGATTTTATTGATTTGATGATTTTATTGATTGATTTATTGATTTTATTGACATGAACTAGGAAAACTCTCATTTTAACACGTTGATGAGCGAGCACTAATATCAAAAATATTATGAAAACGTGAAAATCTCCAACCAAATACAATCCATTTAATCAAAGATAACTACTCTATTATTTATGTTTTTTGTTGGGGCTTAACGTCGCACTGTTCTCCAGCGAGGCTAATGGCGACGGATGAATGAGTATGATGATGATGATTGGGAGATGATGGTGAAGAGTATGCAAGGATGGAAGGTGGGAAGGAGGCGGTCGTGGCCTATTAGTAGGGTACCAGCATTTGCCTGTCGACTGAGGGAATACCAAGAAAAACCCCAGTCAGGAAGGACGGCCGCGGGAATCGAACCCGGGCCTCCGGAGCTTTACAATTCAGCTAACCTGTTCCGTTCTATTATTTATTTCTGATTTTCATTGGAACTTTACAATTTCCATACACTATGGAATAAGTGAATAACAGATTCGTGTGTCGTGATAATACTGTCCATCAATCTTTTGACAGCTCTTTCAAAACGTTACAATTACAACAAGTCTGTATACTAACCGATTGAGGCGAAAATGTCGAGGAAAATGTGTATGTATTGGATTGTAACAAGAAATGTACATAACTTTCTATTCATCAAACACGATCAAAATGTTATTAGAATACGCATTGCCAATGAAATGAGTTACAGAAATGTCAGCTCATGAGAGGAAATTCATATATTTTCACAATTTCCCCTGGAAAATATCCTGTGAAATGCAAACAACCGCTCACACGTGGCGCATTTCCCGAGGAGTCAATTCACCCGCAAACTTCAACTCTGTGTTGTTCTTTCGTGTTTCATGTTTCCATCAAAGAGGAAAAAAACCTACGCTCGTGTGATTTCAACAAGAAAATCATCAAATATTATTGGTTTTCATCAACAAACTCAAACGGTGCTCCCGGGCCGATCTAGATGGGTGGTCGCACCATGCAACCAAGTCGTAACAATTGACGTAACGGAGGCGTAAGGAACTGAACGAGAGTGTAATGAGAAGTTCAATAAGTTTTTCCACATTAGGGAAGTCTCTACACATATTATTTCAGTAAATTTGTAAATATGAACACAAATAGGTAATAATCACACGAAATTACACGAAAATTTTAAATTTACCATTCAAAAAAATCAAATTCAAATACCATGATGCATTTAGGCGGGAAAAACGGCAAAAATAGAAACCCTTTTCCTGAAATGAGTGAGAATAAGGATGATAAAGTAATAGAGACAAAATCAGTATCAGCCTATAATCTAAGGTTGCGATTGCAACTGGTTCATAATAATTTTATCACTATTTTTTTCTCATACTCACTCGGACTTTTTCAGGAATATGGCTCCAGAACGGTGATGTCATTTCCAAGGCTCCAACAATGTACACTTGGCCAAACAAAACTTGAACGTTCAATAAATCTGATGGGCTGATAAATGTAAGATTGCACCATCAGAAGTCAGTCTAAGCGATCTCATTGTCTCACTCTAGTAAGTGACATCACATTTCAATGATAATAACAAGCTTTGATTGGTTATGGGACATGACCAGCAGTCAATCAAATTTGGTCAACGTTCAAGTTTTGTTTGGCCGAGTGTACCTACTTAGTGCCATGGTATCCGTGATTCATTTCATGGCAAGAGTAGAAAATGTGATGTCACTTTCAATTTTTATGTTTGAAAAATCGAAAATAATACGTCATCTGTGTTCAGGCAGATCTCAACTTCCATAAAATACCTATTATTTTGAAAACAAATTTTCACGAGACTTCCCTATTGACGCAACAGTAACGGAACATAAGAATGTTTAATTTGTGCTAACATGGTTTTACCTATACATGTTTTTCCTCCTTTGACTTTGATTACTTTTTGTATTTCACTTTTGAGAGAGGAGGCTTGGCTCTGTCTTTACACTCGGTGGCTATTGCGTGACACGCGTGTAGCACGTGTTGCCATGACAACGACACACGTGGCACGTCTCCCGGGGACGTGAAAGACGTATCGGCTCCACTGACACGTCGTACTTATTCCTCTTGCATCCTGGAGGCTTGGCTCTGTCTTTACACTCGGTTGCTATCGCGTGACACGCGTGTAGCACGTGTTGCCATGACAACGACACACGTGGCACGTCTCCGGGGACGTGAAAGACGTATCGGCTCCACTGACACGTCGTACTTATTCCTCTTGCATCCTGGAGGCTTGGCTCTGTCTTTACACTCGGTTGCTATCGCGTGACACGCGTGTAGCACGTGTTGCCATGACAACGACACACGTGGCACGTCTCCGGGGACGTGAAAGACGTATCGGCTCCACTGACACGTCGTACTTATTCCTCTTGCATCCTGGAGGCTTGGCTCTGTCTTTACACTCGGTTGCTTTCGCGTGACACGCGTGTAGCACGTGTTGCCATGACAACGACACACGTGGCACGTCTCCCGGGGACGTGAAAGACGTATCGGCTCCACTGACACGTCGTACTTATTCCTCTTGCATCCTGGAGGCTTGGCTCTGTCTTTACACTCGGTTGCTATCGCGTGACACGCGTGTAGCACGTGTTGCCATGACAACGACACACGTGGCACGTCTCCCGGGGACGTGAAAGACGTATCGGCTCCACTGACACGTCGTACTTATTCCTCTTGCATCCTGGAGGCTTGGCTCTGTCTTTACACTCGGTTGCTATCGCGTGACACGCGTGTAGCACGTGTTGCCATGACAACGACACACGTGGCACGTCTCCCGGGGACGTGAAAGACGTATCGGCTCCACTGACACGTCGTACTTATTCCTCTTGCATCCTGGAGGCTTGGCTCTGTCTTTACACTCGGTTGCTATCGCGTGACACGCGTGTAGCACGTGTTGCCATGACAACGACACACGTGGCACGTCTCCGGGGACGTGAAAGACGTATCGGCTCCACTGACACGTCGTACTTATTCCTCTTGCATCCTGGAGGCTTGGCTCTGTCTTTACACTCGGTTGCTTTCGCGTGACACGCGTGTAGCACGTGTTGCCATGACAACGACACACGTGGCACGTCTCCCGGGGACGTGAAAGACGTATCGGCTCCACTGACACGTCGTACTTATTCCTCTTGCATCCTGGAGGCTTGGCTCTGTCTTTACACTCGGTTGCTATCGCGTGACACGCGTGTAGCACGTGTTGCCATGACAACGACACACGTGGCACGTCTCCGGGGACGTGAAAGACGTATCGGCTCCACTGACACGTCGTACTTATTCCTCTTGCATCCTGGAGGCTTGGCTCTGTCTTTACACTCGGTTGCTATCGCGTGACACGCGTGTAGCACGTGTTGCCATGACAACGACACACGTGGCACGTCTCCCGGGGACGTGAAAGACGTATCGGCTCCACTGACACGTCGTACTTATTCCTCTTGCATCCTGGAGGCTTGGCTCTGTCTTTACACTCGGTTGCTATCGCGTGACACGCGTGTAGCACGTGTTGCCATGACAACGACACACGTGGCACGTCTCCGGGGACGTGAAAGACGTATCGGCTCCACTGACACGTCGTACTTATTCCTCTTGCATCCTGGAGGCTTGGCTCTGTCTTTACACTCGGTTGCTTTCGCGTGACACGCGTGTAGCACGTGTTGCCATGACAACGACACACGTGGCACGTCTCCCGGGGACGTGAAAGACGTATCGGCTCCACTGACACGTCGTACTTATTCCTCTTGCATCCTGGAGGCTTGGCTCTGTCTTTACACTCGGTTGCTATCGCGTGACACGCGTGTAGCACGTGTTGCCATGACAACGACACACGTGGCACGTCTCCCGGGGACGTGAAAGACGTGTCGGCTCCACTGACACGTCGTTCTTATTCCTCTTGCATCCTGGAGGCTTGGCTCTGTCTTTACACTCGGTTGCTATCGCGTGACACGCGTGTAGCACGTGTTGCCATGACAACGACACACGTGGCACGTCTCCCGGGGACGTGAAAGACGTGTCGGCTCCACTGACACGTCGTACTTATTCCCGCTGCATCCAAAGCTCTTTGAGCGAGTGCCGGAGTCGCTGTGAGGCATGAGAAATACTGCATGAGTCTTACATCTTACAGCCGATTCGAGAGCAAAGTCGTGTTGAGATACGACGGAAAGCAGCTCTCATTTCAATACGGACTTTTGGAGAATATGAAATTTTGACTGCATACATGTTTATATTTTGTGATTTAAGGATAATCCACCCCCAGGAGTAGCTCACAGGCGGGGTTTCAATGCATCAAATAATGCCATTTTCTGTTGCCACGGCAATATATATTTCTAATCAACTGTTTAAAATTCAGTACAGAAATGAAGAACTAGACCTAAAATAACTTGAGGACTGCTTTGTAGTGGACCTGACTGTGCCATATATTCAAATTATACCGAGACAACTTCGACTAACTAAGAAATCCATCTACGAAATGTTTATAACCATTTAATAACCTCTCACCATTTACACCCATTTTGTTATAATTTGGTAGGGGATTTTTTTTAGACATATTAAAGCAAGCCCTGAAATAGTCACAAAATACAAATTATATTATCAAAAGTGTTTTTGTGTATAGGTAACTAGGTACGCAAATCACGGCAATTCACAAGATATGCAATTAAAATTTAAAAATTATAAGAAAATTTGGCAGTATACGTTGAAACATTGCCTTAAGTTTTACATCAATCTCATTGACATTGGTTCATGTGTGTGCGCCGCTACAGAAATAAATCTTTATTCAAAATTTAAATAAACGAGGAAATGGGCTGTTCACTGACATTTGGTAAATCGCTAGCATATTTCCTACTTAAAATGGCACCGCCAGATTTGGGCATGTGCATGCAAGAATGACAGTCTACTCTTGTTGATTTTAAAGTCTTGTCTTTGACATTTATTTTCTCAATATAATTCCAAACTTTTATGATCCGAGTGAAGGTAATAGTTTAAAATTAAATTTGTTTTCCTTTTATGTCACTAGTTTCAATTAATTACATATATTTCATGCTATGAGATTTTACTTTCTTAATCTTCTTTTTTCCCTTGATATAAAATTCACGGCAATAAACAAAACGTTAATCCGTTGCCATAGCAACCATATACTTCAAGAAGGCAGTGATAGCCGGAAACATGAGGAAAAATAGTGGCGCCATCTATGCTGAGCTTTGCGTGAACAATCCAATTGTCGAAAGCACAAGAGGGTAGGTAGTTGACATCAATGTTGTGCTACATAAACACAATGACTCTGGTTGCTGATAGCATTGTTGTCTACGTCAGCGTTGTTGTCACACTGTGAGCATGATCCAAGCATGATGATGGTAGTCGAGATAAGCAATAAAAATGCAACATTTTAGGCTGCAAACACACGGGGCGATTTTCAGTCGCTCAGTCGCGGCGACTAAAAGACGCTTGCAGTTAGGTAGCATTGAGTCTTATGGGAGCGAACACAAGACGCGCAAAAGACGCGCGTCTAAAACTCCCCAGGGCGCAAAATCGCGGGACTTAGCGATTAAAAGTCGCCCCGTTGGTTTTCCCCTTAAGAGGAAATCAAGTGTTCAATCAATTGATGTATTGTTCTTAGTTTTATGAATTGCGAAACAATCTCTTTTCAAACCAAATGTAACTAGCGTTTTGTGTTGTTTTCGTGTTTTTGAAACATCAAATCATGATCGATAATATAATATGTCGTAAATTCGTCAATATTATAGGGATGAATAATATTGCATTTTTAACAGTTCCATATTCTACAAAAGACGATGTTTCCAAACTCCATTATAAAGCCTATGGAGTTGCGGGGCAGGTGCAGGACCACATGTGGCACAATATTATGAATCTGGAGGTAGGCAATAGCAGGAGAGAGAGACCATAAAAGACATTCGAAAAGAAAGTGGAATGGAATATTCGGAAACGGAACCTGACAACAAGGCCTCCTGGAATAGACTCTGCCATTTCGCATGCCCCCTAGAGGGGAATTTCAGAAGGAAAAGAAGAAATAACATAAACCCTTGCTGATATTTTTCAAAGCAGATTAGCGAAAGAAACTATGCGGAACTCCATTTTTGATGTGTTTAAATTGTGTGTTTTGTAGGCAATGTCCAGCACACATTATTCAACCAATCGACCTGAAATGTAACACTCGCTTTATACTGCCTGCATAAGAGCGGTCCCAGGTATATTGTTTTTTGAACGAGGTCCTGTGATTGGTTGAAAATTAACACTATGACTTAAATTTATAATATTCAAGGATCAAGCGACATTACATTGGGAACAACATTTTAGGTGTTTTTGACAATTTCCAACTCCAAAGGAGAGCTTCAAGAACTATTGAAATTTTTCGAACATTTTACGCTTGTTTTGATTTCAAATTTGTTGAATGAAATTTCGAAACATTATCACTGCTTTTCACATTATCACATTACACTCATGCCGCTAGGTCTTCTTATCTACTTCCAATGTATAGAGCATAACTTTCATATGAATATTAATTCGCATGCAATACGAAGGCTCGATTATCAACTAGTGTAATTCTTGAAAATGCAAGTTTTGAAACTGTCCACTTTTCATTTTTGTCTGGGGCTTAACGTTGCACTGTTCTGCAGCGAGACTAATGGCGACGGATGAATGATTATGTTGATGATTGGGAGATGATGGTGAAGAGTAGGTAAGGATGGAAGGTGGGAAGGAAACGGTCGTGGCCTAGTAGTAGGGTACCTCCCAGAATGTGCCTGTCGCCTGAGGGAATACCACGAAAAAACCTCAGTCAGGAAGGACGGCCGCGGGAATCGAACCCGGGCCTCCGGAATACAAGCTCAGAGCGTTACCACTCAGCCATACCAATTTTTCCAATCCTGACGTTTTCATAGTTAAACTTTAAAAAGTTGACAAATTGGCATCAGCCGTCGACTATTTCAAATTTTATACAACGCAAACGTAAAACGGTTTCAAAACGTAAATCTCAAGACAGCGTTTTCCTAGTATTAAAATAAGTAATACACATCAGCGCTGTGCCAAAGTCTTACTTCTCCAAAACGGACACTTGGATGTAGTGAATATAACCATTATAACACACAGCAGGACTGCAGTTTGCGAGATGATTTTCTTGCTGTTGTCACAAGTTGTGGAAGACAGGTTGTCTTCATCTTAACTCTCCGACTAATTATTTGAGAAACTATTTCCGAGTGCAGAATATAATATCTATCTCCTAACTTGTGACACATTAATTACTCCTAAGTTGACTTGCAAGATGTGGATGTTGACGGCGAGATCGCATTGACTATTTTCACAAGACACGAGGAAATGGTTGTGTTTAACGTCACACTCTTCTGCAACTAGGCTAATGGCGACCATTGCCGTCCGGGGGGGGGGGGGGGGGGGGTAAGTTGGCAGAGTTCAATGGGGTGCCTTTCAGCACATTCGGGTCCAGGTAACACAGCCCAAGCCCAGGGAAAATGTTTGTATTTAGTGCGTTTTGGAACAGAAGAAAGCTTTAATCTTTTGTTTTAACTTTTCTTCCGATTTGAGCAACTGTTTTCAACTTTTTTTAGAATCATGAACGCATACAATCATTCAAAAATTACCAAAAATATCAGAGGTGAGGGAAAAGCATTCAATTTTCGCTATAACTAAACATCTTTTGCATTATTTTCGAGTATTTTCCACAATTTCCCTGTCTATGGGGAAACCGTCCCCCATGATTGCAACGGAAGAATGATTCTAATTGATCATGATGAAGGAAATATATGGATGGATGGTGGGAGGAGGCAGTAGTGTCTTATTATTAGACGTAACCTTCCCATCATTTGCCTCTCCACTGGATGAAAGCACGAACAAAATCCTCATTCAGAAATAATTCGGCAATGGAATTAGAACCTGGAGGCCTATTCTAGAACGTTTGCCTAATTCCATTCCTGATGGAAGCCGGTCACGGCCATAAGGACTAACACTGCTCCGAATCGGATTCCATCAGATTTGGAATTTAAAAGTTCTAGAATTGTGCCCCTGGGACTCTGGAGTTTAGCGTTACTGCCTGGAAAGTTGCTCTGTTTGTTTTTACCAGTAGAATAGTTGCTCAGACCAGGCTGAAGCGATTCCCATGCTAATCCAGGGGGTAAGTAAGTAAACTATACATGAGATAGAAGACATGATCATAGGACATGTTTCATTAACGGTAGATTAATTTAAGAATAGTCTTCAAAAACTTTATTTATTTTCTGGCCAGTCACTATGAGGATGTGGATGAGGAATGAGTAGGTATTTCATTGATGAAATTGAAATATCCGATAAAAATATTCAAGACAAAGTCGAGACCATTGCAAGACTGTAGAATGAACATCCCATGAAACAGTTATAATCTGGTGATTGTGTCTTAAACGAAAATTTGCGAGGTGAAAAAGGTAATGCGTATAGAATCACTTTTATAATGAGGAAAATATATTTTCTCACAACTTTTGGTGTATTAGTTTGACCAGTATTGTGTGTGACCGGTATCGGGGTATCACTGCTATATTATCAACCTCCTCAAATTATCAAACTAAAAGTAAGACAAACGAAAAAACTAAAGTTGACATCACTGACAAATTTCCTTTCCAGCAAATTACATTTTAAACGTTTGTTTTAATCGAGTCGTGTGAGGAGCTAAAGAAGTGAATGGTAATGTTGAAGAGAGAATAAAGAGAAGAAGTGGAACCAGAAGAAGACGAAAAGAACGAAAGTAAATTGTGTTTCTTCAATAAAAGGCATCACCAGTCGATTGAGAAAAAATATACATAGCTGGTGTAAATTGTTGTACCAACCAAGCATACATATTTTCGAATAAGTGTAGTTATTTATTTGTATTTCCTATTTTTCCTCCCCCGATAACGCTGATGATGCTGCCTCGCGAATAAGTTGGCTCCGAATGCATCGAGCCGGTCGATCGAAGCTCATTACAAATAACAGCAGCGTTCACGTGGAAACATTATTACAGGAACAAACATACTGGCGCTGCTGCGGCGACTAATGTGAAGCTACTATTATTGCTCAACAGAACAAAATTATGTACTCGACAAAATTAAATTACACTCAAGTTATTCATACACAAACGTATAATAATTATTATATTATACATGTTTGGGCATGTAATTATTTTTTATTACATGAGATAGGGTAAGTGTAATGCTGGAAATGGTTTGGGGCAATGTAAAAAAATAGAGAAGTTGTATAATTACGAATTCAGTCCTGTTTAATAGAGTACACATAGCAATAATAATGAGTACGTACCTATATCTTAGAGGAATTAGTGGCCCCACTAAATAATTCCTCTAAGCCTATACTCCTATACATCAATGACATCTTAAGAATAAGACTACAGTGGTAGATGGATCGTACACATAAATATTTCAAGACATACTCTTGTTTTCTTTGCAAGGACTTGGCGCATGGAGTAAGTAGTCATTAGTAGAGATAACGTCAATGGAAAGGTAACTGTCAGAACCCCAGCCAAGATGACCAGTTCAATGGTTCAAAGGTCAGTTCAGCTGCCAACTATTATTTCACTTCTTTTCCTTATCTCCAGAGTCAGACAAGCTTTAGGGCTCCTAGCTTCTAACTTTCAGCAGAGGGTCTGCTTTTAAACATGGGTCCCACTGTCAAGTACTTTTCTTCGATAATGACCGAATAGCAAAGGCAAGTAAGGTCACGTGACAGCTGTCAGCCAATGAGAGAGATGCTCTTCACTCAGCTCCCTGCTTTTTATTGACAGTACGTCCCGTGTTTTTAACCGTGATAGTTCCATTGACATTCCCAACTCACTATTTTTGTAGACAAATTGATGTATTCTTCAGTGATTTTAACGATTTTTTAGAATATCTTTTGCTATTTTTTTATTTTGTATGTTTTGATGATTATTAGTCTTTCTTGATTTTTATCCACACGTGATTTTTAATCGTAGTGTGAGTATTTTATATAATTTTTATGATTTTTTCATATTTTAATGCTCACTATATTTTTTTATTACTCCACCTGCATTTTTTACATCATCAGGGTATCACGTCTTCAGATTTAGACTAACAAATGCGAAGTATTTGAAACTTTCGTCTGGATCAGCCAGACTGTCATATCATTGATAAGAATATAGCTACTTGTATAATAAACTATACTTAGAGACTTACACTTATACTTAGAGGTGCTAGACCTTCTGTAGTCGTTCTAATTACCTTGGAGTGTCTATTCATGAGCATAACATTTGACGAGTTGACAGATTCAGTTTGAAATTGCTTTTCCTTCCTGAATGCAACTAGTTCCTCTTTTAGTTTCACAAAGTTTTCCGTTGTTTAGTTTTCTCCCGTCTGAAGGTTCAGATGAGATGAATTTATAATTTAAGATCTCGGGGTAAAAAAACTCTCCGATTGCTTGAGTTAAAACTCATCTCGAGTGTCTGTCAATCATACTCAGACACGTCTTCAAAATATTCACATATTGTCTGTAAGAAACCAACAGTTGTTTTGCGCTGAGAAGATTAAACACAGATCCCTAGTTTCATGTACAAGATGCAGCTTGATTATGTGTTATTTTCTCAAAGTAAAAATAAACAAATGTAGTCGGTCTAAAGCTAACTCTGCAGAGCTGTAGAGTCTGTATTGATTTATGAGCAATTTAATTAATTTTGTATTAATTTTGTTGACGGACAAACTCTTTCAATTTCGGTAAAAAAGGAAATAACAAGCACTGGCTGAAGGAACCTTAAAATCTTTAAAAACAAAAATATGCTTGATTACAAAGTTCATACGGTTTCTTAACCTCAAATTCGAATTACATTCACAAATAATGAAAAAATAGTAAATAATCAAAGAAATGAAACCACCCTTAAACATTCTGAATGTAACATCGGAAAAGAAATCTCCAGGAAAAAATCTCTCTAAAAAATGCCATGTTCTTAAAAAACAGCATTGAAAAGTAGTGATATCAAAAGAGCAATCAAGAAAATATGAATTTAAAAACTATTTCAAAAATTAAAAATATATTTGTCGCATCATAAAAGGAACAAGGTAATGGAAGTTTAAAGGACATACCTACATCAAATTTGTATCTATGTGAAAGGAATTTACAAAATAAATCCCTTGAAATCAATACACAGATTAAATCCCTTCCCACTAAATATTATTCACTTCTACTAATTGCAAGTCAAGACAAAACGACGACTTCGAGACTTCGAAAACATCAACCAGAACCTCGCGTGTTTTACATCAGTTGAAACCCAGCATTGTGTAGTTACAAGTCTCATGTTTCCAGCCAAAAGCTTAGGATTTCACGGTCTGTTAAAAGCCAACTCGCCCCCATCTGATGCAGCTCTAATTGCAGTTGCAGTTGCAGTTTTATCTCCAGAGACCCAGAGGGAGAGTCGAACCAAGCACCCCGGGGTTTTATTTGAGTTACGAATAAAGTTTGTAGTTCGTTCCCCATGAGGTGGTTGACAAAATGCATCTTCCACGCTACAGATCTGGGAATAAGTTTACACTGAACAATATTCTCTCCCACATGACACAATTCCTTGAGAATAATGAAACGAGCGTCTCCATTTGAAATGTATACTTAGCTCGAATACCTGTTTTGTTAGTTTGTTTTGTGTGAGTTCTTTTCGCATTACAGAGTCAACGAAGTAACAGACCAAGGAAATTGTTTCACAAAAGAGCATTGCAATCCTCAGTTATTACCTATTTATTTATAGCTAGATCTGTTTCTTTGTTCCACCGGAAAACTGATTGATAGTTCATACTTCGCTTTGCTGATGGATAATTTGAAAGAAAAGCTTTGGTCTGGTTCAGGAGAATTACAAAAATGTTTCATATGTGGTTAACTCGAATAGAATGTTTACATGATCAGTCTGATTCATATTTTAGCCCAAAACATCGGAAAAAAATACGCTCAATCTGTACCAATTTGTTGAACAATTAATTAATTTCGTCCACCAAGTGCTTCTAGTAAGCCTACCATCCTCAGCTTTTACCTATTTATGCCTATTTTCTTAGGTATAGGCATAAATAGGAATACATTTACCTATTTTCTATTTATTGCGTCCACCCATTTCGACTCCAAGCGTTCCCCTAAAAAAGTGTATGTAAACAAGCAACAAAATCGCTCGCGCTTGCAGCACCTTCAGCTAAGACCAAGCTTTACAACTTTTATAGCATTTCATATTTCCTATTTTGTGCTTACATATGCTTTTTGTGTGTGTATGTGTAGACAGGATTTCTGTGCAATGCTATGAGTCAAGCGAGAATCTATTGAAATTGTGCTTTCCTTGACACAGGTTGTTTTGATGTCAAGAGAACATTTCTATAGCTGTGTTTCCGTTAAATCCCCGCTAGCGAGTGACGTCGTTGAAACATTTTCCTCCTGAGCAAAGTAATGAAGTGTTATCTCAAATGCTTGCTAAACGAGAGTGTTCGAGGAGGTTTTGATTAAAGAAAGTGTTTTTTTTAAACCAACAACAAAAAAATAAAATGGAAGATATGGTACTATCAAAATCCTCACTTTGAATGGCAGGTCTCTCAATGAAGTGAGCCATTCAGAAGGGGAAAGGATGGAAGATGACGTCAACGAGAGCTGATAATCATGATTATGTGAGCACATTGCTAATGTGTTACAGAACTGTCACGTCAGCTGTCCCTTGGCTCGGTCATGTGCTGTCGATAATTCACATGTTCGATTCAGACTGGGAATACAAATTCCATGATGTGACAAGAAAAATTATTTGTTCATCGCAATCATTGGCGCCATATTTTCAATGTACACTCAAACCAATAAAAATTGGTACTCCAAAAGAATAGGATTGGGTGCTGGTAAGGTTCCTTGACAATCAATCCTTGTTATTATCAATGAAATAAGAGCTCACCTACTAGAGGTAGATCGGGATGATGCCATTTATCTTTTCGAGTACCGATTTTTATTGGTTTGAGTGTACCTCAGTCAGAGGTAAAAGGTCCGAGGTCCATTTCAATGATTCTTGAGGTGAGATCAAAAACCAGTAATTCTGCCTTCGGCCAATCAATTTTTAGCGGTGACACTAGTCATTTTGTAAGGGAATACTTTATGACAGTGATTGTTGACTTCAGTCAAATTGAAATTGATGATTACATGATTCCAAAATCGTAAAACTCAAAATCGAGAGAAACGGACTTCAAACCTTCTACCTCTGAGGTACTGATTTAATTATAATACAGTATTCTATTTACGTAATCACTGGCTATATTTTTAAGTCGTTTCTGCCCGAGGTATTATTGTGGTTTCCTTGAGTCCAAAGGCAAAATATGGGAAGGTTATACCTACTAATAGGCCACGACCCTTCCTCCAACAGTCCATTCTTTAATGCAATGATTACTTTTAGTCCAGTTGCAGAATAGTGCAACTAACTTGCACTTTTTCATACCACTAAAAATCATTATATCGGTCCAGCAACTGAGCTCTCCTCACGCGGTCATCTGCCATCATACGTCATCTCCCAGTAGTGTCTCTTTGATCCCACCTTATCCATGTAACTGAATCTGCTCCTCCCATTGCTAATCGTCTCCGCATGAATATTATGTTAATCTGACGCAGCCTCCCGGTCCTGGCTGTCCCGGGTTCGGTCCCGCGGGAGTCGTTGTGTGATGTATCGTAGAGGCCCTGACTCGGGGCAGCCATCAACATGCAAACACAAGAGTCCGTGCGGTGATCAATAGATAACAACATTTTTCACGCTTGTTTTATTTACTAGGAAATCTATGCCCGTTTTACACCATATAATTTACAGCAATTGACAAATGAATGATGCGTACTCCAATATATGGTCAACCGTTAATCATTTCAACTTCCTCATAAACTCATCAATCAAATATATTTGTATTACTAAAATTATAAATGTTGGACATATTAGTCTCATATCCATGATTTTAAATGGTGCTTTAACTCCTATTTAAACAATGTAGTAGGTATCGTCGGAAAAATAACAGTTTTTGACTAACCAAATAATGAAATTAAGACGCTAGGAATGATCAGTATAAAACTTGAGTTGTTGTCCAAGTAAGCATCCCAAATTAATTATGCATCAGCTCTGTTCTTGCGCACATACTAATTATTTACGTCTGAATATATTATCCATCTCTCTTTCTCTTATTAACTACCCGAGTCACGAACATCTTTCGATAAAGGACAGTGTTCTGTGAACTCACAAACTTGCAAACACATTTATTATTTGAACACTTTAATTGAAATTTTCTTTCAGAAATTCTACATACTTATTCGAGTTTGATATTTGTATTTGTAATCATGTGTTTTACTTAAATTTTCATCAGGGTGTTATTTATTTTTGTGTGTACACAAGAAATATATCTACATTACATAATTACAATGCCTAATATGAAAGTTTGCTGTTTGAACAGAAGCTAAGAAGCAAGCTCTGCTGTCCCTCCACGTTTTAAGGGGAATGTGAACTTCCAGCTTTCCATTCAAGAGCTTTGAATAGCTTGCTACTTTATAAAGAATACCAATAATGAAGATTAAATATTTCACTGAACATTAACACTAGATATTATTTGAAATTACAATTACAAAATCTTGATCCTATATTTCAACTATATTTAGGTATTAAAGACTCATAATATCCTGTAGTTTGCAAATTGTTCTAATCAATTATAATTGTATGTCATCAGAGTATGAACAAAACTTTAATGGGAGGTATTGGAAAATAATTTCGAATTAGGTTTCTAATATTTAAAATAGCACACGTTGGTAATGCTTAAAATTTTCCCCTGATAGTATGTCTATGTCTACCAGAAAATAGCTTTTTGTTCAAATCTAACCGTATACAAATCATAGATTTTCATTAACTATAGTTCAATTACACGATTTTACTTGGTTCCCATAAGATAACATGGGGGAGGCAATTCGATTTATCTCAAATTGGATCCGATAGAAGAGTGTAATTATTTTCTAGGATTGTGTGTGGCATGATTATCAATCTAGTGGAGCGGTCGCTCCACGCCAGCCAAGTCGTACGGCGCGCACACTCTCATATAAAGGCTGGAGCAAACCCACTTTTACTGTAAGCATCAAAGTGGCATTTTCGGCCTACTGGATCTTAAAATTGGGAAATCTCACATTGTTGCGATATATCTTAATTTCGAGCTATGGCCCACCCTACAACATATACCAAATTTGGGAACAATAGGTTATGCCCTTTGCGAGCTAGAGGGCCGTGAAAACAGTGTTTTAGGGCGGTTTTCATAATAATAATAATCTCAGTAGTAGTAGTAGTAGTAGTCTCCTGGAATTCAAATCCGGTAAACAGGCCACAGCCTAAACGGCTGAACCGATTGATCTCACATTTTTACCACGTGTGCACTTTTGGCGTCTGATTTAACCTTCACCCCATGAATTTTTTGTGCCGCCATTTTGAAACCGGAAGTGACGTCATATCTCAACAACGGCTGGACCGATTGGAACGAAAATAGCGCCAAACGATTCGGACGGTCATCTATATGGATTATCAATAGCAACAGACTAAAATTTATGTTAACGAAACAGGAAATGACGTCATGAAATTTAATTCATCGATTGGCATTTCGGCAACAAATTTGATCCAATTATTTTGATATTTATGTAACGTATGTTCTTTTGATATCTCATTTGACTTGATATAAAACCAACCGGAAGCCGCCATTTTGAAACCAGAAATGACATCATATCTTAATAACGTCTTAATAGATTTGAAAGAAACCAGCGCTAAACAATTTAGACGGTCAACTTTATGTATTATCATCAATAATATTTGCAGTTTCCCATACTGAAACCGGAAATGACGTCACACATTTAAAAAATCGCACAAATTTACATTTTGATGCAATAAATATACGATTTGAGACTGCTTATAATAAAATGTAATCATGTTTAAATTATAATTCAAGAGGTCAGTGATTTCAGCAGCCATTTTGAAACCGTAAGAAACGTAATATCTCGAAAACTGGTTGACAGATCGGTATGAAACTAGTGCCAAACGATTCGGAAGGCCATCTCTATGGAATAGGAACAGTCAAACTAGAATTTTCCTATTTATGAGGCCGGAAATGACGTCATTCAAATTTATAAATCATTATAATCCCCTCCTATACAATAAATACATATTCAGAAAACTTAAAATGATACACATCATTTATAGTTATAAATTCTATGTGGCAGTGCAGAAAGTTCAGCGGCCATTTTGAAAACCGACGTGTTGCCATATCTCGGAACTGGGTTGACCGATTGGAATGAAACCTTTGTTTTTTTCATGAGAATAACCAAATTGTAAAGGGTAATTTTTTTTTAAAGGATTTAGTAATTGTTCATGTGATATGTGTCACACGTAAGTTGTAAGAATAAACTAAAAAAAGAAGTGATATCCCCATAAAAAACACTCCGTGTAAAAATGCCAGCCAAGTCTCTTCAACTTAAAAAAAATAATGAAATCTAAAAATTCTGCACTGAAAAGTAGTGATATCAAAAAATTAGCCAAGTCAAAACTTTATTTGAAAATCAAAAAATACTTGGCGCATCGTTTTTTTTAGGGCATTATAGGTATACTATGTATATGTTTATTTCATGTATAATTTATAATTGGCTTATACTTCCAAGCTATTTATGTACACGATGCGCCAAGTATTTTTTGATTTTCAAATAAAGTTTTGACTTGGCTAATTTTTTGATATCACTATTTTTCAGTGCAGAATTTTTAGATTTCATTATTTTTTTTTAAGTTGAAGAGACTTGGCTGGCATTTTTACACGGAGTGTTTTTTATGGGGATTACTAATTAGTACACAAAATAATTAAGCTCTATTCTTCGTGGACGGAAGCCATGACCGATTCGAAACAAGTGCAGAAGAATGAGTTAAGTGATAGATAGACAGCAAAAGAGAAGTTTAGCAATTACCATATTTGACTTCCATATCTTTATGAAATTTTAAGAATTTAACTCTTCAAATCCTTATTTATAATAATATAATAATATGATTTAACATTAAAATCATACCATAATAAGGGAAATATAGGGAGTAATAATGCTATTCCGGCATAATGTTACCGGGTGCCTTAATAATAAGTGAAATATTGGGAAATGCTTAAGGATAAATAAACCTTTTGTGAATCCAGACCCAGATTATTAAGCGAGCGGAGCGAGCGTCTCTACTTGACTCTTGCGGCACTTTCTCTGTGTGTGTGTTTTTTTTTTGTCGCTTCAACCCAGGTCGCACCGGTCAACGTATCGATCTGAAATTTTGCACACACTTTTATCTCATACTAACTTAGACCTGTATAGTTTTTGAGAAAGATCCGTCCATAAATAAAAAAAATCGTGTTTTTCCATATAAATAGCATTGTAGGTTCGAGGAGTCCGTTGCGGCCGCCCGATGCGCTCCATTCAAAACAAACTCGGAAGCAAGCAGCTGTCTATAGATTATTGTTAGAATACATTTTACGGTTAAATAGGTATAGTTATAGCAATACCTGCGAGGTTATAGTTTTTATTTTATTTTAACCGATAGTATAGGTATTTATTGTTTATAAAAGTCTTAATATGCAGTCTTACTTTCAATCCTTTCAAATGCTAAGCAAATTTTTTGTAGACCGGCGAAATGTCTGCTTGATTGTAGAAATAGATTGGTTGGTTGATAAATGAAATTACGTTTATGAATTATTTTATTTATTCATTTATTTATTTTAAAGCGGCTACAGGGGGAACTCGGAGAGTGGGGCGACCAAGAGACAGGTGGATTGCACTGATCAAGGAGGATGTGTTGGAGAGAGGAGGAAGGTGGAGTGAGTTGGAGGCTGAGAGACAGTGGGAGGACAGAACATGGTGGAAGGAATTTGTGGAGCAATTAGAAGTGGATGAAGAAGAGGAGGAAGAAGAGGAGGAAACGCCAGGCGTGGCCAGCCGGTTTCCAGGAGTCCTGCGGCCCTAGTGTTGGTGGGAATACCCACCCCCTGACCCATTAAATTGGAACCAGGGATGGATTATTATTATTCAGTCAATACGTTATATTTATAGTTACAATACAATGTGTTGGGTAATAGGAAATTGCTCTATTGTACGGAACGGCAAGTAACTGTTTGAATACTATTTCTTAAATTATGTCATGTTGCCTATTTTGTGAGTTTCAATCTCTGTATTTATCTGTATTGTTTAATTATCTGTTTTGTTTCTGTAATTATTATTTGGAATAAATCCCTTGATACACACCTAAATACTCCAAAAAATACACATGAGTGTGTGTCTGTTACTAACTTGCAATGAGACACAAATGCAGTTATTTTTTATATAATTTAGTGAATCATGCTTCTAGCCTTCAGTATATTATTGCCGTGTTTTAAGGAATTATGGTCGAGGTGTCGCACGTATCCGTGCTCGCTTATCAACGCGTTACACAGAGCGTTTTCCTAGTAATATAAATACTAATCCTAGAGGGTTCTCCGCCATTTGTTGGTGTATTTTCAAAGCTGAGTATTTACAATCGTTTCAGATGAGAAATCAATCCGATAGTGAGGCGCCGTTGCACAAGTTTCCTAGGTACTTAAGATTAAGGGGATCAAATAAAAGTGCTGTAAATGGGTAAAATCGTATCGAAGAACAAGCAATTTTGCAGCTGTCACATCACAAAATTGGACTAGATTTATTTTCGTAAGTTAAATTTATATATTTACCTCTTCACACTTCTGACAAAATTGTTTACAGCTGCCTACGCTGATTTAAACCCATACGGAAACTACGCTAATATGTGCTTACTAGTAGTATTTTCTTTGACCATATTAAAAACTTTGTCATTCTCTTTTCAGCGTATATTACTCAACAGCTTGCGAATATTTGTGGCAAATCCTTATCTGATACTGGAAACTCATCACATCACTGTGCTCAGAAATGTTAAGGTCATTAGGAAAACGCTCAGTGTAACGAGTTGGTAAGCGAACCTTCGTATTGCATGCGTATTTACGTTCGTATGAAAGTTGCTGCTCTATAATAGACCTTGGATGTTGCTAGGAAGACAATGAAATCAATTAAACAATAGCATAAAATGTCAAATATCAATAGCTCTAAATTATTTTACATAGTCTGAACATTTTCAGAAACGCCTGAAATGTTGGTCCTGACAATGCAAGCCTAGCTTTATCCAAGGTCTATTATAGGTAGCAGATTTCTCACGAATATTAATTCGCGTGCAATACGCTTTTGAAGTTGATCTGTAAAATGGTTCAATTATAAAATGTTCAACCAATCATGATCTTATGCAATAACTCCCTACATGTGACCCCTCTTATGACATTAGCGTGTGTGCAAAATTTCAAATCGATTAGTTGAAAGATCTGGACTGACAAAATTGCCTACATAAAAAATTGCCTTCATTGCGTACAAAAAAAATCTCGCATACAGATAAGAGTCTTGTAGTGACGCTCGCCACGCTCGCCACGCTCGCTCAATAGGATCGTAATCATTGACTTTATTGACACCTCTGTCAGTCTGCAGACATAACTTCTTCAGTGAGTATGGTTATGTATATTTATATGTATTTATTTTGTATTTGAAGAGTGTACAATTTTTCTGTATTATTATTATTATTATTATTATTATTATTATTATTATTATTATTATTATTATTATTATTATTATTATTATTATTATTATTATTATTATTATTATTATTATTATTATTATTATATATATCTGCCCCGCAGTCAAGCCATTTTTTGGCTTTGTGGGGCTACAGTTTATTTTTTATTGTATAATTGTATTGTGTGATTGTTAAATAAAAAAATAAAAAAATAACTTCAAGACTGAACTTTAAAGCAGAACGTTATTAAGTTACGTTGTGAGTTTAAGAAAAACTTTGTAAAAAGTCAAACAAGCTCTCGACGACTTTGTTTAAGAAGCTTTGAGTAATTTGTGAACTTTCTCGGAAGGTATGTTGAGAAAGCTGAATGCATGCTATTTTCTTGGCAGAATTCTAGGAAGTGTTTGTAAATGCCAAGTATTTATAATGAACTTCGCTTTGCAGGACTCGAATAATTTTAATCTCACTTCAATGAAGATATTAAATTCAGACGTCGTATTTCAAATGTTCTCGTTTTGTTTTGTCGTGTACTGAAAATAGGCGCCTCCGTCACTGCTATAAACCCTGCTGAAATATCTTGCTTAATGTTGTCCAGTTCTTCAGATTGTTGGCATGAAAAGCATTAGAGGCGGTTTTTCAATGGCCTGCTAAACCAGTAGTTAAGTTTTAAGCGGCCATTCAAGGATTGTCATTGGTTGTTGCCATGGCAATACAGTCATAATCGACTGTTTAAAAGTTAGCAAGTGAATGACTGACCCTTAGTGTTACAAAAAGAAATTGATCTGTTAAATATGTTCTCTTTTTTGGCGACAGTAACGCCAAGCTGTGTATTTGTGAACAATACTATCGAGTTTTTAATTCATTTTATATTATCAATCATGCCCAAAATTACTTTGGTTAAGGGGATTATAAATTACAAAATAGGAATTTAAAAAATTAGTTTCATCCGTTGTTATCTCTTTTTATATCTCCTCCACTTATCTCCATCTTCCCAACATTTCTCTTTATCGACTTCTCATATTTTCAATTAATTACCTCTTTGAAGCATGAATTTATACAAATCTAAGTGGTTTTAAAATCATGTGTACCTCTGTGCTCCAAACGCAGGAAGGTGGATTTTAAGACGGTATATTTCTAATGTCACTGAGCTTTGAAGAGTTCTTAAATTTAATGGAATATGTATCAGTTTTTCATAGATTAAAAACAACGCAATTAAATATTTTATTAATCACACACAAATACAAAACAAATACAGAAAATGCAACATATAACATTGTTTACCCACAAGCTCTAGTGAAGCTTATCCGTAGGGTGAACAAAAAATTTGAATTACAAACTTGCATCTGAGAGAAAAATGAACACAAACCATTAAAAAATAAGTAATAACAATAGACATGTCTACATCCAGACCAAATCAGTTGTGCACAATGAACATAATAATTGTTTAATGCTACATAATATATTTGTTTTGTTAGGTATGTGAAAAATATACATTTAAAATACATTACAGGGGGGTGATTATTAAAAAACCAGTCATTAACTTCTATTTTCAATTACACAACAAGTGTTCAAACATTTTTATCTATCTGGAAGACAGTTTAAAATATTTGGTATGGTAATAGCAAAACCTTGTCATTTACTCTATTTATTGCTGTATTCAAGAATTTTATAATTAATACACTTTTGGAGTCTAATTCTTGTTATTCACACATTTTTTTTATAATAGAACATAGATAATTCTATAATATAGAGTCCATAATATAGACTGTACTATACTTCTAATATAGTCAGTATTAAATAAATAATAAATAAAGCAATAGTCGAATTGACGCCACTGCATGAAACCACATTGAATACCGATGTAGCGTTAGTTTTAATGCTAATGTACTTGTGGTCCGCTCTGTAAGCAACAAAACAGCATACGTTTCTAGTTTGTTTCTTTACACAAACAAACAGACCACGAATGCATTGCACATGAAACATCCTACGTTGCCAAGTTGACTATCAGCATCTCTTCCGGATGTCTCGTTTCCATTTCACCCCCAGTTGAAGACGTTGCATTTGGTCGCAATCGAGTGCAGTTGCAGTGCAAACAGAGCGTGAAATGAGCTGGCAGTGAGGAGCTTCCTACTTGTTGATTGCTGCAGTGCTCAGTGGCCATGGATCGGAGCGGGTTTATGGAGATGTGATGGCTTGGAGGATTGTTGAAGAGAACACATTTGCGATCATCCGACTAATAAAACACAGACGAGAATTACAGAGTTGGCGACTTGTCTAGAAACAACACCACATTTTCAAATATTCAACTTGTTGGTTGAAATTGTATTGAAAATGTTGGAAACGAAGTTGTTGTCTTGTATCAGCTGAACGATGATTGGATGCTTTTAACTACACTTTTAATGAAATATGTACAGATGTTGTAAACATTTGGATGTATTTGAGTGGCCTGCCACAGATGTATTCCCAATTTTGGATAATTTACCTCAAGTTCTTGTTTTTGTTAACATGTTCATGGAAATATGGAAATTAAATTTTTACCCAATATTTATCCAATTAAAAGACCTTTTATTGTTCAAACAATTAAATACCTACAATATTGTTTACACAAATCATACAAATATTCCTTCTAAGCCTCTTCAGATATACATATCTGCAGGTGAATGATAAGAAAACAAAACAAATGCGTTTGATCGAATAGCGAAATCAATATTATAGTTACTTATATAATCGTGAGGAAATACATTATCAACTATAAATTCAATTATGAAATAAAAGTAGTAGGTAGGTTATTTCAATTTTTAAAACTTATGTTAAATAGGTCTATACAATAATAAACACATTTTTTTAAACTCATCGTATAAATTGACTTTGACATCAAAAGTCGAAAAGGGCAGAAAAAAGTCGTGTTTAAACGCGAGAATATACTTTTTTTTAGATTTCTTATTGAATGCTTCTAACCAATTGGTTTGTTTTTGTCGGGCATAAAAGTTATATAAACTCGTAACGTGTCAATCAAAGAATCTTCTGGATTTACGTACGAAGATGTTTGAGTTTTCCGGAAACTGTGACTCTTGTTCCCTCTTCTTCCCGCTCCTTTAGTTTAACAAATCGTTAAAGTTCCCGCCCGGTGACCCACAAAGTCAACTCAACAGAGCCAAGTCAACTTAAAAATTATCTCTTCGTGACTTCACTGAAAACACTTTTTCGCCATCGCGAATCGGAAAAAGCAGTCGGTGAATGAAAAAGTAACTTTTCCTCGTTGATATATTCTTTAAAAAACATACAAATTAGTTCTTGCTCTCTGAACCACGAAGAAATTTATGATATTTTTATTTGTTTTTAGAAGTAGAATGAAAAGTAAAACAGCTGAAACAGCAAGTTAAAAAATAAATTGAAATTTTATAGAACGTTGATATGATTTCCATTAAATTGGTTTAAAAAAAAACCCGCAATGAAGCTTGGTAAAACATTATCCCCATAAAAAACACTCCGTGTAAAAATACCAGCCAAGTCTCTTCAATTAAAAAAAAATAGAAGAAATCTAAAAATTCAGCACTGAAAAGTAGTGATATCAAAAAATTTGCCAAGTCAAAACTTTTCAAAAAATACTTGGCGCATCGTTCATATAAATAGTATAGAAGTAGGCAGGAAATGAAATGTACTCATCTACACATGTCCTAAAAAAAACGATGCGCCAAGTATTTTTTGAAAAGTTTTGACTTGGCAAATTTTTTGATATCACTACTTTTCAGTGCTGAATTTTTAGATTTCTTCTATTTTTTTTTTAATTGAAGAGACTTGGCTGGTATTTTTACACGGAGTGTTTTTTATGGGGATATCACTCCTTTTTTCAGTTTATTATTACAACTTGTAACATATTGTGGCACCAAAGATTATAATTCTTTTAAAAAATAAGATTTTGTGATTTGGTTGCTAAGAAAAGTTGTGCTTGTTACTGTGTTAATGCTATAAATAATATGTTACAAAGTATAGCAAAAGTTTCGTTCCAATCGGTCCAGCCGTTCTCGAGTTACGGCATCACTTCCGGTTTTCAAAATGGCGGTTGACATCACTGCCACCTAAAATTTGTATCTATAAATGTTATGTAACATTATAAGCCTTCTGAATATGTAGTTATTGATATAAGAGATGATTTTAGTCAGATTTGTCATTTTTATGACGTCATTTCCGGTTTAGGTTATAGAACATTTCTTCTTTCACTATTGATATTCCATATAGATGACCTTCTAAATCGAATGGCGCTAATTTCGTTCTAATCGGTCCAGCCATTTTTGATATATGACTTCACTTCCGGTTTAAAAATGGCGGCACAAAAAATTTATAAGAACAAAGGTATCATCAGACGCCAAAAGTGCACATGTGGTAAAAATTTCAGATCGATCGGTTTAGCCGTTTAGGCTGTGGCCCTGTCAACAATGTTTCCTGATATCTGAATCATCATCATCATCATCATCATCAGATAGCTTTAAGAAGGGGTATAATTTCACTGTTTTCATGGCCCTCTAGCTCGCAAATGGCAAAACCTGTTGTTCCCAAATTTGGTATATGGGGTGGGGTGGGCCATAGCTCGAAATTAAGACATTTCACAACAATGTGAGATTTTCCAATTTTGAGATCCAGTAGACCGAAAATGCCATGTTGTTGCTTACAGTAAAAGTGTTTGGTCTGCTCCTCAGTTTATTAGGCATTTACGGTATGTTGAGTGAGTGTGAGTGTACAGTACGACTTGGCTGGGTGGAGCGACCGCTCCACTAGATCGGTAACAGATACCCAGGAATACTTTGATGTAAAAACACAGACAACCTTTATTATGATTTTTCCATTAGAAAACAAGCGGAGAGACCGTATTGAAAATGTGATACAATACAACCGACAAAAGGGAGAAAGACGAATTCATTTACTGTTATACGATCCTCTGGGAAATGAGATATTGTGAAATACGTTTATTTTATTATTTCGTCTTTTACTGCAGGATAATCAAAGATCCTTGCAACAGACTTCCACTGAACTCCATTCAAATCACATCCAAATACACATTTTACACCAAATAAGTCATCTTGATCGAATATGGAATACTCTGGTTTTATTAAAAACTACGTTTCAAAATAATAACACATTTGTTAACAAAACTCACTACTTTCAACCTCAAAAGTTTAAAATTTCATTCATAATTTATTGAAATTTAAATTCAGTGGGCATTTTGGCAGAAAAACTGTGTTCCTGTCGAGTGATTTGCTTTTTTCAACAAACAATGATGTTGTCAAGGTTATAATAAAATATGTCAGGAATACCGTTTTCCCGCCAAAATGTCTATACTGAATTTAGATGTCATATTTATGAATGAAAATGTACGCATTTGAGTGTAAAAATAATGTGTTTTGACGACGCCCTAAGACGCCTGTTACGACTCATATGACGACTCATATGACGCCGCCCTATGACGACGCCAGCAACGAAGCACTATGACGACGTCCTGGCGACTCCTGTAACGACGCCTATGACGACGCCTGTAACGACGCCGTGTGCTCGTGTTGCAGACTGTCGGCGACCCTCGCACGTGCGTGGAGCGCAAGAAGGAGACGCTGTGTCGCCACTACTACCCCGAGGGAGGCTGGGGGTGGGCGACGCCTGCCACGACGCCTGTAACGACGCCTGTAACGACGCCGTGTGCTCGTGTTGCAGACTGGCGGCGACCCTCGCACGTGCGTGGAGCGCAAGAAGGAGACGCTGTGTCGTCACTACTACCCCGAGGGAGGCTGGGGGTGGGCGACGCCTGCCACGACGCCTGTAACGACGCCTATGACGACGCCTGTAACGACGCCGTGTGCTCGTGTTGCAGACTGTCGGCGACCCTCGCACGTGCGTGGAGCGCAAGAAGGAGACTCTGTGTCGTCACTACTACCCCGAGGGAGGCTGGGGGTGGGTGATCGTGGGGGTGGCGGTGCTGATACACGTGATCAATCATGGCTGCCAGCTGAGCAGCGCCGTCTTGATGCAGCCGGCTGCGCAGAGGTTTCACACGCAGGTGCAGCACACAGGTAGGCCGTGACTCAGTCACCACAGTTCGTTTTTCCTATGTTTGAACTGTCACCAGATGGAGCCACAGTCAGTTGTTCTGCTAGGCCGAGAAAGACTTCATTGCGCGCTCACCTTGCAATGTTGTCTTTCTCGACCTTACAGAACAACTGACGGTGTCTCGGTCTGTTCAAGCATAGGAAAAACGTGTAGTAATATTCTTCTATTCGAGAAAACAAGGAACACGAGTGCACTCTGGTGGCTATTCTGGTACTAGGTAAATGGCGGATGATGAGGGCATATTTGCATACCTAAATATAAATATAACTCTTTGCTTTAGGCTATAAAAAGTAAATTTAAAACTGAATTTCATTTTCAATTGTTGCTCCTTTTTCACTGCACTTGGAAACACGAACTGTAAAAACAAATCAGCTTATATGTAGGCTGACAGTAGCCATCTTGCCAGAAGTGGCTCCATCACGTATCGCTTATTTGCGCGAATAGGCTTCTTTCACATGACGTCTCAATCTTATGTTTCCAGGCAAAAATACTGTAAAAATGAGAATGGAAAAATATTCCAGATGGTCTATAATAAGGCTATATGGCTTTAAAAATTGAGAAAATCATCGTTAGCGCCCTGTACAATCCACATTAAACGAGCTATTTTTATTTCTTTTTCCGGCTATCAGTAAGTTGTCAAAAGCCCGCTTTAAATTCCGGTGAAAACGACGGGATCAAACCGCGTTCACATTGACCGTTCTTTTCTATTCACAAGTCTGTCGTGTGCGGTTTCTGAACTTGTTATTGGTCATTAGAAAAAAAACGGAAATTGCAAAACGCAAAAACGGTTTATGTTGACCCATTAACCTTTTTACCTTGCTTTAAAAGATAACTTTCTTAAAAATCTTTGCATGTGTGATGGTAGAACTTTAGGGTTAACATTTGTCATTAAAGGGTGCTAAAATCTTAAAACTAGGTATTTTTGAGGATACAAGAGAATTAAGCGTGATTAATTCCCTACGTGATACGATACGTGACCTACATAATCTTTAGGATTTTAGCACCATTTAATGACAAAAGGCACTCTCTTCTGCCGTGGATCGAGTTTGTTCTCAAATGATGAACTCGTAATTCAGCGCTCTAATTCGCTCTTCGTGGTTTCTTTGTCCGAGGTTGTGACATCAGTCGGGAAAATCAGCGGGGCCTAAACGTCTGGTAAACACCAGATTTATAGCCCATTTTATGTTTTAATGCTGCAAAAGTTTTAATATTGTTTGAGATTGCTACTTTTTAATCTCTATTCTTTTTTAATTCTTGCGTGTTTGAGATTGGCTAGATCAGTTGTCAAGAGATAGCATATTAGAACAAATTCATCTAGAGATGTTTATTTAAAAGGAAAACTATCTTCATAACGCGTTGATAAGTGAGCACCGGTACAGTATTTATTTTTAATGTTCAATCAGAGTGTTTTTCTCAAAAACTGTATATTATCACCATAAAATAACAATAGGGTGATCGACAATTTCAGAATTATGAGTTTTTATTTGAGCGAGCGAAGCGAGCGACTCCATTTGGCTCTTTTAGCACGGACCTCTGTTTTTTTTTTTTTTTTTTTTTTTGTATTTTTTTTTTTGTTTTTGTATGCTAAAGGAAGCAATAGAAGTCGCACCGTTTCACCGATCGACCTGAAATTTTGCACACATGTAAAGACAACCTTCTCTGTTTGCAGACCCAATTTGTTTTTGAAATCCATCCATTGGTTCATTGTTAAAATAAGTATCTCCTGATAGCCTCAAAAATGAAAATGGTCTTCGAGAAATGTGATCAAACTCATATTTAGCATGGTCAGTAAGACCAACAATGTCACTTATTTTACAAATTTTCAGCCGAATCTGTCAAGAAAGTATGCACTTATTGACATTTTTAATAGCTGTCAGAAATGAAACATTGAAAATGAATGTCTTTCCAATGCAACTGAATCTGATTTGCTTTAGGTACAAGAGTGTTTTGATGGTATGTACACTTTTTTAGTGAAAAGCAGATATTTTTATGTTTATTGAGTTGATCAAATTTGAATAATTCAATTTGGATCATAGTTTCCAACAAATCATTTCGAGTTTTTAAGGACCTTGATTGTCTTTTCGTCAATTCGTAGTTCTGATGGCCGTGCCTCCCGTGTTTCTACTTGGCTGATTTTGCATCCAGGAGGGATTAGAAACATAAGCTCACATTTCAATAATATCATTGAGTGGCGTTTGTTCTCTTCTAGCGTTCACACGTCATTCCAAATCTCTCCTGCATTTTGCTTCTTTTCGTTGATAATTTTGGCAATTTGGTGTACTTTGTGAAGGTATTAGTAAAATTGAATCGCTTTTAAAGAATAGATATTAGGTATCTACAGTTTTTGTCCAGGGGATTGATTATTTCAAAATATTTTCTTCTTGGAAACGTTGGATTTATTCCGTTTTGAGCTTCTGTCTAGCCTGACATTTCCTTGAAGGTTGCTATTTTTTTTTTGAATGTTTTGATTCATTCAGTTCAAAACATTACGTTGTCTTATTTTAATTGTGGAACGTTGGATTCATACCGTTTCTAAACTAGGTAGTTACTATTTTACCTGATCCGTTTTTTTGTGTGGAACTTTGATTCCTTTCGCTTATTAGTTGAAAGGTGTTTACTTTATTTTCATATTTGCGAAGTTTTGTTCAAGATTCATTTCGTAACATTACGACATTGAATACATTACGTCTTTGAGCACACATTTCGTGCATTTCAAACATTGATCACACAAATATTATTGTACTTTAATTAGGTAGGTACTCTACTTCTTACTTTTTCATTGCCTATCTTATCCCTATTTAAACATGCCGAAAAATGGAAAGACTTCTGCTAGAATGAAAGCCATAAAGGCGAAAAAGCGTCTGCGTGAAATTGAAGATCAAGAAACTGACGAAGCTAAATCTAAAAGGTTGAAACAAAATGTCGTTAATAATAAAGCATCAAGGAGCAAAGAGACCCCCGACCAGACTGCTGCAAGGAGATACTCAAACAATCAACGCAATACCCGCTTTTGTGCAGCGGGTATTGCCGATTGACCGACCAACTAAAAACTTCGCATGGTAATTGGTAGCAACATTTAAGGTATTTTTGCCAATTTTCAGTCTAATTTGTAGTTATTTTCAAAAGTTTTTGTAATTTTAGGGACATTTTGTGTGTTGGCTGTCAAATTCACGGCGACTTCGATTCTTCAGTTCAATGCAAGGTAGTTAGAGCAGAAAGTTTCAAACGAAATGAAACTAATAATGACCGTTTAACAGATTGATCTGATATTGTGTACACAGTAATATCATATCATATGAGTGGTCCCAGGTATATTGTTTGAAGGATATCATGTGATTTTTGAAACTTAACAAGGAACCGTTCAATCAAAGGTTTAATCGATCAACTTAAAACTTAGCAAGGTTATTGGGACCAATATTTTTGGAAATTTTGGAGATATTTATACAAGTCTGTGACGAAATTCAAGAATTATTGGCTTTTAATGACATTTTCGATAGACATAATTTCGGTTCGAGGTGTTGCGTGTATCCGTGCTCGCTCATCAACGCGTTACTCAGAGCGTTTTCCTAGTAATGTTTACCTGTGTCCTTATTCTATTCGCGTTTTCGAGCAAAGGGGGCACACTGTAGTGTGAGTAAGTATAAGTGCTGTAGAAGTAATCGTTTTCGTTTCGGCCACTGCCGCCATTTTTATTGATGTTGGCAATGTCAATGTCATTTTAATCAGAAAGGCAGTACCTACCTACTTATTATCTTCGGAAATGAACCACAATGGTAAAGAATCTGATGGAAAACATAAATTGAAGTCTAATCGCTACTCACAAGTTATTCCACTTCACTCACACTTCGATTCCGCACAAAGCGGCCATGACACCAAACCAACGTCAACAACAACAAACCAATGCGCGTAACCATGACAATTGCGTGTCGCGGTTGTTATAGACGCATTGTCAGTGCTGGTCAGTGCTGCCATCTGGTCAGCCCGAAAACGCGAATTAGTGGTGTAGTCCTAAACAAATGTTTAATGGGTATACGGAAACAAGTGAGGCGTGAACAAATATAGAGGGGTTAGGGGGGCAAAGTCCCTAATAACTAACTTTTCATCAAGGTCAATTGTTTTGGTGCTCTGGAACCATTTCTTTAAACACTTTTTGCTGTAAAAAGCCTTGATTTCGATGGTTAAGATGCAATACCTCGTATCTCAATTTTTACCAAAATGACATTTTAATGTTAAAAATTTCAAATAAAAATAACGAATGTCATGGCAAAAGTTCGTATCTCAATTCCGTGAAACTGAACTGCAGCGCCACCTTGTAACTAAAAGATAAATTAATTGTGGCAATAACTCGTAAGTCAATTTCTAATGAAAATAATTAATGTAAGTCAAAAATTCTCAAATAATTATAATTAACTATACTAACAAATATTATATAGGATATTTATTTCATTTTTGCACTTAAGCTCAATTTTAAAACTGGTTTTTATCCTCTCCTTAAAAGTTATTATTTTTGACTTAGGAGGTTTTGCTTCTTAACCTAAAACTGGTTTTTATCCTCTCCTGAAAAGTAATCATTTTTGACTTGGGAGGTGTTGCTTCTTAACCATCGATTTTCTCTATTTCTTTACTTTTCCAGAAATTTCTTGCGATTTTCTTCAATAATAGTTATTTCATGCTTTAAATACAATTTAAATTTATAAATTTGAAAGTCTTTTTTTAGCAATCAATAGACTATTTGGTTTTCTGTATCAAATAACATCTTCATGACACCTCAACAGTTTTTTTTAAACATACATGATATATGTACGAAAAATGGTGTATACGCCCTTATACAGCGTATCTCGAACAATTATTTATGGGTATACGCACAGGTCAAAAACAATTTTTATGTAAACGGCGTATACCCGCTAACCCTCCACTACACCACTGAATTTGATATCCATGTTATCCTTATGGCGTTGAAATGATTTCAGACTGGGATGATCCCGTTTTTGTTACAGAATAAGAGCCCTAGGCGTTGTCGACTGAAATGGGAAAGTGCTGTTAGTGTGCTTTAAAAGTCACACCATTCGCGTTACGTTTGTAGAACTTCGCGCGTCGGTTCTTCATTTTCTCACTGAAAACTTAATGTAGGTAATCTTAAAGCACAGTCGTAACAGCGCTCGAATTAAACACTAAAGATAAGGAAGACTTCACATAATGCTAAGCCGTTGAATTGAATAGTTTAGTCGTATTCTTAGTTAACAAAACAGAGACTTAGCTATGTTAAATGTACAGAGTTTCTGCTATTGTTTGCTTCACGCTACGTTTAACATACAACTATGAGCTAAATCTACTCCACTGGTTTGCTATTCTTTATTTAAAACGAGAACTTATCTAGTAGAATTCTTGTCCAAACACAGATAAAATATTATAAAATATTTATAATCGGATGACTCCGAGGTCAATAACCCCAATGTAAATCTGATTATTATTGTCAAAACTATGGCCAAGATTTTGAACAAATCAAATAATGTCCAAATCATGACATAGAAATGTTTCAACAAATTACGAATTCAATTTTTTTAATCGTGTACACACATTCTCTCATTTAATTTGTAGTTATTAAACAATACATTTAAATGCACACAGTAAGCACTTGAAATGGAATACTTGTACATACTTGTAAAGTCACTACTTTTTTTTAGGTGGACGAGAGTTTTTGACCATTCAACTTTATTAGTAGGAAATCGCTCTGTGTAACGCGTTGATGAGCGAGCCTTCGTACTGAATGCGAATTAATGCGTTTGCAAGTTTCTGCTCTAAAGACCTTGGAAAGAGCAGAAACTAAATGCTTCAAATGAACAGTGATAAATATCTGATATTTTCTCAAGAAATGTGTCAAATATTTTTAAGCACGCTTAAAATGTCCGTACAATGTCAATAACTTTTGATGTTAACGACAGATTAGTCTGTAAATGTGCACAAACACCTAAAATGTTGGTTCAATTAATGATCATGCAAAATGTGAAGCTGTCGTCAAGCGGTTCCAGTTTTAATTTTCCAAAAATTACACAATCTTTCCAAAATCTATACACGAGACCACTTAATTTACATTTGTATGTGTGCAAAATTTCAGATCGATTGGTTGAACGATTTGACCTGGGCACTGCTGGCAAAATCACACAAAAACTCAGAGAAAGAGTCATGAGTATCGTGGTAACGCTCGCTACGCTAGTTTAATCATAAGTTGAAGTGCGACCACTCTTCGTTAAAACAGTACATAAATCGTGCTTTAAGAGGCAAACGGAAGCGAGCGGGAATCGCACGGTTTGTCAGAGCGTGTTTTGAAATTTTGTCTTCCCACTTAATAATTTTAAAAAATCAGATAGTAACGACCCAATACAGCCTAAAAGACTAAATGATGCCGCACACTGGAGTACTGGTGCGACCTCAAAGTGTTAAATACGATTTATTTTACTAAAAATATCGTATTTAACACTTTGAGGTCGCACCAGAGGTCATAATGAACTCCAGTTTGCGGCATTATTTAGTCGATAACGCTGTAATGGGTCGTTACTATCTGATTTTTTAAAATTATTAAGTGTGAAGACAAAATTTCAAAAAACGCTCTGACGAACAGTGCGATTCTCGTTCGCTTCAGTTTGCCTCTTAAGTTGTTACGAAAGTCTGGAGAAATTTCTCTACACAACTTATCTCGGGGTGCAGCCAACAATGTTGTTAATCTAAATACATAATCAAAGAAGTTGATAAGTTGTAGCGCGTTGATATATTTCCACGCCTTCGTTTTGATGAATAAATAGCAATTACAGCGGGGGCCCCGCAGAAACCCTAACTTAGACAAATAGTTACTTAGTTAGCAACTCTAATTAACTCTACAATAGTCAATTGTACTAATGGGTTTAGAAGGAAAGACAATCAAAGCCCGCTAACTCGACTACGTTACTAGGAAAACGCTCTGTAGTGGAGTAAAGATGTCCAAAATTAGTGCATTTGTGATACCTTTCGTGAAAATTGGTACCCTTACTAATTTGAGTATGAGGAATCCAAAAATCAATGGCACCAACCTGAAAAATTAATACTTTCTGCGTAATTAGCATAATTAGAATAATTAATAAACATAGATAAAAAATATATATAATTTTATAATATGGTCTTTATGAGTATCCATCAAAAGCTCGTCATGTCTACAATCCATATAAATCATAAAAAGCTAAATTTTTTCATTCACATAATAATTAACCGCATAATTAATTATTTTATAAAAATCGCCATTCAACAAAAAGCGTAAAATGACCCTCTCAGATTTTGATAAAACTTGGTAGCATTAGTCACAAGCCCAAAGTAAAACATACGTATTTTTTGGTTTGTCCATTTATTGAGTACTTTTGGATTTCCAGGCCCTCAAATAATCAAAATTTTGGTTTCCATTCCTTCACTTGAACTGTTCTAACTTTTACACCGTTCAACTCAGAAGCTACGTCTTTTTCAAATTGTGTGAAAATTATTGTTAGGGACTAAGTAGTATGTACATTTAAGGGGAGAAAAGTCAAAATTTTGGCTTCTAAATTGCCTATTCACAAAAAAGTTTTTTTTTTATATTTATTGAGTAATTAGTGCGTTTGTGATCCCATACGTGAAAATTGGTACCCTTACTAATTCAAGTATGAGGAATCCAAAAATCGATGGCACCAACCTGAGTAATTATTACTTTCTGCGTAATTAGCATAATTATCATAATTAATAAAATCGACATAAAAAATTACATTATTATATTATGTGGTCTTCATCGGTATCGAAAGAAATCTTGTAATTTCCACAATGCATATTCGTCGCCAAAAGTTAATTATAGTCATTAACATAATAATTAATCCACTAATTAATTCATCTGATTAAAATCGCCATAATCAAAAACACAAAAGTTTTATTAATTGTTTATACTACTTATAAGCTTCAATTACAAACCTTGTTTTTGATCTCATCATGTTGCCTTGTGTGAATATGGCGATTTTAATCAGATGAATTAATTAGTGGATTAAGTATTATGCTAATGACTATAATTAACTTTTGGCGACTAATATGCATTGTGGAAATTACAAGATTTCTTTCGATACCCATGAAGACCACATAATATAATAATGTAATTTTTTATGTCGATTTTATTAATTATGATAATTATGCTAATTACGCAGAAAGTAATAATTACTCAGGTTGGTGCCATCGATTTTTGGATTCCTCATACTTGAATTAGTAAGGGTACCAATTTTCACGTGTGGGATCACAAACGCACTAATTACTCAATAAATATAAAAAAATACTAATTTGTGAATAGGCAATTTGGAAGCCTAAATTTTGACTTTTCTCCCCTTAAATGTACATACTACTTAGTCCCTAACAATAATTTTCACACAATTTGAAAAAGACGAAGCTTCTGAGTTGAACGGTGTAAAAGTTAGAACAGTTCAAGTGAAGGAATGGAAACCAAAATTTTGATTATTTGAGGGCCTGGAAATCGAAAAGTACTCAATAAATGGACAAACCAAAAAATACGCATGTTTTACTTTGGGTTTGTGACTAATGCTACCAAGTTTTATCAAAATCTGAGAGGGTCATTTTACGCTTTTTGTTGAATGGCGATTTTTATAAAATAATTAATTATGCGGTTAATTATTATGTGAATGAAAAAATTTAGCTTTTTATGATTTATATGGATTGTAGACATGACGAGCTTTCGATGGATACTCATAAAGACCATATTATAAAATTATATATATTTTTTATCTATGTTTATTAATTATGCTAATTATGCTAATTATGCAGAAAGTATTAATTTCTCAGGTTGGTGCCATTGATTTTTGGATTCCTCATACTCGAATTAGTAAGGGTACCAATTTTCACGAAAGGTATCACAAACGCACTAATTTGCCATTATATAGGACATCTTGACTCCACTACTGTGTAAAACGTTGAGCGCAGTCGTATTGCATGGGAATTAATGTTCGTGTGCAAGTTGCTGCTCCACATACGTGTGGAACAAATGTCAAGATAACCTAATCTGATGAGCAGTGATAATTTTCTTGAAATGAGAATAAGTATAAGAATAAGAATTATTTATTGTTTTGCGGGCCACAACCCATAACAATGTCATACATTTACCTTACATTTAGTGAACATTTACCTTAAATAACATTAAAAACTAAGACCTAGAAAAGAGACACTGAAATATTATTCACCCATGGCAAACGCTCTTAACCGGAGTGATTTTGTTAAAAAACAATATATTCGAATCATTCCTTGTTGTCGACTCTCAATAATGTTAAAATATTTGTTGACACTTAACATAGATGATCTAAATCAGATATATAATATTCTCTGAATTTTCTTGAAATGTATTTGAATATATAGTTGAGAAAAAATTCAATATCAAATGTAAAATTTAAATGGACCACTGGACTACTCATTCATTGTACTAGCCCATTAGTACAATTGACTATTGTAGAGTTAATTAGAGTTGCTAACTAAGTAACTATTTGTCTAAGGGCTTCAATTTCGTTGGACCGAGTCAAAAACTCCTAAAATGTTGGTCCCAATAAGTCAAACGGGTTGCTTTTAAATTTTCAACCAATCACAGGAACAGGTTAAAAACCTATTCCTGACGGCTCTTATGACATACCTAAGTGTCTGCATAAATGTGAGATCGACTGGCTTCACGTGATCTGGGAAGTGCAGCAATGGGAAATAGAACGCAGAGAAATCTTGTCGTAAAAGTACCTTGGTGACGCTCGCTTCGCTCACTTAACAAGATAGAGTTCACGGCAACGCGATCTAGTGTCACGTTTTACAACTTCCTGAGATTCCATATTTTCAAGTTGGCAGTGAGACGTCGAGGATTCTCGTTCCAAACTTCTTCTCGTCTTGAATTCAGTTCCTGCAGAGTGATGTTCGTTTTTCCTTCACTTGAAATGCACTCTTCGTACTGCAATGTGGTGCATTTTCAACTATTTGCCGCTGTCACGGAGTTCAGAACGAATCGTTTTAATTATTCTCTTGCGCGAGTTCGACTCGGCGTTTAGCTCGAGACTCGCTGGTTCTTTTCTTGTACTCGTAAGCATCTGTGTTGCTTCGTCGAGAACTACGTGGTTTTTGTCAGACGCTCAACACAAAATGTAAAATAGTTCGTGGAAGAATGTTTTCGCAATAGGTTAGTTTAAATTCGCCTGGATAAACTGTACGATATATTATTTTAAACAGAACAGAACAAAATCTCTCGCAAAGATGTCTTATTCTTGTTTTCTATTTCCAACATAACGCTGAAATATTCAGTCTATGATGAAACTTTTTGATAAAGGAAGCGAATCATTTTTTTTCGGCTGCAATGTTTGCATAATCGATTGCTGTTTTTGAATACGCATTTATATTTATTTTTATGATTCACATCAGAAGCAATCCGGCGCTTTCGGCATAAATCATTTATGAATTTGAAAGTGGTTTTAGTTTTGTATCTTGTCATTACAACATAAAAAATTCTTCCTTTTCAAAACTTGGGTTAAAAACTAATTCATTTGAACAGAATATGCGGTTTACAACTAGTTTTCATATTTTTTAGAATGCCGGCTGACCCCATTTATTCGGATTAACTGTCACTTTAATAGACAAATATCCTTAAATGTCTTTCATTAAGTTAAAAACTAGAGACAAATTAATCAATGGCAACACTTGTTTTACTTTTTAGTCTGTAATTTCAACGGCAAATTTAGTTTGAAATATTGACTATTTGGATCCCAGTTTTCTCTTCGCTAATCGTTCTCTATTTGACTCGTTTAATTTATAATGGGAATAAAGATTAATTAACGTTTTTTCTACCCAAGAACTATTTTGTTATGTTACCAAAATCATAAAAAAAACGTTTTTGTTGGCTACGTTGGTATGCTTTCCTACCACATTTTAATTATTCTATTTCTAGAAATATTTCCCTTTTCGCTGAGAAAATAATCTGTATAGACAGATAATCTATGTATGTGTAACAATGCCGCCCACGCATCATGCTAATCATGTTAACTTCCTTGGTCAGGCGTTATTAAGCGAGACGCCGCCTATATAGACGCCGTCACAAAACGACGCCCACGCGACGCCTGTGTATAGCGTTAGAGCTTTACAAGAGCGGTTCAAAGCTCACGAAAAGTTTTCACCGCGAGCTTTCTTTTGATATCGTTCATGGAGATGGCTGGGAAATTGAGGCTCAGATTTAAGCCTTGGAAATTGAAAGAGCTGTTCCGGCGTCAATGGAAGACGTACTTATCTGAGCCTGACAATGTTTTTATGGGAAGAGGTTTTGAATCAAAATTGCGTTGTAGATGTTTGCTCAATGCAAAGATCGGGAAGTTAACAATATTCTTAGTTACTTAGTTATCTTATATCTAAAAGTTTTCGACAATAAAACGATTTTCTTCCTATTCATGGAACGTGAATCTTTTACACTCGTGGAACTTTACTGTGGCTCAGCGGAAATTTTGTCTCCAGCTACTGAATTATATAATAATCTTTGCGTAATTCAAAGTTAAAGCCAGACGAAGTAAACAAGTATTTACTTTTCTTAGTAAAAACTTTAACTGCAGAATTGCTTTATGGTTTTTGCAATGGAATAGTTTTGAATATTGAAACCTACCCCTGCGACTTAGAACGCAACCCGCTACTCACTTGTGTACTGCGGGCAGCATTGTTGACTCGGCACCTCCATCGAAGCGAGAACGTTGAATGTTGCACTGTTCTGCAGCTATAGGCTAATGGCGACGGATGAATGATATTGTAACATGATGATGAGAAAATGTAATGATGGAAGGTGGGAAGGAGCCGGTCGTGGCCTAGTATCTAGTGGAGCGGTCGCTCCACCCAGCCAAGTCGTACTATACACTCACAGTCACTCAACATACCGTAAATGCCTAATAAACTGAGGAGCAGACCAAACACTTTTACTGTAAGCAACAACATGGCATTTTCGGCCTACTGGATCTTAAAATTGGAAAATCTCACATTGTTGTGAAATGTCTTAATTTCGAGCTATGGCCCACCCCACTACATATACCAAATTTGGGAACAATAGGTTATGCCATTTGCGCGCTAGAGGACCGAGAAAACAGTGAAATTACACCCCTTTTAAAACCTATCTTGATCTGATGATTCTGATGATATCAGGAAACACCGCTATCACCGCCACAGCCTAAACGGCTGAGCCGATCGATCTGAAATTTTCACCACATGTGCACTTTTGGCGTTTGAGGTGCCTTTTTATAAAACCAACAGGAAGCCGCCATTTTGAAACCGGAAGTGACGTCATATCTCGAAAACGGCTAGACCGTTAGGAATTAAACCAGCGCCAAATGATTCAGACGGTCATCTATATAGAATATCAATAGTTAAAGTAGAGATGTACTATTACCGAAACCGGAAATGACGTCATGAAAATGAAGAACTAGATTTTACTGACCTCTTACTACAATAACTACATATTCAGAAGGCTTATAATGATACATAACATTTATAGAAATAAATTCTAGGTGGCTGTAATTTCAGTCGCCATTTTGAAAACCGGAAGTGATACCATATCTCGAAAACGGCTGGACTGATTGGAACGAAGCTTTCGCAATTCTTCATGGAATATCACTTTAAGCTTATATTGGAGGGATATTGAGCACCAAACACAATTTTTCGTATTAACCAATTCGGAAATGGCGTATTTTTTTAAAGGAATTAGTCATTGTTGCTCCGATGTGTGTTACAAGTTGTGTAAATAAACTAAAAAAATAAGTGATATCCCCATAAAAAACACTCCGTGTAAAAGTACCAGCCAAGTCTCTTCAACTATAAAAAAATAGAAGAAATCTAAAAATTCAGCACTGAAAAGTAGTGATATCAAAAAATGAGCCAAAGTCAAAACTAAATTTTAAAAACCAAAATATACTTGGCGCATCGTTTTTAAGGGCATTATAGGTATATTATATATATTTAGGTACATTTGATTTTTGGCATATGCTTCTATACTATTTATATACACGATGCGCCAAGTATATTTTGGTTTTTAAAATTTAGTTTTGACTTTGGCTCATTTTTTGATATCACTACTTTTCAGTGCTGAATTTTTAGATTTCTTCTATTTTTTTATAGTTGAAGAGACTTGGCTGGTACTTTTACACGGAGTGTTTTTTATGGGGTACCCATTAACTGAGGGAACCCGGGAAAACCCGAGTCAGGAAGGACAGTGGCGGAAATCGAACCCGGGACCATTATACGGCAACTTCAGAGCGATACTGGCTCAACCAACTTGCTCCGACGAGAAATTTTAAATTTGATAAATAAACGTAGATGGCAATATTACAGTGGCATGAGTTATTGAGTGGCTTTTTACAAATATCTATTTACACTTTTAAAAGTCAACTTCAAATAGACTTTAAAATTATACAATCAAACAAAATGACGCTTGTATTAAAGGGCCATGTACATTTAGCGTTTTGCTTTTTGTTTTCATTTTTGTAATCAATCAAATATCCAGAAACCCTTCGAGGCTGACTTGTGATTGGTAGAAAATAAATGCAAAACCCAAACATCTCTTTGTAAGTATATTCTTTGCTTTGATAGAAGCTCCATGGTGGTTTGTGTTGGCCCTAAAAAGAGCCGTTCCCGACGTTTCGGCAGAGCTGGTCCTGTCATCTTCAGGTGTCGGATGTTAGGGCCAACACAGAACCATCATGGAGCACCGGAGAAAAGAATATACTAATCTGCTAAAACAGCTCCCAGACTCTCAGCCAACTGTCAGGGCATTGGCCAAACTTTCCCCCGCTTGCATGGCGCTAACATCGAGACAGGTCAACTCAAAACAAAAACGCGCGACTCATTTTTGACAGGCATAAGAAGATGTACTTACTGTTTAGATATTATATCAATTATTTACTCTAGTATTATAACATGTCTGAAAATAAGAAGATATCGCAATTTCTAAATCAAAATCCATGTCAACGCGAGACGACGCCCCCTCAGTCGTTTCATTGTTTCCATTATGCAGTGAGTCTTCAAGAGAGCCTTGGAAACAAAAATTACATACTGACAGCTGTCATTGCACGATCAAAACATAATTATTACCCTACAAATCTAATAATTAGCCACTATTTCGGTAAATAACCAAATATTAACATCAATTCATAATTCTTATTCTCATTTCTTATGAAAATACGGTCTGTGTAGCTAGAAATCCTGTCATCCTATCTTTGCATCGCCCTATCGCAATGATGATGAGCAACGTGCATTCAAAGTGGCTTGTGCATCGACGCGATCTAATGACACATCTCTGCGACACGTCTGCTCCAGTTGCAGCATCCCGTCAACGTCTCCATCCCCAACACAAACACACACTCGCGACTAGTTCGATCAATCGACCAGATCATAATCGAGCTTTCATTTCCGACTCCTGTGGCGCATCTGGGTCAGCGCATTGGTTTCACGACAGTGTTCACCTGCTCAACCGCACTTGCTTCTGATTCGATGATGATTGTTTTCGAGTTTTCGAATCACATCAGATAGATCGTTGAGAGAAATAAACTCCTAGGAGCTGAAATGATTTTTAAGATATGAAATATCACTATGAAAACATTCACAAATTGAAGTTTTTATATAAGAAGAAAAATAGCTACGGGATGTTTTTCAATATTTAAAGGAAACATCGTCCTCTAAACCGTAATTTTTTATCATCTGAAGATTGGATATCATGAACCGACAAAGTTGTAGAGAACCTAATATCGTGGATCACTTTTACAAAAAAAATATATGTCCCAACCTGACGCAATTTTACAAATTTGAATTTTGATAAATTTCCGCTCATACTTTTAGGTAAAAATTAGAAATGGGCTTTTTCTTCCACGAACGGGTCACAATTCCACAAATGGTTAAGGTGTACATTTAGTGATCCTTTACTTAATTAAACTTTTTTCCTGGCGCTTCGATCAGACACGTTGTCTAGAAATGTAATTAATTTAGTGGTTTCATCCATAGTTTTTACTTCTACCTTTACATGAAACTATGCAGACTAATGTAAAGTCAATACACTGCTGTTTTTGTTTCATTTTACGTACTATGAATATTTCATCGTTCATAAACATTAATTCATACTCCTCATGAAATCAGACTTTTGTTTTACTTTTTGAATAAATTTAATAAATTTTCTTGCTTACATTGATTAAAGCGATCGTTACTATATGGTACTCTTATGCCACTCTCTTCGTTAGTTACATAGTTAGTTAATTAGTTATACCTAGTTAATTAGTTTATTTGTTCGTTCGTTTGTTTGATTGTTTGTTTATATATTCTGGATTGATTACGATGTATTATTTATTATGTTTACGATCAGACAGGCGAGTAGGAACTAAATTTCCAAGGGGGGGGGATAATACTTGAGGTACTTGAATACTAGAAGATACTAGTAACTAGTATCTATACGAAGACAATAGGGGGTCTGGGGGGAGAGACCCCCAGCAAAATACGGGTCCGGGTCCGCACAGCCCTGGAAAATTTTTGAATTTCAACCATGAATTTGGTGCATTTCTACGATTTAACACTTTTTAATCATATTCTTATCTAAACATATAAATTAAATGTATAAGAACATAGGGAGGGGGATTTCCCCAACCCCCTCTTCCTGCGCGCCTGCGATCATATCATGTTTATGTATATATAATATTTAAAACACGACAACGTAAGAAGCATATTGTCGTACTGTGGCAGGTTTTCCTGCAACTGAGTAAAATGTAAGACGATCTCAGCCGTCGAGGAGAAACTTGACCTTGATGCATTACGTTACCACGAGACGGCATTCTTTGTCATTATACTTCGATGACAGAATTTCAAATCCCGAACAAAGAAGATTTGACAATGACAAAACATGCGTCAAGGCTCGGATTCTAAGAACATTCGCAGAATCTTTTTTAATTAAATTAATTTTTCGTAAGGTTTAAAGTCAAGCAGTGCTAATTAATTCTCATTAGCGAAGTTTTAATATAACACTGTAGATCGCGACTATTACGTTCTTGTAAATATCCTCTATTTATAATAAAAAGCTCTTCTAGGAATCAGCTTTGAGCTGGCTGAGTCGATTGTAATGAAATTTTGAAACAATCCGCTTACATACTTATTTCTAATTATTTCCTAGGAAAACGGAGAATAATGAAATCAAATTACAATTTTCTTTGAACGTATTTTGTAAGCAGCAAGTAACTAGAAGTAACGACATTTTATAATTATATATCCCTGGATCGAGAAACAGAATCTAGAGGTAATATCAATGTAAATGTGTATAGTGTATAAAACAAACTGTGAAATAAAACTATAAAGTTCTATGAAAACGAAGTAAAGACTATGGGAAGTTCATTATCTTGATGAACTAGTTTCATACCAAGATCATGGACGGAATCAACAAAACAATGTTGGTACATCAGAGGTATAAGGCCCGATGTAAATTATATTTCAATTATATTTGTAATGGTGACACCAGACATTGTGTAAGTACTTCAACATAACTGTATTTGTTTACATCAATCAATAGCGATTGACTTCATAATTCTAAAAGCATGCAAGAAAAATCGGGAAACGATTTTCCTTTTCCTCTGAGGTAAAGATATATATTTAACAATAGGGAATTCTCCTTAAAATTAGATTTCAGAATAATATTTGTTGTATGAAAGTTGAGATGTTGCTGAACACAGATGTGGTATTATTTTTGTTCTGAGATGAATAGTTTTCAAGGAATTAATTAACAAAGTTTGAAATATTTCTTACAAAAAACAGGAAAATTGACAATGACATCACAATGAGCTATATTGCCATGGCAACAAAGGAATCACCATGGTAACACATTGTTGAAGGCTTGGAAATGACACCACAATCCTGATTCTTGATACAGACCGTTTTTCCCGCCAAAATATCCAATGACATATTTTGAATTTGATTTTTATGAATGAAAATTTTAAATTTCACTGGTGATAAGTGTGTTTGTCATTGTTATTTGTGTTGATATTTACAAATTAACTAGAATAAAATATACAAGACTTCCCTATTATACCTACCAGTTATATTACGTTTATCTACACATTTTCTAAGAACATCTCCGACATTGCTGATTATGGAAGCATATTCGCCATCCATCGTCCATTAAGCTTTCAACTTTATGAGAGAGCTTATCTGAAACTTATTACTCAGGAAACCTACCTGAAGTTCCACATCGTCGCAGCAGTTTCCCGTCGTAAGTAAACCTCTGTGCAAACTAAAACTGCACTTGAACATTTTACTATTTCATCAAAAAGTCATAAACATAATAACTCTGCAAACTTTCTCCATAAGTTTCTTCTCATTTTGTCTGCCGCTGAAAGTTCTGCCTGAAGTTGGCCGCGACAGGTCGGGTGTAATTGTGCAATTGGATTATCAATGGCGACGCATGTCCGGGGGTGGGAGGGGGTGACAGGTGTAATCGGACGGAGTTTGCCGCATTGCGTTGCACTGTGACGTCACGAGTCACGTGTCACGCGGAGGATGATTTCGCGCCATGTGGCGGCAACTGAGATGTTTGTAACAAAACGCGATGGGTGAGAATTCTAACAAATGTTTTTTAAACTAGGAAAACGATTAGTGTAACGCGTTGATGAGCGAGCCTCCGTACTGCATACGATTTGATGCGTTTGCAAGTATCAGCAGCTCTACAGGTCTTGGCACTGAAGCATCAAGAAGGCAGGGATGAAAATTTAGTATACGAGTATATTTTTCAAATATTTCAAGATTATATAGAATATAATGTCCTTAAAATAACAATAACTTTTGAAGATAACCACAAATTTGTTTGAAAATTGGCAAACATACCTAAAATGTTGGTCCCAAAGACCATGCAAAGATTTAAGATGATCGGGCAAATGGTTCTAGTTTAAATTTCAAAAATCACAGGAAATGTGGGTTTAAATTTTAACCAATTGTAGGATTTGGCTGAAACTTTGTAAGATTAGAGTCAATGTTGGTCGTAATGACTTGCCAAAATTTCAAATTGATCGGGTCAACTAATCGAATTTTTAAAAAATTTGAACCAATCAGGGAAATTCAAAAAAATTAGGGTCTTCACCGCCCTGAAATGGTACGTAGGTACATGTGTGCAAACTTTCAGCTCGAAGAAAAACTGTGACCTGTATACCCTCAGTAACTGAAAAAAGACAGGTCCATTGCTTCGTTCGCTCAATGAGTTATTCTAATGTCTTGTAACTGTGATAAGGTCTAAAGGTATTACTTGGTATTACGTAAGGTTTTACGTAAATCTCAATCAAAATGTAAAAATATATATTTCCGAAAAAGCTGATCTGATATGTGCGTAGCATATTAAATAATGTGATTTTCTTTTGATAAATTAGCACAAAATTAATATAGACAGAAAAGTATCACTCCGTTTTATTTTGAAGAGAGAGAACTTTATTGAAAACACTGCCATTATCAACTGGAAGCCTCAAGGATACAGTATAACATTATTAGAAATTGTAAATATAGGAAATATGATTAATATGATAGAATTATTACAAATTATAGGAAATGCATTGAATTGGAATAACTGTCCTGGGGTGCGATCACATAAAATGAGAACTCTCTTGTCACGGTGACAAGCTTCTTATCTCAATGTTAATCACGTCCTTCTTGGGACTTGTCACCGTGACAAGAAAGTTTTCATTTTATGTGATCGCACCCCAGGTCACGAATATCAACAAATTGATCTCAAATATTGGACACACGCCATATGTGTCACGAGTATTGAGTTTGTAAACAATTGGTTCAATTATAAATATCAATCTTTTGTCCGATTACGTTAAAATTTCGCATTGTCATTGAGATCAACTTTTTTTTTAATATTCAGCAAAATCGATCAATAACGTCAATAGTTATTGATATTGTAAGCTTATTTGAAATAATGTCCTATTTATTTCATCTAGATCGTCTTATTCACCGCCTCTTCATCGCTTACAAAGCAAAAGGTTTACGAAGATTTATATAGCTCAGATACTACAAGGCATTATACACAGAACATTTTCCTAGTTCATACATCATAAAGATCCACCTTACCTATATGTCCCCAATAGAAACATTATCCTGAAATAATATATCTGAAACTTGTAAGAAATAACTCGTGTCAGAGTTTTGAGTTCTACAAATGGTGGCAGCGGTGGGATTCATATCTTACATTCTTCTATCACGTTGCAAGTGAGACGGCAACAAATCTGTTCCGAGACTTGCGCGAGAAAGTTTCACAATAACCGCGTGTTACAAGACGAGTGATTCTGAGGGGAGTTTAATGGCAGCCAGCGACACGGCTGGAGTATAAATCTGAATCAGGAATAATCCCCCATCGCGCTGTTTCCTGAGCCTTCTGGAGCCTCCAGTAGACGTCTCATTATTCCAGCGGATCGAATAAACACATGATTTACTGGATCCTCCCGTGGTGCCGCAACAACACTCAAACGACGTGGTAATAGCGAGATAATTGACATTAAGGAGGAATTTACATCTATATCAATTTGTACGCTCATTAAAATATTGTTTATAACTAACTTTACGGGTATAAGTATGTGAATTTTAATTAAAATGTGTACACAATAGCTACGTTTAATTATGATCGCTCTGTGAGTCTGCTTCTATAAAGATGAGGACTTTTGGTTACTTTTCGTTGGATTTCTCTCATAAGATGGAATAAATTACTACCTGTAAAAAGGGACGATCGTTGAACAAATGTTACAGGTCTCGATCTATTTACATCAACTTGCTGTTTGAGCAATAGTAAAGCCAACATTTACAATGGATTGCAGAAAGATGGCTCAGTCAGAAAAAAATTTGCTCTCCAGAGGTCCCGAGTTCGATTCCCTCAGTCACTTTTGATGGATGAGATTTTTCGTGGTTTTCCTCAGTCGAGAGGCATATGCTGTGACTGGTCACTTCTAATAGGCCACGACCGCCTCCTTCCCATCGCCCGTCCTTACACATTCTTCTCTTCCTATCCTCATCGTAATCATTCATCAGTAGACATACTGCAGAACAGTGCGACGTTGAACACCACCGAACAAATCTGTGAACATTCAACTAATCAGACGTTTTCCATGTTATAGTAAAACACTGAGAGGATTATTGTGTTTTATTGCACGTGTTAGTGAAAAGCCTCCTTATCGATACGTTGGCTTAACTTACTAAATACGCATTACAAAACGTCAAAATGTTTCATCTCACAATTAATGCGGTTAAACGGTTTACCAAAAGCCTAAGATCCTATAAATATGTCTAACCGCCCTGATTACATGCCATGAAATACTTTCTCCATTTACACTAAATTGCATTATATTTTCACTACATTTTCTAACTAGGCAGAAAGGGTTGATAGAAGTGCCTTCAAAATGCTAGGAAATAAGAATTAATTATCGGTTTCAAGAAAAAAGGAGAATTAGCTATAAATCAATTTCCAGTAAAATCAAGAGATTGCTTGCTAGCAAACTGACAGGATAGTAATGAATTTAAAACACAAACCGTTTCTTCGTTTATTTAAAATATGAAAAGTACTTACAAAACACAGAGATTCGAGCCACAAGCTTCAAATGAAGACGCCCCAATATTAATAATTCATTCATTCATTCATTCATTCATTCATTCATTCTCACTGACTGTAGGTATAAATGACGTATAAAAGTACCTAATCAATATGCAAATGTAAATATTTACTGAAGCTCGGCGCAAAGGTGGTTGCGTTCTTTAAGTATCCTAATTGAATGGGTGAAGGGGGGGGGGGGGATGTCGTTGAAACAATCGCAATAAAGAGAACATATTTTCGTAAATGCTTTCAGAATCATTAATTTGTTGTTTTTTTGTTTTTTTGTTATTATTTTTATTTTTTACTGTTCTGCAGCGAGGCTAATGGCGACGGATGAATGATTATGATGATGATGATTGGGATATGATGGTGAAGAGTAGGTAAGGATGGAAGGTGGGAAGAAGGCGGTCATGGCCTATTAGTAGGGTACCTTCCCAGCATTTGCCTGTCGACTGAGGAAAACCCACGAAAAAACCCCAGTCAGGAAGGACGGACGAGGGAATCGAACCCGCGCCTCCGGAATACAAGTTCCGAGCGTTACCACTCAGCCAAATTAGTCCATGCCACATAATATATCTTCAATAATGTCTTGCAAGTAACACTCTGCATTAGCACCTGTACTGAGCAACTGAACCACCCATGCTTGAGAGCACGTGATCAATATGTAATGAAATGCCATTAGTTTCAACTGGGTCAGACATCTGGCTCTTGGTCGACACGTGTCGTCTGAATCAAGACGCGAAGTTCGACAGACAATGTTTGATGTGCTGAATCAGTCGGTATTGTCGCTTGTCACAAAGTTCACTTCAAAGATGAGAAACTCTGGTTCACATGGATTTAGCGGCCGGAACGTGTTACAAGGATTCTGCCTACCCTGTGGTGTGAGACAACGACCCAATGATGTTTAGTAGTAGGGAACCCTCTCTAGTTGTAGGATGAATTAAAAGCTTAAGACGGCTGAGTAGTGAGCGTGGCCTTGAAGAGTTTTTTAATCAGTTTTTTCAATATCTTTGACCAATGTAATTGTTCATAAAATAAGGCTTTATACGAGTCTTCAGAACAGATCAATGAAAATAATTTCATAGTTTGGAATAGGTTATTAGATTTATTTTATCCAACAGACGTTTAGTGCAATATTTTTACTCATTTTCTGGCACTAAACGTCTGTAGGACAAAGTATAAATCTAATAAACCATTACAAGCTATGGAATTATTTTCATTGAACTGTTCTGAAGACTCGTACAAAGCCTTATTTTATTACAAATTACATTGGTAAAAGATATTGATAAAAATCGATAAAAGAATTATTCAAGGTCAATCTCACAACTCAGCCGCCTTAACATTTAAATTATATATATCTGGGATGTAGACAAACAAAACATTATTATTCTGGGATGCATAGTCAAGTCATAAAGGAATCTTTATTAAAAGTCTGAATAAAACTAAAGCGATTACTTTTTCGAAATGGACCTCTGATGTCAAAAGGCAGTAAACACAAACACAATGTTAAATCATGATGCTCTGGTCGCAAATAAAACTGCTGTCTTCGTCTTCAGGCAGCCAATCAACTCACTAGATGTTTTCCCGCCAAAATGTTACTCGATATTTCAATGCCAGATTTATCAATGAAAATGTCGAACTACAAAAGTAAAACAAATGTTTCTGTTGATTATTTGCGGTCTATTTTTTTTTATAAAATGAAATATTCTTTTAGAGGGAGTTGCATATTTCTATAGTGCACTCAGTAGGTTCTATTAATTTATTGTATATTGCAGAGCAGTTTATTTATTCGTATCATACTACAATCTCATGTCATATAGCTTTTAACTTTGACCTTGAATATTCAGTACCAATTCTTTAAATTAACCGGTTCTTGTATTACCCGATCTCAAACAAAAATTTTCATCTATTCTCTACAGAATATTTCATAAGAAATGTATTTTCATATTATCTTGTAAGTTTTAACTCTTATAGGTTAAAGTGGAATTTACATGTAAGAAAAGTTCAGCTCAATCGGAGAAACAGTGTGACCTGAATATGTAAACAGCAAGGCAAAAACGAAAAATGAGAGACCCTAACCATGGATGAAATTCTCCGATTCTGTAACACACTTCTCCGTGATCTCCGAACATGTTTGACGTAAGATGCTGCGCGCCCTGTCAGCTGAATCGGGCTGAATATTCAACCCACTGAGTTGATATCAAACAGAAGATCTCTGAACTGAACCCAATCTGCCGTCAACACGATTACCCGAACAATGTGAATATCATTTCCACGTGACAAGGTCTTTTCGCCGCCGTGGATCAAAATTCCAGAGCCTTCTCGACTTTCATCGTCTCTCAGTAAGTGTCAAGGAGGCGGTGAAAAATTCAAACTTCATTTGTTCCTCGTGTAGAATTAAGCTTCTTTTCTTCTGCACCTAATGAACGATCGTATCCAATGTCTTGTCGTAAAACCTTCCGAGGGCATTTTGACTCCCTCCCCCCAACCCCTGTCTCCCCGCATTGATCTTGATTAATAATATAAAAACTGAGAACTCATTTGTAACTTTCCGATGAGTTCTGATGCTCTTTGACTTATTGGAACCGTTGCCATGGCAACATCAATCAAATGGAAAATTGAGGATCGAATAAAAAAGGCACAACAGATGTATTCTTTTGAAATCAGAACAAAAATAAATATCTAGTTTGTTCATGTATAAAAGTACACTAAATTGGCAACACGCTCTGTGTAAAGCGTTGATAAACGAGGACCGGTTTGTGCAACACCTCAAATCGAAATTCTGTGACACACAGATATAACACTGTCCATTCCAGGATGTAAAAAGCTAATAAATCATACCTGCTTTTCATTGACGTAAGTTAATACAAGAAAATAAATCGAAATCATTTAGATGTTCGATGCATTTACTCTTCGAAATTCTGGCATCATGAATTCTGGCAGATCTTTGAAAAAAGGCTATAAATCTTTAAAAACCTCTGATTTAGCTGAAAATGTATATAAGCTAATATGCGATGTTGCTTGTTGGCCATACAAAATACATTTTGAATGTTCTATAAATAAGATTATACTCTTTTCACACAAAAAATCGGAGGATTTTGTCAAAAACTATACAGCAAACTAGACAGATGGGTTTTACAAGTTTGCGAAATTTGAGTTCAATCGGAGAAACTGTATCTCCAAAACATCGTGATTAAGTAAAATGGATACACTTATTTCATGTTCTCTAAATCCACAACACAACCATTTTGTATTTTGTCTTTCTCTGCCATACGAAATAAACTGTAGATAGCTCTTATAGTCAGTCCCCTAAAGCCGAGACATGTTGTATCAAAGGATTGAATTTTAATAAGCTGGCAAAAACTAAGTCTCCAAGTTACTCATGTTGCCAGTTGGTCGAGTTTATGAGGTATATAAAAGTTGTAAAGGTTATTATTCATAAAGTCGGAACGACACCCTGAGCTCGCTTTACGACCGCGTGTCAAGACTCAAGGGGTTGAGGGTTGAGTGATTCATGAGTTACCAATCAGAAGGCGCGAGTGACAGCCAATCAGATCGCGTGATCAGACAGCTTGTTAAAACTGATGGCCAATTAATTGATGAGTTCGACATCAATCAGTCGACATTATGGCGAGTGGAATGTTATTTATGTGTGGTTTTGATATTTTATTCTGATGTTATTAGGGAGTTTTGTGAGCCTCTTTCGGAAGGATCTATGATTGTGTCTTTTTGTTTGTTTGTTTGTCTGTTTGTTTGTTTGCGCTTTTGCCTGCGCTGGCTGCCCAGGGGCAGTATTCTATAACTTTATGTTTCCCGAGTCGACCAGAATCCGATTCGGTGCAATGTTAATCCATATGGTCCTGAATGCGATTCTGGCTGGATTGGGAACTTTAAAGTTATAGAATTGGGCTCCCGGTCACACCATCAACCAATCACAAATTTGCACGAACACTATAAATGTTATACCAGCGGGCACGTACATTATAGTTTAGGAACCAAATCCTCTAATTAGATTAAAAGTAAATTGACCGTTTGTTCGATTTAGTTCAAATTTTGCATCGTTTATGGGAAAAACAAATCAAATTAACATAAGATTTTATCAAATATTTTAATTTTAACATTTGTCGTGATTGTTTAATCAATGTATAAACACACTTAAGTATACAATGCAACTTGATCACTTGCAAATCGTTAGAGCAGTTGTTTCCAATGCATGTATACAACAACAACACCTTAATTTGCATGTAATACGAAGGTTCACTCATCAGCATAGAACACACATGGTACAGTCATGGAAATATATTCGGTAAATGCTCCTTTCCATACATTTACGTTAGTTTAGGCTCCTTCCCCTCGACCCGTAACACTGGCAAAGTTGTTCAAATGTGGTGGGGGTGAAAGGAGCGTTTACCGAATATATTTCCATGACCGTACACAGAGTGTATTCCTAGTTATTCTTGATCAGGAGACGAAACGACCCCGGGGGAGGGGAGGGGGGAGTCAGATACTCCCACGCAGTTCTCGGACCATCCATCAGAATCACAATAATACAGCATTGCGTGGCCGGACAGTCAAAATAGCCGTCCAATCTCAGATGAAAGCTATGTTATGAAAGAAAGCAATCGCCGTCTAAGAAAACTTATTTTTGGAATATTCTGTGTTCCCGGTTGATTTTATTGTAATGTCATCCCATTCATTTTCTATGGCTTGCCTGCCCTAATAAATTAGAATTTGCTCATTTTGAGCTAAAATCTGTTCGAAAACCTCATGTATTGCTCAAGGAAAATAATCATTTCCAGGTAGAAATATTAATTAATACGTATACATTTGACAATGGAAAAAATTATCGGTGAACAAATTTGAATGTCTGCTGGTCATGTTCCATAACAATCAATGCTTGTTATTATCATTGAAATGAGAAGTCACCTACTAGAGTGAGACAGTGAGATCGCTTGGACTGACTTCTGAAGATGCGATCTAATATTTTTCAGTCAATCAGATTTATTGAGCCATAATCTTTTGTTATGCCGATTGAACGTATAAAACATTAACGAATAACATTCGTTCCAACGTGAACATAAACGTGAACATGCACTGAAACAGGGAATGCATTTGCGCTTCAAGAATTTAAATGCATTAATATGAAATACGTTTATTCACTGCAAAACTAATAGAGCAAGCGCGGATGTTCGTGCGAATGAATAGAAATTAAATTTCGAGTTGTAGATGACATATCTCTACATAAGTAATCTATAACAATGGTGTTCATGGCCATAAACAGATTCTCATGCAAAGCTCGATGCAGCTGACTGCATTTAAAGGAGTTCCAGAGTTTAGTAATAAAACAAGAATTAGCTGTATTTAATACCAATGATTTATAAGCCCATGCCACATACAACTAGCATTTGCCTCTTCTTATTACAATATAGATATCACGGGGGGACTCGGAATCGTGCCTGATTATTGGACTTACTGCTCTTGAAATTGAAAGAGGAGTGATTAAAAATAGTGTCGTTTTAAAGAGCTTATAATAATCCTTCGAATAAGACTGCTATTCGGTTACCTTTAAAAGAAGGAACAAGAATAGTAGATGTGATGAATGTACAGTAAATATGGAAACCCTCAGTGCAAATATTAGCTGATTTGGCGGGGTAAAAGTGAAACTTCGATGAAGAAATTCGATAAGTAAACTTCGATAGGTATATACGTTATATACCTATTTGTTTTTGTATCAAAATGTGATACGGTCTTATAAAATAATTCTAAGCACTATCTACGCTCAAAGTATTTGCGCCTAGGTTCTCTCATATCTGGCCGTGTTCATGTCTTGCGATCACTCAAAAGTCGCATTAAATTACGTCTGCGATCTGAAAGGTTCGAACTTTTCCAAAAGTTTTTCAGGAGCTCCAACTGCATTGAGGTAATGTCGTTGACCTCTGATGATTTCAATACGCCGCCTCATATCGAACCATCAATTAGCTCAGTGGTTAGCCCGCTGGCGGGATTCCTGGGAGAGACGATCTCGATACTGGAAAACATCTCTAGGACCTTGGAAGCAGAAGGGCGGAAGTACATTTCATCGATTTGATGCTTACGTGTTAAATCAGCAGATTTAAATTATATTAGTAGAAGATTAAAATTCACAAATACAGTTACTCGATAGAACCCATTTTTTAAATTACCGTTCAAAATAACTTTTTAAAACATTTCATCTGTATTGAAGTATAAAGATCCATTCACACCAGTGATTGCATGAAATTGATTGGTTTAATTTTACCATAAGTTTCATTGGTTGTGCAAGATTTTCCAGTTCAGACGACAAAGTCAATCACACGACCTTGCCTGCTTCAAAAGGCGTAGGAACGAGATTTGGTCTTTTGCTTTTGTTGAAATGTTATAAGAGTAAGTTTTTTCATCTTTAATTCATCTTATCTCTAATTATTTGTTATAATAAAACAATAGAGATTCCCATTCTAATGTAATTGTAAACATTCGGAGCCATTTTGATTTCCTTGTAAGTACCACGTGACTGAAATTCTCACATCTGATTGGTCAACGACGCCAATCAGAAATCTTGTATGACCAAGTTTATAGCTAGTTTCTATAATCGCGATTCGATGGGTAATTGGTAAGAATCGAATGATCGGCCAGTTCACACGCGCACATCCAATAAAACTTATGGTAGAATTATACCAATCAATTTCATGCAATCACCCATGTGAATGGACCTTCAGAGACTCATATAAAGTCCTGTCGTTTGTAGCTCCCGTTCAATAACGAGTTGTAAATGTTGTGTTATCAGAGAATGAACAAAACTTTGAATTTGGTTCAGTTATAACATTTAAAATAGCACACGCTGGTGGCCAATTCTTGAGATTCACTTTTTGAAACCGTGAACATTTTCACTGTTTAAAACGTAAAAAAGTTGAAGGCTAAGCAATAGTTGTCAACTGTTTCAAGTATTATACAATGCAAACATAAAAGGTTTCAAAAAGTGAAAACTCAAGAATTGGCCTCCTGGCATTGATTTAATATTTTTTAGTGGTTATGTCCAACTCTAAATATCTACCAGAAAAAAAGATTTTTGGTCAAATCTAGCCTTACAAAAAAAAATTATAGCATCGCTTAAAAAGATCACACGATTTTTACGTTACTGCCAAAATATAACATGGAAGAAGCAACTCGCAATCAATTATCTCATAAATTAGACACCAGAAGCGTTTAATTATTATGGCATGATTATCAATAATTACACAAATTAATTATGAAGGTCTAAGACAGTATCTCAGATTGCGCCACCTTAGAAGAAGCATTTAAACTGAAGTATCACAATTAAAATACGATTAGATTAAGCTAGTCGGAACATGAGGTGTTTGAGGTAAGTTGGTTTGATTAATAATAGCTCTCTTATTCCCTGCTTTCTTACGTACGACGAAATGTACGTGGACATAATTACCTTCTGAATATATTCCCGATGAACGACATGCGCTCGAGTCTGCCACCTCGGATGTCACGTGATCATGTTGACACGCACTTTACGCGCGTTGAATATGCAACGGCACGGCACGGCGTCTGGTTATTCAACACCACGGCATGGAGGCGACGTTCACTTGCTAGGGGTTATCTCTGTGTAGGTAAACTCTTCAGCAAACTCTTCAGCAAGGAGATTAAGATTGCAGATTACAGTTAAATGTCTAGGGGTGGTATCGTTAGTTCGTCTTATAACTTACTTTGAGTAACACTCTTAATTGTGTGCCTGTTTACAAAAGATGCGTATTTGAAACAGAGCTCGAGAATTTTACGAAAGTCTTCTTCCGCCTAAATCATTAATTAAAAATTATAAAACACACCACATTTTTATCTTATACTAGTGGTGTTGCCTGAAATGATAGGATCTGTAGGTACCTTATGGAAGAGGTAGTTGTCTTATAGTTGTGGCGATTTTACAAATGGTGGCATAAGTGGTATATTTGTGAATTTACAAATGGTTATAGAGGTCTGATATTTTGATTTTACAAATGGTGACAGAGGAAGTTATTTTATACCTAAGGTATGTTTACAAATGGTGACAGATGTAGGTATTTTATACTTGTGGTCTTTTTACAAATGGTGACAGAGGATGGTATTTTACACCTGCGGTATGTTTACAAATGGTGACAGATGTAGGTATTTTATACTTGTGATCTTTTTACAAATGGTGACAGATGTTGGTATTTTATTACAGTTGGTGGCAGAGGTAGGTAAATTTAACTTGGTTGCATCGCGATGTTCATTTAGTTTATATTACGATGCTCATATGAATAGGATGATGTTGAGATGATTTTAGGACGATGTGAATATGATTAGGAATAGGATCATTAATGTGCTGAGATCATTAGATTTTCTAGGCACTTTGAGATACTAATAAGTAATAATAATCATGTTCCCGTTTTTTTTTTAGTTTCTATACAGAATCCACATTCCCTTCTCTTGACTTCACTATTTCTATATATATATTATAAATGCAAATTACTTCTCAAACTGAGAATAATAAGTAAAAAACCGAATCTTTTCAACTCTGAAAACCGTCCTGACATACCAACGAGACGTTCAAACTTCACTCTGCTTCCAAGTTCCTGCATACTTTGCGTCTGGTTTCGGATTGAGATTGCGACTATTGTCGGCCACACAAAGGAGTTGGTATTGGCTCTTCACTTCTGCATCTCTTTGTGTATTGCATTCCAGAAACAATCATCTTGTTACCGTTCGACTAGACATGGTCACTTACACCTCTCTTTGGCCGCCGTCTACTGGAAATACCAACGGTCTATAATGAAAAATAGCGGGGTTTTTATCAAGAGTTCTTACTCTGAAAAGGGTTTAAGTGAATTGGGTCACAGCTCGAGAGCTTTAAGAAACTGTGGACCTATCTCGAAAGAAGAGTTCTCCAGAATGTTGCACCTCATTAAAGCAGAACGCAGGTGATATTTATTTCATTATTCCATTCATTCCAAGCTATCTTCTATAACATCTTCAAAATACACGCTTCTATACAATATTAGCTTACAAACTCTGTGCAACTTTGAATTGCTTCTACATTAATATGCTTTATTAGTTGCTACTCTATATAACTTTACAACAGATGTGAACACAAATCTAAAGATTTTGAAGTCATTAAAGTGCGTTACATAATAATTTCGCAAAATTTACCAAATTTACAAAATATAAAAAAATGTTATTAACAATTTATGTTTTTGACCAATTATGCTGATAATTGGTAATTTGTGTCGCATCTTAGTAACATTCACACCGATTGCTTAATTATCTAAAAATCTCATTGGAAAATTGCAATGTATTTTTAGAATAAGCTGTACTCCGAAAATATACGTATTGAGAAACTTATCTTTTGGAAACAAAACTTTAATTATACTTAATGGATCCTAAATGGACTATAACGTAGTGTCTCAACATTCTAAGAAAACGACGTAGTAAATTCTTAGTGTACTCTAATTCCTTAACTTATTTACTCACTTACCTAACTCGATAAAAGGCATCTTTTATTCAGTCCTCCTCCAATATTTGTCTCATTTTCTTATTTTCCTAACAAATTTCTAGTTTAACGGGTAGGTTATTTGGTGTAATTTTCTGTCTGGTGGTAAAATGTATCAGAAAACTGTGACTTTGAATGGTTCTTCTCGATTCCTCGCTGGTCCAGACTGGCATTACCAACACTTGCGAGAGAAACTCCCACCAAATAGAATCTCCGGAGTGGTGTTTTATGCCACGCGATAAAATAAACTTTCAGTCGATTCAAGTGAAACAGTTGGTAGAATGTCGGAAGGAAATGTAATAAGTGTATAAAGCTATATGAAAACATAAAAAGTGAATTGCCGCTGCAAAGAAACACTTAAGACGGTTGCAGGTCATCTGTGAACCAGTATATTGATTTTGACATGTGCAGGCTGGTAAAATGTCAGTCACTTTTCTCCTACCCAGATAAAAGACATTTATCATTCATAATATCAATTTTGCTGTCAAATATCACATGACATAAAATTTTATATCACATTTCTTAACAAGTGTGCTCTTTTAGAAACTTCAGTTGAAACTCGAGAGCTTCGGAAAATACGTCCATAACTTGATATCAAATAACCAATGAAAAGAGAACTGCCCATTAAATTAACATTAAACAGCATTCAAAATTTGAACGGAGACCAGGAAAATATTTGGTTACATTTCACTCCATATAAAAATATTGATTTTGTGCATTACTCTAGTTATGTTTGTTTGGCTTGCTCGGAACTTTCACCAGCCCTATACCTACTTCCTGAAGGCCGACGAACACATCAACTGTTTCCAAGCTGCTTGGAGCTGTTCCGAGCAGCCCGACGAACAAACCTTCTGTATTTTTTATTCGTATCGGAAATTGTTTCCATTCAAAATACCCACCTCAGTTCAACCGTCCAATTAGTTTCAAAATGTGTCAAATAATTCAAAAGAATCTCACTTCCAAATTCATCTCTTTTCTGGGGCCCTATTGTAGAACCTTTAAATTCCCAATTCTGATAGATTTCGATTTTTTGCCATGTTAATCCTTATAGCCGTGATCGGATTCCATTAGAATGGAATTGGGAAATCGTTTTAGAATAGGCCTCCTGGGCAACAATATCCCTCCTCATTGATTTTGGTTCCATCAATATACCTATTATCTAAAATTACAATATTTGGAGATTGGCCCTTCCCATTCTCAATGATCCCTGCGTTCCCCATGATCAAGGAACAATTTACTCATGACATAAATTTCCCTCTGAATTCCTTTTGATCCCAGGCCGTTGCATGATGGAGGGGAACGTAATGCTGGCAATGGATGGGAATGGAATGGGAATCCAGTGGAAGGGAATGTGTTAACCTGATTCCACTTATTAGCCAATCAAACCATGAGAGCTGGTCTGCTGTGTTGTATTATGTCTAGATTATAGAGTGGCGTAGCTTCATAGTTAAACATGAGACAAGAGTTGATATAGCATTGGAAGGCGACAATTAATTATTGGTTTATTCATCTTGGGATGGGAAGAATAAATTGAAGAGAATTGAAATCGTACTTTGTCAAAAAATATTGAACGTAGAAAAACGCAATTTTCTATAAATATACCTAAGCATTGAAGAGATACAGAAACTCTGTTTCCTAACAGACAAAGAGTTACAAGGGGAGAATGATAAGTCAATTGTTTAAAAAATCAGTTTAAGGTGTCGTCTTGTTGTGATTTTTATTAGTTTTCAAAATATTCACTCGGTTTTTTAGAAAATATTGCCCCAGAGTCTTGAAAAATGCAATTGAAATATCGATCTGAATGAAAGATAGATAAAAGTTGCAACAGAAAACTTCGTTCATCTCAGTTTCATGCGAATGTGACTGGAGCGTTATACTGTACCTACCCTTCAGATTTTAATCAGTTCAATTATCTGCAGCTTGATTGTGAACAAAATATTATTTTTTGTCAATTTTGGTTCGTCTGTAGATGATTTTTGTTTATAAGGTGTATATATATATTTTTTTTTAAATATATCTAAGACATGTTAGGAATGACGAAAACAAGACAAGTCTAGACGAAAAGGATGTGGAAAGAAGAAAATTGGAATAAAATAAGATTCAAGGAAGCAGGCACATGCTTGAACCCATATTTAAATAGAGAAGGTTTATCCATAATCAGTCAACCAAGCCAAGAATTTGTTAAAAAAAATTTACATCAACTTTTCAAACAGAGATACTTGAAAAATTGCAACAGGTAATTTAGTTTTTATAATCCAATGTTTATTATTTATTTTCTTAATTTAAACAAAGTAATTTGCCAATTTGAAATCATTGGAAATGTACATAGAGTAGTTGATATAATGTTGCTTTTCAAATTTGTTTTTCTTAAAAAATGACATTGACAGTCTGAAGAAGTTTGTAGAAATAGAAACGAAATATTGTTGTAGGTTATACAAACAAAAGTCGAACGACTTGTGTTATTTTTAATTAGCAATTGAAAAATGAGTATCAAATCGGTTGGCGCCACGCCACTTAGAGGCGCCACGCCACTGTATAAGCGCCACCTAGGTGCAGGTGATAACACTCGTCTCTATTGTTGGAGACACAAGGCACAATATGTATAATCAGCATTCAGCACAATTGCACCCAGAACAGTGATGAGTAGACGATTCCATCAGCAGATACTCCATTCAAAAACAATCACACACTTAGATTGTCCAGTCTATAACACTAGGGACACGCTACGTGTAACGCGTTGATGAGCGAGCACCGATACGTGCAGCTCAACTTGAGTTTTTTGAAGGAACTCGAAGAAGCAATAATAAATAATAATTTTTCAAGTAGTAATTTCAGAAAATGCGGTTCGTTCTGTGTACGAACATTTAATCAGCAACGTTTAGGCCAACTTTTATCAGTCATCCCCAGTCAAATCATATGTCAATTTATATCATCATGACAATTGTATTACATGTCTATACATTTTTCAAATACATGTACATATAAATTACACATAGGTACCACATATTCTGAAACACCTAAGGTACCAATGGGTCCTGAAGCTCATGAAAAGAAATGTATAATTGGTTATACCTACCTATTCAAAACAGTCCAACTATAACCAATATCTTCGTCTTGCATACACTTTGACATGTTATTCTAGGCACCATATTGAGAGAGTATAAAGCAATATGGCTACCATGTCGCTATAGGAAAATACCATCATATTATGCAGACGTGCTGGATAATTCCATATTCATGGCTGCTCTCACAAGCTCCAGGCTAAAGATCGGTGTAACAAGTTTTTCTCCAGAAGAAAAGCGCTTTCCCGTGAGATTTTCACCGTGCCAGCAAAGGTAAAAGTAAAACCTTTGTGAAAAAACTGGCTGACTGAAGCGAAACGCTATATTATTATAATAACGCTTGGCTTCTTCTCTGCTGCAATGTTGTTAGCGTATAAAGGATGAAATCGATGGGTCGAACTCGAAAGTCGACTCGAAGTTATCGATTCTTTGGAAGATCGCGTCGTCTGGATCAGATAAAATCAGACGTGAAATTTAATCATGAGTTTGCTTAATCAGACTTGGCGTTTTATTTACACTTGAATCTTAAAAGCGATGGACTCGACAATACTTTAGCAGAATTCACGTTTTTCATTACCGTTTAAAGCGGAATACTTATCATTTTCGTTTACGATTTTATAGCAAAATAAAAACGTCTAAAATATATTTAAATTTTTTTTGGGGCGTTTTAAAGCTTTTGACTAGGATGATAGCTGTTTTTGATGAAATATTTTTTTTCGGAGCATACTTATGCACCCTTTGAAACAAAATTGGAGTAGGAAAACACTCAGAAAAATATAGGTCACAAAACATAATACCTACAACGTACTTATTATATCATTTCGGCTGGTCATAGAGTGTTACTACGGTATACTCTTACAGATCATTTTCTATTTGTTTCTGTTGTGTTTTTGTTTGCACTGCGTCAGGTCAAACCGTTCAACCAATCTATGTAAAATTTTGCACACACACTAATTTCGTACGAGCACGTGTTTTTGGACAAGATTCTGTGATTGGCTGAAAGTTGAAACTGAACCCTTTTGAACGATACTTCAAATTTTGCATTGTCATTGGGAAAAACATTAACATAGATGCCTTTGACCATTTTCAGTCAAAATGGTTAAAAACTTCAAGATATTGACATTTTACCGACATGTTATGCTTGTTTTGTAATATTTGTCAAATGTATTCAAAGACATTTCAAAGAAATTATTACTTCTAGTTTGACGCATTTGATTGCAGGTTTACAAGGTCTATACTAGCACAGTATAACTTTCCAACAAATATTAATTCGCATGCTGGAAGACTCGCTTATCAACGTATAAAAGAGAGCACTTTCGTAGTAAATTATCTGGGTGGTGTTTAAATATCTAGAAATTGAAACTGCACATGAAATTGCTCAGAAATTATAACCACAAGATAATATTATTTCAAATGGTATTTACAAAGGGTGTGGGCCTTTTCGAATAAAGTAAACTCTCAGATGAGAAATTTAGACATAGAATATTCATGACGTGAAATTGCGCAAACCAATCTACGAAAAATAACTAAAATGTGCGCCATGAGTTCCGTGTAACGTCCCAAAGCCTCTATGAGCGTTTACAACTTTGATATTCGCAGCGGTCAGTGAAACAAACCATGTCCCTACAACAAGGATTTGCTTTCAGATCTTCGCGCTGAAAACCAAGTAATGAGATGATGGGCTATTAAACGGGCGTAATTCTCGTGTGTCATGGCGTAATGAAAACCACTCGGCGTAATTATTACAAATTACCGCCCACTTTCAGCGTCAAGAGAACTGTTCGTTTTACAGCCCAAGCCGAGTGCCAAGCGCTGATGAGATGGTTTGTCGTGACTCCAGATAATTTCGCTCGCCAAATCAGTGCCTCAATAATGTCTACTAGACTTTAATTGTATACTTGAACAGCCATGTTTGGTGTTCACAAATCACAATTCGTCTTATTTTAGACCAGAAATTGACAGTTTAATTGAAGAGGTAGCTTGCAAGTTCTTATGTAATTTTAAATCACCTCTAAGTGATCGGAATTTTTAGAAAAAAGTTCTCTGTCATTTAAAAAATTTGCAGAGATAATTACAAATGTGGAAAAATTCCAGCTTAGTCATGATGATAGAAATGAAACGATAAGTAATAAAGTAACTATTCATTCTACTCGGAGATCTCTAACCCTCATCAGTGCGTTGTGTCTAATGTCCGTCCGTCCGGCCGGGTAGCTCAGTTGGTAGAGCTCTCGCCAGGCAAGTGAGAGGTACGGGCTTTGAGCCCCTGTGCGGCTGGGGATATTATACACAGTCTTCTATACACCATTTTTGTAATAGAGAAGTTTATTGTAAAATTTTTCTACTTAAGCCCCATTTACACGGTGCAATTTCTTGTACAACTTCTGTACCACACTTCTGTGTCACACTTCTTGAATGGAAATTAGAACATGTTTTAAGTTCTGTGACAGAAAGTTGCATCGTGTAATACAAGATTGTACGAAAAATGGGAGTGTGACACAGAAGTTGTTCAAGAAATTGCACCGCGTTTTGCAGGACATAGTTTTGATATCTAATGCGAATAACGATATTGCAATACTATCATCTACCGCAAGAATAGAATTATGTAATACATGTGGTATTGTACTATTAATAGGTATTGTTGGTATATTTGCAATGTTTAAAATTAATTTCCCTAAAATTATGTTATCCCCTCATTAATAATTGAAAGCTGTCCTGGAAGAAGGTTTTTAAACTAATATGTTTGTATCGATGATAATAATTGATATAAAAAACTGAGTCTTCAAACATTGAGCAAGTTGGCTTAGGGCAGGGGTCGGCAACCCGCGGCTCCGGAGCCGCATGCGGCTCCTTGATGGTTCTTAAATGGCTCTTGATAATTTTAAAAAAATACCTGGAATCGATCATTTTTAAAATTTGACAAAAAACGCCCTGCGGGGCAACCATTAGGAGGTTATTTGATTGAGTTTGTACATTTTAGAGTCCTAGAATCACTTTAAGTGGTTAAAACTTAAAATCCTAAAATTTGATTCAGTTTGTTATTTTAGAGTCCCTGTATCACTTTTTAATTCTTGAAATTCTGAGAAACGCCCTGCGGGGCAACAACTGGGGGACAACGACTGGGGGGCTTCGTCAAAATATCAAAATAAACTGGTAATTAAATTTTTTATTTTCGGTGTATTTTATTTGAGTGCCTCTATTGCGGCTCCCATTATTATCTAATTTATGAATTTTCGGGAAATTGTCTCCTTCGCCAAAAAGGTTGCCGACCCCTGACTTAGGGGCAACGCTCTGGACTTACACTCCAGAAGTCCTGGATTCGTATCCAGGACGTATTTTCAGTCGTATTTTCTGAATGGGGTTTTCGTTGATTACCTCAGTCCAGAGAAAAATCTTGTTAAGACTGTTGGGAAAGGATTCAAATGATCATGCCTTAAAGTTCAAACTAAGTAAAATAAAAATGTAAGATGTCTTGAAACAAACCCAGTAATCCTGTGTACATGTAGGTGTGTGAACTGGTTCAATGTCCCAACTAATTAACTCTGTGAGAAACTTTCTCGCTGCTTAATGTTCCTTCCGCATCGTTTACCCTCCAACTTCTTTATCCCTCCGCGTGAACTTGTTGACCCGCATTCCCCGGGGGTGACATTCAACAAGTGGATGACCCAGAGCACGTGGTCGCTGATAGTTGCGGCGTCGCTCACCAGGCGGCGGCTCTGTAGGCGACACGGCGCTCTCCTAGCGGAGGAAGAGGCAACTACATGAGGTTGATTCATTCGCGTGTAGATGGCGTGCACGTGGTGGCTGATAGTTGCGGCGTCGCCCTGATAGAATCAGGGCCCAGGCGGCGGCTCTGTACGCGACACGGCGCTCTCCTAGCGGAGGAAGAGGCAACTACATGAGGTTGATTCATTCGCGTGTAGATGGCGTGCACGTGGTGGCTGATAGTTGCGGCGTCGCCCTGATAGAATCAGGGCCCAGGCGGCGGCTCTGTACGCGACACGGCGCTCTCCTGGCGGGGGAAGAGACAACTACATGTGGTTGATTTGTTCGCGTGTAGATGGCGTGCACGTTGCGTTGTTTTAAATCCTTTTTTACTTACTGGGAACATAGATATCAAATGTACATTGGAAAATCGACAATTGTCACGCAAAATATAAGATCTACAACTAGGAAAACGCTCCATGTAACGCGTTGGCGTTGATAAGCAAGCATTCGTATGCCTGCGAATTGATATGAAAGCCTTGAAAACTTAGCCAGGAATGCGTCAAAGAAACAGTGATAATTTCTTTGAAAATGCGACGAAGAATTTGACAGTATTTCAAAACAAGTATCAAATCTCATTAAAATGTTATTTGCTCTTGAGTTCTTGACAGCTACTGATTTGTCTCAAAATTATCAAAAACTTATAATTTTTTGGTCCCGATGACCATACTAAAAATAATTTATTGATCAAACGGTTCCATTTTCAATTTTCAACAAACAAGAGATTTTCGTTTAAATTTCTTTTTGCACTAGGTGATCCTTTTGTGCGAAACCTGAGCTTGAACGAATAATGCTGGGACGGAAAAAAGGTCCGCCAAAAGCGTAAAAAGGAGTCGCTCGCATAACCGGTAACACTCAAACTTGCTATAAACAATAATTATAATGAAAGTATAAAGCGAAGATGGAATAAAATCGTAATTAGAACATCAGCTGTCCGTGAATCCCGTGGCCTGGACTCTGCTTCTGCGATATTGATAACGCAGCATAACTTAGTTTCCCAAGAACCTGGCAGTCGCGTGATTAACGACGCCATGTTGGATGATTAATGACGCACGAGAAACAGCTGACGCGGTGTTGTGACGTCAGCAGAACAGCCAACTCGATCAGATCACATCGGCTATTCAAATAGAGATCATTATGTGGCTTTTCCAGGTAATAAAAGAAGACATGACAATTTTGAAACTTTTCCTATACTCAGCCCACGATCATGTAGGTAAACATGATACTTAGAAATGCCATCATCGCTTGGATTTCACGCCATTGGAGGGTAGACAGGGAGCATTGGGGAAGAACTTTTAAACAGAACGCATCCAACAACAAGAACTTTTGAGTGAACGCAGTTTTTATGCATTTATGTACATTTGGCACAAATAAAAATGACCGTCCAATAAATCTGATTGAATGAAAAATGTTAGATAGCATCATCAGAAGTCAGTCAAAGCGTTCTCATTGTTTCACGCTAGTAAGTGGAGCTCTCATTTTAATGTTAATAACAAGCAATGATTGTTGTGGAGATGATTATTTCACATCATTTGATTTTATAACCCAATATTAGGTACACACAATTAGGAGCTACATGTCAACACTGGAAAATATATATTCATCAAAGTCACCTTTTCTGACCTGACAGTGACATCTATGAATTCGGATATCAAAGAAACACAATATGTTTTTCTATAAACTGATAACAGACGCTTTGATCCAGAGTCTAAAAGAAAATAATAGAATATGAGAGGATTTGGCTTAAACTTTGTAAGATTGGGGACAATGTTTGTCGTAATGACTTGTCAAAATTTCAAATTGATCGGATCAACCAATCGAAAGATAATGTTTTAAAAATTTGAACTAATCAGTGCTCAATTGTAAATATGATGGGAACAATTCATTTCAACTCAATTATTATCTTGAGGTTTTGGAGATTGCCCCCCCCCCCCCCACTCAACACTATAGAACAGTACCAAATACATGGTATGTTATCTTTGATTGAGTGGAGCGTGTTTTGTTATTGAGATTTAAGCACGTATCGGTGCTCGCTCCATCAACGCGTTACACTGAGCATTCTCCAAGTTTTGTACAGTGAGCTGAAAATGATAAATAATATCTTATAACAAAAAATCACTTTGAAGAATAGTGAGTGTATCGATTGATATGAGACACAATGGATGAGGTCTTCCACCTCCAACTGCTGCAGTGAAAATGTCACCGCCTTGTGAAGTGCAACACGACTTGTCACGTTCGACTCCCTGGAGATGCAATTACCTCCAACGCAACGAGTCCCCGCGCTGTGCTCTGCAACTTCACTTCTTCTCGTTACATTCGAGTAGGTACTTGTTGATTCACTTGAGACTTCATAACAAGAAGAAGGAGTCTGGATACTTGAGTATAGACCGTGGACTGGCATAGGACATAGTTATGAACAGTGGTGTAGGCGAGGGAGGGTATACTACGTCGTATCCATATCCATTATTTTTGTCCTGAACGTATACCTATTAATAATTATTGGGGTATGCACACGGTAACAATCTCGTTCATCGCAAATAAAATCGAAAAAAAATCCCAGTATAAATGATGCCATAAATATCTCTCATAATTGTATTGAAATACGAACAATAAGTGTCTAACGTTGAAAACGCGTCGAAGCGAACAACCTTGAGGGCAATTTACTTTGAGTTTCGCCCCCAAACCCCCTCATTTCCTTCCCCTTCCATTTTAGGACCCACAGATTTTTTCAGAACTACACCGCTTATTATGAACACATCTTTTTACCTCTCGTCTGAGGAAACCACGAAAACCTCAGTCAGAAACTGAGCTTTGGAAATTATACCTGATATTTTCTTTTCTTATACAGATGGTGAGTGAGGTCTGGTACAGGACACTCAGTTTGAGACAATAACCTGATTATCTCGAGATATTGTCACAATTTTTAACGTTGTGTTCAAATTTTTAATCTCAAAAAGTAGCCCGCCATTTTTGAGACTCTGTACAACAATTGCAATCCATATTGCATATTTTTCAATCTCATTTCGAGCATGAAATATGACATGATTTCTGGGATTAGTAGTTTCATATCAATAAAGACAGAAACTGCGTAACTACGTGTTTTCGACGTCAATCCTATAGTGTTCTTAAATAATTGATTGTCAATTTCAGTTCATCTCGAGCAGCTGCAATAAAACCTTATCGCTTCTTAACTGACTGCACAAAATCCGATTGAATCGGAACTTCGCATGAAAACCGCTCTCTAACGTCTAATTCTAATTGCTCCATAAACTCCTCTCGAAGTAAATCCGCTTGCGTTCTCTTCATGGACTTACTCCCCTCCCCGTTCCATTGGGTTTGTTCTCCCAGCTCGTTCCTCATGATCCCTGTAGAGTGCGGGCCAAGTGCGGGCTAGGAGTTAGTACAAAGTCTGATGAGTAGATGGCGTTGTTAGACCGGAGCTTGGGAATTATACCGCTTGTAGGCGCTGCAATCGAAAGCTGATTTCTTAGATTTGAAGCATCGAGAAAGATATTAGGTACACATTTCAGGGGTTAGGGAAGGAAACCTGCATTCTGAGATTCAAACAATAATCATCTATACTTCTCCTTCCCCCCCCCCCCCCCCCCCCCCCCCCCCACCACACCTGATACTTATTTGACTTCACCATATTGTGCCAAAGTCAATAAGAAAAAATTACCATATTATTGTATGGTCCAAAAATATTTTTTTATTACATTTCGAACAAAACATTCCACATATTAAAAATGTGTTACTACAAAATGGCAATTTTATTTCCAATATTTGAATAATCAATCTAAAAATGTAACTGCGAATAAGTGTATAAAAAGCAAACAAAACTAGTTTCCAATTTATGATTCTTTCAAAATAAAATATTTCTATTAGGGGATGCTTTACTAAAAAAAACTTTTATACTTATTCACTCTTCCCGCATTCCGGCCATGAAATGATTGCAAATGGCAATTGTCTCGTCACTGTAATCCTCATTGAATTACTGCTGACGTTGTGACGGCGACCTAATGAGCTCGCATTGAGTTAAGCTGCTCGAACCCGGGTCCGTGAACACTTCATGCGTCTAATCCACCCCGCCATTAGCCACAACATCATCTACATATCTCAATATTCTCGCCATCACTTCTCAGTCACCTGCCGTTTGTTCGAGTAAAACACAGTACACATTAGCAGGAAACTAAATGAAGCTTGCGAAGTAATTGTATTACATGCAAAATATCCCAGGGCTGGATTCACAAAAAGTTGTATCTAACCGTATGAATTATTTAATAACATTCACTGTGATAAATGGAAGATTATACAAATGTTACGCAATACATTTGGTATGAAAATGCCGTGGTATATAAAGGCGGCTGTGTAACGATGGAAGATTCAACAGTATTATCGACGGAATAAACCGAGCAAGTTGGCTCTAGTTGCTCTTTGGTTAGATTATCTTCCATGACTGAGGTACTGAGGTGTTTTTGGTATTCCTCAGTGCAGGCCAATTATGAGAAGGCCTTCAGGCCTCCTTCCCAACGTCCATCCTTAATTCTTCATCATCATCTTCTTATCATAATCTTCTGCAACATTACTTCAAAGGTGCACTACAAAAATGTACAAGAAAGAGTACGGTATCAATAACAATAACAGTACAATTATTACACTATCTAGTGGAGCGGTCGCTCCACCCAGCCAAGTCGTACTATACACTCACACTCACTCAACATACCGTTACTGCCTAATAAACTGAGGAGCAGACCAAACACTTTTACTGTTTCTTTTACAGCGTCTCTTCAAACGATTTACGAATTGCTTGTCCATCAACAAAATCAACCAGATTGAGGTCTGTTACCATAGCAACCAGGACGATGTTACTACCCAATTCGATATCCTAATTGATAGAATTTAATACATTATAAACGACGAAATGCAATTAATAAAGCGTATCATCATTCATCATGGCATTACTATTATCAGCACTGAAAGCGCCTTCCATGAGCTCTGGCGAGGGACGGACAAAGCTGATCACGGCCTACAGGATTCACGCGGCGTAATGCAGGAGAATTAGCCTGACATTAATCACGTGTCTGTGACGGCCTGCTGAGCAGAGGTGCTGGGTTCGATCCTGCGTGCGAGTCCTTAGAATGACAGCTACTACTCACGAGAGCGCCGGACAAGGCTGATCACGGCCTACAGGATTCACGCGGCGTAATGCAGGAGAATTAGCCTGACATTAATCACGTGTCTGTGACGGCCTGCTGAGCAGAGGTGCTGGGTTCGATCCTGCGTGCGAGTCCTTAGAATGACAGCTACTACTCACGAGAGCGCCGGACAAGGCTGATCACGGCCTACAGGATTCACGCTGCGTAATGCAGGAGAATTAGCCTGACATTAATCACGTGTCTGTGACGGCCTGCTGAGCAGAGGTGCTGGGTTCGATCCTGCGTGCGAGTCCTTAGAATGACAGCCACTACTCACGATGATGTACTTGTGATTGCTGCTTTTTGTTTCTTATCGAGCACCTCACCAATGGACTGACAATGGACCAATGGACCTTGACACGGTGGTGGGGCTTAAGGAGCCGCCTCATATTACGAGTTGGTCCCAACTTAGTGCAGTCCAGGGTCGACCTAGTCCCATGCCCTCCCCAAATTCGAGGCCCCTCGGACTGGCCTCTGGCCTCCCCCCTCGAGATGGCGATCCCCCTGAAATCGGGTTCCACCGGACCGAATATCGTCCCCCAACGGTCTGACATTCGGAACTGGCTTTCCCACCAGTTTCATACTCTCCCGGATCGGGCCCGTTAGGTCGACCCCTCCCCATGTCCTCCACTCTTGATCAACAAAGTAAAAAGTAAAAAAATATAAAAATTAATCTGCGCAATAAAATCTCGGCGTTGACACGCCGTTAAACTATAATAATCTAAATCTTATCGAGAGTTTTATTTCATCAGTTATTGAATACTTTTGGTAGAGCGTTGATAGCGAGCATCGGTGAGCGCAACACCTCGAACCGATATTGCTCAACAAACACACAGAATAACTAAGCGAATGCATAGGTATACCATTTTCCAATCAATTGATATAAAATGTAGGAATCTACTATATGGGTTTTATTGAAACTTAATATTTAAATGGAATGAAATTTAATAAAAACTGCTGCATAGGTAATAGTAGTCTATGGCCTATGCTTATCTGAAACATAATCGAATCATATTTATTATTTATACTTTCAAGCCAATCAATTTAATTTTTTCAAATTTAACATTTATACCTACGCAAATTTTCAGCTCGATCGGAGCCCCTGCTACCTCGAACAAACAACAGGAAAAAACAATGAAAAATATATCAGAGATTCGATCCTAAAAATCGACATTAAATACATTCCTTGAAATGTTGATATGTTTGTGATGCCATGGCCGCCATGTCGATGCCACGTAATGGCTGTATCACTACATCTTCGCTTCACGCACTTGCTTGACAAATGATCCGAGATTAAACTAATACGACACTATGAATCGGCTTTCAGGACTTTCATTAGTTCAGCTGATGAGGTGGACACTTTTAAACACAATTAGTCGCCTTCAGCACATTCGTGGACGTTGAATGAATTTTTCTCTTCAACTTCTTTGAACTGTCATATCTATCTTACTAACGCTCGTCCAAGCGAGAAAGCGAGGTTCTGTTTCACATAGGAAACGCTCTGTAACGCGTTGATGAGCGGCATTGATATTGCGTGCAAATGAAGAGTTTCTCCGATGCGAGAGAATTTCTGTTTACACTAAATGTCGCAGTAGCAAATAATAAATCTTATTTTTTGGCTGCGATTCAGTTCAAGTTTAAATTAACTAGGAAAACGCTCTGGGTAACGCGTTGATGAGCGAGCACGGATACGCGCAACACCTCGAACCGAAATTCTGTCTATTGAAAATGTTATTAAAAGCAAAGCAAATAATTCTTGAGTTTCGTCACTGACTTGTATGAAAATCTTCAAAAATTCCAAAATAACCATGCAAAGTTTTAAGCTGATCGATTGAACCTATATGATTGAATGGTTCCGTGTTAATTTTCAAAAATCACAGATCTCCTTCAAAAAATATACCTGGGACCACTGATATGATATTAGTGTGTGTACACCATATCAGCAGTGCGATTGTATAACTTTTCCAAATGCTAACAATATCAATAACAATAATGGTTTCCCTAACGATCATTATCGTTCACTAGCAACCAGTGTGATTGTATAAGGATAACAATAAAAATCGTTGAGATATAAATTGTATTTAGATCTTTCAAAGTTGGCGGTATCCTTACGTCACTTCCGTTTTAAACCATCCAATGAAATTGCAGTATTATTTTAAAATGAAAATTCGAATGTTTAAAGTATGTTGTGATTTTAAGTTTTGTTTCAAACTCTTTGAAGAAACAATTTTAGAATTAAAATATGTCTTTAAGGTAGGTTTTACTTTATTTAAAAACATGTTATTTAATTAGTTGACACACAATTTTGCTAAATATATTCACAAATATTTTTTTCAAAATTTTGCCAAAATTTTATAAATCTTTACAACTATTTTTTATTTAATATTTTAAAAATTCATACAAAAAGCAATTGAAAAATATTAAAATATTTTTTCTATGTTATTTTGACTTCTATTTTCACGAATCATTATTTTAGTATATGAACTACAAATTTTAAAAGATTTGACCTCCGGAAAATTTGCAGTTCATATACTAAACATCATCCCATCTGAGATTGTCAGATTATTTCTACATTTCAATCATTATTTTGGAACATTTTCTGTTAATTTTGAAATTTTTGACAAAATTTAGCCAAAATCTTGTAAAATGTTCCCCAAAAAATAATTTGTCAAGATTTTTAAAAATTATAAAAAAATTATGAAGCTATTAGATAAAATATTTTAAATTATTTTTACATTGACTTGTGAAAATTTTATAAAATTTTTGCAACATTTTGAAATAGTACTTTCTTAATTTCATTTTTTTTTATCCTAAAAATAATATTTGTAAATATTATATAAAATAATGGCAAAATTTTGAAAAAATTATTTGTGAAAAGCAAGCAAAATGTCGAGCTACTAAAATCCCTTCGCTTTTATTCGGTAGCCAATCTCAAAAGCAGACGAAAGAGAAATGCATAAATGTTTGCCATCACCAATCTGTCACCCACGAATTCAAGTGTCACCATAACCTCAAAATCCAGCTGACTCATCACGCGACATTCCACCTCGCAATTTAAACATCTAATTTTGACATAAATAAAGACCAGTTTTTCATTACCTAAGTAATAATAAAATGGTAATATGTGTAACATTGTAATTATCTTGCTTTTTTTACTATACTATACCTTGTATAGCTGTTAATAGTGATATAAATGTCAAAATCCTAATATTGTTATCGATAATGGCTGGGTACAAAGCAATCGTTATCTCCAAGCAGCGTAGTCATTTGTTTTTCATTTAGATTGTTAGCAAAATGTTATACAATCACACTTTCATCAAATGTTATAGATAACGATCCATTATCTCGGCTAAGAAAGTTATCCCAGAAAAAAACACTCCGTGTAAAAAAGGCAGCCAAGTCTCTTTACTTTAAAAAAATTCAACACCGAAAAGGAGTGATATCAAAAAAGGAGCCAAGTCAATGACATTTCCAAATATTTAATCGTATCTTTGAAATAAAAGTATAAACACCGAGAAATACTTTACAAAAGGACTTGGCGCATCGTTTTTTTAAAGACATCATTCTATCCTAAAGTGGAAAGAAATTTACAAGTAGGTACATTTTCCTCTTTCTATTAGAGCCAGAATCTATGAATCAAGCTACTTTTAGTAATGACTATTTTATAGTTTTGTCAATGGCGATAGAAGCATGATTTTATGCTGTAATATATAAGTAATATAAGGGTGAAAGAATTACATAACAATTGGAAGTGGTGAGAATGTAGGTTTCTTTGGAAAACTTCCATGGAGTCAGGAGTCAGGATCCTCATCAGTGTGTTGTGTCTAATGTCCGCCCGTCCGATCGGGTAGCTCAGTTGGTAGAGCTCTCGCCCGGCAAGTGAGAGGTCCCAAGTTCGTGCCCCGGTTCGGTCGGATATTTTTCACAACACACATCCCTTCATATCAATTGGAAGTGGGCTCATACATATTCTTGCAGTACTGTTAATATGGCGATATTAGACTGGTATCTTTTCATAATTTGATCTTGACTGAAGGAAATCATGAAACGTTGTCAAATAATTACTAACTAATGGAACACAATTATATATTTTTGAAGTGTCAAGTGTATAAAGTTAAATTTTTTAATAGAAATTCAATATGACTGTCTTCTTTGTGAAATGTATTTTTATAAAATGTGTATTAATAGAAATTGTTACATGATGAGAAGGTATAACGCATGAGACTTAATTATATTCACCAGGAAACAATATTACGAAGATTACTATTGTGTATATTTATAGAAAGCATAGACAACAAGTTTCATAGCGTATATATTCATATAGAAAATATTTTACAGAAGGTATGTATAATATGTACCTAATTGAAAGATGTTTCCCTATTATTCTAAACATTCAAAATGACGGTTGTATATAAATGGCACATGCTTATGAATAGAAAAATGTCTTTAAAAAAACGATGCGCCAAGTCCTTTTGTAAAGTATTTCTCGGTGTTTATACTTTTATTTCAAAGATACGATTAAATATTTGGAAATGTCATTGACTTGGCTCCTTTTTTGATATCACTCCTTTTCGGTGTTGAATTTTTTTAAAGTAAAGAGACTTGGCTGCCTTTTTTACACGGAGTGTTTTTTTCTGGGATATCACTTCTTTTGTTAGTTTATTCATACAGCTTGTAGCACAGCTTGTGTCCGTGCAAGAACTTATTTCTTTAAAAAAATACGCCTATGCCGATTTGGATACTTAGAAAAGTTGCGTTTGGTATATAAGATTAAAATAATTATCCAAGAAGAATAGCTTTAAGTTTCGTTACAATCGGTCCAGCCGTTTTCGATATATGACGTCACTTCCGGTTTTAGCAATGGCGGCCGAAAATAATGTCGTCTTGAATTCATAATTATTACTCCTACACATTTCCAAAATTTGGTTGCAATCGGTACAGCCGTTTTTGATATATGACGTCACTTCCGGTTTTAACAATGGCGGCCGAAAATAATGTCGTCTTGAATTCATAATTATTAGTACAACACATTTCCAAAATTTGGTTGCAATCGGTACAGCCATTTTCGATATATGACGTCACTTCCGGTTTTAACAATGGCGGCCGAAAATAATGTCGTCTTGAATTCATAATTATTAGTACAACACATTTCCAAAATTTGATTGCAATCGGTACAGCCATTTTCGATATTTGACGTCACTTCCGGTTTTAACAATGGCGGCCGAAAATAATGTCGTCTTGAATTCATAATTATTAGTCCAACACATTTCCAAACTTAGGTTGCAATCGGTACAACCGTTTACGATATATGACGTCACTTCCGGTTTTAAAAATGGCCGCCGAGAACACTGCAACCTTGAATTTATAATTATTTACAAAGTACGTTTACTTATATCTATTTTAAAGTATAAAGTGGTGAATTTAGCGTCATTTAGCATATTTATGACGTCATTTCCGGTATAGGTCATAAAATGTGTGACGTCATTTCCGGTTTCGATATTTGAATCATCAAATATTACTGATTACATAAAGTTGACCGTCTTAATCGTTTAGCGCTGGTTTTGTTCTAATCTGTTTAGCCGTTTTTGAGACATGATGTCACTTCCGGTTTCAAAATGGCGGCTTCCGGTTGGTTTTATAACAAGTCAAATGAAATATCAAAAGTACAAACGTTACATAAATATCAAGACAATCGGATCAACAGTTGTTGCTGAAATGCAAATCGATGTATATTAAATTTCATGACGTCATTTCCGGTTTATTTAAAATAATGTTCAGTCTTTTGATATTGATAATCCATATAGATGACCGTCTGAAACGATTGGCGCAAATTTCGTTCCGATCGGTCCAACCGTTGACGAGATATGACGTCACTTCCGGTTTCAAAATGGCGGCACAAAAAATTCATGGGGACAAGGTTAAATCAGACGCCAAAAGTGCACACGTGGTAAAAATGTGAGATCAATCGGTTCAGCCGCTTAGGCTGTGGCCTGTTTACCGGATTTGAGCTCCAGCCTACTACTACTAAGATTATTATTATGAAAACCGCCCTAAAACACAGTTTTCACGGCCCTCTAGCGCGCAAAGGGCGTAACCTATTGTTCCCAAATTTAGTATATGTTGTAGGGTGGGCCATAGCTCGAAATTAAGATATTTCGCAACAATGTGAGATTTCTCAATTTTAAGATCCAGTAGGCCGAAAATGCCACTTTGATGCTTACAGTAAAAGTGGGTTTGCTCCAGCCTTTATATGAGAGTGTGCGCGCGCCGTACGACTTGGCTGGCGTGGAGCGACCGCTCCACTAGATACAATCGCACTAGATCAATCTGTTGATTATTAGTGTCATAATTATGCGTTTGAAAGTTTCTGTTCTAACTACCTTGGAACATGGAACTGAGGCGTCAATGTCGCCGTGATCCATAGCAACAAGAAATATGTCTGTAAAATGTCAATAACTTTTGGATTTAAACACAGATCTGTCTGAAAATTGTCAAAAACACAGATAATGTTGGTCCCAATGACCATGCAAAGTTTTAAGTTGATCGGTGAAACGATTCTAGTTTAAATTTAAAAAATAACAGTAAAGATGGTTTTAAATTTTAACCAATCAGAGGATTTGGCTGAAACTTTGTATGATTGGGTAAAATGTTAGTGGTAATGACTTGTCAAAATTTCAAATTGATCAAAACAAAAAAAACAATCAAAAGATATTTTTGTTTAAATTTGAACCAATCAATGGATTTCAAAAAAATTGGGGTCTGCAACAATCGGAAATGTTACGTACATGTGTGCAAAATTTCAGCTCGATCGAAGAAAAGCTCTGACCTGTATATCGTCAGGCACAGAAAAAATATAAAATAAACAAAAAAAAACAGAGGTCCGTGCCAAAAAAGCCAAAAGGAGACGCTCGCTTCGCTCGCTCAATTATTGCGAACTAATGTAAATTGATTACTTACCTCGTTATCTACAATCAACTACAATTGTCATTAGGCATTCATTACAGCACATATCATTCATATTCTTGATATAGAACAGTGTGTTTATTCACCGAAAGTAGCAATTTGTAGGGGTAAATTCTTCTCTTCCGATAATAAGTTTGGGTAATAAATAAACTTTGTAACTTTTTTTATACACTTTTGTTTTGTTATAAATAAACTATTTTATTAGGACTATTCACAGACCTAACTTTATTTTTACTAACCAAATATTTCGTCCATCCATCTCGTTTTGGAACTTCTACAGGAAATAAAACATCCACTGACGAGTGTACGAAATATTAAGATTATTTATTAAGAAATGAAGTAAAGTATGTGAAGTCTTAATAAAATAGTTTGTTTACTTCAAATGCCGCATGTTTGACAGATAACTTGTTTGATCATGTTTTCTGAACGAGGCGCCAAGAAGATTGAGATTACGCCAATCTCCAGTCATTTTATTTTAAGACGCATTCTTTAGGTGTTTTTAGGGTCGAATTGGAACTGATGTAAAGACAAGCCCAATGTGATTTTATGTAGTGATGCGTTACATTTTCCATAAAACAAATCACATAAAATAATCTGGCAATAACTCATGAAGTGCTAAACTTTTAAAATATCTGATAAAATGTTTCTCACAAATTTCAGCGTAAAATTTTATGATTGAGCAAAAGTTACTTTTCATATTTCAACCAACGGGGGATTTTGCTCAAAAACTATAAACGCCGCCACCGGAATAGACAGTATATATTACTGTAATAGTGAAAACCATAATGTTATTTCATAATTTGATGGGCAATTGGGGCACTTGCTCCCCCCCCCCCCCCCTTCCCTCCCTGCCGGTGCATTTAATCCAGAGTTACGATATGTCCATCATTTTATCTGTGTTTACATTATAGATTGCTCCCAATAAACAGTTATAAAATTACCGTGATATCTGGATAACATCGCGGCAAATAGTCATTGTGAGTGATGGATCAGCCTTATAAAATTAAGTATCATTCATTAACAATGATCGTTATCTATTGTCATCTATCTACATAATCAGCTCAATGAGCTACATTCACAATCTCTGACGTATATGTGATGATTGGACTAACTTGGATCGAATGGATTTAGTAACAATATAAAAAAAACTAATGATCATTTAACTTACGAAAAGAACAAAATATTTCGATATTTATTTTAACTTCTCCCCACAGTTTTATTAGGGGTAGATAACATGTTGACAGTGATAAGGAGAAGGACGTCCTATAAGCCACCGGTTTAGTGTTTGTGGCCGTCCAGATTTCAATGAGTAACTCTGTAGAACCTCAGAGGTAGAAGGTCCGATGTCGATTATTATGATTCTTGAGGTGGGCGCCATTGTGTAAGGGTAATCAATACTAGGAAAACGCTCGGTGTAACGCGTTGATGAGCGAGCACCGACACGCACGACATCGCCAATCAAGCACGATCCATTCAATCAAAGATAACTAACTATTCATTATTATTACCAATTTTCCTTGCAACTTTTCATAAACACTCTGGATCAATTAAATAACAGATTATTGTATTGATATTTTTCCATCAATCTCTTTAGACAGATATTCAAACACTTAAAACAGCAATAAGTCTGTAAATTCTTGACCGATTGGGCTGGCAGTGTGTAAAATATGATGCTTTCTAGTCAAAACGTTGTTTTCATAACTATGAAACACAATCCATATCGTAAAATAAATTATTTTAGATAAGGTATACCTAAACCTATGTATATGAAATACCTACATTACATTTTGACTACATTATGTATTGCAATATGATCCACTAATAAAAGAATCTGTATTACATTGATATTGAGAATAGCCATCTATAAACTTGGCTTTGCTACATAAAGCAACCCAGAATGCAGTGGAATTTCTGTTTTGAAATGTCATTTCTGACAGTTATTAAAACTGTCAATAAGTGCATCTATGTTCTTGACTGGTAGGGCTGAAAATTTGTAAAATAAGAGACAATGTTGGTCTGAACGACCATGCAAAATATGAGTTTGATTGATCTGATTAATCGAAGACCATTTGATAGGTCAAATGGGGGTGTGGCTACAGGCCATTATAAATTAAGCTTACAAGTGTCAGTAAAATGTATTTTTCTTTTAAAATTCATTACAGATTACAGATTTGTAAAATAACACTTATAATGCTGATACCAATGGCCATGCAAAATATGGTGATGATCGGTTAACCGATTCCAGCTTTATTGCACACAGAGTTGAGTTTCTTTTACATTGCCAAGCTTAGTATAGGTACAACTTTAATCAAGATTCTGATAAAAGTAATAGATGGATCTTGCTGGAAATTAATAGCCTTCTGCAGTGGATAGTAATGAATATTTTGTGAAAAAAAATTGCCAGATCCGTTACTTCGTTTAAAATGTAACGCGAAAAGCACAAACAAAAAAAACAAAAAAAAACAGAGATTTGTGCCATAAGTTTCAAGTGGAGACGCTCGCTCCGCTCGCTTAATAACCTAATATCTGTTGATATCAGACAAATAATTTCAATATTTCACGTGTTTTATCCTTTCTACCACTAGAGAGAGTTCCCTATTGATGACAATTTTACCTTTACGCTTTCATTCGTCCGGACAATGCTGCACGAAACGATCACGTTGTATAAAAACACTGTATAGTAATGAAACAGAACGAGCTCGCCACTAACAGTCACGTGGCGTCGTGAGCGCCGCGACGCCTGCGCCTGGGGGAGACGGCGGCGTGTAAAGCGCGCCAAGCTGCGACGTCAGTCGTTAACGCCGTCGCGTCGTTAGCTCGTCGTTCTCGCGCCGTCCGTCGTCACGCAAGATTGATGACGCGGAGTTTATAAGAAAGTGTTGGGGTTTATTTCGTCTTGGGAATTTAATAACTGAGAGGAAAAGTGATTTTTAAATGTAATATATTTTGAATATTTTTCAAAAGTTTGTTTTGTTTCATTAATTAACTTGTTTTTCTCTCGCAAGCGGTAGGTTCTGGGTTTGAGTAAATAAATGAAATACAGCTCTAGCTAACGTGTGAAAGATAACGTTAAATATGTTTAAATTATATAATGGGATCGAACCCGGGACCTCTCACTTGCCGGGTGAGCTTGAAAAGTAAATTTAAGAAACAATTCAATACATAAATTGTATTTTAATTAAGCGAAACATCCTCAATATTCAAACAATCACAACATTGGAGTTTATTGTCAGTTTCAGAAAAACGCTTTCAATTAGAAAAAAAAACATCATCAAGATCAGTGGATTTGTTGCGTAAAGACGGCATTTTTCTTAAATCAAGACATCAAAAAGAGTTTTGATATTGTTTTGCATTTCGCTGATTATTCGACGCTTCATTTACTGTGGACGGACTGTTTATAATAAAGTTGCTTGTACCAAAACAAACAACTGAACTTTATTGCGCGTAACCAATTTATACCGAGTTCACACGGACAAAGGGCTGCATTATATAAAGTTCAAAACAATCGTACTTATACAACGTGCATTAAAATGAAATGAAAATTAGCATTGACAACGCGAAGTGAATTCAGTTGAGACGATCAGGGGTGTAACGATCAGGGGTTCCCGTCATGGAAGCGATCTAACCGCCGCCATGTTGCCGCGCTGCCTCTCCTGGCCATTGCTCGTGTCGCCGCCGATCCTCCAGCTCCACCCGTCGACGTCGGCGACGTCCCGACGCCTGGCGTCGCCGACGCACGCGAGCCACGCCGTGCGGCGGCTGCTGTGTCGCCACTACTACCCCGAGGGAGGGTGGGGCTGGCTGCTGCTGGTCGTCGCCGTCCTCGTGCAGGTCCTCGCGCACGGCGTCCAACTCAGCGGCGCGGTGTTGCTAGGCGACATCGCCACCAGGTTCCATGTCCCCGTCCAGGAAGCAGGTAGATGGCGCCGTGTGTTCTTCCGTAGTCAAATACATACCCAATTCGCCATTCCATTACAACAGGAGTCGGCAACCTCGGCTCGTTGTCGTTGGTGGTTTTTGAATGACTCCTCATAATTTAAATAAAGATCTGGAATCGAAAAAATTTAAAATTTGGGAAAAATCGCCCTACGGGGAAACAACTGGGAGGCTTCGTCAAAATATCAATATTAACTAGTAATTCAATTTATTACATATTTTCGATGTATTATATTTCATTGCCTCTACTGCGGCTCCCATTATTATCTAATTTATTATTTTGGGGAAATTGGCTCCTTCACCAAAAAAGGTTGCCGACCCCTGCATTACAGTCAAGACCATTCGACACTAAGGTCCAGTTTTTCAATACTCTACTAAAACCAGTAATTAAGTTAACACAGTCATTCTATGAATGCCATTGGTTAGAACGCCGCCAAGCGGCAGAAATTACAATCTTGGAACAAACCGACGCGACAATGTTATGAAAATGGTGAAATAATTAATTGTTGCGAGACCTCAGTCTCTACAAGTTTTTTTTAAAATTGGCATATTGAAGTAACAACACAATATCTATTTATATCCTTGCAAAAAGCTAGAAACTTTTTCGCCAAGATCAGCGCATGTTTGACAGCTGACATGACAGCAACTGATTGTTTAGATCAAGTCGATGTTTCCTCTACTCGCCGGTTTGCACCCCCTTCTTTATGATCCCGATTAATTGGGAAGTCTTAGTGTGGTTGGGGGATGATGGTGATGAAAGGAAGAGCCTGTATTAGTGAGAAGATGACTTGAAGAAAATCAGTTTTGACATATTAATTTCAGTCCAAGCTTGTCGAATGTTGACATTGATTTTCTCTGGACCATGACGCACTTATTGCCTCGATTTACGATACATTCCACCAATTGGTATCACACCCTATAGAAGTATTGGAGCCCATTCAACGATCGATTAAGTCCCGAGAAAAAGACCATACAAACCCAAAATAAATATATTCCTTTCAACCTTTTGATCTGAGCGTTGAAATCACAGATATTTCGTTACCATGACGATATTGTGACCCTAGGCTGTATCTGTTTCATCCAGCATCTTCGCTGGACCACACGCGTCTTATCCGTCCAGACGTCCCTCGGGACACCGGGATGCTGGATAAATCCTGGAGCAGACGCTGACATATTAGACGCGGGATCAATGATAGCAGGAACAAACATGGGAAGACGGGAAGGCCGACTGTTAATGGGGAATATTGCTCGGATTGAGTTTCTCTTGAGTGCAGGGAATCGTAGATGGCGTTTGACTGACGGAGGTGAGGAGTTCAGAGGAGAAAGAAACACTTCTGGAAGCGTCAAGTATCGGGAGGGCGGAGGTTGTAACTATGTTGTACAAAAACAAAAACTTGTAAAAAAAACTGCCAAGCACCTTCCCACTTAAAACAATTGAGATCTAAAAGAAGGGCCAAGCAATAATATATTGTTTAAACATTTTCGCACTTAAAATTCGTGAAATCATTTCGCCCAGTTACTGCCGCCAAGCACAACACTAAAAACCTAATGTTGTGTCCAAATTTGAAGAATACAATCTAAGTGAACCATCATTGTAAATTTAACAAAATTATAAAAATTAAAAACGACTTCAAAATAAATTTAAAATTGAAATTAAAAAAATTAAAAATAAAGCTAGGCGCATTGTGTCAAGAAGAAGGCAACATAAGAAAGAAGATGACGATAAAGGAGCCGAAGAAAGACAGAAAGTAGGAAGAAGATAGAGGAAGTCTACAATATGGTCGGTGCAAATTCAATGCGCCAAGCTTTATTTTTAATTTTTTTAATTTCAATTTTAAATTTATTTTGAAGTCGTTTTTAATTTTTATAATTTTGTTAAATTTACAATGATGGTTCACTTAGATTGTATTCTTAAAATTTGGACACAACATTAGGTTTTTAGTGTTGTGCTTGGCGGCAGTAACTGGGCGAAATGATTTCACGAATTTTAAGTGCGAAAATGTTTAAACAATATATTATTGCTTGGCCCTTCTTTTAGATCTCAATTGTTTTAAGTGGGAAGGTGCTTGGCAGTTTTTTTTACAAGTTTTTGTTTTTGTACAACATGTCATATGGGGTATAAGTTTATAGCAGCTTTCACTGATCAATAAGTGTTACCTATCATTACAGTTAACGCCAACAACGTCACTTCTTGTCTAAAGTTTTCTGTTTTTATTTCAATATTTCCGAAGTTAGTATAACGAAAGGGTCCATTTCTTTTGGTTGAATTTGAGTTATATCAAATTATAATTTGTTAAAAGTTCACAGCTTTGAGTCATGTGAATAACGTAAATTGTAGGTGTATTGTTCCGGTGTAAACCGGAATTTGTGCGTTCATCTCGTAAAACGCGTATTTGTCGCCACTAGGTAAACTGAAAGGTACACGAAAGATGATTGCAAATGCGTTTCCTCATTTTTAAATTCTCCCATGTTCACTCTTTTATGTCAAAGTTCCGAAGTATAAACTCAATTGGTAAAGCGTGCAGGCTTACAGATGTTTACAACACATTTTAAATAAAATCCGGATGGTTTTTGGAAGGCAATGTAACTTAAAAGGAACTTAGTTAAGATTAACTAGCTGAGCCATCTGGTGTTTATAGTGCTGGTGGGAAGGAGTATGACGAGTGATGAAATTTACGCTACCCGCCTTACTCGCCTATGTACACGGATAGCATGGGCCGGCCTATACCTGGCATCTCCACCTCTCTGCCTCTCCCTGTCAGGTCAACTTAATGTTTACATTTGTTTGTTCATGGCAAATACGATCGATGTCCATTTAGTATTGTTGTCTTCTTCTATAGGTACTTGTAAACAGTTATCGAGCTTGCATTTTAATTAGTCCACTGATCTTATTTAGTGATTATTATATTGTTTTGTGATGTTGCTGTGGAAGATAATATTTTCATATTTTCAAACCAGGAAACAACTTCGTGCTATTGCCTAGATACTTGAAGAATATTATTGTATTGCCGATGTAAACAAGCCAGACCACTTTCGTATATAACGTTCGCATCAAAACCAATGTTTATTTTATTAGTGTCAGATTAGGAGGAACATCAGTTTCAGTTTCATTTATTTCCATTAAACAATGTCACTTGATGAGACTTTGACTCACAGTTTGGAAATAAATCATGACAATTTAAAAGCGTTTTATTATTCTTACTTTTTAACGTAAGCATTGTTGGATGATGAAATGAAATTTAAATCTCTCATACCCACAGATTTCCATTAATTATCATGGACCATTTAGTGTAGTTTCTTGTTTATTGTAACCGAGCTTCTAAGATTGACAGATTACAACATCTGAAATAATGAAATAATTTTTACTAAGTTGTAAACACCTAATAAACCTAGTAATGGAGCCATTTTGTGTGGTTTCTTGTTTCGTATCTGAACCATCAAGATCGACAAATTTGCATAATTAAAATAATTAAATTTATTTTAGAAACTTAAAGTTGTGATCACGTAATGGATGCACGTAATGGAGCCTTTTTGTGTGGTTTCTTGTTTCGTGTTGTTCTTGTTTCTTGTTGAGCCACCAATATTGACAAATTAACTCTATTTTAAATAATATATAAGTGTGACAAATGAAAAGTTGTAAACACGTAATACACTGAATATTAGTAATGGAGCCTTTACTGAATTTTACTATTTACTAAACTAGGAAAACGCTCTGAGTAACGCGTTGATGAGCGAGCACGGATACGCGGAACACCTCGAACCGAAATTATGTCTATCGAAAAAATCATTAAAAGCCAATAAATCTTGAATTTCGTCAGACTTGAATAAAAATCTCTAAATATTCCTAAAATGATAGTATCAACCCTTATGATTGAACTGTTCCTTGTTAATATTCAAAAATCACAGGATCTCTTTAAAAAAATATACCTGGGACCACTCAAATCATATGATATTAGTGTGTACACAATATCAGATCAATCTGTTGAACGGTCATTATTAGTTTCATTTCGTTTGAAACTTTCTGCTCTAACTACCTTGCCTTGAACTGAAGATTCGAAGTCGCCGTGAATTTGACAGCCAACACGCAAAATGTCACTAAAATTACAAAACCTTTTGAAAATAACTACAGATTTGACTGAAAATTGGCAAAAATACCTTAAATGTTGGTACCAATGACCATGCAAAGTTTTTAGTTGATCGGTCAATCGGTTCTAGTTTAAATTTCAAAAATCACAGGAAAAATGGTTTCAAATTTGAACCAATGGGTGGATTTGGCTGAAATTTATTATGATTGGGTACAATGTTGGTTGCAATGTCTTTGCTAAATTTTAAATTGATCAAACCAACCAATCGAAAGATATTTTTTTTAAATTTGCACCAATCAGGGGATTTCAAAAAAATTAGGGTCTGCAACAATCAGAAATGTTACGTACTTGTGTGCAAAATTTCAGCTCGATCGAAGAAAAACTCTGACCTGTATATCGTCAGTAACAGAAAAAAAAAAAAAAAAAAAAACAGAGGTCCGTGCCAAAAGAGCCAAAAGGAGACGCTCGCTTCGCTCGCTCAATTACCTGAATTTTACATAATTAAATAATTCGGATAAATTAAAAGCTGTGACAACCTTATGCACCCAGTAATGAAGCCTTTTTTGTGTGGTTTCTAGTTTAGTAACTGAGCCACCAAGATTCTGTTGATTAGCATGACCACGAATTGTTTTATTGCACAACTTTACGTACAACGTGTACATTGACAATCATTATTAGAGTCCAATGAGTATAATATTAAAAAGAGTTGCTATGTAATCGTTGAATGTATTCGGATTAACATTTTGAATATATACACAAGAAGGTTAAACATTTTTTAAGTAAAGAAAAAGATAAAAAAATAAAACATTTGTTACGGGGATCGAACCCGGCAACGCCGTGATCGAAGTCACTTGCCTCATGTGACCGAGCCAATTCGCCACACTGAAATTAAACCTGTGTAGTATATCAAAGAAGAAAGGTAGAGCGTAAAACGACGTGCGCAATTCCTGTTTCCCTGATATCTTCACTGTTCACGATGGCAACCGGCGTGCCGCGATGGCGATGTTTCTGTCTATTGATGATCTTCACAGCATCCATTGGTAGTCTCATTTATTAAAAATGTGCCAGAGAACCAGAGCATTAGTCTCTTAGAGTATTAGGAGCAAAGAGCACCTAATATACCTAGTAATGGAGCCTTTTTGTGTGGTTTATTGTTTCGTAACTGAGCCATCAAGATTGACAAATTAGCATAATTAAAATAATTAAATTAATTTTAGAACCTAATGCACGTAATGGATGCACGTAATGGAGCCTTTTTGTGTGGTTTCTTGTTTCGTGTTGTTCTTGTTTCTTGTTGAGCCACCAATATTGACAAATTAACTCTATTTTAAATAATTAAATAAGTGTGACAAATGAAAAGTTGTAAACACCTAATACTCTGAATATTAGTTATGGAGCCTTCACTGAATTTTACTATTTACTTAATTAACTGAATTTTACATAATTAAATAATTCGGATAAATTAAAAGCTGTGACAACCTTATGCACCCAGTAATGGAACCTTTTTTGTGTGGTTTCTAGTTTAGTAACTGAGCCACCAAGATTCTGTTGATTAGCATGACCACGAATTGTTTTATTGCACAACTTTACGTACAACGTGTACATTGACAATCATTACTAGAGTCCAATGAGTATAATATTAAAAAGAGTAGCTATGTAATCGTTGAATGTATTCGGATTAACATTTTGAATATATACACAAGAAGGTTAAACATTTTTTAAGTAAATAAAAAGATAAAAAATAAAACGTTTGTTACGGGGATCGAACCCGGCAACGCCGTGATCGAAGTCACTTGCCTCATGTGACCGAGCCAATTCGCCACACTGATTTATAAACCTGTGTAGTATATCAAAGAAGAAAGGTGGAGCGTAAAACGACGTGCGCAATTCCTGATTCCCTGATATCTTCAGTGTTCACGATGGCAACTGGCGTGCCGCGATTGCGATGTTTCGGTCTATTGATGATCTTCACAGCATCCCTGGACCTCTCATTTGAATATATATCCATGAAGGTATCATCGCTTATACAAATTAAAAAATAATATATGAAAAAAAAGTTTTCCGGGATCGGGAATCGAACGTGTTATGCAGATGTCGAAGCCAGCTGCCTTCCTAACATGAGCTATCAGTCCGATGGGAATTAGAGCCGCTGTTTAGTGTATCAAAGAAGAAGGGCGGAACGTAAATATTGATAATTTTCCCACTTCCGGTTTAAATTTATTGATTTTTCTTGAAGTGGAGTGTCTAGCAATACATTGTCTTTATTGTTGCCAAATTTCAAAACTCTCGATGGACCCGTTTGACTTTTAAAATATTTAAAATTTAAAATTGTAATAACTTCACTTCCGGTCAAAATGTTTCAGATTTTCTTTCAAAGGGCACTGCTATAAATATGACTCTATGTCTCTGCCAAATTTCAACTCTCTAGGACAAACCGTTCAACCTGTGGAGAGGGGCAAACAAATTGACCGTGCCTAACTAACTAACTAACTAACTAACATGAAAGTCAATCCTTGCATGTTTGAGGCCCAAAATTCACCCCGAAGGGATGATCGCAGCACTTTGATATTTGGTTAGGTGTTGTCAGGTGGCTAAATATACCCGATAACCATGGTTTTCAACTTTCATTTCTAAATGCTTGCATGCGTACTGACACCCCGAAATCGGGCCCGAAGCGCTTGCAGTATAAGTCTGGTAGTAGCTCGCACGTTGTATTAGAGCGGTGCTTGGCAGCGTCGAGCTAGCGCCCGACTAGATAGCTAGAGTCAGAGCCCTCGGAAACAACATAGCTGTTTTTAAGAAGACCAAGAACAAGCATAGCCACGAAATTTCAGCTGGTGTGGTACAATAATATAAAGGAACATACTTTAAAGGTACAATAATATAAAGGAACATACTTTAAAGGAACAAAGTTGAAAAAAGGTAAAATTTTGTATATAAAATGCACAAGTCATAATTAAATCTAAACAGATTACACATACTCACGAAAATGCTTTTAAAATCTGAAAAATGTTCTCTTCTCTCGACGGAGCAAATTGGCTCAGGAATACGCACAAGTTCACTCGTATAGGTTCTCGGGTTTTAATCCCTCCAGGTCCTTCCTAACCGAGCTTTTTCGTGATTTCCCTCAGTAGCGAGGCAAAATGCTGTCATGATTACAAATAGGACGCAATCTCCTCCTACCCACCGTACATCCTTACATATTCTTCATCATCATAAACATTCAAAATAATCCAAGCGGAGTAAAAAGACCACGAAATTGAGTTTAAAATCTTGGGATACATATTACTTGTAATAGGATGTAGGTATTATCATTATAATATGATTTTCTTTCGGCTAGAGGTCAGGGATGTAATCTGGATATCAGCGTGAACTCTGTGCCTCTTCCAGACCACAGAACATCGTCAGCATGTACTCCAAGAACTAATCTATTTCCCGTATTAACAAGCGTGTTGTCCTGGATGTGAGACACGTCTTCCTGTAGGAGTGGTTCACGGGATGGGAGGACTTGGGATGTCAGGAGCTGGGATGATGCATGGCCAGACAAGACGGACGATCTTCATCTAGCGCACTGTTTATTTGGCAAGATTGAAAACTTAACTAATAAAATTGCTATAAATAAACATATATTTGATATTCGCCGTGCAATTTACTGGTGGATATTGGTGAAATGTAACATATTATGAAAAATAGTAGTGAAAAATATACAATCAACGCAAATCTAAATTGTATAACTTTTTAAGTCGTCGCAACATTGATATTAAAATATAAAACTCTTAAATATAGCAGATGAACTCATAATTAATACTGAACATAATACATTGGGACGATAGACAACATTTAAATCATCAATGTTATTTTTGATTATAAAAAAATATCTCATTAGAAAAATGTTATTATCCATTGTTGAATAACAAATACAGATATAAGGATCATATTATGTGTATTAATTCATGATATTATGGTACTGCTTTTGAAATTTTTTTAAAAGCAGAGTTAATTTTATAATTATTAATGTTGTATATTCTATGCGGATTAAGTAGATCTATCCAGCCTATAGTTATTGGCAACTACACTTAATGGGCACATAATTAATTTTCTATATTAATCCCTGGGTCTGGTGTCAAAGCTCAAAAGTAATTATCTTTCGAATCAGTGGCGGCTATTTGGCTTTACAACAGGTGTTCAATTACATAGAAGGACGTAGAAAAAAGTACTCTAAGAGGAAAGCCCCCAGCAGATGCGGGGCCGGGGCGCATAACCCCGTATTTTTTTGTATCTTTAGATTGAAATTGATGCATTTTTACGTCTTTTGGAGAGCAAAATGATTAGACAAAATATTTTACTTCCTTTACTTCCTGGATTAGGGAGCACTTTTAAATAATTTTCTTGGATGATCAGGTGTGCAATTGTCACACCTTGCACACTGTAATAGCCGCCACTGTTTCGAATAACTCAATTATTTGGACCAAGACCGTAATTCATACATAAATCGACTTGTAGACGGCCCAACGTTGGAGGGTTAAAAAGTCTAAACAGAATCCTCATAATGGTAAACACTCTGCCTGACACAGAATTAACTTCGCATCATAACAATACATTACACATCATAATTAACTGTGAAATAGATGAGCATTCAAGTAATAAAAGTAATTAATGGACTTATAAATTACTATAAACCAAGAGGAAATAATAACCGGAATTGGCAAGAAACTGCTCATAAATGATATGAATTGGCCTGCCATAAAAGTAGGTGAAGCACGTTCTCAAATCATTCTAAAACTGCAAATGGTAACACCCACTTAAATTAAACCCAACAGTAATGATAACTACTTGTGAGTACCTGTAGTACTTGAATGATTTAGGTACAATGTTATTTCTTTATAGGTCAATTTAGTTTTAGAATTGCATGTTCACATAACGTTTTGGTTTTTGCTGATGTATTTATTTAAATTATATTAAATAAGTTATTGTCTAATAATGCATATTCAATGAGCAAACCATAATATTGAGAGCTATACTGACTCTCTTTCGTATAACATTTATCTGCGTGCATAAACTATCTGTGGCATCATTAGGTGGAATAATTCAGTGAAATTCTCTTCTTGACAGATTACAAGAACACAACCAACTTGATAAATGATTTGCCGATAATAGATTAAAATAGAGAAAATATTCAATAACCGTCTTACAATTTACTCTGCGTTTGGACTGTGACTCTTGGCGCCCAACATTGGCAGATAAAGCGACTACTTTCATACAGGACAGTAATCGCTTGGTAGATAAACTTGACAAAATAAAAAGTGATCAGTGAACGAGTTTAAATCATGTTCCGTAACAATCGATGTTTGTTATTATCAATGAAATGAGAGGTCTACTAAAGTGATACAAGGAGATGGCTTGATCTTTCAGACAATCAGATTTATTGGGCGATCGCTTTTAGTTGTACCGAGTGTACCTATTTGCGCTTCTCTGGCCAAAACTATAGTTAGACAGCCTTAAAAAATGAAGGGCAGAACTTGAAATGATATAATTTGCAAAATAATTTTCTCGGGTAGAATACACGAAAATAAGTGCATATGAAAAAATATCAGAACTGGAATCGAACCAATGCCTATAGCATACAAAGCCACGATTTTACCGCTGAGCTAATTGGCCATGTCGACTAGACAACTAATTACTCTATGACTTCACGACAATCTCTAAGAATGCGCAGGATGCATTGCGCAGTGTGTGGTAGTTGCTGGTCCTCACACGACTGCGGCGCCATCTATCGACAACTATCTCGCCGAGTCAGCTGCAACGCGTATCCCTTGGGGTGACACAGGTGCAGTGTCACGCCCATCTCAAGGTCGTTCAGGTCGGCCATCTTGAGTGACGTCGCCATCTTGTATCGCCATCTATCGACAACTATCTCGCCGAGTCAGCTGCAATGCGTATCCCTTGGGGTGACACAGGTGCAGCGTGACGCCCATCTCAAGGTCGTTCAGGTCGGCCATCTTGAGTGACGTCGCCATCTTGTATCGCTGTACAATGGCGCAGAGGGTGCTCTTCATCTCCATCATGGCGAACTTGTTGCCTGCGAGAAGAATGTTATGTGAATTATAATCAGTGAAGAAAGTACTGCGAAAATATCTTTTGGCATATGAATATTCGATTTTTGGAATTTAGAATGTCTTGTAACAAATGTCTGGTGTCTGTCACGATTTTTAGTCCAGACAGTTCTCGGGGGAAAATGTAGGGTGTAATCTATACAATCATAGCATCCTACGAATACAGTTAGCGACCTGAAGTTTTAACTGATTAGTCAAGATAGAATTTATCTAGGGTTGATCAAACGGATAATTTAAAAGTGGTTGAGATTTTTAATTATGGGGACTTATATTAAATATGCAAAATTTGGGGTAATTTGTTCATAATTAAGTCATAATAATAACAAGTCTAATACACTTTTCAAATATCCTATTAATCAACCCTAGATGCATTATTTCTTGACTAATCAGTGAAAACCGCAGGTAGCTAACTGGTAGGGGTGCTCTGAATGTGGATAACACATTGTAACACATTGTACATTTTACCAGCTAATATCATCGAGGGCTATAAATATCAGTCGACCCCAGGAATCTTAAGGAATTGTTTCTCAATATTGCAAAAATATACAAGCTCCCTATCTTCCCTCCAGCAAGGGTACATCGGTTCTTGATTGACCAGCGCCTCTCCCCTAGCGCTTCTTCTGCCCCCTAGCGCTCACCCATGCAACTCCTGACTCCAGCGCTGAACGGCAAGTAGGCGAACTTGTGCAGGTTGTTCCCCGGCAGCCATCGGTCAGGATCGTAAGTGTTCGGCTCCGGGTAGTGTTCGGCGTCGCGATGCACAGCGTACACGAACACCATCACCTGCAGTGACGTCACCACACAATCAACACGTCATCAAGCTATAGACCAACATTATCTCATAGGTAGTTGCAATGAAAAGCTGCTTTACCCTGGCGACAATAAGTAGCTATCACCCTCCTTTCCCCTGTCCATGCATTTATCTTAGTTTAGGCTCCTCCCCCTCGGTCTTTATCACTGGAAAAGTTGTTTGAATGTGGTGGGGGGTGAATGGAGGGTGATAGGGACTTATTTCCGCGGCTGTACTTCAGAGAGAAGGATGGAACTAAATTGTAACTAATCGTTCTTGAGGTGAGCTCGTAAACCAGTAATTTTGCCTTCATCCAATCATATTAATGGAGACATTGTGTAAGAAAATACTTCAATACAACGGTATTTGTTGACATCATACAGTCAGATCTCATGACTGTACATGATTGTACAATAATTCACCTCCTCCCACATCAGCCTATGCCTCTAAAGTGACCGCTAGACACTGGCACGAAGTAAGTGACCTATTGACCTGTGTGCCTGCGGGGAGGACTCTGTTGCGCCCGATGGCCAAGTCCTCTGGCAGCTCTCGCAGCAGCACCGGCGCTACGGGCAGCAGACGCATCGACTCCTTGATGCAGCGCTCCAGCAACTGCATCTCCTTCATCTCCTCGCCGCTAGGTGCGCGCGCGTCGCACAAGATGGACGACACCTCGTTGAACAGCTGATCCTGGATGTCGGGGTGCATGGCTGGCGGGGAGAACAGACAGTAGACTTTTAAGTGGGTATCACGTATCACACTGGGTTGCAACTCGTTGTTGGAACTCTCGTTTGGAAACTTTTGTTGCAAAAAAAGGCAAAAGCTCATCACAATTGACACACTGAGTTGCGCAGAAAGAACTGTTTCTGGGTCCGGTTACTCACCATTGGTCAGTTTACGTCACGTGGTAATGCAACAAATTGTTGGAACTGTCAGAATAGAGAAATTTCTATTTTTCAAACCAACCCGCGGGTTGACCAAATTCAGTCTCTGCACATGCGCGGCCAACCATGGTTTGCAGCCACGGGTTCATTACACGGTTTGCAACCCAGTGTGATAGGGCTTTTACACTATTGTGTGTTATTGTGTTATTGTATACTTACTTTTACTCTTATTGGTTGAAATCGAATTCTTCATTGCAAGTGTGATACGGTAGTGAACACCTTTATGATATGGGTTGTTTAGTCTTCCGTAGTATCTGGTTCTATGGTGTAATATATGGTTAGCACTCTGGACTCTGAATCCAGCGATCCGAGTTTAAATCTCGGTAGAACCTTATTTTTTTTTATTTCGTCATTGATGATTTTTCTTCTTAATATTATTCTTTTAAGACGGCTGGGTAGTGAGTTTGACCTCCAAGAGTTTTTAATCGATTTTCATCAATATCTTTTATAAATGTAATTGTTAATAAAATAAGGCTTTGTTCGAGTCTTCAAAACAGTTCAATGAATATAATTGCATAGCTTGGAATGGTTTATTCAGGCACTCAACGTATGTAGGACGAAATAAAACTAATAATCCATTCCAAGCAATGAAATAATTTTCATTGAACAGGGATGCGGTTACATAAAATGATAACTTTCTTGAGAACATTGAGATAAAAAACACAAGATAGTTTCCGGTACAAATAATTACAGCACCGAGTGTTTACATTATTAAAAATGACCCAAAAATTAACAAAAAAATGGAAAAAAACAAAAAAATTAACATAGTAAAAAGATGTAGCTTGAAGTCGTCTCTTGTTTTCATGTAAAAACTATTTACTGGGCAGAGATTAAAACGCGGCAAGATGACGAAAATTTGAAAACTGGAATCTATGTTGGGCCGTCAATGATGACATTTCGTTTTACAATGATATTATGCACCTAGGACACTCTAATTAACATTTTTAAGGGCCGGTCTTTCAATGCCTTGCTAGCTATTATGCAGTCAATTAGGACTATATTGCCATGGCAACAACCAATGACCTTCCTAGAATGACCACTAACTAACTATTAAGAGCTAATTGAGACTTTAGCATAGTATTGAAAGACCGGGCCTAAATGTAGTTGAGATACAACAGACTACCAAAGGAAATTAATACATAAGACAAAGAAGTAACCTAACCGCTGGCGCCATCCCACGGACATTTTGGTTACTAAAAAAAAGTTACCTATATCTAGGCTTAACGAAGTTGCCAAAATTGATGTCCATCTGCTCCATCTACAATTCAATCTTGTACTCGAGCCACTTGACTGCAGCAACAAGTGTCTCCGGCACCTCCACCCACCTAGCAATAACAACGTGAACGCCATCGTCTTGGCAGTAGTCTCCGTGCCGGCCGCCAGGAGCGCTGACACCTCGTCTCTCAGCGCCTCGGCCGATAAAACAGACCCCGCCGACTCCGACGCGTCGATCATCATGTCGAGGAAGGAGTTGATCTGCTTGGAACCGGATGTGGTGGTGTTGCTGCGCCGCACGCCTGCGCGGTAGTCGCTCAGCTTCTTGGCGATGATGTCCTCGCTGAATGCGCGGAGTCGCTGCGCAGGAAACATAGCGAGCGTTAGGTTCTGTTATTAGATTTTCACACCGTTCAACCAATCAATCTGAAATTTTGAATATTGACTAATGCAACACTAGTTTAGATACCTACTGTGTAACTTTAAGTAAATGCACCGCACCGCAATTGTCATTCTTGCAAATGGAAATGATGAAGCATTTTTTTCTAGTGTAGCAACATATGCACACCCTACGTATTACCGTTGATTGAAGAACAGAATATTACCACTGCCACCGCTATCTGAATTATTGAGTTGTAGTAAGTATCGTTTTTATAATATCGTATTTTAGTATCGTTGGAACCAACAGATAATCTTTTATATGCCCTGTCCCTCGTAAGTTAAATTCGTTTTTAAGACGTGCCTTTAACCAGTGGCAAAGTATAAGTTGAAGCACGTTTTGGCAATTATTCTCGAAACCGTTTTCAACATGCAAAGCGTTATTCTAAAACTTAGTACCGTGAAGTTATATAAGTATTGATGATTTTGAAGTCTACCTACCTTGACCAGCTTGAACGTCTTCCTGCCGTCGCCTGTGTAGGGATAGAGCCAGTCCACATGGTAGTACCAGGTGGACACACGGCGCGCCACCAGTGCGTTGTGTTCCTCCAACAGTTTGACAAGAGAGCTGTCGTCGTTCTCCTGGCCGTGCTTCTTGCAACCTGCACAGATCAACAGGTTGTAGGGAAGACAGCTAGGTCCTGCCACGTTGTGCAGGACGAGTGTACGATGTAGAAATGGAGGAGGGAAGGAGGTATAAGAACGTATGAAGAACTTATTGAGCGAGCGTAGCGAGCGTCACCACGGTACTCTTATGCCACTTTCTCTGTGTGTTTTTTGTGTGTTCACTGCCCAGGTCAAACCGCACAACCAATCGATCTGAAATTTTGTACATATACTAACGTAATCTATGCGGTCCCTTGGATCGTTTTTGAATGGGATCCTGTGATTGGTTCAAATTTAAAAAAATTCTCTTTCGATTGATTGTTCCGATCAATTTGAAATTTTGACAAGTCATTACGACCAACATTGTCCCCAATCTAACACATTTTTTAACAAATCCTCCCATTGGTTAAAATTTAAAAAAAATCTTTCGTGTGCTTTTTGAAATTTAAAGTAGAACCGTTTCTCCAATCAACTTAAAACTTTGCATGGTCATTGGGACCACATTATCTGATTTTTTTTTTTTTTACATTTTCAGACTAATTTGTGTTTAAATTCAAAAGTTATTGGCAGTTTACGGATATTTTGCGTGTTAGCTGTCAAATTTCTCGAATTTCATATTTCACGGCATCTTCGGGATCTTCAGTTCTAATTCAAGGTAGAGTAGAAACTTTCAAACGCATATGAAACTGATAATGACCGTTCAACAGGTCGATCTAATATTGTGTTCACACACTAATATCATATGAGTGCCCCCAGGTATATTTTTTTAATGAGATCTTGTGATTTTTTAAAATTAACAAGGAACCATTTAATCAGAAAGGTTCAATCTATCAACTTAAAACTTTGCAAGGTTATTGGGGACCCATATTTTAGGAATTTTTTGAGACTTTTATACAAGTCTGTGACGAAATTCAAGAATTCTTGGCTTTTAAATTCAATAACATTTTCCATAAACAAATTTTCGGTTCGAGGTGTTGCGCGTATCCGTGCTCGCTCATCAACGCGTTACACAGAGCGTTTTCCTAGTATAAGTATAATTTTGCCAGTCGACTGAGGAAAGCTCTTAAAAACGGATGTTGAGTTTTAAGGGATGCATGGCGACTGGGTATACATGGGTACATGTGAAAAATCGAAGCTTATTATATAGGAGATGAGAAATTCGTTAGCAAAGTGTTTTTACGTCAATTCTTACGCTTGAATGAACTACGCGACAGAAACAAATGAAGAATATTGATACAAACAACTTGGAGGAGAAAAGACACAGTTTAAAAAAGCTCTTTCTCAACGATAGAAATTGAAGAATCATAAATAAGTTGATTATTTCGGAGTTTTCAAAGCAGGAAAGATTCCAAAGTATAATCTGTGGAGAATGATCAAGATGAAATGTGTTAGTCAATGACCCTGGTCAACTGGCAGGATAAAGTATTGCTTTCCTCCTGGGTTTCCCAGCAGGAAGGTACTGATGACGCAAGCAGGACCTACCTATGACGTCACCACCTACCTATAGCTGTCTCGCACACGGCGTCCATGGTGCACACGGCCAGGTACTCGTACACGTCGAACTCCCGCCCATCGTCCAGCTGGAACAAGTCACGTGGTCATTAATGAGGACCTCAAGCGACCGTCTGGTTGAAGATTGATGTTAAAGCGAAGAAGTATGGGAAAATGAATTTCTCTGTGTGCTGTCTGACACCCTAAGGTTGTGAGATGGTTTCAATTGTGATGGTGAATTACCTATTGATTTTATTTGCCATGATTATAAAATACATTTTTTACGGAACAGGTATGGCTGAGTGGTAATGCTCTGAACTTGTATTCCGGAGGCCCGGGTTCGATTCCCGCGGCCGTCCTTCCTGACTGTTATTTTTTCGTGGTGTTCCCTCAGTCGACAGACAAATGCTGGGAAGGTACCACACTAATAGGCCACGACCGCCTCCTTCCCACCTTCCATCCTAACCTACTCTTCACCATCATCTCCCAGCCATCATCATAATCATTCATCCGTCGCCATTAGCCTCGCTGCAGAACAGTGCAACGTTAAGCCCCAGACAAAATAAATACATTTTGTTTTGAATGTATGACCAATATAACGGATTGTAACTTTGATGAGTTGATAGTAAAGCAATTCAACTTCGTCGCTTTAACATTTTGTTTATATCTCCATTGTGATTGTCGCAATCTTATAATTTAAGGAGGTCTTCACTTGTCGTCCTTCACCTTAACTACCTACCTATAACATACATTTAATATTATCTGTTAATATTCAAGGGTCAACTCTATCATTGTCTTACCAGGAACTTATGTATTATCTTCCATACTCAAAGCTCTCTACACACATTCAATAAAAAATCTTATGAAACAACGAATAAGCTTGTGTTAAAATATGATTTGCAGGTAATGTGATTATTATATTGATCATAATGGATATTAAATTCTTAACTTCGAACTACGCTGAGTGAATATCAATCAACTCCTGAGTTTCGCCATTTGACCCGCCTGCAATTGTCCGAGCCCCGAAACAACGCTTTCTTCAAGTAAATGCCAAGGATAGGACATTGTCTCTGAACCTGCATGGCCTCAGGAGGAACATAAATACTATCTGACAGACCACGCTTTGAGTCTACATGGTGACCTTTGACCAGCGCGATCAAGATGTGTTTCCTCGAAGTCTGTTACACCCACAACTTGATGATAATGCAGTTGTTGCTTCATGTGATGGGTCGGTAATTATACACACATTCTGATTCGGAAATAATTAATAATTCATTTGGATTCGTGTAAAGTTGAAGAAGGAATATTAATATATTACGGGTTGTCAACATTGCTTGGCAAATAAAATTGTTAATGTTGACTTGGGTTATTAAGACGGCTGAGTAGTGAGTTTGACCTTGAAGAGTTTTTTAATCGATTTTTATCAATATCTTTTACCAATGTAATTGTTAACAAGATAAGGCTTTGTACGAGTATTCAGAACAGTTTAATGAAAATAATTCCATAGCTTGTAATGATTTATTAGATTTACTTTGTCCTACAGGTGTTAAGTGCCCGAAAATTAGTAAAATTATGGCACTAAACATCTGTTGGCTAAAATAAAACTAATAACTTATTCCAAACTATGAAATTATTTTCATTGAACTGTTCTGAATCTAGTGGAGCGGTCGCTCCACCCAGCCAAGTCGTACCGTACACTCACACTCACTCAACATACCGTAAATGCCTAATAAACTGAGGAGCAGACCAAACACTTTTACTGTAAGCAACAACATGGCATTTTCGGCCTACTGGATCTCAACATTGGAAAATCTCACATTGTTGCGAAATATCTTAATTTCGAGCTATGGCCCACCTGACAACATATACTAAATTTGGGAACAATAGGTAATGCCATTTGTGGGCTAGAGGGCCGTGAAAACAGTGAAATTACACCCCTTTTAAAACCTATCTGATGATGATGATAATGATATCAGGAAACACCGCTATCACCGCCACAGCCTAAACGGCTTAGCCGATCGATCTGAAATTTTTACCACATGTGCACTTTTGGCGTCTGAGGTGCCTTTTTATAAAACCAACCGAAAGGCGCCATTTTGAAAACGGAAGTGACGTCATGTCTCGAAAACGACTACACCGATCGGAATAAAACTATCGCCAAATGATTCAGACGGTCATCTTTATGGAATATCATTAGTCAAAATATACATTTACTATTACCGAAACCGGAAATGACGTCATAAAAATGAAGAATCAGACTTGAATCACCTCTTACTACAAAACTACAAATTCAGAAGGCTTATAATGATACATAACATTTATAGAAATAAATTCTAGGTGGCTGTAATTTCAGCCGCCATTATGAAAACCGGAAGTGATGCCATATCTCGAAAACGGCTGGACCTATTGGAACAATGCTTTCGCAATTCTTCATGGAATATCAAAATAAGCTTATATTTAGCACCAAACACTTTTTTTCGTAGTAACCAATTCGAAAATGGCCTATTTTTTTAAAGGAATTAGTCATTGTTGCTCCGATATGTGTTAAAAGTTGTGTAAATAAACTAAAAAAACTAGTGATATACCCATAAAAAACACTCCGTGTAAAAATACCAGCCAAGTCTCTTCAACTACAAAAAAAATAGAAGAAATCTAAAAATTCAGCACTGAAAAGTAGTGATATCAAAAAATGGGCCAAGTCAAAACTTCATTTTAAAAATAAAAATATACTTGGCGCATCGTTTTTAAGGGCATTATAGGTATACTATATAATTAGGTGCATTTGATTTTCGGCATATTCTTTACTGTTTATATACCTACACGATGCGCCAAGTATATTTTTATTTTTAAAATGAAGTTTTGACTTGGCCCATTTTTTGATATCACTACTTTTCAGTGCTGAATTTTTAGATTTCTTCTATTTTTTTGTAGTTGAAGAGACTTGGCTGGTATTTTTACACGGAGTGTTTTTTATGGGTACAGAAATACTCGTACAAAGCCCTATTTTGCTAACAATTACATTGGTAAAAGATATTGATAAAAAGCGATTAAAAAACTCTTCAAGGCCACGCTCACTACTCAGCTCTCTTAAGTTATTAGTTTTAAAGCCTGATTTACACAATACAATTTCTAGAACACTTCTGTGTCACACTCACATTCGCACTTTTCATACAATGTTGTGTTTACACGAAGCACCTTCTTGTCAGTATTGACTAGACCTCCTTCATCATTCTCCTCGGAGATCTCAACCCCTGAACTTTGCATTGTGTCGATATCTGTGTGTAGCTTGGTTGGTTGAGCGGTTGGTTGAGAGGTCAGGTTCGGCTTGATATTCATATCACACTCACATGCACAATTCACAATTGCGGCATTAAAATACACTTTCAACCGAATAAGAGACAAACATAATAATCTTCGGGACGTGTTTGAATTGCTGAACCTCAAAAGGTAGAAAGGCGGAAGTCCATTTTCTCAATTTTGCGTTGCACACTTTTGGAATGATGTAATCATAGTCTCCATCAATTGGCATTTGACTGATGTCAACAAACAGTTATTGAAGTTCTCTTACACATTGACTCATGTCACCATTACAAATATGACTATGGAGGAAGGCTGCAGAATTACTGGTTTTTGATCTAAAAAGTCAATGAAACGGACTTCTGCCCTTCTACCTCTGAGGTAAAGAATGTAAGTGTCGTGCATCATATTGTTACTGTTGAGTATAACTAAGTTACTGACTCTGACAGCTTATGTGTGAAGATCTTGAGGTGACTGACAACTTAGAAGTACCTCTTACGTCACGAGTTTGTCTCGTAAATCACGAGAAACAGCTGGCAATCTCGCGCCAAAGATGGACACATCAAGTGTTGATACACGTGATGCAATCTAATTGTTACACTCATTGTTACTTGTCAAATGCTATTCATTTATACTTGATGTTCCATGCTTGAACAATAGCGTGCAGCAAGGGAAATAATAAGAACAAATGCAAAATTACAATATTGCACGCCAAAGTGAAATTAATTCAAGCTGCTTTCATAATATTGACATTTCTCTTATTGCGTGTGTTGATTTGGATGCATCTCAAGTGAATGAAGATGTTAATTGATAAATCTCGCCGATAATGTCATTAAGAGCTGCACTGGAAAGTAAACATCGGAGAAAATATTTCCTGTCATTACTTTTGAATCTTTAGAATGATGAAATATTATTACATAACTAATTTTTAGTCGATCTTTGTCTATAAGTTGGTGTTAAAAAATTAGTTAAATATGCTAATTAATGTTAAATTTTGTCATAATTTTAATGATTCAAAAGTATTGACGCTTTAGGAAATTATCCCCAATAATTCCTTCGAGTGAAGCCGACTTGGTTGTGATTGTTGAATTAACTCATGAGTTGGATCTAGACATGACATAACGGTACCGGGTTCTAAACCCTAGCTTTCTCGCCATTCTTCCAACACTAAAGACCCATTCACAATTGACGGGAACGATTAACGAAAACGAAGACAGGCGTAAATGTTCAACAGATTCCAGCTTTTGCGATCGCGTCGTCCGTCTGCGGCAATCGAAAGTACTTTTACATGAACACAATGAGCGGAACAAGAAGTTATTTCAGATCGCCTACCTTGTTCCTTCCCTCACCCTCTCACGGACCTTGTCCAGACGGCCGATGAGCGTGGCCGTGTCGGGAGCGATGTGCCCGCCATGTGATCGCCTACCTTGTTCCCTCCCTCACTGACCTTGTCCAGACGGCCGATGAGCATGACCTTGTCGGGGGCGATGTACCCGCCATGTGATCGCCTATACCTTGTCCCTCCCTCACTGACCTTGTCCAGACGGCCGATGAGCGTGGCCGCCTTGTCGGGGGCGATGTGCTCGCCATGTGATCGCCTACCTTGTTCCCTCCCTCACCCTCTCACTGACCTTGTCCAGACGGCCGATGATATGACCTTGTCGGGGGCGGTGTGCCCGCCATGTGATCGCCTACCTTGTCCCTCCCTCACTGACCTTGTCCAGACGGCCGATGAGCGTGGCCGCCTTGTCGGGGGCGATGTGCTCGCCATGTGATCACCTACCTTGTTCCCTCCCTCACCCTCTCACTGACCTTGTCCAGACGGCCGATGAGCGTGGCCTGGTCGGGGGCGATGTGCCCGCCATGTGATCGCCTACCTTGTCCCTCCCTCACTGACCTTGTCCAGACGGCCGATGAGCGTGGCCGCCTTGTCGGGGGCGATGTGCCCGCCATGTGATCGCCTACCTTGTCCCTCCCTCACTGACCTTGTCCAGACGGCCGATGAGCGTGGCCGCCTTGTCGGGGGCGATGTGCCCGCCATGTGATCGCCTACCTTGTTACCTCCCTCACTGACCTTGTCCAGACTGCCGATGAGCGCGCCTACCTTGTTCCCTCCCTCACCCTCTCACTGACCTTGTCCAGACGGCCGATGAGCGTGGCCGTGTCGGAGGGCGATGTGCCCGCCATGTGATCGCCTACCTTGTTACCTCCCCCACTGACCTTGTCCAGACGGCCGATGAGCGTGGCCTTGTCGGGGGCGATGTGCCCGCCATGTGATCGCCTACCTTGTTCCCTCCCTCACCCTCTCACTGACCTTGTCCAGACGGCCGATGAGCGTGGCCGCCTTGTCGGGGGCGATGTGCCCGCCATGTGATCGCCTACCTTGTTCCCTCTCTCACTGACCTTGTCCAGACGGCCGATGAGCGTGGCCTTGTCGGGGGCGATGTGCCCGCCATGTGATCGCCTACCTTCTTCCCTCCCCCACTTACCTTGTCCAGCCGGCCGATGAGCGTGGCCGCCTTGTCGGGGGGCGATGTGCCCGCCATGTGATCGCCTACCTTGTTCCCTCCCTCACCCTCTCACTGACCTTGTCCAGACGGCCGATGAGCGTGGCCTTGTCGGGGGCGATGTGCCCGCCATGTGATCGCCTACCTTCTTCCCTCCCTCACTGACCTTGTCCAGCCGGCCGATGAGCGTGGCCGCCTTGTCGGCGAACACCTCGACGTATGTCTCGAGGATCTTCTGATGGAAGGCGGGGGCGATGACTCGACGATGTGCCCGCCAGATGTCGCCGCTGACGGTGAGCAGACCCTCGTCGCCGAACACCCCGATGACCTTGTTGATGAGCGCGCCGCGACTCAGCACCACCGGGTTGCTGAGGACGGCGGCGATGTCGGTGGGGTCGCTGAGCAGGACGTAGAGGTCGGGGCCGAGCCAGAGTCGAACCACGGACCCGTGCTCCTTCATCAGCTGCGGCACACAGACAAGAGATGAAGGAGTTTTATGAACAGACTTATTGTTCAAAAGCAGATTCTGATATCTTGAAATTGCGGTAGTTTGACAGTTTATGTTCGAAATTCTATAACTTGAAAATGGAAAATCTACATTTCTGATATGTTCTAAAATTGGGTTAATTCAGTTCTTTTCTGATCATTCCATGTGTTTACGCTATTGTCATAAAAATCGTAAATTATGTAAAATCTTGAGATTATTTTACAATCTAATTAACCTGTGTATTATTGTTTCATAAACTTGTAGATGCTTTTCTATATAAAAGTATAGTTTTCTGAAAGTTCTGAATAAAGTTATAAAAGTATATGAAATTGCGAATCATTGCGAGTAATTTGAACACTTTGTGCACAATTTGGGTAAAAATCACAGAGATCTAATCAAACTGTCGAAATTCGCATCTGCCAATATTTCGTGTATCAGATGAACGGATCTTGTAACTGTCATGACATAACAAGCACACGATATGATCCTCCTTCATCTTGACGCAAGAACCAAGAACGTCTTATTGTTTCAGCGAAAGTAGCTGCACGTTTTTAGGTTTTAATGGATGTAATACTTAGGTTTATTTCAAACAAAGATCGGTTCAATATCACTCTATAAATATCAAAGTTCAAATATTTTTTGAACTAATAATGTAATTGTAAAAATTAAAGTACTAAGTGGGAAATGTAATATATGTTAGGTAATTGCCAATGTATCTTGTATGCTTGATCAGATCACATTATTTAATCGTTTATTACAGGGGTCGGAAACCGTTTTTGGTCAAGTAGACAATTTCCAAAATATTAATAAATTCGGTAATAATGGGAGCCGCAGTATCAAAATATAAAACACTGAAAATAATTAAATTGCATGACTATAGTTTATTTTGATTACTTTGTTCATTTTGATGAAGCCCCCCAGTTGTTGCCCCTCAGAGCGTTTGTTTAGAAGTTCACAAATTTATTAAATGTGATTCAGGCTTTAAAATGAAACAACTGCATCAAATAACCTTCCGATTGTTGCCCCGCAGTGTGTTTTTTTTTCAAGAATTTCGACAATTTAAAAGGGATTCGGGGTCTCCAAAAATGAAACAACTGAATCAAACAACCTTCCAATGCGGTAAAGCCGGGGTTCCGTTTTCCGTTTTTTTCTATTGACAATCACAAGTCTGCCGTGAGCGGATTATGGACTTGTGATTGGTCGTAAGAAAAAAAACGGAAAACGGAAAACGCGAAAACGGTCTATGTGGACCCAGCTTAACATTGCTAGCAAATTAAATTCGGCGTGCTTTGCTATCAGAACTATCAAATCATTATCTGACACAAAAACTGCTAAATTAGTCTATCAATCGTTTCTAATGTAGGTGGGCGTTGCCTTATGAAAGACAAAAGTATTACCATGGTTACTCCAGAATTCTTAGAAAATAACAATTTTTCATTCAAACAAATGAAATTCAGTAAGATCAAAGAAATAGCTCACACGTGTTAATCTAGTTTAATTTATCACTTGAAATAGTACAATCGATATATTTAAACTCATATAAATCATGTTTGATGATATGCTGGACAATTATTACAGTGGTACAACGAAACAAATTATATTTTGCCAGGTATGTTGCCAAAGCGTTTTACTTTTTAATGGCGTCTGTCACTGGATAGTTTCGTCAACTTAAAAAGGCTATTCCTCTCTTATGAGAAGTTAATTAAAACTGAACAATATTCAAGTAGATAGCTTAAAGCAATACTATTATTAAGGGCAATTTGTTAATTGTAAAACTGTTAAATTCTGTACGAATTCAACATTATTCTAATAATATCATGTGTACAATTTGTTGTGTATATAAGCTCTTTGGTTGTGACCAAACATTGACTTTTGTTTTATGACGTCGTAGTTTGGTCAGATCTACATTGGTCAATTGTCCCTCAGGTGTTTTCTTTTTCAGAAATTCAACAATTTTAAAGTGATTCAGGGGCTTAAAAATGGAACAACTTAATCAAATTACCTTCCAATTGTTGCCCCGCATGGTGATTTTTTTCGAATTTACCATTTTTCGATTCCAGATCTTTTTTTTTCATTATAATTAAAAAATAGTCATTCAAGAACTACTAAAGAGCCGCATGCGGCTCCGGTGCCGCAGGTTGCCGACCCCTGGTAGTGGTTAATTAATACCAACTGTTGAATTTGTTCAAGTGTTTGACAATTTTAAGTGTATTCGTTTAAAATTTGTTTATCAGTTCCAAGACCTCGAAAACGAGATCACATCTCTTGAAAATGGAAAGTAATTAATTAAAGACGTGATTATAACGGAGAGTGATGCAAATTTATAACATCGTATTAATTACATTCGCGGCATTTATTGTAAACGCCTCACACAATAAATCCAACACCCCAGTTACTCAAGGAATGCATAATGAAAAGCGTGAAGCATCCAACAACACGCCTGTTGCATGTGAGGTCACAGAAGTTGAGAGCTAAGTATTGTGTTCATCGGATAATGAGTCGATCACTTCAAGTACTGATGCATGATCCAAGTGAGAGCTCTCATCACAACATGCGTGATCGTAAAACATGCGTAGTAAACATGCGTCAACACACATCTCAACTTCTTCTCGATTGTATTGTAATTCTTGTCATAAAGAATCCAAATTAGAACTCTCTCCTCATTGAATTGATGAGCCGCGTCCTAAATAAGTAGAAGAATTAATTATTGAATCTTGATCTTACACGTAACGTAACCTATACTGTATTTGAATAACATTAACCATCTACAACAGCATGATCTGAAATAATAACTGAATTCATGGTAAATCTTGACAATTATGTCTTATGTGCTCTACTGTTTTAGAACCATTATTTTATATTCGCTCTCTTGTCAGTGTTTGTGCGATTATTTTAGTTTCATTAGTTTCGGAACAGGTATGGCTGAGTGGTAACTCTCTGAACTTGTATTCCGGAGGCCCGGGTTCGATTCCCGCGGCCGTCCTTCCTGACTGGGTTTTTTCGTGGTTTTCCCTCAGTCGACAGGCAAATGCTAGGAAGGTACCCTACTAATAGGCCACGACCGCCTCCTTCCCACCTTCCATCCTTACCTACTCTCCACCATCATCCCCCAACCATCCTCATAATCATTCAACCGTCGCCATTAGCCTCGCTGCAGAACAGTGCCACGTTAAGCCCCAGACAAAAAAAACATCCTGATATGAACCATAACCAATTTAATGGTAATTCTAGACAATTTTGTTTTTTTGTACACTACTTTGTGTGTTCACCATTTGATATTCTTATTCATGTCCTAATATACTTGGTACGCGAGTAATGTTCACTGTCGTCATACTTTTGTACACAAAAGTATGAGGGCACCTAATATAGGCCTGCAATAGCCATCCTGCCTCTGGCAGGTACCACAATAAATAATAATAATAAATACTGCAATTTGTCTAAGGTCCAAGGTGTAATCATTGATGTAACCAGCAACATCTTCCCTTCTCCCATCTCTCGGAACGAAATGATCTTGGCCGGCTGAGACGAGGTCGCTATTTATATTCTCGAGGAAATGAAGTGGTATTTAGTGGGTGTGAACTGCTGATAGTCATCAGAAGTGGCAAGAGATTTGCACGCAGACTCAATGCGTGTGCATGAAGACAATCACGAGGAAGATGTTGCGAACTGATGTGACGGAGAAGTTGCTTTTCCTGTTCCTTTTGTTTTGGAGGAAAGGTCAGAGGTTTAATCGTTGAAGTAACTAGGAGGAAAAAAGTATTTTATTTCATTTGATCAGTGAGAAAATATTCTCACGTAGAGGTCTAGCACGTATTCAACTTAAAAAAAAATTATGTTTTTTAGTTTATAAAACTAACAAATTAAAATTTTGAATCGTAATACATAAACCAATGGTATAGGTACATCTTTTATTTTCCTCCAAAAGTTAGTAAAAATAATGTAATAAAATCTTGGCTCTTCTTGACAATGAATTAATTAGTTCAAGTTGGTTCGGTATCCCCTCTTTGTCCTGTTTGAACTCACAATCAAAGTTAACAAATCATAATAAAATTAAACTATTGGTAGTCGATCGTTAAGAGGCAAACGGAAGCGAACGGGAATCGCACGGTTCGTCAGAGCGATTTTTGGAAATTTTGTCTTCCCACTAAATAATTTAAAAAAATCAGATAGTAACGACCCATAACAGCCTAATAGACTAAATAATGCCGCAAACTGGAGTTCATTATGACCTCTGGTGCGACCTCAAAGTGTTAAATACGATATTTTTCGTATTTAAGCACTAAAAAATCGTATTTAACACTTTGAGGTCGCACGAGAGGTCATAATAACCTCCAGTTTGCGGCATTATTTAGTCTTTTAGGCTGTTATGGGTCGTTACTATCTGATTTTTAAAAATTATTTGGTGGGAAGACAAAATTTCAAAAAAACGCTCTGACGAACCGTGCGATTTTTGTTCGCTTCCGTTTGCCTCTTAAACATGTTGAAATCTAAGCGTTTAAAGTTAAACTGGTGTGTTCTGTTTATCAGTGAACCTTGATTCTGAAACTTGTTCGACATTGAAATGAAACTCTTATGAAAGAGATGAGTTGCCCACGACATTTCCAAACAGCCTCCGCCTCATGAAAACAACGAGACAGGTCTTGAATCCATCGTGGAGACATCAAACACAACATGCCAATGTTTTGCTTGATGGAATCGTCTAGAATACACCTATTCAAGTGAAATTGTCTGGGACATTCTTTTGCTTTCCGCATGTTATGTATGACTGTGACATACTTGTGGGTTCATTTAACACTTAATTGATTCTTCAGGAAGGGGAAACCGGAATATAACTAATTACAGCAATTTTGTGAATTGTGAAATTGAAATTGAAATCGAAATTAAATAATATGTTATTCCTTAAAACCTCGACCTCTCGAGTATCTTCGTGAAAACGAGAATAATTTTGAAGTTGAGACCAGTGTCTTTAGTTATTGGATTGTCTTTACAATCCGGAGTAGATGATAGAATTGGCACAAACAATAGGTATTCGGCTAATGCAATAATATTTAAAAATAATAATTAGCAATCCTCCTGTAAAATGGGTGCAAGTTTGGCTCAGAGGTCTGATCATGTATTCCGGGGTTCTGGGGTTCGATTTCCGTGGCCGTCATTCTTGGGCCCTTTTTCCATAACGAATACGAAATCATTCCGGTCTGAAGTAATTTCAAACTGAAATTATTTCATTTTCTTTACAGAATAGAGGACGCGACCGCTTCTTCCAACATAATATGACACGAGTTTACTGGTCGGATGCATAAAATACCTTCATAGGTGCGACAGAAAGAAAGACGAAGAAATTTACAAAATTGCTCTGTCGTGTGAAATATTTTAGAAACCAAAAGCATTCTGAATGGTGGTCTGAACTGGAAGCCTGTTATCAACCTTTTTCAAAATGTAATTCTTTATGGAACACCATTGTACTTGCATAGCTCTTTCTAAAGCCTAATCCACACTAGCAATGCTTTGCTCACGATAATGTGACACTGCACATGTGCAGAACCAAGTTGATCAACCAAAAGTTGATATTACTTCAATGTTGACAATGTTGATCATGAAAGTTGGTCCAGCCCAGCACTAGAGAGACGCGATGTGGGTCACGGAGGGGTCTAGAAGACTCTGGTGCAGACTGCATCACCATGTGGCAGTGAAAGGAAGAGTGCAGGAAGTTAGCGCACGAGCTCGATGAGGATTCATTACGAGACGAGACAATGTGATTAGCTTATTGAGTGCACGCCCACGCCGCCAGATGACGTGCAGTCAAAACATCGCTTACGTCAATAACAACATCACACTTCCAAAACCTGTTCACATGCGGTATAATAGAACATGAAGGTTTATAACTCTAATACTTATTCAAATATGATATAATAATGACAAGGGGGTGCAGCCCCCGAGAAAAGTTGGATCTAGGTCATTCGTTTTGGTTCAAATTTTGAATAGCTATTTTGGGGAATTGTAAATTACAAAATGTTCTTTGCCTACGAGGTTTAAGAATATGTAATTTACTGATGAGCCCAATATACTCTATATAATGATATCGCGTATTTTCTGTTATGATGGTATTAAATAAACAATAGAGGATTCCAAAAAGTAAAAAATCTACGTGTAAAGTGTAAAGTAAAAGTGTAAAATGCAAAGAATACGAAACAAACTATGCAACTTTTTTTACATCATAATGTGCAGATTATGACCAAAGCTGAAGTTCAATTTATATTTAACACAATTGTCAACGTGCGGTATAATATAGCACTGAAGGTTTATAGCCATAATATTCAAATGTGATACATAATGACGACCTCTGTAATGATGGGAATAAATTAAACAATTCACGGCTACTTTCATTTCATTTGTAATTTCTGATTTTGACTACGCGTATTTGAAACTATAGTGTAAAATTACAAACATGTAAACACCTTGATAATTAATTCAAATATCATATAATTATAATTATACAAATTTGAATGTTAAACGCTGTTTTTAAAAACGTATATTAAAAAAAATCATTTTATTAATAACTAAAACGCTGTGTATTAACAAATTAATTAATAATTATAACCGGCGTGCCTGCAAAATTAACGTTGGCATTGAGGGTCATGTCGATTTAGATAAATTTTAATGCTTTATCAATATGGTAGAAACATTGCTGTTAATCAATGTTTACAACAGGAAAGGGGCGCAGGGAGCTAACTACTCACTCGCTTGAAATTCCTAGTTACGAATCCTCAACCAACTTCACCTCCTATATAATAGCGCATTGTCAAAGGAATAGAGCTGTTGAGGAGGCAGTAGGACTGCAAGTCCTGTAACGCCATAACAAAAAAATATAAAAAATAAGCTTGTTTTTAATACTTCAATACGACATAGCTAATGATTGGAACCCTGGTCCAAAAATTATTTTAATTCTTACACTTTTATATTTAATTTTCGAAGAATCCCAGATTTTAAAGAAATAGTTGAGAAGCTGTATTTAATTCAGAACTAAACGCGTTATATAAAATATTATTTAAAACAATAACTTGTTTCGAATACTTCAATAAGACATCTAATGATTATGACAGAGATCCTACAATATTAAATCAAAATTTCAAAAATGCTCAGATTGTACAAAAAATATTTTTTTGTTCGGTTCTTTTCACGGGTACCATGTTCACATGACTGTCACTGTCACACACCCCCTGACCATTACCTACCCTATTCGCACTCTTGAACACGAACTTGTTATCCCCAACAAAGTCGAACATATTCCCGACCACCGGCCTCGGCTTGGGTCCCGGCAGATCCCTGGCCGCCATCCACATCCTCCTCCTCGGCCACCACACCGCGACAAAGCCGAGGCACAACGCGCACACCACGATACCGAGCGCGACGATCATGACCGCACTACTGACATGAGGAACAGCGTCGGACCGAGCAGATCGCCTTGGCGGGACGGGAAGAAAGTGTAGTGGGGTACACGGACACTGTTACAAGATGCGTTACTGAAAGTTGATAGCGTGATTGCTGATGATTATAGGTTGGTGAGGTGTGTTTACTTTGTCGTGATGTTTCCTGGGAATTGGGTTTGTTATGCCACGGAAAGTGATATGTGGTTGAACTTGATTATGTCATTTTGAGGAATAGACGTATACTTTCCTTCGTTAGTGTATTTTTATTGGAAATTAAGGCTTTTTACTACGTCATTTAATAATTTTAACTTCCGTTCTTTTACTTTCATGACTTTTTATTTAAAAAATCGTACATTCGTAATTATTTTCATTTTGCATTTAAAATGGCAATGTACTGCAACTAGACTTGAATGATTATGATGATGGTATGTATAGGTAGACGATGAGAGTTGGTAATGAATATTGATAGATGGTGGGAAGGAGGCTGTCATGGCCTATTTATGGGGAATCTTCCCAGCATTTGCTCTCGACTTAGGAAAACCACGAAAAATCTCAGCTATGAAGGACGACCAATATTAAATTGTATATTATTTTTAACTTTATCGATATTTATCCAAAAATTGACTATGTGAATTAGTGTACCTATATCTTTATTATTGCAAAAGTTCCATGAATGAATTTTATAGTCGTAGTGGAAATAATTAATGTAACGTGTAGACTGTTTCTACCTTACTTTGCCGTCTGTGAAAGCATGTATAATTCGCTAATTTCAGCTTGTTGTTTTATAATGACCGCCTAATGTTGTATACAGTGTCACGAATTGTTTGAGCGCCTTTCCGTGAGATTCGTGACTCAAATGTCCACGACCTTAGGGAACCATTATAAAGTTCTTCCCTTTAATTAACACCGAATTGAAATCGCTAATTTCTTCTCCCGCAGTTGTTTCTCGGCAATTATCAACTCAATGGAGGAGAAGAGAGAGAGAGAGAGATTCGGTTTCGTTGGAGAGAGAATGTGAAGGCGAGAACCTCATGGCCAGGGTTCGAATCTCTTGATGTTCACGACCAAGGAAAGGAGGAGAATGTATTCGAGTTGTTTATTTGTTGTTCATGCCAACTAGCTATAAAAACACTCCGTGTAAAAATACAGGCCAAGTCTCTTCAAATAAAACAAAATAAAATAAATCTAAAAATTCAGCACTGAAAAGTAGTGATATCAAAAATGGGTCTAGTCGATACTTTATTTTAAAAGCAAAAAAACTATGGGAGGTGCAATCGTCATCTTATCAAAAATTACATTTGGGAGATTATAGTTACGTAATTATATAATTGTATTTCTATTTCTTCTAAAAACATAAAAGGCAAGAAAAAATGTCTTCCTTTTCAATGAGTGAATTGAAAACAGATGATTTCGCTTAAATGCCTGTATCATTTCCTTCAAATATCACTTGAGCATAGTTTTATCTAGATTAATGGTGATAATTGGGACTCTGTGAGATGATGTTGATGATGGTGGTATTGATGTACAGGTAAGGGTTGTAGTCGAAGAATATCAAAGTCAAATAGGCCATTTTGCTTCATCGGTCGGGTGGCAAGCTAATTTTTTTATATGTTGTTCCTAACAGTCCAAAGTAACCATCATTCAAAATAAGTCAAAATAAAACCATCGGAACATGCCCAAAAAATTCACGAACGCCAAAACGGGGGGCCAAAAACGCAAGTATTAAAACTGCTGCAGATCATTCAATTTCGGTCCAATTTTCTCCAAACAAAAACAGAAATGTTCAAAATAATATTGTTAATCTGAAAAAAAATTGAAGTTGACCAATTTTGGAAATTATATGGTCGATTTTTACAAAAAATGTACAAAACGGGGTACTCGAGGCACTTTCGTTTCTTCCTGCGTCCGAGTTATAACTCCGATTGAAAAATAATTTACATGATAAAATAGCTTGTTCTTTTGCCAACCAATTTGTCGCTTGAAGTTTGTCGGTACGCGAACTTCATTGCAATGTTTTTGCGTTTTACGAAACTACTTCGCGCTCGAAGACGAGATGTCCCCCCCTCCTCCCACGCTAACGGCCATAAGAACCCAAGGCGAGCTGTCAAGTGGCTTGCGTCGCTCAGTGTTTCGTCACTCAGTCATGTTGTTTAATCACAAATATTATTCTACTTTTAGAAATTATATATCCAAATCATCAAATAACTTATTATTACATCTACATGTTCTTAAACATTAATTACTATTTAGTTTATTATATCACCAGTAGATAATATCTCTCAAATTATCTTGTCAACTGTTTTGAACCAACCGTGTTTTTTTTATTATGTGTCATTTCTTTTTATTGAAAGTTTGTTAGTTAAAATGTATTGAAGAAGATTCCAAATATCAGCATTAAAACTGTTTAACCCTATACCTATAGTGTACTTGTGTGAAATACTTATTTTTAAATCCTAATTAAAATTTGGTGTCTACAACACATAACTTCTGTTATAATACAATAAAACGCAGAACACGGGGAAAAGTGAACAGATGGAAAATATTCTCTTCAGAGAGTAGTTCCCATTATTTCAAAATGACACATTGTGTAATTGTTTTAATTATTGAAGTATAGTAGCCTATGGGACAAAACATCCAAATGATTGTTAAATATTTATTTAAATGAGTGTGTTCCGTTTAAAATGAGTGTGAAGTATTTCTTTACGAGAAATCGAGAATCTGCTAATTACAGAATTATTCGTAAGTGCTGAAATGATAATCAATCCAAATATTAAGAAGGAACCTGCGAAATAAAAACGCGCATCCCGACTGGATTCGAATCCAGATCCTTTGGGTTACCGTCCCTATGATTAAATACACCGTCCATAAGTGAGGGATTCACTAAATTTCCACTAATTTTGTTTTTAAATGTTAGGAAAAAGATAAGATTCACTGAAGTTCTTTGTAAGATTGTTGTGGTAAGTTAGTATTATTTTATCAATTTTATCTTGTGTAGATAGACGATGGAGAACAGTCGGTAGAGAAGTGCTTCAACATGCTTCAACACACATGCACAATTACACACTTGAGTTACCCAATCAGTCCAATATGAGCGAAATGTATGTGCAATTTGTAACCGAGTAGTCCAAGATCAAATTGATAAGCTCATCTTATCACAATAAAAGAATTTACAACCCCATCGTTGAAACTTGTTGAGACTGGCATGATGATGTATTCGCTTAAATTCTGCCACATAGAGTGTTGCACCAAATATCGACTCATTTCTTTTTAGATTACATGTTATTTATTGTAGGGTGAAATTTGCAAAATATACGGAAATTATCGAGAGAGAATCTTTTACACCGCCACTAAGCAAGCGATTGTCTCAACAGATGTTTCGATCTTGGATTGGAATATTCAGGGCTTCATCTGCAGTAATGTATAGGACAAAATGAACTTCGTGGATATTTATCGTTTCGTAGGTAAGAGCTGAACCCACAATCGATTAGAAAAACCTAAAACATACAGACGAAGTTGTAATTATAATATTTTGACTTATAAAAATAATATTTTCGCTGTTGTAAGATATACCACAGAGACTATAAAAATACATCAACCCCCTCAACTCAATAGACGATTCCATAAAATATCTGAGTGGCTCTGGTTTCTGAAATAATTCATGCAGTTTGATTTCCAGATACCTGTAGTGTGTAACTCATTGTTGACACACTACAATAGGTAGGTGGAAATCATACAGCAAGTGAAATTTTTTTAGAAACCAGAGCCTATCAGATACTTTATGAAATCGTCTATGTATCAAATTTTAATTCATTTGTTGAAGCTTGTGAGCAATTCATTATTTTATAAGATAATTTATTTATTTTGTATTCGTGTTTTCATTGGCATGTGTAGTACACATGATTGATGATTGACATGTGGGCAATAAGATACTTCAGTATATGTTGGCTTATTTGAATCTTCTGGCAATAATAGCCGTACTACCGAAAAGTATAGAACAATACAAATTGCACTTTCTATGGCCAATAATCCGAATGAGACCACTAAAATCCTTCTTAAAAATAAAATTCTTAGATTCTTGATATTCTTAGATATTCTTAGATTCTTAGATAGCCGTACCACCGAAAAGTATAGAACATTACAGATTGTACTTTCTATGGCCAATAATCCGAATGAGACCACTAAAATCCTTCTTAAAAATAAAATTATTAGATTCATTAGATTCTAAAAAAATCATTCCTTCTAAAATTGGGCATGTATTAATAATTTAATTTCCCATTTTGAAATTTTATTTAAAACACAAAATAATTTGACATACAAAAAAAAGTATGTACAGTGTTAAATGTGCAGAATAACATCAACTGTAGGTAAAAGAAATACACTAGCATGTGCCCTGCATGTAAAGTGTACTTCATGACAATGTTTCAGGTAATATAAAAAATAAAAAAACGATTATTCAACACTTGAGAAAATAAATTCACATATCTCACACCCCGTGGCCACTGTTCTGTGATATACAAATAATTTTAAAAGATAATTTGGCAATACACTGAGTTTTATAGATTAATTAAATTCAAATAATGAACGTCTAATGTTCAGAATCACTATCAATACATTCACAAAAAGTGTATTATTATTATACACCCAAGTAAGTATCTACTAATTTCACGTAAGTTATGTGTTATTAATCACCCATGAAGAGACAAAGCAATAAACGCGATACATAAACTGTCCATGACGCAAGCTACTTCAGAGCTCGCATTGGGTTCTTATGGCCGTTAGCGTAGGAGGAGGGGGGGAAATCTCGTCTTCGAGCGCGAAGTAGTTTCGTAAAACGCAAAAACATTGCGATGAAGTTCGCGTACCGACAAACTTTAAGCGACAAATTGGTTGGCAAAAGAACAAGCTATTTTATCATGTAAATTATTTTTCAATCGGAGTTATAACTCGGACGCAGGAAGAAACGATAGTGCCTCGAGTACCCCGTTTTGTACATTTTTTGTAAAAATCGACCATATAATTTCCAAAATTGGTCAACTTCAATTTTGTTACAGATTAACATTATTATTTTGAACATTTCTGTTTTTGTTTGGAGAAAATTGGACCGAAATTGAATGATCTGCAGCAGTTTTAACACTTGCGTTTTTGGCCCCCCGTTTTGGCGTTCATGAATTTTTTGGGCATGTTCCGATGGTTTTATTTTGACTTATTTTGAATGGTGGTTACTTTGGACTGTTAGGAACAACATATAAAAAAAATTAGCTTGCCACCCGACCGATGAAGCAAACTTCGTTATTTGACGAGATAGCCGTCTGATAATCCTCGACTATTGGCGATGTGCAGGAGGCGGTCCGCGACTAAATGGAAGGAAGGCCGCGGATCGAATGGCCTCGAATTTGACGTGTCATTAAGAAATGTCCATTGATTCTTTACAAGATGCATGATGGCGTCACTGACCTTTGCGATTATCATGAAGCGGGTGAGCGAGCGTTATGATGCCACTTTTATATACGCCACTTTCACTGTTTTCAAACGATCTGCAAATTTGCACACAATTAATGTCGTACTGTCGTTACTCGTATAGCTCTCGAGTAAAATCCTTTGTCGATAACAAATCTTTTGTCAGAATGCAGTTAAAATCTTGTATGATTTAAATGAAACCAATATTATATGATTTGTTTTTTATTTTTGTACGAAATCTGTTTATAACATAAAGTATTATTAAAATTTTATGAATTTTTGACATGTCAAAATTGGACTAGAAATGGAAATCACCACTAAATCTAATGGCTTTTGTTTGCGATGCATGGTAGATAAACAACTCATGGGCAGCATAATTGGTGCTCGCTTACCAACGCGTTTCACAGAGCGTATTCCTAGTATTGTAACAGATATTACGTGTTGGTTGCTGTTTGTGGTTGGGTGTCGCCAGTAGCAACTGCGAGACAAAAGTCGACTTGTTCGCTCGCTTCTCTCCACTTCATTCAACGTCTGAACCTCACTTTCAACTTCGCAATCAGACGAGTAATCAAGCTTCATTTCTCCTGACAAAAACTTGCAATAATTGACAATAATCAAAACGTTGTTTTTTGCGGACCAGACAGGTTGCGTGGTTCCTTGTTTTTTCAGTTGTGTTTGACGCCGCACTGTCATATAACTAGGCTAATGGCGAGGGACGAATGATTTGGAGGTGTGCATAAACTACGTCACTCGTCAGGGGGACCAATATGTGACATAGTGTGATAGACGGGGGGGGGGGGGGGGGGCAGATCCAGTAGGATTTAACATTTTGATGCAGTCATTGTTTAAATTTTAGTTGTTAGAATTTTGTTAAAGTTTATGAAAAATTGATAAAATTCGAGTTTGGAAATAGATATAGCTTTGTGTTGAACTTTTAAGGGGTGAGAGAGGTGGGGGGGGGGGGGGGGGGAGCGAAAATCGTGTCACAATGTGAGAAGGGGGTGGGGACTGGGGAGTCACGTAACACACTTTTAGCATTACACCCTTATATGCACAGCTCCTTGTCATGAATGGTAGGGAGATGATGATGAATAAATGGACGGTGGGAAGGAACAGGTCGTGGCCTATTAGAATGGAACCATCCCAGCACTCGACTGAGTGAACCACGAGGAAGTGTCAGCAAGGAAGGACGGTCTCTGGAATCGAACTCGGAATGTCCGAGGGTTCAACGTGCTCTCTGTCCTCTCTATGGGGCGATATTAACCCCATCAATAACCCCGCTGCATGTGCAGGCGATGTCCCTGACCACCGGCATTGCAACTGACCACTGCAAGTTTAATTTCATTCGCAGTCACTTGTGTGTTTCATTGCTTTGCATGCGGGAGGTGGGCTCGTGGCAGGGGGGGGGGTCCTGTCCTCCCCACACCCGGTCAAAATAAGCTATGAAAATTGTGCCAATGTGAATTGAAATTGTCTAATGTGGTTTCAATTATCTACATTTTTACAAAACTCTTTAGAAATCCATGTAAAAAACTCAAAAATTTCCTGGTGCTATCCCGTTGTTTTTGTACATATTACTTATGAAAAAAATATGTGTAGGTTGTCTCTTTTAGATTACAACAGATGCTGTGCTTTGATTACGTTTTTTGTGTATTTGTTCCCACATTAATTTTGATTTGCCCCCCCCCCCCCCTCACCACCTAATAAAGATCTGCAAACATCTTTGGTCATAAAGAGGGGAAGCTATGTGAAGGAGGTTTTCGTGTCCATTATTTGTGTTTGAATTACAATAAGTTGCGTAGAGCCTACACTTATATCGTTTGAGGCATCCACAATTCTTTGAACTAAAATAATATACAGCTTCGGTCTCCATTTGAACGATTTGCTCTTTAGACTCTACTACTTGTTACGAGAACAAAAGATAATTTCAAGTGAATTTGACATCAGTGAGACGGTCAATTGTCATGCGCTATGCGTTCTGTCCCTGCATCGATGATTTCTGCGTAGAACATTAGCGAGAGTTTCAATCGAATAAGAATTCTAATTTAATTAGTAATAAATAAATGATGCATTGACATGATGAGGCAATTTGCCACTAGACGCTTGTGCTTGCTGCATTGTCTATGTGAAAGCCGCGGCTGGTGTCCATGATGTAATGCGGGTTGCATTGTGTGTTGCGGGCTGCCTACATCTCCAGGCGACGGCATGGGAGGGAGAGGTGCTTCCAGCACATAATGAAACTCACGTTACTTTTCATTACGTCTCACCCTGGAAACCTGTTATTTTATTTAGTTAATGTGCGCATTTTCTTCTAAACTGTCTTAAAGAAAGGGTTACGGCCATGGTGCTAAGATTTATTTAAATAATTCACACCAATGTTAATGAAACCACACCACATTACAATACAACCAGCATAACAACCTTGACCCTAAGAGTATGATGCAAATATAATAATCTCGATTGAATTCCACTTTTACCCCACCAAATCAGCTCATATTTGCAGTGCAGTGTTGCCATATTTATTTATTATCATCAGTCATCAATTTTTACTTATTCTTCTTATTTGAACGAACCTTATATTTTCGAACGGCAGTACTCTATTTTCAATATTTTGGCATTCCTCTTAAGTGGGTATTACACTATACAATTGTATAGACAGTTGATTGGACAATTTCAATCATAAGCCAATTGGATTTCAGAGTTTCATGCAAAACAATATTTCATTGGCTAGAATTGCAAATTGCCCAACTTGAATTGTATAGTGTAATACCCACTTAACGGATTTGAGCGCATTATTCCAGGACGATTTCGTGTCTCCCTGTGTTAGTTAGCCAATGGGGTAAAAGTTGACTTCAATCAAGAAAATACATTGTATCATACGGTAAGGGTTTATTACGAGCCACGTGTAATTCTGTAATAATCAGATAATTTTAAGTTTACAGCATGGTATGAATTACAGCTATTTCTAATTCTTATGACGAAACCCTGATTTCGTTTTCAAGCTAACACCTTCAAAATTCATATTTTCCATTCCTGCGCTGTATGAACCAACCCATGACATAATATTTTGGAGTTTAACAACCCCTCCCCCCCCCCCCCCCCGTGTCTAAAAAGTCAACACAACTCTTGCATTGCTCTTTCAGTTGGTTTTAGTAGCTGCTCTCTCGTGGCGTCAAATGACTTACACTTTCATACAGGTTTTGTCGTTACAAAATAACACTTAATTGTCTAATGTAAACAAATAATAATAGGGTCCATTTGCTTACACAATCACACAGTCGTAGGCATAAGTTGAGTATTTATAAAAACATAAAAATAAATTATTATAATTTTCTGTACTTTTGAAACTAATAACGAAGGAAACGTGACATTCAAAATGCTCGTGTTCGAATCTTTCTGTTGGTAATATTTTTGGCATTAATATTATTTGGACAAATTCGTCTTAAATTATCTATTTATTAATTAAAAACATGACTAAAATGTAAACCTGCGTGAAAATGTACATAGTCATGAAAGTTTAAAAACATGTATAACGACATGTTGGAATCAATGTATTGTCCAGCCCTGGTTGTCAACAAAGAATGTCGATACTAACAGGCATCTGTAGTACCGGCCAGCAGGCGTCGTTTACAAGGCGTCGTGACGCCATGACAAGTTCGACGCGTCAACTAACTATATCACTGCATCTGAACATCTTACTGATCTGATCTGACTGAGATCTGATCTGTTCACATTTCTACACTCTGATTTTACAAAAGCTAATTTGTGATTTTACACAAAATAAACCATTTGCAAATATGAGAGGTTTTGACATTTTTTATTTTCACACAAGTAGAAGAAGTTGGACTGTTGTTACACAGTAGCTAGTAATGAGCCTATATAGTGTGGCTTATGGGTTTTACTTTTTTATATGTTTTATTTCGGTTTAGTGCCACACTAAGTTGAATTATCTCTATAAATTAAACTCTTACAATCTTGCAGAAATGTAATTAGCTACAGATACAGATAGCTACAGATAGCTATAGATACTCCCTTGAACTAGACACGGAAAAGGAAGGGCTTGTGACAGTTTAGGGATAGTTTTACAATACTCTGCTAAAGTTAGTAGTTCTGTGTACGGTCACTGGATGTCATTAATTGTTTTGTTGCCATAGCAATACAGTCCTAATCAACTGTTTAAAATTTAGCAGAGAACTACTAACTGAATTTAAGCCCTTCCCAATCAACTGTCCTGTGATGTACTTTATTAATATTATTTTGTATCACTTGACTTTTATATCCATAACATTAGAACAAAATTGTTTCGGATAATGTAAGTAAAAAGTTTGTAAAAGTGCTGCTATCTATTATTTCTTTTACTTCCCATTGTTTTCTTCGAGTCTTCTAGCTTGCTTCACGACCTCGTCACTGTTCTATAAAATACAAATCAGTGGTGGAAATAATAGTTACTCTTGACATTTAACTGTCAAAAAAAACACGCCGTTACAAAAGTCAACAACAAGCGCTTAACACCCGGGGTTTCACAACCGCATACATTGTTGCCGTTTCCTCTCTGACAGTTCAGTTTGATTGATGTCAGCGCGCTGTGAAAAGTGGCAACACTGTCAGCGTCACGTGTCCCATAGTTTGACAGCTGATTAAAGTGTCAAGTTAACGCGACCATTAGCGGCGAGTTAAATGTAACGGCTAATTAACAGCAGCGTTAGTGATGATAATTGCGAGTTATTCCGCGAGTGTCATGATATTTCAGGTTTAATGTGAGGTGTAATGCATGACTAGGAGTATTTGAGAGCAGAGTAATTAGAACTTGTGGCTGCATTCAAGCGTAGTAAACAAGCCGATGGATTTATTTGTATTTCCTCTTCCTTTGTTAACTGTGGGCCATTATTACGTTAATATTAAAGGTAACCTATGATTTAGTACTACAATTTCCGCAAATGTATAGCTAAAATTTCAAACAAGTGCAAAATAGAAAGAAATTATACGGGCATTGTTATTATACTCTCTAATTTTAAAATATAAATAAAAATAAAAAAAAATCTTAGTAAATAAAATCTTCATGCTGGAAGATTGATACAAAAATGAGAGTATGTTACTTGTTATAATACAAGGTAATTATATTATTACAATAAGCTAAAATATCCATAGAAATCAAACAAAATATATTTTATATTTCAAATTTCTCTTCTATTTCAACAGCTATTTTTTGGCTATTTTTTTTGTCTAATTTAAAAAGTAAGTATTCCAAGACTTGAAAAGATGATACAAGATTGTTGATGTTTTATAGCTATAATAAAATATAAACATTACTTCAGGCTGAAAAAATAAAAAATTCAAGTAATTGTAACTCAAAATTTGCAGTTTGCTTACGAAATTTGTTATAATATATCTAAAACACGCTTCTAAAAGTTTCAGTGGAGTCTTGATATACTTTTTTATTTTATTATAATTGTTTTAACGCCGCACTGTTTTGCAACAAGGATGCAATGTCTTGTCTATGACGATGAGGGGATAGACGGTGGGTCGTAGCTTAATAGAAGGACACCTTCCCATCATTTGGCTCAAGCACGAAGTGAGCAAGACTGTTTGTTTCGCACATGTACGAGCTTCTTCACGCATAGCATCTTTGCACCGTGCAGGAGCTGGTAATAAAGCAGATGATTGCTGTTATAAAGTCAATTGATGGGCGCGGACTGACATGAGATATTGCCGGTGTGAAGATATGACGTCACTGTAGGGAGTGACGTCATCATTGCACTTTAACACGAGCACACTTGGCCGAATAATAAATGATTGGAGAACAATTTTGAATTAATTTTTGAATGATTGAACAATCAATGCTTGTAATCATCATTGAAATGAGATCTTATCTGCTAGAGTGAGACAAGGAGATCCTTGTGACTTCTGACGGTGCGATATATTTTTCAGTCAATCAGCGATCATTTTTAGTTGTGCCAAGTGTACCGAACAAACTGGACAACCCCATGGTATCTACCAGAGGTCGAAGCATCTCCAGTTTGTGGCATCAAATTATTTTAAATTTAAACAAATCGCAATTATAAATTCGATATTAATTCTGTGTCTCAGACGTATAGAGAGGCGGAAGTCTGTTTTCTCGATTTTGGGATGACGTAATCTGCAAGCTCTATCAACTGCAATTTGACTGATGTCAAGAAATACAGTTACAATGAAGTATTCACTTACAAAAATTACTCATATCACATTTACAAATTATAGATTAGTGAACCCAGAAATACAATTTTATGAGCTCACCTCAAGAATCATTGTAATGGACTTCCACCCTTCTACCTCTGAGGTATAGAAGTAATTTCACATACGCTAGACCTCTGAGGATGCACTCCTGTCTCTCTCATTTAATTATCTTACTAAACATTACAAAATACATTATTTATTTAAAAATAAAATCAACCTATTCCTTTTCTATCAACCTATCAACCTATCAATGCTTCAAATTGGAGACCTCTAAAGCATTTCAGTCGCTGGCAAAATAAAGTTTAGTGACTACTATCTTTGCATCTGACGAGATGTTTTTAGAACGCTCGAAAAATAATAACATCAACTCGTAGATGATGTCTACAAAAAAATGCTCTTCAGCATAATTATTGATTCCAATAATATTATGTTCATAATATTTTTAAGCACTTTCTCCGAATGACTTTTGCACGGAATTGAGTTAAATGATGCTGGACACGTGACCATCAACTTTTCCCGCTCGAGTGGGCAATCAATAGTTTACTTGTTCCAGTTCGTGAGCACCTACATATTCCGCGTACAATTCATAATACACGTATTTGTCTATTTGTTGTATTGAATTGTCAAATTCATATTCCTTGCATCTACGCTACTGTATCATATTCGTGAATAGAAAAGAAACTGAACTATATGGATGGAATGAAAATATACATAATAATTATTTGAAAAAATATGTTATTACATATAATTATACTAATTTGAAGTATGCTTAACATGCATTATATTCTTTTCTTAGTGTAATCGCTCTATAGGAATTTATTTTCGTTCCACACAATTTAAATATATCAAAAAATAATTTTGCACATAATTACATATGTATGTAATCATGAGAGCATATTAAAACCATTCATTGAATGATCGAAAAAATCATATTTCAGCTTATTACAAATTCTATGCCAATGCAGTGATGAATCTGTTTGAAATTGTGTAAATCCGAATCGCAAATTTTTGCGAGCATATTGATCGTCTTCCCAGTTACAATATGAAGTCGATACGGAAACGACTTGTCGATCAAACAAATGTATAATTATATTTAGGTCTGTTCGTTTTGCTTACTGCACTTTACTGCTCACTGCAAATCTGTTCGTTTTGCATCAAACTTGCTATTCCGTCACTGCGATTGTGTTCGATTTGACACTGACAGTAGCTGCGCAGTGACTGCTCTTACAGCTGGGTAGGGAGGTGATGTAAATGCAGTAACTTTGCAGTAGGCGGCAAAATGGCGGACGTTTGAAATGTCAAATGTGTTTATTATGGATGGATAGTGAAAAACGCCTAAGGAGGAGGGAAATGAGTATTTGTTTCAGAGTTTAGTTTAGTTATATGTTATGAAATGATACATATTTATATAAAAATGCATTGGGATTAGACAAGAACTCTATTAATGCAGAACATAACCTCACTTATTTGTACATTCTTCCCGCCAAATTCACAAACCTCTCAACCAATAGGAAAAGGCCAGACTGCCATCCTGCTGCAAATGCGTTCGATTTGTGTCGGTACAGTAAGCTACTGCAAGAGTTACCATGGGCCTACTATAAGCTGCTGCTACTGCAACTGCAGTAAGCAAAACGAACAGACCTATTGATATACGAGTCCGAATAATTTCCCATTCAACTGGAACACACCACACGAAGATTGATCGCATGTTTATTTGCCTCCATTCCTCGCGTAACGACTCATTGTCTGACAACGGGGTTAACGACGCACGTGGATACGATTATAGTCAGTATTGGCGTTCAGTGATGATTTCAGGCATGTCTCGGGGGGCAGTCCCCCCCCCCCCCCCCCCCCAAGCCCAGAGACATAACAATGCTATAGAAACAAATTCTTAAATTTTGTTTATTCATTAGAAAGCACATTGCCAAAACATCAGGAAGGGGGGGGGGGGGATGGGGGGGATCATCCCCCCCACTCGAGCAAGCTGACCCCCCATTCACCATACAAAATGTTGTTTAATGTCCAAGAATCACTTTAAAAAAAAATTAATTCTAAAAAAAACGCCCTGCGGGGAAAAATAGGGAGTTATTTGTTGTATAATTTGAGCAGTTTAGCATCCCAGAATCGATTTTAAAATGTTTATATTCGAAAAAATGCTCTGCGAGGCAACAATTGCATTTTTTTGCTTCTTTAAATTCTAAAAATCGCTCTGCGGGGCTAAAGCTGGGGAGCTTCGCCCCCCAGACCCCCCTTCCGGATGTCGCAGCCCCCCCCCCCCCCCCCCCCCCCCCGGATAAAATGTCTGAAATCATCACTGTCGGCGTTGCATTGCGATGAGCGACGACGCAATACAATGGAGTGTGTGTGACGGAGAGATGCGAGACTTGGGCGATGAAGCGAGAGGAGGATATGTCATTGTCAGCAGTACGCTTCGTGGCGCATCGCTCACGATCTGCCACCTTCCTACAGGCGCCATGCAGACATGGGAGATGAGGTAACGCTCTGTGTAACGCGTTGATAAGCGAGTCTTCGTATTACATGCGAATTGATATGTGTGTGTAAGTTTCTGCTCTACTCCATACGGTGCGGATCTTTCAGCGCATGAGAGCAAATGCCAAAATACAATCGCCAATAAAATGCTGTTTAAAACAGAATATACATTTCAAACAGAATATAGTTTTTTCGCTGTCGCTGTTCAACCACAGAAATGTGGATATTCTTTGCTCCTCTATTGTTATGGAGTGAGGTGGAGGTAGTGCCAGAAAAATAGCAAAAATTTGCGTGGAAAATAGGTATTTCAAACAGAATATAATTTTTTCGCTGTTGCAAATTCCGTGACAAACAGACCTGAGAGGGAGGGAGCCTAAACGAAATGTGTCAAAGTAGCAGGGACATTTTATTTAAGAAATTTTATAAATATTTCTAAACACGCATAAAATGATCATAAGATTTTAATAATGCTTATAAAGTCAACGACAGACTAGTCTAAAAATTTACAAAACCACCTAAAATTTAGGTCCCAATTACCATGCAAAATTTGAAGTTGGTCGGTCAACCGGTTCATGTAATTTTCAGCCAATCACAGGATATTGTCCAAAAACTATCACGTGACGGAACATATGATGACGTAACATAGTGTCTTCAAAATTAAGATCGATTGGTTGAATCTTAGATGATGAAATGTGTGACCTGGGCAGTACATGGCAAAACACAGCCAAACAAAAAGAATCCAAAAAGAAAGTGCCATAATAGTCCCATAAACGCTCGCTTAATAAATGTTGAAACTCGAATGGCCGCAATTATTTGCTTTTATCTCTGGTCAGCGGTTGAATGGGCAGAGCAATGACACGACTAGAGTATGATGGGTTCGACATGATGCTGTGTCATGGACCAAATCTCTGGTCAATCCAGTGAGGGTCATTCTTCAGGTGAAACGCACTTTTATGCAGCGAAATGATGAGTCATTTCACATCAATGAAAGTCTATGGCCTCAAAAGTAAATGAAGGAAATCATAATTTTGTCAAGTAATGTTTCAACTTCCTTGGATCTTCATTGTTAAAAATACTTTCAATTTTGATTGCAAGAAATATCACGATTCAATAAGAGAATCTCGTATTCTCAAGAGGAAATTCAAGGAACTGTAACTTTAACTTTAATTTAACTTTTTAAATGTATTATTTGGTACGTATATTTTTAAATAGAAGTGTTCATGGAATACGGCAGTTTCTCCAACATAAGTTGCTCAAAGATACTTGTACTACATCTGAAAATAATTATAAAATTTGAAAAGGAATATTACAAATTCAAAAATGTAAAAACAAGTCATATTCCATCGCTGTCCTATATTCTTGACTGAGACTTTTAGCGTGGTTTGCCTCAGTCAGTGGCAAGTTGGAATGACTGTCACCTTCTCATTCCATCCAAACATAATAACATCATCATAGTCTTTCTCCCGTCGCCATCAAATGCGACAAATGCATGCGACACTAATTGAAAAATAACATTTGCATTTGCCAAAAATGAGTTCCCTGTAAATATTATGATAATTAATTACATTTTAATTACAATGTGAAGTGGATTCCTGCTTCCTTTCCATCACGTTTTATTTAATTTCAATTCGGAATGATTTCATTGAACAATCCTCTCGTCCGGAGCAAGCAAAACAAGTGTCGCCATCTGTGAGCGGACAACGAATACATAATTCCCTCGACAACGCCAGAACTAATCAAATATTCAATCTCATTCCACTTCACTTCTGCAATTCACAAGGAAAACTAGCTCAACAGTGCGGGACATGGACATGGAAATGCATACTTTTATTTGAAATTATCTCGTGAACTTTTTTAGCGTCGAATTTCAGAGTTTACAAAAATAAAAAATGTAATTCGTGAATTGTAATTTTACATTACAGGGATAAACGAACCGTGTAAAGGAATATTGTCTATCATATAATTTTTAAATAGATTTTTCTTATTTCAGATTCAACTTTGATTGATTTTTAGTGGTACTAAATGCAACTACACTAATGGCGATATATGAATGAATCTTTGATGACCTATTGTTGTTGATGATTATAGGGATGTTGAAGACATATCTTCTTGTGAATAATTTGAGATAATTTATTACCAAAATGTTAAGTCTTTTAATTCTGGGAATTTGAGAGCATTATCCAATCGAATTGTGGAAGTAGCAATTGCTTGAATATTAAATTTTGGTTGATGAAATTATAATTTTTATTTGGATTAGTAAAAAATAAGCCAAAAAATTTGAAAAATAAGTGCTTAAGCGTACAGTAGAGAGACGGTGGGAACAAGAGGGTTGTGGCCTACGAGTAAGGAACCTTCCCATCATTTGCCTCTCGACTAGGGAAACCACAAAAAGAAACTTCAGTCAGAAATGACGCCACCGGGGATCGAACCCAAAGCTTGATCCATATTTCCTCTATTTGTATTGATATATTGTCTTTTGTTTTTGCAGGTAAGACCGTGAGGCAAAGTTCGCAAGTTATCATGAACATGGGGATGAGGTAAGGGACCATTGAACAATTGCTAATAGTTTGATAACAGAAATCAAAGGTATTAATCTTCATTGATGAATATCGAATTAAACATTCACAAGACATTTTGACAGCAACATCTGTTTGTGATGTAAAATCCATCTCCGAGTTCAGACACATCTCAGTTTCAAACACATCTATCATTCTGTTACACAATGTATGTAGCTACACGAACTTCCCTATTATCTGCGAGCACACAGAACAATAAACTTAGTATCGACAGGTTTATGTAGTCACTGCGTTGCCAGACGATATGCAAGTTCTATGAAACTCGAGGCTCGAACTCGGGTCTTGCAGTTGAGTTGCTTGACGGCAGATGGCGCTGAATGCAATGTGCCGGGGGCGTTGCTTTGGAATTGTAATTAACTTAAACCATATTTAGAGTATGTCTATATGTTTAGATATCGCCTCAGATATGCAGGAACTTAGTGCGACAATTCAGCCGTTAGATCGGCAAGATACACGGGGAAATAATAGGATGTTGTATTTTGTAAATTGTAATGTGTACAGCCGCCTCTATACTCGTATATGGTATCATACTCGTATGTTGTGATAAAACCAGTTAAATGTTCTGTTTACAAATCAAGCAAGTTATGCAACCAATACTACGTCTGCGTACGACTGGTAGCCGCTTTAAGGGGCAAGCTTTTGCATGACATTGAGGCGTTTGTACACCGTACGACTTGGCTGGCGTGGGGCGACTGCTCCACTAGATACGGGTTTTATAGTATCAGGACTAAAATCTCATAATATGTATGTTATCAACATTATAATAGTTGTACAACATGAGTACATAAATGTACATACCAACGGCTGGTGTAATGGATACCTCGGTTCTCGTCAGATCACCGAGGTTAAGCAACATTGAGCGCGGTCAGCGATTGGATGGGTGACCATTCAACTCTGCCTTGCCAGTTGCTGCCGTTGGGCCAGAGAGAGTGGGGTGTTTGGGGGTTAGTGACGACCTCCCTCCACCTGTTATCAGTCTCTCGACGGCGCGGGTTGTGGAGGCTCGTGCTGTGAATGTTACACCGTCCTTCGGAAGGGACGTTAAGCCGTTGGTCCCCTTGGTATCTTGCGTCAGGAGTAGGCTACATGCCGGTACCGGGTTTCCTCTCCTCCCTTCTCTATATTACATTCTCACTTGTGGGGCCTCGGCTCCGTTGAGAATATAGAAGAAATATAATAATAAACGAGCTATTGTCAATTATTACATTTTAAACAATTGGATGAAATATTATGTTTTGCTATTTAACACTTTATTAATTAGGCCTATATCTAAGGTCTTGCAAGGGCAAGATTCACAAATCAGTAACTTCATGACCGAAAAATCTAATATTATTCAGCTAAATTACCATGTCTTACAGACGTATCTTTATGAATTTAATTATACAGATCCCCAAACAATGATAAAATACAAAGTTGGAATACATGCTAATATCATGGTAAAAAGCTATTTGTAGTTGACATTTTGTGAATCCAGCCCCAGCCGTATAAACGCGTCGTCAGCGAGCACGGGCAACAGGCACGTAATCCAACTGTATTCCAGTCAGCATTGCTTGAGACTTCACATCTCCTTGCAAGTTGCAGTCTAATTGATTTAATATTCGCGACTGAAACACATCGCTTTCCCAGCGGAGTTATTAACTCAACATATCTTCCATCTCCGTGATTAATTCCACTCCTCCAGGCATTCGATTCAGTCCCATTGATAACACTGCTTACATTTACTCTTGCCTCGTTTAATTACCAGCAATTACAAGAAGCAACGCCCTGATATGCGTCGAATATAGCGATTGATTCCGTGCAAGGCGCCGGTCTAAATCTGTCTGGAACTAAATAAGGCTCTATAGACTGTCATCCATCATTATTCCTTCATAGAAATCAGTGTTATTGTCTCATTGGTCTGCCGGTTTCAATAGGTAATGGATATTCGATTCGCTACAGATTTCACGAGGAGAGAGAATTGTGGTCTGGCGAAGAGATTCTGGCTGTTCCATGGAGTCAAAACAATAACAGAAGGATTATAAATATTTGTAGAGGATGATTCAATTTTAATTAATTGGAATTGAGAAGAGAGAAATTCTGAGATAGTTGGGAGTGACTTTAAGGGAAAAATTGCAAGATTAGGCAAACCACGAATACCGTTATAACATACTCTGAGAAAAAAATCGTTGCTAAATCGTAAAAGAAAGTCGTTTCAAGGGAAGGAATGCCACTTAAGCCGTCATTTTTCATATAGTGACCGCCATCGTTAAAGATAGAAAAGTTATAAGCTTAAAATTTTTTCAATTATATTCTTAATTATTTTGAAATCAGCTCATACATTTTTGGAGATAAATTTGTTCAAAGAAATGTTAAACGGATTTCAAAAAGTATTACGTTTACTACAATTCATTCTCATTTCAATATAATTTCAACCTGAAACTGTGGTCACAAGCACAAATAAGAAGAGATCTGCTTTGGCGTTCCTTCCCCTTAATTCGGGCAACTATGTATCTGATTTCAGTAGGTATTTATCGTAGCACCTATTATTCTGTTTTGTATTATGCGGACGTGATGTGCTATAGTTTCATATCTAATACTAGTAATCAATATCAAATGTTGATTACTTTCATGGGCTTGTCCTAAACGCTTTGAAGCACGTTTACGTTTTGACAGTTCTTCGGCCTGTTTCTTTTCATCGGCTGTTTCTTTGTTGCTTGATGCGTGGATATTTTCCTGTGTTGTTCGCTAATCGCTGTTTAAAGCGTTGCCCGTGTTGCTATGAGTCACGTGTTCCACTGAAAGTTAATTAATCTTAGGGGAAATTACCGAGAAAGGTTTTCCAAGGCTGGAATTCTGACAGCAAAGTTTCAGTGCCAAAGAAACATTCTGCAGTTTCTTACTCTTGGTTCAAGACACTTTTTGTCAGAGAGAAAACTACATTCGCAAATTAGATAACTTTGAAATTGTTACTCTTTTGGGTTTTATTAAGAAAATTGTTATACATGCAGTGTAATGAGATACATCCATGATTTGTTTCCCACTTAAGGTTCGGATTTAATTAATCAGTACACATTACATTGAAAGCTTCACAGTCTTGACTTTATTGAAAAACACCACCTGCTATTCAGCAAGCTTCGCCTGAACGTATAGCTTGAATAGTTTGAAGAAGCTTGCTGAAGCATGTGAATTATTGAGTTTTTCAATAAAAGTAGAGTTTAGTGAAAAATTCAGAGAGAGATACGAGCTTGAGTCAGAATGATAAGACGAGATTTTCAAACTACCATTATAATTTGGTAATTTCTCGTCTTGCAAATAACAGAGGTCCCGGTTTTCAACCCTTGTTGAAGTGAATATAATTGTGCGATTGCACTTCCCTTCAAATCAAATCATATTCTTATAATAATAATACTCGTCCTCAAGTGCGGTAAATTAAGATCTTTTACCATATTCTCTATATACGGTTTCAGCAAATTCAATATGTTCAAGCGTTACAGCTCTCTAGAGTAATACAAAACATTCATCATCGCTTTACCTACTGCATACAAATGACTTCCCCAAAATATAAAACTCAATATCTCTTCTTCATATTTTCTCTATGAATTCCATGGTCTTGTCCACTGATTGGCTGCGACCATGTGTGGTTCTGATTGGCTGGATATTTAACAGCTAGTGACACTAAGTGACAGGTAATTAACGAGCCTACACTGACGTCACTGACTGACGCGAGGCATCAGTCTTGGCTGATCTATTGCGCAGCGTGTACTTGTCAGATGTCTGCCTTCGCCTCACAACCAGACATATTTCACACCACGAGTCGCAGTCAATTTAACCGAACATCCATTCTAGTCACTTCAAGAGCTTGGTAATATTTTAAAATACTAACATTATTTTGAACTTTTAAACTTTTAACTCAAGAAATTAAAGGCTATTCTTTTATAACTCTGCTAACTTTTAAACGGTTGATTAGGACTGTATTGTCATGGCAACAACCAGTGTTATTCCTAGAATGACTGTGTTAAGTCAATTACTTGTTTTAGCAGAGTATTGAAAAACTGGGCATTAGTATTTTTACCAATGAAGAGTTGTGAAAAATATCACATCTAAAAATCTGAGAAGAAGATGCAAAATGTGAGACTAAAGCCAGATGTTTTTGCTCGTAGGTACAAGAATATTATTATATTTTTCTCGTCCAAGAGTAGTAGATAATTATGTAAAATTTAATTCGAGGAATGTGTATAGAGTAAAATGAACGTAATTTCTGTATCTCTTGTACATAATATTAGCAAAAGAATATACCAATCAAATTAATTCATATTAATGAATGAATTGAATAAATACTCATTTGATTCCAAGTTTATATTATCTCAAGTGCTCTAAGTATACATTAGTTACTTGAATGCGACTTTTTTAAATGAAATATGAGAACAATAGTATAAAATATACTTTCTCCACATTTATTGAATAGGTATGCAAAATATTTACTAAAATAGTAAGTTGACTCATCTTCCAGAATCACTAGGATTTTTTGGTAAAATATTTTGGACAATTATATTTTTTATTAAATGAGACATATGTAAATAGTTCCAGAGTTACAAAATCTCCTCAAAAGATTTGTGTTATTTTTCACAAAAGTTTTTACATCTAAAATTACTGTTCTTCGTGGGAGTCGCCAAAATACGAGATTTTTTTTCCATAGCACAAATTCAAAAGCATTTTCTGAATGTACATGTAAAATGTGGGGAAACTAAGCATAGAATTATTATTAGAGTCATTTGTCAGACTTTTCATAAATGATTGCCAAATCAGTTTAATTCAGGCAGATTGCATTCATTTCTTCGCGTTCTATTTTGCACAGAATTTCATTTCGTAGATTTTCTTACATTAATCACAACTTTATAATAAAAAACGAACTTATATTGCGAAATGGAAACGTCAAATCAACCATCAGAGTTATAAATTATAATTTATATACACTTTTCCAAATGGATTGGATTAAAGTTGTCGTCAATCTATTCTAGAGTTTTTGAAAGTAACATAATATTGTGTATATATTTCGGTCATAAATCTTTCGCAGCTCCGATGATGCTATGACATCCGAACGGGAATATTCCGTCAGATGCAGTGTGTTCAATAGATGCAATCAACTGCAACTGCATCTGATGCTTGCACAATTGCATCATATTTCTCTGCTCTCATTGGCTGATTCCTTGCACGGGGAACAAGCTGAACTGGAAGTGACATCGTTGGAACTTCGATATTGGTTTTAGAAGAATATGATGTTATTATATATTCCAAGTCTTTATTTACGCAATCTGCGGTCTATTTTTCTTCCCGTTCAATAATTCCGTCACAAGGGAAACAAAAATCAACGCCCCCTTATAAATATTTTGTTTCCAATGTTCAAAGCAATCTCGTTCTTTTATGTTGATGGACCGGAAATTATGGAAAGCCATTGAAGTAGAGATTAATATTGGGGAAAGAATAAACCGAAAAAGGCGACTCTTTTGACAATTGAAGATTTCTTTTGTTATCTTTGACAACAATTCTGATATCTCCTTTAAGAATTTTGCATACCGGAGCACTGATTGTCTGGTTGCCACGAAGCAACCACAAAATTAATTTTACTTGGGTTTTTGTTCAGAATAAGACTTGTAGAATGTATTACAAAATTAAATATGCCCTCCCTCCCTCCCCCCCCCCCCCCCTAAAGAATCCTAAAATCCCAAATATATCTGCCTCCCTCTGCCCAGTTTCAATAAAATATGTGTCTTGAAATTAATTAAAATTAGTAGGCTTACGAGCGTTTGTGCGGTAGGAGCATGTAGGCCCGTAGGGGGCCATGCCTACCCCCCAGACCAACTATAGTTTTCTTTATCAATCATTCTCCTGCAGACTATAACAAATATCCCAAGTTATATCAAATACCACCTTGTTTCTCAACAATGACAAATAATTTTTAAAGGAATCAACCCCCCCCCCCCCCCCCCCCCCCCCCCCCCCCCCCAAGAAAAAAGTCTGGATCCGCCACTGTATTCATCTTGGCGGAGATGTTTGGTCCCTCAAGGAATATCTTCCCCCCCCCCCCCCCCCCGGCGAGAAATGAGTCTGGATCCACCACTGTATTCATCTTGACGTAGATGTTTGGTCCCTCAAGGAATATCTCCCCCCCCCCCCCCCCGGCGAGAAATGAGTCTGGATCCGCCACTGTATTCATCTTAAAGGAGATGTTTGGTCCCTCAAGGAATATCTTCCCCCCCCCCTCCCCCCCCCCGGCGAGAAATGAGTCTGGATCCACCACTGTATTCATCGTTGACGGAGATGTTTGGTCCCTCAAGGAATATCTCCCCCCCCCCCCCCCCCCTCGGCGAGAAATGAGTCTGGATCCACCACTGTATTCATCGTTGACGGAGATGTTTGGTCCCTCAAGGAATATCTCCCCCCCCCCCCCGGCGAGAAATGAGTCTGGATCCACCACTGTATTCATCGTTGACGGAGATGTTTGGTCCCTCAAGGAATATCTCCCCCCCCCCCCCCCCCCCGGCGAGAAATGAGTCTGGATCCACCACTGTATTCATCTTGACGTAGATGTTTGGTCCCTCAAGGAATATATCCCCCCCCCCCGGCGAGAAATGAGTCTGGATCCACCACTGTATTCATCGTTGACGGAGATGTTTGGTCCCTCAAGGAATATCTCCCCCCCCCCCCCCCCCCCCGGCGAGAAATGAGTCTGGATCCACCACTGTATTCATCTTGACGTAGATGTTTGGTCCCTCAAGGAATATATCCCCCCCCCCCCCCCCGGCGAGAAATGAGTCTGGATCCACCACTGTATTCATCGTTGACGGAGATGTTTGGTCCCTCAAGGAATATCTCCCCCCCCCCCCCCCGGCGAGAAATGAGTCTGGATCCACCACTGTATTCATCTTGACGTAGATGTTTGGTCCCTCAAGGAATATATCCCCCCCCCCCCCCCCCCCCGGCGAGAAATGAGTCTGGATCCACCACTGTATTCATCGTTGACGGAGATGTTTGGTCCCTCAAGGAATATCTCCCCCCCCCCCCCCCCCCCCCGGCGAGAAATGAGTCTGGATCCACCACTGTATTCATCTTGACGTAGATGTTTGGTCCCTCAAGGAATATCTTCCCCCCCCCCCCCCCCGGCGAGAAATGAGTCTGGATCCACCACTGTATTCATCTTGGCGGAGATGTTTGGTCCCTCAAGGAATATCTTCAGCAAATATTCACGCCCTTCGACCAGATTTCCTATAAAACCTCGATTCCTTCTTTGAAAGTCAAATAAAACTATGAATACGTTGGTGTTTCTCTGCCGGGATTTCTCATTTGCATTTTCCTCGCTCTCGATCAGTTATCTCCCCAGACCTCGTCTCAGCTCCAAACACAAAAACACGGAAAGAGATTTCAGAACATTTTGTATATTGATTCAAATTAAATTAACTTTTTGATGTACCAATCTCCTCTCCACTCTAAAAGAATTGATTTTGTTTGCGAGGATTTTATTACATCTGTACATTTCGTCTGGTAGTAAGTAATTTATTTGATTTATTTTAGTTTTTCCTGCAATATGAAGTGAAATAACGTCGGAACAAAGGCAATAGTTAAACCGTCATCCTACAAGATTGCATTATCTAAAATTTTGTCGAAATTGAGATATTTGTATAAGATTAAATATTTTGTCTATTTTCAGTGCACAGTGATAAGGTTTGTTTCCAATTGGACACGTTTTCAGTGCAATGCTCATTCATGAGATTAGAGTTAGAGTTAATCTAAAAAATTCGAGTTAATCGCAATTGCACATAAATTATCCTTTTCCTGGACCTTGGTTTAGTTTCAGATCTCCGATAACTTCTCTGGTCCATTGACTTTTGGTTTGAACAATCTCAAAACCGGGTTTAAAATAAACCGCAGATGAAATCAGCGGGAGTCGCCACACAAACACATGTACATCGCAATGTAATGCATGTATTGTACTGCCAACTGACGTCACATCGTCTGTCTCGCCTCTGTCGTTAGAGAATCTATCCAGACTATCAATCATTTCGTCGCTTGTCATCGTTCAAAGAAACGTGTCAGTTTTTCCTCGAGATTTCCACGCGTCTGTCGGAACTCGGCGATGATTCACGCATCAAATCGTCCATCATTTGTCATCTGTCAGATTCGTAAAAGTTCGATTTTACAGTCGAGTATCAAAAAAACAAGTATAAACGCAAGCTGTTTCTGTGCGGATCGTAAATATCCATGCTATAAAAATAAAAATCCGCGGACGATTCGTGTATTATTTTGTTTGAATCGGTCGTAACGGGTTGACTGGTGCTGCAGCTGGTGGTGGAATGTGGAACTGTTGAACGACGCCAGCGCCGCGACGTGAGGGACGAGGGAAGGTGTTGATGGAGGCGACGCCCGAGAGATGGCGTGTTATCGCCGTGGTGGAGGCGCCGGGTGGTGGAGGCGCCGGCAGGGCTTATAGTTCGGCGGCACGTGGCGGTAATGGCTTGCGATGGAGAAGACGGACTTTGACAGTTGTGGACAAGTTCCAATACAACAAATACACAGACACTCAAGTGTTGACCGTTGTTGGCAAACTCAAAAATAGTCAATTCATTTAAAGAATATTGCTGGTTTAGAAGATAAATCCCAATTTGAAAAGAGATTTACCATTATGTAGACAAGAGTTTTATAGAACGTTTTTACTCTAGAACTTTTTCCCAATTCCATTCATGGAATCCAGTCACGGCCTAATGATTACATTGCATGGAATAGAATTCCAGCGGAATTTAATAGTTCTAGAATATGGCCCCAGATCCACGGTAAAAGACCAAGAGTTCGTAGGTGCTACTCCATTATTATCCATTAGCCATGGACCTTCACTTAAGTCATTAGTCATAAGGACCTTCCCATAATTTTTTACTATTTTTCTAAAACACGTTGGTCCAGGTTCCTTGACAATCAATCCTTGTATTGATCAATGAAATCAGAGCTCACCTACTCGAGTCATGTGACTTGTTAGCATAGACTTAGGATGATGACATCATATTTTTATCAGTCATTCTGTTTCTCTAATACCGTTTTTACTTTGGCAAAGTGAACATATAAGTTAAAAAAGCATATATTTTGTATAGCTATACATACATTTAGGCCCGGTCTTTCAATACTCTGCTAAAGTCTCAATTAGCTTTTAACAATTATTAGTTAGTGGCCATTCTAGGAATGTCATTAGTTGTTGCCATGGCAATAGTCCTAATTGACTGTATAAAAGTTAGCAAGGCATTGAAAGACCGGCCTTAATAATTAAAACGTAAATGCTTCAAAACATTCAACGCGCTACACAACGATATGCGTTTTAAATCTATAACTAAAACATTTTAAACGTCTTAATGCTCAGGGATAGAATCGTCTCAATCACCTGCTGTCTACATCCATGTCAACACCCCCCCCCCCCCCCCCCCCTGTCAATCACCCCAGCCACGAGTGCCCGGTTCGATCCTGGCCACGCGCCAATCACAGCCTTCTTTATGAGTCTGTTTGTCTCCGGCTCGCGTAACGAGGGCGCTAGGGGCCGTGATAAATGCACGCTGTCTAGAAGGCCGTGTCTTATCTTATTAGCTGATGATATGAGAGAGGGATCGTTACGGCTTGATTGAAGGGAGAAGGCGGCTATTTGGGAAGCGGTTTGTCGGTAGCATGTGACTTCAACAACTGTTCGACGATGTTCCAAGTTAAAATTGGTTGGTGAATGGCAAACACGTGCCCGGCTTGTAGTGACCTATAAATGTTGAAAAACAAGCTGAGAAAGTGATGGAGGTCTTAAGAACTTTTAGTTTTTACTACCCACTTTTCTACTTTATATCCGTTCAATTATTATTAATTTAAAAACAAATCTTACAGTGGAATTGGACCACAAAACGATAGGAAAAAGTATACTTTATGAACACTTTCTTTGGGATATTGCATCCTGTTTTATTATTTTATAATGCCAACAGTTTCAACTCTAATGTCTGAATCTTCTTCAGGAAAATAAAAACAGAATTTCAATATAAAAGCTGTGCATTTAATTGAATACTTGATGAGTTAAACTTTTGTCGTTATAAAATAAAGTATGGTGAAATATCTCAATGAAAGTGTATCATATTCGTAGTCATGAAAGTTTCAAAACCGTTATAAGAAGTATACATATTTGATTATAGATTATAAAAAAATTATTTGTTGAACATAAGCATATTTTTAATGTTCATACAAAATATACTTTTCCTACATACTTCTGGGCTCTATCATAAGATCGGTTGAAAAAGAATATAATATCTCTCCATTCCTATTTTTGTGGACTATTCAGTCTATTTCTTATTTACAGCCTTATTTCTTAATCTCAAAAGTGATAAACTCAAAATCGAATAAATAAATTTACATACTACTGCTTTCAGGCACGAATATAATAACAATGAGAATAAGAAATACTTCTTTTATATGCAACTCAGAGGTAGCAGGCCTGATGTCCATTTCAATTATTCTTGAGGTAGGCTCAAAAACCAGAAATTCTACGCTCATCCAATCACATTTATAATGTTGAAATGAGTCATTGTGTAAGAGAATACTTCAATATAACTGTATTTGTTAACATCAGTCAAAATGGCAATTGAAATATCTTGATTACATAATTCCAAAAGTGTTCAACGCAAAATCGAGCAATAGACTTCCGGCTTTCTACCTCTGAGGTACAGATTTGCAATGCGGCAATATTCTAACACTTCCCTCACACCCATGAGCAATAGTTCAGTCAAGTTTCCTCCTGTTTCAGTTTATCAGCTTTGATTCCTGAAACCACATGATTTGATCGTGTGAAGGGCCTCCTGATTGGTTCTCGTAACACGATAAGCGCAGGTAATTGCAGCGTTGCACTTCGAACCGCATGCAACTGCAGGTCAGGTCATGTCAGGTCAACGCTGTGAACACGAGATGGTGCAGTGAAATGCAGTTAATAAGAGACCCACCGCCTGCCACCATTTGTAGTGAGATCACGAGGTTGATATTTACCAGGCACATTGGTGTTCCTTTTCACGCAAAACAAGCATTAGAACATTATTGTTATGAGTATGGTATCAATATAATATCTGCACCTCAGATGTAGAAGGACGGAAGTCCATCAATGATTCTTGAGTAAAGCTCATTACTCAGTATTTTAAATTTTTTTATATTGTATTAGAGATTGTATACGTACAAATAAAGCTTAACATCACCCTGTAAGATAAAAAAAATATTTAGCTTATCAGCAGGAGTACACATAAACATGAACACATAAATAAAGCTCAGTCACAACACCTAAAACATTCTGCACAATTCTCGAAAACTTATCAACATTATGATGAAAAACAAGGAAACAAAACATTCAAAAACCTACAAACTAAAATATAAAGAAAATCATTATCCAATCATCTATTACAATCATCCTATCATCAATATATAACTGTATTTGTTGACCGTCAGTCAAATGACAATTGACAGAGCAGCTGGTTTCAGCGTTTTGTTGTAACTTACAAGGTTCGAGAATTCTCAAAGTTAAATTAAAGTTTATAGTTCAAGTTTTATGACACAAAGTTAAGTACAGTTAAAGACTTTTAAGCTCTATGTGTTTAACAGTGAGCGGTCGATCTTAGGAAGAAATGAAAAATCGTACAAGAAGTTGAAATACCAGACTGTTTTTCTAATGAGTAGAGAAGCTTCTTTCTAGACTAGAAATAATTGCCGATTATTTATCTTGGATGGTATTTTTTGTTGCTTGTTTGAGTTCGCTCAATAAAAGAGTGAAAATAATCTGATATGGAAATGCGGCGTTTCATTTTTTGTCAATGAATTTTGGCGATCGTCCAATAATGCGTTCATAACGTGAAGTAAATTCTCATTTCGATTGGCTGAACTCTGTTTGTCCGCACGCATTGAAGTTCAACCGTGCGTTGTGGTGACACGTTGTTGGGAGGCTGCGTTGCTATGGAAACTCTGCATCTTGCTTATCTCGCGGTCAGTTGTTCGAGCGGACATTGTTGTAAATCAACGCGTCTTGTTTCTGAGTCGGGGAAACTATCTTGGGAGTTCTTGTCTCGATCCAGTTAATTATGTAATGACAGAATTGATAAGGAACTTTCAACACATGCAATTGTGCAGTTTTAGAAGATGTCTTTGTATTCTATCGTTAATTGTACGTCCATGAAGCATAATATCTTGATGCATCGAATAAGAAACAACTAAAATACAAACGATATACATAAAAACAATGATGATGAAGGAACTACACAAATTAAAAAGTTTTGTGAAAGTAAATATAAATAATCAACATAGTTTCATGTAGTATAAGGTTACGAGACCTCTCTAAATTACGTGAGATGAGGAATGGTGGTTTGGATAAAAGTTACTGTGTGAGATTCAATAAGGGGAATGGATCACCAAAGGAGACCTCCACTATTCTTAAGATTGTGACCGGCGTGTTGAAGATAGACAAAATGTTGAAGCGATATCATGTAGAGAAATAATTACTCAATATAAAACAGTTCCGATTTTTTAAACATTTGCATCGATGTATAGGAACTGAACATTTGAAAACAAGTGGTCAATAAAGCAGAGAGTATAATTTATTCTGTAATATTGCTTCAACATTATTATTTTATCTCTACAGCTCACGCTCACAATCTCAAAAAAGGCGGGTTTAAAGAGTGATCCTTCCCTTTAATGCAGGTATAATCGCGCATTAATTGACAGTTCGACTACTTCCCGCTAGGACGCGCCTAAAGCGTCCCGACGCCGACCTGCTTTACGACGCCGCGAATGAATCTTGCAATAATTCGCGCGAAGGCGGCGCTGTTTTCACGTCCATTGGGCGGGAATTCGCCGATAAAGACAGAAGCTGATGGAAAAACACGCGGCTCGATCTGATGTGATCATAACACTTTGTGAATGGCGAAGTTCGACTAAATGAGGCTTTTTACAGTCATTCGGAGAACAGAGCCGATCCTGAATAAAACAGACATTGGATTAAAACACTAAATGCTGGATGAAATCCAAACTTTCGATCTCGAATTTAGATGGAGACTATATACAAATAAAACAACAGTTTAAATGCTGACGTTTTGTTATCAGTTTTATACTAACGTACAGAAAAATAAAAATGTCATTTTCTGGAGGTGAAGTCCTATACATTCATAACAATTGCGAACAAATACAATCAATCGTACAATCATTGCACTTTCCCCCACCTTCCGTGTATAATTTTTGTGCATAATCTTGAAACTAGAATTTGACAGTATTCAAATGTAACTAATTATTTTATCCGATAAGCCTCTTGGTTTTTACAAGGAACACAATAGTTCTTTACAATTATAAACAAATTCAATTGGTTTCAAAATGTTACTGAAATTTAAAAAATCTCAAAAGACTAGAAGTGATTTAGAATTTCCTTAAAATTTTCACCTTTCTTTTCATGTGCCAACGGAAATGCTTTGTTTTCAACAATGACAATACTTTCAACATACCTAACGGTAGATATCAATACCAAGATATCAAGAGTATTGCCCAAACGTTTTCTTTTCGCACAATGTAACATAATATTTGGCAGATCCGTGTGTAACTAATGACTCAATGCGAAACTGTTATTACGGGAGGATGCTTTTAGGCCGGCATTTCGCAAGAGTCGCGCAATAAAACACAGATGAGCTGTCCAAAGCACGTCGCAGATTTCCTGGACTCGGACAATGTTAGGACAAACTGTCTGAAAATGCTTGACTCTCGACAAACTTGCTGCATTACTCCTCGGCCCAAGGAGCACGTTGAGGGCGTCGAGCGTCGTGGGCGTCGCGGCGGTCAGAAAATGGTAAATAACAAAAACTCTCGACGCGGGCATGTCCCCGGCACAAGACAATCGGGGGGGGGGGGGGGGGGGGGGGGGGCGATATTTTACTCTACATCTTGAATCACTTTCTTACAGATTTTATCGAGTAGAAAAGAGCGAGATTTTTTTTGTGGGGGGACCGGGGGAGAAAAAGTAAAAATGTCCCCCGTTGGTTTTTATGTACCGCGCGCGTTTGCGCACACTGGACTGTTTTCTTCTGGAAATATGTTTGAAACTGAGAAAGTCAATAGAGCACTTATAAAATATGATATCGCATGTTTGTCATGATATTCTGTCTCAAGAATAGTAAAATAAGAAGCGTCGCCGAAAACCAATCCGAAATACTTGTAACTTTCTGACTTTGACAAACAACATGGGAGTTCACATTTGTTATTTATTGCTCGAATGAATCTCAAGTTTGATTTCGAGCTTTCTTTTCATTAGAATTGTTAATTGGACTGGAGCACAATAAAACTTCTGATCAGAAAGCATTACATCTTTCATATGAAAAAAGTTGAAGTCACCAATCACTTTTACACACTTTTACAGAGTTGCTGAGGTAATTAATACAATATCATATAGCCATAATGTTTACACCCTGTAGACTGTGTATACAGATTGTTTTATACTATCTTCATTCACTCACATGTTGTTGTTTTAATTTGTTAAATCTTCCCTTAATCTTGAGTCTTAGTGCCAGTTTTTCAATTCCCGGCTAAATTAAACTTTGATTATGTTTTTGTATCGATAGATTTGAACAAATATTATTTTCTGGTAGACAGATACAATAAAAAAATCAATACCATCGTGTGATATATAAAAGTTAGAAACCAAAATCGAAATGATTTTCCTATACCTCCTGTGTTAAAGTTTTGTTCACTAACGACATAAAATTGAAAACGCATTAAAGGACTGGGGTTGCAAGTTGCAATACATTATATGAGTCATTTTTGAATTTTGTAAAAACTAATACATTACGTATGATATTTTCAATAAAAAAAGGTTTCGATCACTTTCCTGAGCGAAGAAGATTTGTTAAATTAATAACCTAAAAAACATGACGTGGTTAATCCTGGATGAAGTGGAGCTCCCTAAATCGTCTTGAAAGCTCTCCATTATCACCTCGCACAATCTCACCCCCCCTCTGACGTCAGAACACCTCCTCCACATTGTGTCAGATCGCTGTTGTCACACGCAGCCAGTGATGACGTCACTGCTTCCTGGATGATGAATTACAACCCCCTCTGTCGTCGGGAGAGGGAATTAATTCCACCGCGAGAACACGTCTCGAGAGATAAGGACTCGGGTTCGATGCTCGGGCTGGTCAGCGCTGATATCTGATGATCTTCAAGAGATGATGGATGGTGATCGATGTGCTTTGTTACACGGCCATTGCTTGGAGTTGAGTTTACAACTCGACACATTGTGAGGAACTATTTAATTGTTTTTACCTATTACGCTAATTTTTCTTGTGTGTCAGAATCTTTATTTTATATATATATATATTTTTTTAGCTGTTTTGTAACTTTTGATGATTACATTTTGTATGTTTTATGATTTTTAGTTTTTACAGTTAGTCCTATCATGATTATCGTTATGAGAATATTTGATTTCTTACACTATTTAATTTTATTTTTATTTTATTTTTCATTTATGTTATTTTTCTTATTTTTTTTTTGAACTGTCAACTAATTGTTTACAAAAGTTTCATGTGATTTTAGTGTTTTCTAAGTTTTTTAGGGTATATATTTATTTATAATTCCAAATGTTTGAAACCAGGGTTTGTTTAAAAAAATAAAAAATCGCCTTTGATTGTTTTTATTTTATATGACGTTTACATTTTCTTGGATTTTTATATTGTTTTAAAATAATAATTTTGCCAAGTGTACACTGAAGTTTTTAATATTTCCCCCTCTCTCTGGTTCGGTGCTCTGTCTGGTCAGCGGTGATTGGATGGTGATATCTGATGATCTGCTCAAGATGATGGATGATGATCGATGTAGGGCTTTGTTCCTCCTGACAATAGCTAGGAGTTGAGTCTTAGCGATCGTGCTAATAGGTAATAACATAGAACACGCAACAATAGGCATCAAGAGGGAAGAGTTTGGTAAAAATAAATCGGGAGCAATTAGTAGCAGAAAGCCGAAAGTCGGTTTTCTCCGTTTTAGTTACACACATTTAGAACATGCATTTAGCTCTAGGTATTGCAAATAGAGCGAAGTCCACACATTGTACAGATTGTATAAATTATTGAGTTTGGCTGCTCAAAAACTATATTATTTTCATCATCCAATTTCATTTGTAAAGGTGACACCAATCATTTTGCAAGAGAATGCTGCCGAACCAACCATAACCGACATGACACCTGTTCTGAGAAAATCGCAGAAAAGTGTTACAATATCTACTCTGCCTCTTGTTAAATCAACAAAATAATTGCAAGATCTTTTTTTATATGAAAGTTATGAATTTTAAGCAATGTATTAACTATTTGGAATATTTATGATGTTTTAGACAGTAATAATACGTACATTTCGCGAAAATTCTATGTGAATGTATAAATGTAAATTTTACAAAGTAAATTTGAAGAATGTACACTGCATAATTATAATTTGACAAAGACAACGATACTATAGTTTTACAATAATTGACATGTTTTATCAATTTATCAATCCATGGACCTATTTCTAATGTTATGAAAGTTGACTAACTTTTGAGAGAATCACGTGACCAACACTATACAATATTGGCCAAACTACTGCACTCAAAGGGGCGAGAAGACATTTTTATCTGGGGGTGATTCTGAAACCACTTCACTTTTCACTGTGTAAAATGTGAAAAAAATTACTTAATTATTTTTTCAAGAGAATGGCTGTGATTGTTTTAATCCATCTCGATCTCTAGGTGTCTATCTTATAGGTACGGCTCGATGTTAGTTGAGATTACCGTCAATGTCAACCTCAATAATACAACACAGACAATACAAGCTGACAATGGGTCAACATTAAAACACTAAAACAAATTGGAACCGTTTCAAAACAGCAAACGATCAAATGCTGCATGTCTTAAATCCACCCAATAAACTCGAATCCTAACTCGATCCCTGTTTCTTTAGTCCTGTGGGCATTTAACATAAACTGTTTGCGTGCGTAAATTGTGGTGTAAATGCATAATAAACTTGTATAGAATGATTTTATAGTTGCTTTGTTTATTTGCGTTTGGCCTGGAATTAGAAGAGCCATCGTTCTGGTTTGTGAAAGAGAGACGGTTAATCGTCGAACAAATTCGTATTGTGCAAATATTCTCCCTGAACAGCGATATCACGATTTTCCAATACACGGTCTGTTTAAAAATAACTGTCAAAGAGTAGAACGATAGCAGCATAATTATACTTTTATCAAAACATTGCCGCAATACAGTTTGTTTTTACTGCAGGCTTTGAAATAATTGAACGTACACGTCAATATTCATAGATTAATGTCATGCATAGAATTTTGTGCCTAAAGTATAATAGATATTTCCACGGGTCTGCTTTTAAATTCTCAATTAACTTTAACAGTTGATTAGAAATTAATTTCCAATTCAAATGACCCGTGACACAATACCTCAACAATTACACTCCTAAAACTGCCAATAATCAACTGTACTTAACAACGATTTAACCGAGCATTAAAAACTAGCCATACGACCGAAATTGTCATTCTATGTATGACATTGACTATTATTATTCAACTGTTAAACTTATCAACTGATTTACCTTAGTTAGGGTTGGTTTTTCAATGACTTGTCAGTTTATCAGTCTCTTAAATGCAATCTTGCCATGGCAATTTTGTTTTAACCAACTCTTTAAAATAGCAGCATTGACAAACCGGCATTATTTATTTTATTTATTTATTTATTATCGTAAACACACAAAAATACATACATTCCGTTTTCCACAAACCCAAACGGCTTTTCTGTGGATTAATAATTAAAGAAAATTAGTGGATACAAAAAATACATGTTTAGACAATTTACAAGAAATGAGAGATAATACATAATAACCTGATTAACAAATAAAAATAAAAATAAATGTATACATCATCAGAGTATTCATACAACCATGAATTCACTTCTTTCTTTATACAACTATAATTATGTAAAAACTTAATTTCTGAGGCAATTGATTGAAAAAAAATATATTAAAATTAATAAAAAAATAAATTAATAAAGTGGTAAAATATCAATTAGGCCTACATAATCCTGATAAAATGTATAATATTTTTCCTCCCTTCATTACTCCATCTCCTGTGCAATCTGCCCTCGTGATTGCTGCGCATGCGTATCCGCCGATCTCGAGTTATGTGCGATGAGTGGTGACGTCATTAATCTCCTCGAACTCGGGTCTTCGGGATCGGATAATGCGGCCAGGTGACTCGGGTAATAAATGGAATAATTATGTGGACAAGAAGGAGTTGGTATTGAGATTAGCTCGTTGAGTGAATTACGAGATTACATGGAGGACGTTATTCAAATTCATTCATTCATGATGACTTTCTGCGTGGAAACTTCTTGTCTCCTTGTCTTCGGACTTTGAACAGTTTTTATACAATAAAATGTACCAACACTTTAATAAATTACACAAGTAATTTTTTTTTCTTAAGTTTTGAAAGTATGTTTTGTATTTTATTAAAAAGGTTTTCTAGAGTTCAAATGATCAATAACTTTTAAAATAATTATTCCAAAGTTAATTAAGAACGCAATCTAACTAACTTTTTAACAAATTTTTCGTGATTAATCTCAGAAAGTATACATTTATTTCACATAAAAATTACTAGTAACTGAGTGATGATGATTTCAATTGAAATTAATGAGTAGCTCGAGATATATATTTTTTTAGGTTTCTCCACACAAGTTTCGAAACAATGCCATTTTCAGAAACCCCCTTTTATGACCAATAAAATCTCATTGCTGACTGGAAAATCTAAAAGAGATATCTTTGGGCATCTAAATGTTGATATTGAGTACCTTTAAAGTCACTGAAAAGTTAGAAAAATGTTTTTGTTTTCGCAATGTGATATTATGTGATATTATGTGATATATTGTGATATGCATATGAGCATATAAGTATCCTAAAAGATATGAACATTTTTAAAAAATCTGAAATCAACTGAATTTCAAAAACAGCAACTTGTATGCATAGTTGAACCAATCATAATAATTTTGTTGTCTAAATACAAGAAAACACTTATTAAATCATAACTTTTAGTACATAAAATAATCAATCGTTTGTACAGTTATTTAGAACTCTATAAAGCTGATGTCCTGAAAGCTGAAGAGTTTCTTATCTTCGCAATGCAACTGGAATCTCATCGACAATCTCCGAGAGCATCTAACATGGCAAAGCAATTCAAATATCGAATCCCGGCTTTGATCGACCAGATAAAAGATCGATACCTGGAATCCCGCATTCAGACATCTGACGTGTAACTTCGTCACTAATTGCTATCTAAACAACAATGCAGCAGGAATGCTGGAATTCTTCTAGGAAATCCGGTACAAAGTATACACTCTCTTTTTTTAAATCACACACTTGTTGTGAGACTTTTTTACCGTCGCGATTAAATTTTACGATCTCTTTCTCTCGCGAAACTTGAGGAAACAATTTCGCGTTACTGTTAAAACGATGTTCGCGATTTTTATGATAGTACTTAATCCAGAATCGAGACTGTAGAAGGAGTTGGAAACTGCATTTGAAACAATCCTAGTTTAGATGCGTTCGCTTCTCGATATAGACTACGGTGAACAGTTTGACAATAATGGGACGGAGTTGATCTGCGACTTTCAAATGGCTATTTTTACTGGAGGATGTTTCATGTTTCTCGATGGGAAATTGTGAATTGGCAACTATCAAATTATAGAAATGAAATATATTATGATGTATGGTCAGATATTTTCAAACTCAATTTATCAATTGAACTGTTGTTGGAGCAAATGTTTTCCAGTTATGATTCCAATCAGTTGTAGAATTTAGATTCATATCAAAATAAAGTACAAATCAGCAGTAAACATCAACAAATCATTCTCATTCTGTGAACATTGTGAAATGTTTTCAAATTTATTTGTACCAATGTTATTGAAGTTTCCTGTTCTTCATCTAAGCTATGATTATGATTGGAGATGATGAAGAATAGGTAAGGATGGATGTTGGGATGGAGGTGGTCGTGGACTATTAATATGTGACCTTCCCATCATTTGGCCCTGTACTGAGGGAAGCCACCAAACAAATTCAGTCATGAAGGACGGTCGCGTGAGTCGAATCTGGTTCTGGAGAATGAAAATATTTGCTGTTTTTCTATTAGCAGTGATATATTCAACAAGTTACAATGTAATTGCGATTTCTTTTGAAACTGTGTAAACAGTTTCCGAAAGAGCCGAAGAGTTTTCCGATCAAGCTGAAATCTTGAACATAATAATTTTATGCACGTTCAAGGTAAATAAGTTCTTGCGTTAAAGACGGCTGGGTAGTCTTTTACCAATGTAATTGTTAACAAAATAGGGCTTTGTACGCGTCTTCAGAACTGTTCAATGAAAATAATTTCATAGCTTGGAATGGTTTATTAGATTTACTTTGTCCTACAGATGTTTTGTGCCCGAAAATTAGTAAAATTATGGTACTAAACATCTGTTGGACAAAATAAAACTAATAACTTATTCTAAACTATGAAATTATTTTCATTGAACTGTTCTGAATACGCGTACAAAACCCTATTTTGTTAACAATTACATTGGTGAAAGATATTGATAAAAATCAATTAAAAAACTCTTCAAGGCCACGCTCACTACTCAGCCCTATTAAAAAGTATACGACTCCGGATCATGTGTTCTTTCATATACTAAACATCTTCTTACAATAAATAATGATCTCTCCATACGAGTTGAAGGGTCATGAAGGGCTGCATTGGATTGGAGCTCATCACAAGGCTCGTTTATCCAGAGTTTCTCACATTCCTGCTCTCAAGCAGACATCGTAATCTCACATTCCGTGTGTTTCGCACGAGATTCGGATGCTGTTGATCCTCTAATTCCTCTCACTCGAGATCTTCACACTTAGCGCCGTGTTAATGACGTCATCGCGTTGAACCAATCAGAGAGCTAATCCAGGTCACGTGACTGGAAACACTAATGGCGGCAGTTCTCGATATGAAGTAGAGATGTTTGTGCACACAAATAACAAAACTCAAACCATTATTTCACTAAATTACTAGGATATTGAGTTAATTTTATTTTTCTGAATACTACGTAATTGTTTTGTGCTTTTCTGTACTTCTAACCAATTGAATTGAATAGGATACGTTTCAATTGGTTTGAAATGATAACAATTTGGCATTCATCCAAATATGAACTTTACCGTCATGATTATGGTTTTGTGATTTATGTTACTACATGAAATGTTGGTCTATGTAACAAGTACCAACCCTTTTTATATTTAGGAAACATTAGATATAGAAATAGAAATAAAATTGGAAGCGTATTTGCGATGTAAAACACGCAATAGGGACTCGCCTCTTCACGCCGAACGAATTAAAATGTAAATACAAGGTATCGATATTTTTATAAAATGTTGTTTTCTCGTGTCGATTGTTTACGGCTTATTGTCTTACATGGTGACGTAGGAGGCGAAGAGCTGTATTAGGAAGTTACTGTATTAGAAGGTTGGTGGGAAGATGACAGATTGCCTGTCAGATATCGTACTTCCTCTCCACAAGGACTTCGCACAAACAGCAAGGATTTCACAATACGTTGACACAAATGTAGAAACAATGGGGTTATTTTTATATCCGTCATTTTAGAAATAACGATTTTAGTTGCAATCGATTAACATTCGGGCGGAAAATTACCAGGGGTGCAGTCCTAGTAACGACAGGGAAGACCCCCAATTTGGCCCCAGCGGAAATTTTTTGAAAAAACTAAAAATTTTAGTGACGAGTTTACGCATTTGAGACCAAGATTTAAAATAAATTTAAAAAATCTTATTTGTGTAACAAAAGTTAGATGCAATTTATTTGTAATTTTAAGAAATAAAATCGTAAACAATGTCCGTTTCTCAAAACAAGGTCTGGGCGCCGCCCTGTTTTCAAAAAATACTCTGGGCGCCGCCCTGGCCCCCCTGGGCAAAAACGGAGTGTTACGACGTTACGACAAATTCAATATTTAATAAAAAATATTCCATGGAAACACATTTGTTCATATGTATTCTAAAATTTTTCCTGATCTCCCCACTTTAACTCTGCAGCCAATAGGTTCAAGTAACGAGCTAATAATGACTGTGATAGACTCCAAGTGTCGCTCCCCGGACACTTACAACCAACGCCGGTCGTCGATATGAGTGACGTCGCGACGCCCGTGCAAGCGTCGTAGGCGTCGGTCTGCGTCAACAGACGTCGGTCAGCGGTGAGTTCTCGCCGGCAGCTGATCAAGTCAACAGGAGTTTAAACAAACACACATGCGAGGATATCGTGTGTTGGAGGGAGACAGACATAGAGGGTATCGTGTGTTGGAGTGAGACAGACATAGAGGGTATCGTGTGTTGGAGTGAGACAGACATAGAGGGTATCGTATGATAGAGAGAGATGGACATAGGGGGTATCATGTGATAGAAAGAGACAATCGATCTTATCGAGCCTGTCAAATGCGTTTGTTTGCGACGATTCGTTCAGAGACAAGAAGAAGTCTGATGGTTTCAAGATGAAAACTTTAAATCTCTAGTCGTCAAGTCTCAACTAAGTTCCTATACTTTGTTATGACTTGGCGGTGTGCTCCGTGAAGGATCGTCACTGGTAGGCTTGAAGATGGATCAGATCAACTAACAAGTCTCAATGAAAGTCTGCATGTTCTCGGTACAATCGTACGAACTTTTATCGCTGACCCAAATTTTGCATAGTTACTCATTAGGACCCTGCGCAACTCTAAGGCAACTTACCCCCATCCCTGGCCACTTCTCCGCCAGTGGCAAGAATTGTTTTGGATAAGTAAAGAAATCTATTTAGAGCCACCATGTATGTATTATTAGTTGCCTAACTCTCAGGGGCTTTTCACATCACCCGGGCAACGCCGGGTCACAGGACTTCTTAGTTAGATTAATCATCATTCATTACTCAATCGCAAATTCGTTATCTAAAAGAACACTTAGGTTGGGAAATTGTGATATGACATCACTGTGTTCAAGTTAATTTGTAAATTGAATGTTTGAAGATACTGTTAGTGTGTTTTTGCTGTATATACACCGACGAAACGAGACTATGATCCATTTCCACCACACATTGTCTACATTTTACCTTGCCATTCCATTGATTAACTTTTACGTAAAAATATCCAATGAAATATTTACATTTAGTATAACACATTCAAAATATCTTACTTGAATTCGAATGTAAATCAGCTTTTAAGATTATCTTTTCTTTTTCTTTTCAAAACATTCGTTTTGTAAAATTGTTACCATTTCTAGTAAGTATTGTATTGTTGTTCGAATTGACACGATTTCTTCAGTTCACTAAGCCAGCTCTGTTCGCAACGTTTCAAACCATGCAGTCTCAGCTGTCAGATGGCACTTCGCGGAATTGGGATCAAAAACTGCTTCATCACTAAGTGCTTTGTAGTTGTGATTCTTTGCTTCTACACGAAACAGTTAGTATAAAAATATACTAGTACTTTTTGCTCGAAACCTATAACTGGAGTCAACAAAACACCTGCAATTTCGAGCAAATCCTATCAAGATGAGGGGAAAAGTAGGAGTGACATTTTTATAGCGTAAACGAAAAACAATTATAATGTTTTAAATTTAATTGGGGGGTTCTTATCACAAGGGCGTGATGGTTGACAGCAAAATATGCAAGATCCTTTTTAAAAATTGACTCGTGAGAAAAACTGAAATAAGGCGAGAAAATGTCCCTGAAATTAAACATCTTACAAAATGACAATGTAAGTAATTACTTTCGTGGTAAGGAATTTACAATCAATTTATTATGAAATAACAAATATTTACTTACAACATAGGAGAAGGAAGATTAATTAGGGCCGGTATTTCAATGCCCTGCTAAACCAGTAGTTAAGGTTTAAACGGCCATTCCAGGATTGTAATTGGTTGTTGCCATGGCAATCTTTAGTCCTAATCAACTGTTTAATAGTTTGCAAGCATTGAAAAACTGACCCTTAGTCTACAAACCACCCATTATTAAGAAGTTATCAACATTCTTGACTCCATCTCTGTGATATTATCGGTGCTCAAATTACTACTGGCAGATCATTCCAATCATGGATTTTTCGATTGATTGATTTCAAATAGATTTCGTGGTTTCTAAAACGGATTAGGAATGTCCGACCGCCAAATTCCACAATAATAATAATAATCTTTTATCATTGCGAAAAGCGTGAGAAATGAAAATGTCAGGTGCGTGAACTCACTATTATCGTGTGCGAAATCAATGTTCGATATAAAAGAATCAAAAGTGCACATGCAAATGTCCACCATATGATTCTCGGAATTCCAGCACTGCATAAAGTCATGTGAGTTTCTAATAAATCCAAGTCTGGCTGTGTTTCTCTCACGGACGGTATCTTTGATCCCCGCATGAACACAGCTTGTTTGTTTTGCATCACGGCAGTGTCTGAGAGTGTTGTGAAGGATGAATCAAGACGCAGGAGTCATCAATCCCCGTCCATCACAGCACGCGAGACGTGACTGAAGATGCACTTTTATGCAGCATCTTTCTTTCTTTACTGTGACTAATGACGTGGCTCATAGATTCTTCTCGAATACCGATATGGATCTGGAGATTAGGAGGATGATACGGAGCTTGAATAATGTCGGGCAGCTTGACTTCTGCTGTCAGATCTTTTGATTGGTTTGATTTAGATTGTGGTTTAGTCTTCCGGTTGTCGATCTCATTTGCAAACATAAGAATCACGATTTTATTAAATCATATACAATATCTGAGACGTCCCATCGCCACTTCTTTCATCTTGCCAGCTGCAGGCCGTTATTTTTCGAGAAGGCACTTACATTTTCAGTTCTTTGTAACTTGATATTTTATGTTGATTATTTCATATTTTTAGAGGGATGTGCTGCCCAAAGATCATAGAGGGTTTGGGGTTTAGGTCTCCCCGCAGGGCGTTTTAAAATAATAAAACGAGTTTGAAATTACAATTTATAGAATGTAATTTTTTTCAAAGTGTAGCAATCGTCTGACAGATCGAAACCTATATGATAGCTCCTTTGCTTTTGAAAAAATATGATGTTCTTATAGAAACATAAAATATATCCAAATATTAAAAATAAAAACAAAAACAATCGTCAATTAATTTCAATGACGTTATGGATGGGTGAGCCTATTTTGGGTTGCCAAACAATAGCTTATTCATGTGAAATATAGTTATTGATTGCTAACGCAGCTTGGAACACAGCCACTGCAATATGAACTGCCTCGGTAGCTCAGTTGGTATAGAGCATCTGACTGGATATCTGAAGGTCGTGGGTTCGAGTCCCACTCGAGGAAAATCTTTTCATATTGCAGTTGGTATTTATTAAGCTGATTCACGTTTGACAAGAGATCGAAAAACAACATGTCCTAAAACCATGAGATTCCGCTTAAAAAAATATTTTTAATAAAGAGATTTTACTCGATAATTTTATGTTTATAGGGATAGTATGAATTGATATTCGGAAAGCCAAACCACCCCCGTCAGGGTTTGCAGGACATGACTTGCATCCAGGCGATCTGTTCGACTTCTGCACCTCGCTTGCTCTCGCATCGGGTTCACAACACTCTTGCACGACGATGTACTGGTCCAGCAGCGGTCGAGAGAGCGCGCGCGAGGGAGGCTGCGACGAGAGCAAGAGAGCGCGACACGCTCGAAGATCAAGACTCCGCAGCATCCGCGATCTTGGGCCTGTAGTTTACCGGTGGCCGTCTTGCTCTGCAGTCGCGTGCGTGTTGGTCCCGGGTTCGTGGCTCGGCGTGTGTTGTTCAGTGCAAGGGACTGAGATTGCATTCGTACAGCAGGCGGATAGAATTGCAAGGGTAATTCATGTGCTTTGTTTGTTTTATTTATATTATATTCAACAGTTCACTTATGTCAAATAGGCAATTTAATTAAGCAACAAATCAAATATAATTAGGTAAACTTTGGGCACATTTTAATTTGTATTTACTTAATTTCTGACGTTTGGGTGAGGATCCTAATTTCAGGGCAAAAACGTAAAAAACCATCTTTATTATTTAAAAAAAAACTTAATTAAGTAGTATTTTTGGTAATTTAATATTTACATAAAATTTTTAATCTAACATACATCGAAATGCTTTCAATCAATTTAAAATTCCTTTATACTATAATGGGTACGCATGTTCGTCAATTACCTAATATTCAGGAGCACCGAGTAATAGGAGTAAATTTTCCATATCCTGTTTTGACATTTCTAATAATATAATAATATGAATAAACCCAACGAAAATTTAAAGTTCATGCGTAAAAAACTTTTTTTAAACTTCTTAAAAAATAATATTGGTTTTAGTACATCTGGGATCAAAAGTTTTATAAAGCTGATACAAAAAATTTATATGTTTCCGACTTCTCTTTGATAAATTATATTTTGTTTTTTGTTTACAACTCTAAATAAGCTCTTGAAGAAGATCAATGAAGACGAAGATTCAATTTAAAAGTTCCGCTTAGCGCTTCTGCTCCTCGCTAGTAACTTCTCCCGCATAATCTTCGCGATGAATAACGATGTTTCGCAGTGATTTGTCGGATTCTGTGCTCCTGAGACGCGATAAAAATGTATAATCAAGTCCACCACGTGGTCACAGAGCTTGATTAATTACTCCGGCGTCTGTAATCTCCATGGCAACGTCATGCTAACGAGCAGATGCGACATCGCGAGAGAAGAACTCGACCAGTTTCACTGATTATTGTAGACATTGTCGCTTAATTACACCGTTGATAATAGCGTGTTGGAGAAGCGGGAGTTTATTAGAGGAATTATGTTTCAAATCAATTGGAATATCTATAAATTAGTCTCAGCATGATGTATACTGTAAGAGAAGTGTGCTCAAACTATACCTTGGTATGTTGTCTAAATTATCATATACCTAAAAGCTAACGCGGATTGACAACTCAATGTTCAATCATTTTGAACCACCTGATTGTCTGATGTCATCAATTACTCTAATTATTCGTGGCAACAGAGTTTCTATAAAATTTTCCAATAAAAGTTAGTTTTCATTTCACAACCCGAGGGGGGCCAAATTTTTCCAGACCTATCGCTAAATTTGGTTAGTAATTAAGTAATACTCAAAACTTACTAAGTCCTAAACAATATTAAGTTCAAATCTTCTTGATAGGGATATTTCATCATGCAGGTAGTTTTTTCCAGGTAATGTCAACAGTTTCGATTCATATGTTTGAACATTCTTCAGGACAAAACTTCTTAAGTTAAGTTTCGTCCTGAAGAAGGTTCAAATATATGAATCGACACTGTTGACTTTATCGAGAAATAAACTACCTACATGATGAAATATCCCTATCAAGAAGATTTTAATTATTCTAATACTGAAACTATCAAAACTCTTATTATTTAGTTCATTCTCCATAAGCTCTATAAAGAAGCTTTCCTTACGAATGTTATTGTTAAATCAAAGAACAAAAATATTTTTGTGGTAACTTCCATACTTTCTGCGATTTTTTTTCGATCATGCATTCTCGTTGCTAAATATACCTATCTGAACCGGCCCCAGATGAATTTAATACCTCGCCAAAAAAACTAGAGTCATGTCAAAATGTAGGTACAGTTTTCATATCAAAGGTACGTTCCATTTTGGTGGAACCGTTAGTCCCAGACAGCTCTGACAAATTTTGTGATCTCTTCAAAGTCGTTAAAACTATCTTTATTGCAGTACCTGTTCTACACATCCAATATTTTATGTACTTTTTTAACAGAGATTTTCAACTTTGGTTAAAAACAAACGGTTATACAAGCCACAATCTCTGCAAATTTATTGACCCCATCTATCCAGAGCACAAACATTGTCGAGATAGATTTCTCAAAATTCCGCTACATTTTCAAAACAACTCATTGTAACTCTTCGTCTCCGGAACTATTTTAATCAAACCAAGTCACTGAAATAAAAGACGTTCCGACAAAGTTATGTAATATCAAGTTGAGACGTAATAAAATGACGAGATGGAGAAGAGATCTGTGGAGATGAAGCTGCGATTGGGTTTTCGTCGCGCGAGGCATTAACCTGGTCCTTCCTCTCGCGGTGACTTGCATGAGGAAGAGATTAGAGGACCACAGCCTCTTTCAAGTGCAAGATCATTGTTGTTTCTTCCCTTCGGCTTGGCGTGGTGATGAAGTGGAAAATAGTAACAATATTTTGTGAGGTTAAATTCCTTACACGTATTGATTGAGATTAGTGAACCTGATTTTAATTTATTCAAACATTTTGTGTATATCTTTATAGCTTTTTAATTACCTTTTAAAATTCCGACTGGAATTTCAATCAAAGTCTCCGACTGTTTAGATTATCAGACTTAACTCTGAAACTAGAGTTTTTTTTCTTTAAGGTATAGAATTACTTTATTTTGACTTAGCAATGCGCAGACATACCAACTAATTTGGCATCGTTCGCTTATTTCATTTGTATGATTTTTGTTTTGATAAAGGGTGCATCATGATTTCATGAAATGAATTGTTACTGTACATTATAGAAAACTGTTTTTAATTTCTGATTCAAGTTTTTAAACTTTTTGGATCCGAAATGTGCTGGCCGCAACGAATCTTCCCAATGAAATTCGCTTTTCTCATGATCGCTTTTGTCACATCTTGATTGTCAATTGTTTGACTACGTTGACAGGTCACTAGCCTACACCACGGCAAGCCTACGGAAAGGTGTTTGGCCAGTCTTTGTGTAATCCGAACTCGTATTACGACTGACAACGACTGCAGCTAAAGATAGACCACTCTAAACCATTGACTGACTGACATCTGACGAGACTTGGTTGTTTGTGTTGTTGATGGTCCGGGTCAGGGATTCGGGAGAGTCGTTGGGAGAGCAGTTTGATTCTATGTTTGTGATGGGATGAGCTCAGACGCGGGTCGTTGAGCGCTTTCCTAAAACGTTGACAAGGATTCTCTCGACCATTCGTGACGTTGGAGAGTGTATAGTTTGTATTGGAAGCGGAAATACGTCAAAAGCATCGAAACTGGAAACGTTTTATTTAATGTTTATTGTTGATGCCGTTTTATTTTACATTGTACAAATCCAATGGAGACCTTTTAAAGATTCCAATTGACATCTTTATTTGAAATGTTTGAAAATTCTGTTGCGGATTTTATTTCAGAACCAATAAAATGTACTCTTAACTTTATTTCATGTTCAGTATATATTTTTGTAATTTTATGTGTATACATATGTACCCTGTTTAATAGATTTTCATAATACTTAACATATTATATTTTATTGCGAAAGGAACAGTCACAATGTGAAAATCTCCAATCAAACAAAGAGAAAAATAAGTAACGACATTAAAGGAATTACTTCCGCCAATATGTGATTGAAGTCATCTCATTGAAAACCGAACATCTTTGAAGCGACGAGTTGTTTCAAAATTAATTGCCTTTTCTTCATTGCTGACCATCTCTTTAAAATCTTTTACCTCTTCTCCTTAGCTAAGTTATAACTTTGTTTTGCAAAAAGTCAATAAATTTGAAAATTTAAACCCCGCAGATCAAATTATAAAAGTGGTCAATGATGGGCAAAATCAATTATATTCTACACGAGACTATTACCATCTCAATAATTATGGCGTAGGGGCTTCGTTAGAAATTTGGTTAGAGTAACCCCCACACCAAATCATGGTCTCATCTTTCTACTGCACATAAAGCTTGTTCTCAGCTTACGGAAACGTTCTTATCTTCTTTACACCTTCGAATTTACTACTAAAGTCTTCAGAACCATGAATCAAACTTCTTCGATAACTACGTGCGAGCCTCTATAGATTCTTTCAGCACGCTGTAGATTATCATCCTGCCTCCGCAATAAATAACAAGTTTAATTATTTTCGATTTTCGAAGTCTCTAAAGAGCAAAGCTTTTAAAATATCTTCATTCACCTCTATATAATAATACGCTATCGTTATCACCAATTATAAAAGAAATCTCCGATAATTCGTAACAATTTGATCGCATTCTCCTCTGATGAGGCCGTTTGTAAACTCTGCTGGGACTCGTGGTAATCCAAAGGGTAATCGGTCGGGCATTACGTCGATACGTGGATGATTAGACGCTCCAGTTTATCCCTCGAGATGGACTTACAAGGCATAATGAGTTTACGACGTCGAGGTGATTAGTGTAATCCGAGCATTAGCCGAGATGATGTCATGGTAATCACCCCGGAGAAGTTCATAACTTTGTTGTTTTAGCATACGCGATGTATAAGTTGCGTTAGTTGCAAATTATATTCAGCAATTATGTTGATAATTCAAGAGAATGGGCTGCGAAGTTTAACGATCGAAAGAAAGCAACAGTTTTCTTATTATAAAAGATCCCGAGTTGTTTCTTATTGTCTTTTAACATCAGAAAAACATTATCGTTAAACAGAAGCATGTAACAAAATGTATTCTAGATTCTATGTAATTATTTTTTGGATCTTCCTCCACTCAAATTGGCAGTCCTAAAGAGCATAAAGAAGGTTTGAAGGCACGATGACGAAAAACTAAATTGCATCTGGAATGAAATCGTAAAAGCGATGATTTAATTCGTTCAGAAGCAAACTTCGGCTGTATAATTCAACATAAATGTGAAGGATTAGAAATTACGACTTCGACATTTTTAAGATAGTGATCGTTTCGTTGAAATTGTTGAGGCACAAAGGTTTAGTGAGAGAGAATTAATTAATTTGCATCATTCATGTCCTTTAACATTTTGATCCCAGAAGTTACTTATATGCGGTTACTTTGCATGAAAGTCACTGAAAATAAAATTTGAAAACGGTCACAATCTTTAAAATGGCGTCGATCTCCATCGTGATCCATCCCCTTAATGGAATTGAATGAATTACAATACGTAATATTTTCTTCACATAGGCTACCTAGACACGTGTGTATAGTACTCTCGTGACATTAGCGCGGCGACGAACCAGTGCCACATTATGTGACCGCCGCGTGTGACGCCGTGCCGTGTGACATAGGATGTGACGTCAACAATGACGCCTCGTGAGTCGTCGCGATGCTCGCCGACCTGGAGGTCTCCTCGGACAGCGGGAACGCGGCGCTGCTCGCTCTCTCGCGCAACTTCGACGACTCCGACCATCTCGCCGCCGCGCTCTCGCACCACTTCGACGAGGACTCCGACAACAAGAGCTCCGGCCATTTCTCCGACTCCGTCTCCAAGGTATGACGCCGTGCACCTGCCTCACTCACTCGGCCTCACTCATAACTGCATTCAAATGTCGGGAATACAAGCGGAAACTCGAAATTCTTGTTTATCGAGAAAAATATCGAAAGATTGTAAAAATGTTTATAAACATTTACGGAGGTAGCATTCGTAAGTCACTTTTATCGTTGCCATCTGCCAATTATAATAAATTGCAGAATACACATTTTATTAGACCATAATTTCAAACGATTCTGCTAAATGACCATCCATCAGCATTTTTAAAATCTTACTCCGTGTGACAAAAACATTAATACTTTCAAAGCTCACAGTTCTTCAATGTGAGTTTTTAGTTTATCTTCACACTAACATAATTATAAAACATCATATTAGCTACTTTTACCAGCTTACTAGACTTATGCAATACACTGGAGTACTAAACAACGTCTGATGATACGACCTCAAAGTGTTGAATACGATTATTTTACAATAAATATCATATTTAACACTTTGAGATCTTACCAGAGGTCATAATAATACTCCAGTGTGTGACATTATTTAGTCTATAGTAATCTTGAAATGGTCGTTAATATATATATTTTATTCTGATAGTTTTCAGGCAAAATTAAAAAAAAACTTTGAATTGAACCGCGCGCGTCTCGTTAACGTACGCAGGCCTAAAAACATTGTACATTTACCGTAATAATATTATTTTGCGAGTCAATAAAGGGCGGTCATCAATTTTTTCCCGACAACGGTCGGTTTGGAGCGGTTTTAGAGGAAACAGGAAATATAAATTGCCATATTTAGCAAACGGTTATGAATATCGAAAAAGCAAGCCAGAGGTGACAGGTATTGAAACTTTATCTACATATTCATCGCTTACTGTCATAACTTTGCTTTTACTATGTGGTCAGCATCTGTCGCTCGTCCGTCGCTTGTTCACACGGAGCGTTTTCGTGCCCGACAAATACTAACCACATAATAGGAGCAAAGTTATGACAGTAAGTGATGAAAATGTATTGCTTTGTCGATATTCATAACCGTTCGCCAAATATGGCAATTTTTATATTTCGTACTTCCCTCTAAAACCGTTCTAAACCGACCGAATTGGCGGGAAAAAAGTATGACTGCCCTTAAGAGTGAGTTGATGACGTGAGGTCGATCATGAGCTAGCTGCACGACGTCACAAGGTATCTAAGCCCCTTGCTCTCCCAAGATCTCTGGACCTCGTCGCTCTCGCTCTCTGCCGCACCTCCCCTGCCTCGAGGCCGGGTTCGAGCCCCGCATCCGTCTAGTCACCAACAACAACAAGTCGCGCCTCGTCGCCGACCTCCGCCAGCTGTTGACGTTGAAGCAGCACTACTACCCCGAGGGCGGCTGGGGATGGGTGGTGGTCGTGTGCTCGATGCTCGTGCAGGTCTTGTCGCACGGGCTGCACGGCGCAGCGGGCGTGCTGCTCGAGGAGGTGCTGCGCAAGTACGGCTCGGACTTCGAGGCGCAGGCGGGTGAGTCACGTGACGCGGCATGGAGGTGGTGGGACCTTAACGCCCAAGACGCGTTGATAAGTGAGCTCTTGTACAACATCATTAGATTAGATTACAACTAGGTAATTATTATTATTTATTTTTTATTTTGTTGATATTTAAATGGAGGTCAATGGGAGGGGTAGACCAAAGGGGGTACCGGTCCGGGGGAGTCCAGCACTGGTGGGGAGGCAAGGCCTGAAATGTGAAATAACCGGGAGGCGGGGGGAGAGTCCGTATCTAAGATACCACGAATTCGAGAGATGGCATGGGTAGGTCTTCCCTGGCTGCTTTTTTACTGTTATTCACCACTGGCCTGACTTGTAAAACAGCAAGTTAATGTGTTATGTGGTAGATCCACTGGAAAACACATGTATAATATGATATGGTCAGTACTTTCTCGACAAACGGTTTTTTAAAGATCAAAATAAGCTTAAAATTTAACTAAATTTGGCGTAAAATATGTAATTCATTGTAAAAGAAATAGTCTTGATGACATTGCAAGATTTTAACTTGAACGGAGCATAACTTTTCAACCAATCAATGAAGGTTGTTTGTTTATCATTTTCAGACAAACAAAGATTTTTTGTTCAAAAATTGCATACAGTAACGCAAAAAACATACAGTACGCAAAATTTCAGTTCGATCAGAGTAACTATGTGATCTGCGCACCAAAACTTAAAAAAGCAATGGTGACTCGAGCCAAGCAAGGCAAAAGAATCACCATCTCTTCGCTCACGTGATAAGTTCGAAATGGTGTTAAAAGTAAATTTAAAAAAGTCAGTTTGTCTTTTGTTATAAGATAGTTTCGTTGTCTTGACCGATTTGTCCAAAAACAACCCCTCACAAAACAACCCCAAGTGTCGAGACGCGACTGCAAGTAACACAAGCCGAGGAAAAGCAATGCACTTCTTCTAGTCGAGTGCAGCTGCGAACTCTTCCAACTGGTGCGCGAAATCCTCGAGAAATCACTGGATTTTCATGTCGTCGAGAAGTTTTCCTGCAGGCAAAGTTTGCTAGAAAACTTCCTGTGGCTGCTGTCATAATTCTCACGCGACAAGACTCGGTGCAGGAAGTTGCATCAAACAATGAACTGCGCTCTTTCTCGTGCAGTGAGACCGAAGATGATTGAGAACGCACATTGATATTTACTCAGATTCTATTGAAAAACAAGGAGTGCATCTGTGTTTATTTTTGATAATCAATTTAAACACATCTAGTTTTATAATACCATTGTGAGGGGGAAAACGCATTGTGAGACGCAACATATTGCAAAAAAATTAAGGCAATGACAAAAGCTGAAAATAATGTTTTGACAAATAATCTATTTATTATCGATAGACCAATTTTGTTATAGATATATTATTTCAAAATAAGCGTAGGTATAGAGTCAATAAAATTTTAAACTTCATACTGAAATACTAAAATTCAAATTTGAAAGTTTAAAAAATTCTAATTCATAAATTTCTTAGTTTAAAAAATTTAAGTTTGGACATAGAAATTTCATAACTTTGAAATATTTATAATTTACAAAAAATTTATCAAATTTTAACATTCTTATTTGATACACAAAATATATAATTTTCACTTTTCAATCAATCAGAGGAATTTACTAGCAGACATGGCACTTCAAGAGAATGTGCAATCTTAACTTTTTGTTGAACAGTTTTACATTTTATCTTGTAACATGTATTATAATAGCTTGATAGCTATAAACAAAGAATACGACTAGAAATTCAAAAACTATACAGTCGCATTTTCTTCATATCGAGAAATTCGTCTCGATCAGAGAAACTCGACCTGTATTGCGTGAACAACCTGAAAAACATCGACCCGAGCTAAAAGTGCCCAGAGGAGGCACTCGCTTAATTAGTAGTCCACTAATTACCCATGATGCCTCTCACACAACATCAATCAAAACACCCAATAATTGCGACGTTGAGGAAGTCGTCAGCCATCATGTGTAGATGTAGTTCATCATGTGGCCGCTAGCATGACACCTTATACCTTATAGAGCGCTAGTGCCGCTCAAGTCCACACACTTTGGAATCAGAATTCAATGCTCTTTTTAATGAGCAATTAATTACTTCTAATACGATTTCAACTATTAATATATAGTCTTTATTGATTTTAAAAACGATTGAAGATAGCTTTTGTAAATATAATTCATATTAACAAATCAATGTTCACTAAAAACTAGTAATTCAATACCACAGAGACAGAAGATCGGCAGTCCATTTTCTTGATTTTGCTTTGCATACTTTTAGAATGATGTGATCAAGCTCTATGTATTCTCTTACACAATGACTCGTGTAATCATTACACTTATGATTGGATGAAGATTGAATTACTGGTTTTTGTGCTCACCTCAAGAACTATTTAAATTGACTTCCGTCCTTCTACCTCTGAGGTACAGAAATTATTTTTAAATAATATCAGATATGGTAATTAAAAAAAGTATTTTCCCCTTAATTAGTTTGCTTTTCACAAACAATTTTTATTATTGTTTGTGAAAATTCCAAAAATAGTTTTATTTTATTTGAATGGTCAACATGTCTATCGTTGGTCATCAACCATAAAAATTAACTGAATTTATTCAAAAGTGTTCCAAATGGTTATCTTAATGTCACCACTACAATGAACGAGTAGAAGTTGGTATCTCTTCATCATGTCTCAAGACGAGTGCATTGCGCATGCTCGGTGGAGAAGTTGAAGAGTAATTGCAGTTTGTTAATTGCATCGTCCGACTCGTTGCGTGCGCAATTCCACTTGAATTCATTATTGACGAATAGAATTACAATAAATTAAACCAATTGATCGATTTTATCGTTCAGGATGGAGCATGTTTTTCCAAGGAGGAAATGATAACATAAATAACATAACCATCCAGAGATTAGCAATTCACTAGAAGATTTACAAAAAAACACGATCTTCCGTTTTGTGCAAATATCAATGGACATTAATCTACGGCATTGAATGGTTTTTTGCCACCGTCTTGCTTGAGTGTAATAAACATGATAATCGTAGACATGTATTCTCGAGGAGTTTAATGTGTCATTAATGGTGAGGCGTGTCGGAGAACATGGATCGAGGCATGCTCTTGGCTATCGGGAACTTGGTTTGCCATGATCGCTCCGTGAGAAGATTCAGAAAACTCGTATTTTTCTTACAAAATGTCTTTTACTTTATCGATTCACGAATTATCTTTGTTTCGATTACGATTAACTATACATACTAATTCGTGGCGATTATAATATACGTACCTCAGAGGTAGAAGGTCGGAAGTACATTTTAATGATTCTTGACGTGAGCTCGTAAACCAGAAATTCTACCTTCATCAAATCGTATTTGTAATGGTGACATGAGTCATTGTGTATGAGTCCATTGTTACCAAAGTACGAAAGGTATTACCAAAGTTAAATTGCGCTGATTTACTTTTGGATTAATTTGAACTGTTTCAATAATTTTGAGGTATCCTACTGGCTGTGTTGCCAATTTAGTCAAATATTTACTTAATCCGGCTCGGATTAAAGAGCTTGATTACATGATTCCAAAAATGTGCAACGCAAAATCGGAAAAATTTACTTCAGCTTTTATACCTCTGGAGCACAGAGACCATTTTGTATTTAAAATATGGAAGTCATTCGTCCAGATGGGATGTTTTGTTATTGGCGAAAAAACGCATTTTTCAAATGAAACCGGCACCTCCACTACAAAATCCTGGCACATCCACAAGAAAAACCGCTAACTACATTGTCGGTCCTACTCTATAAACATCACCTGGCACCTCCACTAGCACAAACCACCAACCCATACATGTCGGTCCTCATTACTCCACTTAATTGGACCTCCACTTAACATGTCCACCAACATCCACATTGTCCAGGTCAGTGTTCGCACCCCCATCTCATTATCCGAGCATCGACCCCGGGTCTGTTGGACGACAATCATCGGCAGTCGAACCTGGATTTATCTGTTGCTATGGAGATGACGGAGATTTATCTCGTGCAATCCGGCTCATGAATAGGGATGTGGAGTGGAATGTTTCTGTCGAGGACGCAAGTTCAAAGTTGAGATTGAGTTATTGTTGCGGGGGTTGTTCATTGCATCTCGTGGAACACGTGGATTACGTGGAATCTCGTGAAATACGTGGAATACGTGGAATCTCGTGGAATACGTGGAATAATCTTGCCCATGACTTAGTCCGCGCATTCCGGCTCAGTGTAACGCGTTGATGAGCGAGCATAGGATAGGTCATGCAAATTCTCAAACCGGAAATGCGTATACACAACGCACAGAAAACATATACATCCATATCGAATTGAAATATGATCCACTCAATCAATATACAAGTATATGCTTTTTATTGAAACTTGAAAATAGCATCTAAACACTCTAGTATGGAAAAACATTAATTTTGATACATCATTTCTGACAGGTATTAAAAATGTCAATTAGTGCATACGTTCTTAACTGATTGGGATAAACCAATGAACGGATTTCAAAAATGTTAGGGTCTGCAAACAGAAAAGGTTGTCTTTACATGTGTGCAATATTTCAGATCGATAGGTCAAACTATTCAACCGGTGTATCGGTTAATAGCAGGAAAAAAAACACAGAGGTCCGTGCCAAAATAGCAAAAAGGAGTCGCTCGCTCAAAAGCAGCTATAGATCTATGTGTAGTGCGTTGATGAGCGAGCACTGGTATGTGCAACACCTCGAGAAACACGCAGATGACACACAATAGTTTTACAATTAGCTACATACCACATTATATCTGACTTTCATTCCGACTTCGAAACTGCCATCTTTACTAATCTGGACTGGAGTAAAAAATCCAGACTTTTTGATAGATCAGAGATATTGAAATATAAGATTAAATTGTTAAGTGTTTAATTTCTGACTAAATTGCCTGAACATTTTTAAAATTTTATGAAATGTTGATCTTGACGGCTGTGCAAAATTTAAACTTGTAGCCAATCAGAAGATTGTGTTCAAAAACTAACTGTCAAATTGACAATATCTATTGATATTCAATCAAATTGACTATAGGAATGTATTTTGGGCATATTTCTGTTCCTTCTGCAGCCAAATTACAAATTCAATGATAAGCAAGTTAGAACACAAATTTAATATCCTTCCCAATACATTTCAACATTACATTTAACTGTAGTTTTGTAATTTAGTAATAACCTCAACTTCAACTACCTAATTGAATTTAATAAAATATCTGGCTTAGCACTATAATTTTTATAATTTTACTTTTTGTGACCTATTTTGATCTGTCAAGTGAATGGTTTTACTTGGAAAAAATATTACGTAATTCGATTGAAAAATAAATTTGAACAATAATTCTCCTCCACGTTTGCATCAGTTTTGCATGAATATTAGGCGAGAAAGTATTTATAGTAGGTGTCTCATAAACATTCAAATATTCAGTTATTGAGCGAGTTTTTAATATAACTTTCATCCACCTACATCTTGAATTATGTCCCGACGGAGGACGTTATAAACATGGAACACTATAATAAAATCATGTTCTTAACGACAATTTGGAGGTTGTCTTTGATACGTTTATCGTCGTTGTGTCTGTTCTGAGTCTGGAGGTGGGTGAGAAATATTATCATTGCCGTTTCAAATGTCCCGGACCGAAGCAGTTTAATCTTGTCATTTCACACGGCTCGCAGGATTATTTAGATTGACTTTATGAATCGGCGTGACCTTTCAAGACGAGGGATTATTAATAAAGCTTGCAAAATGGCGAAGAAAGTTTGGGAGGTTAGATGTCCATCTAAAACGCTGACCCGAGTGCTTTGCTTTTTAGTGCATGATAAATGTCATAGCGATCTCTTTGTGGATATGAGAAAGGTGGCAGACAAATATGCTGTATTAAAACATAAATTATGTGTGGGCCACTATGGACTACAATTCTATATTTGAGTGTTATTTAAATTTGTATATAATAAAATTTTCTCTTTTGCCTGACTTTGTATTTTTGGGATAATTAAATTTTTTTATTTTGTTGTTGTAAATTTTGTATTTTGCCATTTCACCTCAATTTCTTTATTACCTTCTCTCGCACACATGAGTTGACTCTGTATACATACAGAGTCAACTTAGCTTCTGTAATTAGTGGGTGTGCAATTACAGAATCTTACCTCAATTTTTCAATAATTATTATAAATGGATTCTGAAAGCTTTTACGAAAATATATAAATAGCATTTATTTTAATTTTGTGGGATTTATTACTTGCCTTTTATCACTATGGACAGATTTATTGCAAGATGAATCCAATATTTAGATATTGATAAATATTAATTGATTTGATTGATTATTAGGGTTAAACGGCGCGTCAACGACGAGGTTATACACTGCGCACATTAATGTTTACTTTAAACTTTGTTGAATTAAGTGAAGGACATGGGGAGGGGGTCGACCGAACGGACCCGATCCGGGGGAGTCCAGCACTGGTGGGAAGGCCAGGCCGGAATGGGGACGGACCGGGGGGTGTAAGGATTCTGGCCGGCGGAACCCGATATCAGGGGGATCGCCATCTCGAGGGGGAAGGCCGGCCCGAGGGGAGGGGAGGGGACCGCAAATTCAAGGGAGGACATGGTTAGGCCGACCCTAGCTGCTCTTTGTCTGGACCTCACCACTGACCTGTCCGGCATGGGTAGCCCTTACACATGAGCATATGCTCGCCGGCTTAGCTGCAATGGATAATTGGCCAACACAAACCCCACCACCGCGATAAGGTGGCAGCCGTCGGTGGGGGATAAATATTAATATTTGACACTACTTTTTATATTTTCCCAAATTATAAATACTTTTCAAAATGTGTTTTCATCAAAATATGCAACAATACTCAATTTGATCTGATAACACTCTGCTACACCTACACCTAAAACAGGCGTAAACTTATGCATTGACCTTTTGTGCAGGACATATGGAAAACTATGCAAGTGTGAAAGCTGATCATTTTCCATTAACTTATTCAATACAACAGTGTTGATTGTAAATGATGCACTTAACATTTGGCAACATGATTTAGATTTTAGATATATTTTAACAAAAATGTATATTATTTTTTCAATCTTGAATAAAATAAAATGCATAATGTAAGAAAGGTTTTAGCTTTCCCGTGCAGTTTCCCGACATCACACGTGGAAAACTCTGGCTGGAAAATGCTGGAAAACATTGTTCCTTTTATCTGTGTTCGTCCACTCATAACAAATCGGAAGCGTTTTCCATCCAATACATTATACAAGCTCGCGATATGAATGTCAATTTATTGTCTCTCTCGAGAGGGCAAAAACAATACAAGGAACAATACTTCCCCCTCGTAGCTCCAATAGAGGTCGTAAAATCACCTAGCAGTAAATAACAAGTAGATTTAATAAACTTATGCAGAGTTTATGTAGGGGACTTGTAAATCGTGAGGAAGCATGGATATGACGTTATTATGGCGTGATAGAATTTACATTATAAGAATGTAAGAGATTTTGTTTTTAAAAAAGTATACATTCTTGCGCGTAGCTCATAGTTTACAATGTTTCAATTCCAGAAATAAACACGTTTTTAAACGTAATTTAATCGTTACATTTGAACTTGTAAAACGATAACGAGCATTAAAGTTGCTGATTAATAACTTGGTGAACAACTTAAAGGAAAAAGTTTGATGATTTGGAAATTATCGAAGTGCAGTGCATATTGCAATGCATTTTCGATAGATAACATTTTATAAATACTTCAAAAAAAGCTTAAAATGTCAATAACTCGTTAAGTTATTTAATGGGTTCACCGAAAATGTTTATTGTGTGATAAAATGCTGGTCTCAATAGGACCCCTCAGAACCAGAGTGGTGTAAGTCAAAAAATTAACATTTTGTGTTAGGCACGGAATATAATCGTTATGTTCTATTCTGTCTTTGCCAGAGTGGCCTAAGTCATAACTTTCAATTTGGCCGCTAGGGAGCAGTTCTCTCCAGGCATGCAGATTTTATTAGCAATTATTCCAGAACCACAGTGGTGTAAGTCAACCTTTTTTTCATTTTCAAGTACTTTTCTTCGAAATTATTAAGATTTGGGTTAGTTATTCATATCTTAGTGATATATTTATTGATTAACAGCATAAATTATGAGTCATACACACTTATTTTGCTTGATAAAAGAAAAGCACAACAGTATGACAACACAACACTAACCTAACAATTGGGCGCCATTTTGGTGTAAGTCATCTATATTTCACCATAGAGGTAAGTTCTTACCTCTATGATTTCACTGTTTAGATTTCCCTAATGCCATTCACTCCCTTGCCAGAGTGGTGTATCTATTTTTGACCTCTGACCCTGGTCAATATTGAAAGGTTTTGATTTGAAGATTTATTGTTTTAGTTAAATCACTCAATTTTAAACAATATTATTCCCTTCCAAACATCTAAAAAAATCCCACAATAAAATTTTTCCAAATAACTTTAGGTCCAATTACTAATTTTGAGAAAATGTGACTTACACCACTCTGGTTCTGAGGGTCCCATGCAAAATGTTATCTTGATCGGGAAAACTGCTCATTTTCCCTTTCCAACCATTCACAGGATTGTGCTCAAGCTTATCAGTGGTACTACCTATACGATCATGTAAAATGTTTCAAACAAACAAACAAACAAACAGACAGACAGACGGCCAAACAAACAAACAAACAAACAAACCCCTGTTACGCTCAACTATAACATCTCTTCTCGTGGCTCTATAACGTCTATTAGCCTTAAACTTGAACTCATTTCTAAATGTTTTTTCGCATGGAATTTCACGATGTCACGTTGAAGGTGACGTCAAGATTTATTATCCATTTTCTTGAATCCTAACCAAATGACGACATCTCGTACAAATTGACCAGAGATAAAAATTACCATAAACATATTTCTCCTGCCCGGGCCGAAGAGTGCAGCTTGGTCCATTACAGATTCGTGGCCATGCTCCGCCGGTATATCGCTATCGGAGAGTGTTTCTAAACACATTAAAACTATGTCTATCGGGACAATCTATCAACATTATGCTAATGGTGTACGTTCAACGAGGTAAACGCCCTGATAAACGCGTTGACGAGTGAGCACGATTGAAATATTGCTTGAAGAGGAGGTTTTTTGGCAACACTTTAGTCTTTAGGCCAAATAAGACGTTTTGATTAAGGTGGGAGATAAATCATTGTATGGGATGATTACATCAGCGGGAGAGTGTGGAATAAAATGTCTATTTTGTTTGGGTGATTAAATTAATCAAGATGTGATGTTTCTTCGAGATTCTGCCAAGTTGCGTCATCAAATAAATTATATTATTTTTAATTTAATATTCAAATTGTTTGAATTAATAGGACTGTTAAAAGTATTTAATTCTTAGTTTGCAGGATATTAATATTTTTGAAATAATTAAAGCTATTGTCATCCAATAGACCAAAACATAAACTAAACGCGCATGCCCAATCCTCCATTTTCTCTTCCAGCTATGTGTGACATTCAGTCAAGGCACTTATATGTCAATCGTATAACGATAGTTCAGTAAAAGCTATAATTACATCGCGAAATAACAGAAATTGATGCTTACCTCAGTGTCAACATTCAAATACAATCGGCATATTTCATTTCAGCACATATTCATACACATTCTTGTGAAAACTAGATGTCTATTCACCAAAATCACCATTTGACAAACGCATTTCTTTATCACGGTCTTCTGAACCGTTCCCTTTCTGAATGAGCTCATTCAGAAAAGTTTCAGAAAGCCGTGATAAAAAAAATGTGATATGTCATTATGGTGATTTTGGTGAAGACATCTAGTTTTCACAAGAATGTGTATGAATATGTGCTGAAATGAAATATGCCGATTGTATTTGAATGTTGACACTGATGTAAGCATCAATTTCTGTTATTTCGCGATGTAATTATAACTTTTACTGAAGTCATTAAGATTGACATTTAAGTGACTTGGAACATGCGCACTAAAGAGTGGTCACACATAGTGACACGCCTTTTTTTAGTTCGCTTTGAGGGCGCCACTAGTTTATGTTTTGGTCTATTGAACTAAAAAATGTGGCTATCCCCATAAAATAAACTGCGTAAAAGAGTAGCTAAATATTCCCTCCTATAAGTAAATCGATTTTCAAAATTATAGCGATATAAATAATGGGATTGACGCGAAATTCAATAATGTTTATAAAAATAAAATTACTTGACACATAACATTGCACTTTAATTAATTTATAGGTAATATAGAGAATAATATAATGTCCACCCACTAAATCGCAATAGTTCCTGTACTCACAATGCGCCAAGTTTTCTTATTTTCTTAAAATAATTTCCAAATTAACTTGTTGACTGGCCCCCTTTTTGATATGACAATTCTTTTAATTTTTTTTTTGAGAGAGAACTTGGCTGCTATTTTTACACTAAGTACTTTATTGGATAATTTCTTCATTAGTTTGCGGTATTATGGTCCTCATGGTCTATATGTACAATAAAGATCACGACTATAAACTCAGCCCTATATATGGTTTACTTTCTTGTTTTCTCGTATGGAAAACGAAACAAAAAGGCAATAATTAGTTTTATGAACTGAACATTCCTGGATGCATGAGCTCATTAGAATCATGTTTGTTTCTCTTAGCTGCCTGGCATAATGGAGGCTGGAGCATTCAGATGTCATGTGGATGTGATCGTATCTGTTGAATGAGTGCGTGAGGAAGGCGGGCAAGATGCGGTGATGAGTGGAGGTGTGTGTATTGTATTGATGCAGGGCTGACCAAAGTGATGGCATTGTGATGCCTAGTCAGTAGAATTCCATTGTATTTAGATTCATACGCTGATTTTTATACAAAGAAAATAGGGTTTGTCATTCTGTTTTGAAACACAAACGTTTTCAATTTCGAGTCAAGTAAAAATCAACGGAGATTTTCTCTTGTCCCTCAAATTGCTCGTCGTCCTCATTTTTTGTATCTAATAATTCGAAACGTAATTTAAAATTTATTCACATTTTACTTCATAAATTCCGAGGAATAAAGGTAAATTTTGTATTTTCTTTAATACAATACATTTTATAATAAGTAGTGATGACTCATGCTAAATTTTCTCAGCAATCTTAAGAGTCTACGATACTTGATGAAATCCATGTTTTATGAAGCACAAAAAGGCGGCCCCTACTTTTTTCTAACCAGCTTTACCGATTGTCTTCAAATTTTCACAGGTTATAGATAAATAGTATATCTGTGTCTCTAGTGGCCCCAAAGTTTAATTTTTTGTTTTGTTATTTCAGGGCAGGGGTGCCAAAAAGACTCATATATTGCCCATGTTATTGTTAGCACTTCCTCAAAACGAGAAAAAAAAATACTTTTTTCGATCACTAGAGACACAGATTTACTCTTAATGAAAAAAGTAGGGGCCGGTTTTTTATGATTTTTTGTAGTTTTCAATATTTGAATTAAAATAACTTACTTCACAGCAGTATGTGCAACATGCAACACACGTTTATATGTCACAAATGTCACGTACAGCCCAGAGCTAATGCCTTTTCATGCATTTGTATGATTTTTTATACATCGGAATCGAAATTTTCTGCGAGTCCTGTCGACTCTTAAATACATTTTGGAATGATCTTCATTATTAATAACTTGTATAATATAGCATTTCAATTTTAATTGTGAGCTCTTCTCTAGGTAAATTAAAAAAACTTATCAACAAATGAATGTATTTTATAGAGAAGAGAAGTATATTGTTCATAAAAGTTTATGAATTTTTAAGCAAGCAGATTCAGAGCTTATTTTAGAAACTAACAGTGTCATAGCAGTACCTAACTAATATTAAAACATATTATTCGTATACTAGTAGTACCTATCATATGATAAAAGTTACGATACAAACATCAAGAAGTTGTAAATACTGCAAAGTGCAAATCCGCCAAACCTTATTTGAATACATAATTCGAAATTCAGTGATTCGGTAATACATGCCAATGTGAATCCTAGATACAAAATAATTGGTATAAATTATAGCCGAAAAGCTGCAGGCATTATGATGATTGGAATGAATTCTGAAGTTCGGTATAATTGACCAGTGGTCTTGTGGTTCTCGAGGTGTGACCCAACATTACAGCTCATTTAATGTCCCACACCTGATGGAAATGAGCCATTCGTAGTCCTGCTTGGAACTGCTGGAGGCTGGAGAGGTCCAGGCGGGTTGAGATGACCACCCTGTCATTACAGGTGTCATTCATGGCGGAGAATCATTCAGACTTAATGACGTTGACTCGAACTTCATAGGCGGAGAATGCCATGATTACAGGGTGATGATTTGTAAAATAATCAGCACAAATTATTCCTAATTCTCTCTATTGATCGGGCGAGCCTGTCGAAACTATTGGCACTGATCTCTGTTTTCTGTATCTGATTAAACATGTTGCATCTTTTCTTCGATCAACTGAAATTTTGCACACATATGAAGACTCCTAGGTGGTGTGCAGACTGAAATCTATAAACAAATCCTCTGATTGGTTGAAATTTGAAACAGTCGGACCGATTAATTCAAACTTTGTATAATTTGCATGCAAATCTGTCAAGTTTCAGAGACATTTTACGTCTTCCTCTATTATTTTCAAGGTCTTCGCAGCAAGTTTCACAGTCCTTATTCAATACGAAGGCTCACTTATCAACGCGGTATACACAGAGCGTTTTCGTAGTTACCAAAGTTTGAACGAACGTACTTGCTTGACGATCTTGATTTCTTAGAACTTACTTCTTTACTTACTCAACATTCCAATTATTTGTTAAATCTTTGCTGCGTCTTTTTTACTTTTTGGTAACAGAAACCTGTCACTTTGGCATTGCATGTCTTATATGGTTAAAAAGATGTGAAATTGTAAACAAATTGGTATAAATACCCTAATTGAGAGGGTTATTTTTAAATTATTAATTTCATGTTTTCATAGCTGGTGGCTGAAGATACATATAGCTATGTATACATATACATACAGTTATCGTTATTTTTATATTTTCATTAAGATAACGTGTTCAATACGACTATAGTCTGCATTTATGTTCGAATAAAATGTGTCAGCAAGTTGGTTGAATTCTGCAAGATCGGTCACAAGCAATTGATGTAGATAGAGTGAAGTTTTGGTCTTCAGATTGGCTTTCATTTCTTACCAAATTCATAAATGCCGAAGGGGATGAACAAAATTGAAAATATTGATGACCTTACACGAGCTATCAAAATCGCGATCTGTCTGATAAGAACTCCAACCGCTCTCATCTAAGTGGTCCATTCATGGCCACGTCTCTGTGGAAACTGGTCCTCTAATTTTAGCAGTTAATCCCGTGTGGTGGGTCACAGGTCTGTGAACGATTTATCCGTCAAAGAGTCTCTGACACCTTCATGTCCCCACGCATCTCTCAGTCGATTAGCACGGTGATTCTTCACGCTTTTGACCCCGGATCCGTGACAAACGCCCAACAATACATTACATTCAACTCTTTCATTGCATTCTTAGAGTACTGTTTGAATATGGCGACAAATCACACATGTTCATGAGCTATTTATAGAGATGAGCATTGCTTTTCATTGAATCATCAATGGAGTTATTTTTATTTGTCGATTTGTTATGGAATAATATGGCGCCAATGAATGATTATGAGTCATGAAAATGAATTTTGCTGCTTTTATGGACACTTCTAGAGAGCCAGGAGATATGAAGGGATGTGCGCAGTGAAAAATATCTGGCAGGATACTTTTCACTTCTTATGCTCTTCTTATTTTTATTTAATTTCTGTTCCATCTTATTTCTGTGAGCAATGTCTTGGGAATTATGAAAAAACTTGCAAGAAAATATAGAAAATGTTACAACTCTTACTAAATAAGTTAACGTGAAAAAACAGAAATCTCAAACTACCTACAAGCACAAAATTTTGAAATACATTTGAATTGTACTAAAAATACATTCAATTTTTTTTTAAACTAACATAAGTATAGTGTATAACTCTCTCAGCTACAACTAGGGGCCCTGGTTATGTGAAATGTGGTGTATTATACTATTATGTACTGCGGTATAGCTTTAAAAAAAACTGCAGTCAATAGCCTGAGGTTAATTTAAGCTGAGGAAATAAATAAGCTCCGGACTTAAATTGCAGTATATTGGTAAAACACCACCATTTCACCACAAATCCCAAGTGGAGTTTTACTAAACTGAAGATTAAACTGATGGTAATACCGGCCCTTAGTAAAACAAACGTTATGAATGAGCGATTTGGGTTGACGAATAGAGATGAAGTTATCTGATGGCGAGAAGAGAGAAGAAAGAAGAATCTGAGGATTTGAATAAATACGATGATTGCTAATGCCTAAATAGTTTAGTATATTTTTTACCATCTGTAATTGTGTACAAGTTACATATTTTTTAACATATGGATGAAAAAATTAAACAGTGTTTATAATCAATTTACATTGTTATTGTCGGTGTGTCTTGAATCTGTCTGAATGGACCACGCGCGTGGGCGATCTGTGTCTTCTCGACGTTCTGTTGGTCCTGAGTCGTGAGACAAGAGAACGCATGATCAGTGATCAGCTATCAGCTATCAGATGATCGCAGTGACTTGATGGCCGCACATAACGGCGCACGTCGGATTAATATTCTAATAGACAGTCACGTCAGTTAATAGCTGGCGGAGAACACTGATATTCAATTACTCACATCAAGTCGCGTACTTGCTTGGGATCGAACCCGGGACAGCTCACTCGCCGCCGAGGTAATTGCTAAGTACACACAGACTCGGTACGCTGGCTGATAACACTTGCGACTCGTTACTTAGACAAGCCATATTAAAATATAACGAAATTACCTAATTTGCTGTTTAAGTTATTTCAAATAAACTTAGCTTTACGCATTTATACAATCCTTTATTTTTATCAAATATATAAGTACCACGAAAAGAAGAATAAGCTACGTAAAAATGCTCTTTTACTTCAGATATTTATACGTTTTAACCATTTCAGTTATTAAACATTTGAATTTTTAGATTTACCAGATTTCAAAGTGGACTCTTGGCAACTTTAAAACATACAGATGTCCCAATAAATGGAGCCCATTTATGTAGCTTCTATTCCCCATTTAGTGAGGATTTAACTTTGTTGTAATATAAAAGAGTAGATACAATATTGAATTGCAATGTACGTTTGGCACAACTATAAAGACAATCGCTCAATAAATCTGATTGACTGAAAAATGTTAGATTGCACCATCAGTAGTCAGTCCAAGCGATCTCATTGTCTCACTCTAGTAGGTGACCTCACATTTCAATGATAAAAAAACAACATTGATTGTTATTGAACATGACCAGCAGTCTTTCAAATTTGTTTACCAATAATTTATTTGGCCAAGTGTGCTAAGTAACATTTTACATGATCCAACATTTTCGATCTTACATTGAAATCATTTGAGCAGTGTGTACTTGCCAAGTGTATTTACACGAATGTATCTGAGATTCGTCGTGGAACTCTATGAGCGAATAGGCGAGGAACCTGCACAGTGAACACTCGACGTATAATCTCCAGCGGCAAATATTTACTCCCGCTGTTGACTCGCTTCTCTGAGCACTGATCCGTTTATTCACTTCGCCATTGAAATCAGCTGACGGTTTCACCGTATTTGGCAGAAGCTGGAGGTTGACTGCGTATATTCATGACGGTGAGTTCAGATTTCAGAGAGATTATTTGTAAACACTCGAGATAATTAATTGGAAAAACGCAGGAATTCCTTAACGTTTGTATAATGATTAACATAATCAACTCATTTAAAGTTTTCTCAATGAGTTATGTCACAGGCAACACTATTTATATCAACAGATCATTAGATTTTTTTATTGAAATTCTCCATAACCAAATAGATTTTATTGGTATTTTATTGGTAACAGTTTATAATGACAGAATATATTACAAAGCGTACAAACGTACACTCAAACCAAATAAAATCGGTATTTGAACAAAACGAATTGACTGCTAGTCAAGTTCCTTGACAATCAATCCTTGTTATTATCAATGAAATCAGAGCTCACGTACTATAGAGTTATAGATGATTCTTCATCGGTTAAAGCCTTCATACCTTTATCAGACAATCATTTTATTTAAATACCGTTTATTATTTGTTCAAATGTTCCTTAAATTTGTACGAAAATAATTTTAAAAAATAATATTTTGTCTATATTGAAAAGTTTTTAAAAACATTCCATTTTTATTGGAAAATTTCAAATTGTTCGTTCTTGGAATATTCGAAAACGTTCGAATTGAATCTCGGCGTGATTGCAGTCTCGCGCACGTTAGGAAGCCGTGGAATGGCAATGTGTTGTGATGTGCGAGCAGTTGCGATGATCTGTGAGCTCCAGAAGACCGTGTCTGTGACGTCACGAGTTATTGTAACGGTAGCCGGCGTACAGTCAGCCGCATAAGTGCGTGGCGCATCGTGAATAACTATCATCAACGTGATGCCGCATCGTAAACTATCAGGCGCAATTACTTGCAGCACTTGCGAGGAGGTAATAGCGACTCCGTGATCGATCAGGATACTATAAATCATTGGAGAATGTGTGCATTGTGCGCCGCAAACAATCATTATCTCGACCAAGCGAATCGGCGTAATTTAAGGGGAATCATGTTTTAGAATGTCATGTGGAAAATTTGTTTCGGCGAAATATAAGTGTTGTTTGCTTAACCAAACGCCCACTAGATTCATGGGTATGGAGTGTACTTATTTCTTACATTATCTCTCTTGAATGTTACGTCCATTATAAATTCTTCACCGTCAGATTTTTGTTTTAAATAATAGTATATAATAAACGTTTATTTTTTTATATTTCATTTCATTATGAAGCGGACTGAAAAAGTAACCTTATGGAGACATTTTTAGTTCCAAGTTATTGCTAATAAAAGTCATAATGCGTAAACACCTGATTTTCGTTTACCCTTTTACTAAAAACTTTGTTACATATATTTGTAAAACAAAAAGCAGCAGTAACAACTAGTGAAAATCCATTTGCATATTGCACTTGTATTTTATACGGTGTTTATATAATTATCAAAACAATCGATTATAATAAAACATTTTTTAATTTTTTTAAAATTTGTATCCTTGGTAATTTTGGAGATAGAAACGCAATTTTTGTAAAATTACCAGGAAAGTTTCTCGTTAAGAGCTCAAGCGATAATGAACGCATACGAAAATTTAATTGTGATGTCCCAGTTATTTCAGACCTTTAACTTTTTTCCTACACTTGACTGAATACCTCATGCTGATGAAAGTCTCAAAACAACATTTTTATATTAGGCCAAGAGGACATGAATGACCGGGGTGGAATCATCAGAAAAATTTGTGTACCAACTATTATACCGTTTTAGAAGCATGAGAATTGTGGACATAAAGCTTAAAATCCATTAATAGTGGGAACAAGAAACTTTGTTTTCTTTGTCGAATTATGTTCATTTTTCCGACTTTACCCCCAAAAAATCAATTATTATTGAATAAATCATGGAACACTTTTCATTATAAAATTGTGCAAAAAACTTAATGACTGCTCACATTATTTTATACAATATAATTAGTGTTTCATGTATTTTCAAAATTTGTGTATGATTTTAGTACTTTTGGAACCTCTTCATCCCCTCTCTTCTAATGTTGCAGCCATTACAATGACATCATCCTCGCCACGCATTCGAGTCCTGATGCTGGGATAGTTCCAACTAATAGGCCACGGCCTCTATTCCAACCCAATCACTCTGTTCAAACATGTGGCAAACAGCAGATGCCTACGAGCAATACCATGTTGTACAGGATTGAATAACAGTGACTGGGTGATGTAAAGAGAGTGGGAATTTAGTGCTCAAATCGTTTGCTAATTATACCTTTGTTTTTCTTGCATACCAAATTAAACAGTCATTTATGTCCACTTTGTTAATGGATTTGTTTTTGTAGTGCCGAAATAGATAAGTGTTGAAGTTTTATTTTCAACAGATGATAATTGTTTAGATTTGAATTGAATTTATTTTTAGAGTTTAAAAAAAAGTTGCCCTAGATTTATTTGAAACGTAATTAGACTACTCAAGTTGAGTATTATTTGAAAAGAGTATAACAAAATGTGTTTAGTTAATGTAGAGCGATGTTCGTTTTATATCTCGACGTCACTTGAAAGTTGTGTGCAGGGTTGGGGGGGGGGGGGGGGGGCGTCGTGGAGGGGGAAGAGAAGAGTAACGCCGTCGGATATCCCGACCTCCAGGGAATCACAACTTATCTTGTAAACTTTTATCTTCCTCTTCTCAAAACCCTTGTTCATCGCTTTTTAAAACAATTTGTTTACAGTATTCAACCTCTTCCAAATAACAACAACTCTGTGGTGGAGGTGCCGGTTCCAAGGTTCCGCGTCTCGCCGCTAGAGGCCACCACTCGTCAAGTTCCGTGTTTTCCAAGCTCGCGTCTTTCTTACGAAGAGCTTTGCTCATTTCCACAGCCTTCTGAATGCTATGACTGGACAACAATCACCTCATTGTTATTCGGAACGCATTAATCAAATAGTTGATCAAGATGGATATTTTTAATTCGTGAATCTAACAATAGAGCGTGTTGATTGTTTAATAACTGACGCCAAATATGGGAACTAATTTCCACTTGGATAGATGTAATTAAAATTATGAATATTTATGATGTTCTCAAAGAGCAGGAAAAGTTCGATCCATCAATGTGTTTGATTAAATCAAAAGGTGTGGAGTGTAAAGCGGGTTGGGTGATTCATAAATAGTTTACAACTTGAGGAAAGATCAGCAACACCTCACCACAGTCCTCATTCAAATCAAGCACGTAACTTACGTGTTGGGACTGGGAGATACTTCAACGTACGTATTCTATATCTTTATAAGAACAGATATAGAATACGAATTCATTTCGGAGTACTACATCATGCTATCAAAACAGCTGTGAACAGAATTCGTGCGATCGCGATCTAAAATAGTTATAGAATTGGTGAAGGTTTCATAAGTCGTAATTTTTGGAATGGTGACCGTTTCCTCGAAGAAAACAATAATATTAGCGACCCCATAGTTGTGTAGTAAACGAATTGCTTATAACGACTTATTTGAAAAATTTCATCTCCTAAAATATATTAGCGTTTATGTGGTGCATAAAAGTTTATAAATTTTGAACTCGCAGCAATTCTGAATTTTATATACTCACATAACTTTTGATCAATTTTCATATAGATCGAACTTTTCAAAAATGTGGTGAACAGTTTTAAAAGGGTTATTCGTCTACTACAATACTTTACGAGATCAACTAGATGGTTTCAATCACGAAATGGGGCAGTCCATCGCCTTAATTAGCATTTGCGTTATTGTTATAAATAACATTTATTCAACACAATTTATAAAATTAAGAGTCGTCAGCACTCGCAAAAAAATTCGATTACGATGTAAAAAAAAAATCCTAGAAATGCATGAAAATGCATTAGCTCTGGGTTGTACGTGACATTTGTGACATTATTTTTTCTTCACGGCTTGACCGATTGTTTTCAAAATTTAACAGCATAGAGATAAATAGTAAATCTGTGTCTCTAGTGATCCAAAAAAATAATAACAAAGATTTTCTTGTTTTGAGGAAGTGCTAACATGGGCAATATATGAGTCTTTTTGTCACCTCTGCCCTGAAATAACTAACCAAAAAAAATTAAACTTTAGGACCACTAGAGACACAGATCTACTCTTTATCTATAACCTGTGAAAATTTGAAGACAATCGGTAAAGCCGTTTAGAAAAAGGGGCCGCCCTTTGAGCTTTATAAAACACGGTTTTTATCAAGTATTGTAGACTCTCATTTAACCAAATTTTTCAGTAGTTTTCACAGTGAAGGAGTGACAACTATGTCTAAAAACCGCAATAATTTGGAGTAAAAATCATAATTTATAAATTATAGAGACACGAAACAATTCAGTCAATGTTCTTATCTTCGAGCAAACTTATAGTCTTATGCAGATAGCGTCTAGATCCTTCTTCTGTCATATTCGAAAATTACGACTTATTAAAGCAACAAGAAAGCCTCAGCCAGTGGGCTGGCATTATGACGTCATATAATCCTAGCGGTGCATTTATGTGCGACCAATATGCACTTTCATGATGACTTACAACCCCTCGCTGCACCCGCGAGGGGGGTGGGGTTATTTATTAGTTAGAACAGCAGATAAGTTTTCCCTGCAGCTTGCGAGACGCTCTCTGGGAAAAGATAAATGATTTATTAGTCTTGGAAATATTGCGGGAGTGAGATTGTGTCGGTGGATGTTACTTGGCGTTTTCTTTAGAGAAGTTTGAGCTCATTAAAAGTTCCTCGACGTCTTCAGAAAACTGTGAAAGAATTTGTAGTTTTTGGTTGTGAATGAAAACTGTTATAATTCTTATTTAGCATCGTCTGAGAATAGTTTCTTATATAGATGTTTGAAAACACGAGTGAGACCATCTAGGATAGTTTAGTTGCACCATACCCTTGTTGCTATGGTAACGTATATCATTCTTGTTTATTTTGTTGGGGAAAACAAATTTTTCGAAAGTTTAACTGTATTTTTGAGCAAGAAAGAGATTAAAAAGAAGACAGAAGTAGGTGTGAAAATGAAAATAAAATTGTGTTATTTATTTACCGGCATCTGTCCCCCAGCGAGATGTTGGTCAGCTGTGACGTCATATGAGATTGTCATATAGGGTTTATGTGGTCTTCATCATTCGAGGAAAGTAAAGTTATCTTCGCGGAAGAATATTTGAATAGTGTAAACATAGTGAAACATTTTCTCAGCGCACTTATAGCTTTTTCATTGGCCCACATTGGGTGTGTTGTTACCTTTTTACTCAATTTCGATTATCAGCTATGTTCAATTTTATGACTAATAGTTCGATGGCTATGTTTGGATGTTTAATTCAACTTGTAAATGGAAACCCCAGAGCCTTTGCGGAAGAATATTTGAATTATAGTGTAAATCATAGTGAAATATTTTCTCAGCGCACTTTAGCTTTTTCATTGGCCCATAGTGGGTGTGTTGTTACCTTTTTACTCAATTTCGATTAGCAGCTATGTTCAATTTTATGACTAATAGTTCGATGTCGGTGTCTGGATGTTTAATTCAACTTGTATATGGAAACCCCAGAACCTTTGCGGAAGAATATTTGAATTATAGTGTAAAACATTGTGAAACAGTTCTCATCGCACTTTTAGAGCTTTTTAATGGGGGTAAAAAAGCCACTGTGGGGGTGTTGTTACTTTTTCACTCAATTTCGAATATCAGCTATTTTCAATTTTATGACCAATAGTTCGATGGCAGTGTCTGGATGTTTAATTCAACTTGTATTTGGAAACCGCAGAGCCACAAAATAGATGATTGATCGTCAGAACGATTGACGCGCTCTTTAAACGTATCAGCACTTGCATATTCCAGCTCTGCAGTTGTAAGCATGTTGCATGTATAGCTTCGCAATGTTATCAAGTGTTTCGGGAATAGATAGGTTTGTTGCGTTGCCAGAAGTGCAGAGAATTGCTTCATATCGATGGATTGACGAATGGCCAACACAAATCAGTGAGATAATTGTCTTCGTTGTTGCAAGATGACCAATTGCATCCCACGTCGGTGAGAGATTATGTCGCCAGGTTGTTGCTGCGACAGCGATGCAATTTATGCAGTAAAACATTAATTTTCATGGAATTGGAAACGTTTTTGAAAGGGAGCGTTTAATTATGTTTTGATTTGATAAATACGATTGCTTTTTATTTGAATTATTAGTGATAAAGTATACGGGACCAACTGATGTTGTTAACTTATACAAAATGAGTTCAAACTGGTTGCAGGTTGGGTACTTCGATGACGTTTAACATATTCGAATAGTTCTTGGAAATCACTGTTTAGATGGAGACTTCAGCTAGCTCTGACAGCGTCGTTTGCAGCTAGAGAAATATTACGTATTTTACTTGATTTCTTCAGATCTCTACGTACAGCAACAGCAAGTCACATTTGTGACACATAATAAATTGGACACTTAAATTGGGTAATCAACTATAAACATGTAAGTGCACACATTGAAGAAAATATTTCATAACAAAAAATATATAAAATATATTTCTGACGAATACTAATCTAAAAATTAAAATGAATAACACAATTACTAAATTGGAAATATAAACATGTCATGTCTAATATCATAAAATAAAAGTCACATAATAAAGTAATTTCGCCGAAAAAGAAAATAATTACAACAAAATCAAGAGAAACATAAAGTAAGCATATACAAATACAAATACAGAAATAGAAACATACAAACAGGTGTAATACGTACTAAAGAGAAGTTGTTTAGTACTTGTTCGAGGTTGCCGTCAGCAGTGGAGGTGCCATGCAACAATGCACTTTTCTCCTCACACATTTCCCTGTGAACTCTGTGATGACGCGGAACTGAGAAGCTCCTGATCAACAATGACCTCGTGACACGTGACGTGTTCTGTTTAATTGGCTCACAACATTATTATAATAGACTCGCGACACAGCTCGAGAGAAGTGGTACACGGATTGTTATCTCGGCTTTGTGTACACTGACAGTTCGCGGCGTCCAGAGCTTTTTAACACACAGATTACTTCCTGGTTGTAAATCCTCACTCGGGGTTACTCGCTCAAATATGGGACAAAATAAATCCTTATAGGATGGAAAAAATTGTAGTAACTAGATGCCTAGTAGATGTAACAACATGTCACGGAAGCATTATCTGAATGGGAGGCTCAAAACGCATAAGCCAAAAAATTGAATTGAAGATACCTAATGGTGGCAATTTCATGCTTTTATAAGCAAAATTTGATTATCAAAAAAATCGCATACCATATGTCGGGTTTTCGTGATTAGTTCGGAATGTACAAAAGTACTATCTTGCTTTTTGAACCTATAAGCTCTTTCATTCATGCTTTTCATTTCGTTTTTTTGTTATTATTATTTATGGCTCATAAATATATGGATTTTCCCATATTTTTTTGTAACCGAGGATATTGTTTACTTTAGTTTATATTGATTTTTCCATGTCGTAAATAATCGATGGCTATTTGCTAAAACAATCCATGGAACAAACTGCGTTAAAAATAACCTTTTTCCATCAATGATTAATTAATATGCAAATTATTGTAACTCGAATTTCGTCAAGTGCATATCGTACTTTACAATTCAAATTGGACAATTTCGATTCTAGCGTCTGAAATAAGACAATTGACAATTGAAAGTGTAAAATTTTAATTGTATTTGCAATACCCACTTAAAAAGCACTTAGTTGTTTATGAATATATGTCAAATATCAGAGATTTGACTTTTTTCTATACGAATCTTTACCTACCTTCATTACTTAAAATTTTAATTAAATTGCGAACATAGTGAATATGAGCTAGAATCATGGAAAGGGTCCATAAAAAGAGTTGAAAACAAAATTCATGGAAAGCGAGTCAAATGTACTTAAATCAAAATGCCCGGGCCAGTCCGCCCCTGGAATACCTCTCCAGTGACGTCACAATCTCTGCTTCTTTTTCTCTGACTGTGACTTTGACTGGGTCGAAGCAGACGAGAGATTTACCTCTGACTCTGACTGGGTCGAAGCAGACGAGAGATTTACCTCTGACTCTGACTGGGTCGAAGCAGACGAGAGATTTACCTCTGACTCTGACTGGGTCGAAGCAGACGAGAGATTAACCTCTGACTCTGACTGGGTTGAAGCAGACGAGAGATTAACCTCTGACTCTGACTGGGTCGAAGCAGACGAGAGATTTACCTCTGACTCTGACTGGGTCGAAGCAGACGAGAGATTTACCTCTGACTCTGACTGGGTCGAAGCAGACGAGAGATTTACCTCTGACTCTGACTGGGTCGAAGCAGACGAGAGATTTACCTCTGACTCTGACTGGGTCGAAGCAGACGAGAGATTTACCTCTGACTCTGACTGGGTCGAAGCAGACGAGAGATTTACCTCTGACTCTGACTGGGTCGAAGCAGACGAGAGATTTACCTCTGACTCGTTCACTGCCCGGCTTTACATCTTTCCACGAGAGAATATTTTTACTTTACTTCGCAAATAAATCAGGTTTTTATTGCTGGATTTGCTCAGCCGTGTTTTTATATACAGATCTACATTTTAAGTGCATTCCAACGGAAGAAATATTTATAAAATATACGAAAATACTTGCGATCTCTGTGTTATACTGCAATACTTTTCATTGGATAGCTGTAAATTTAGTTATACAAAGAGCACCAACTTGTATTAGATCCATTAAAGTTAGTTCTTAAAGAAATGTAAAATGTACTTAAAGTTGTATCTATGTACACTGAAGTTATTTCCCAATGCAACGACACTAAAAGTCGCCATTTATTAAGTCAACTTCTGTTTAAAGTTTCATTCAATCAGTTTCCCCAACGACATATTGCCCGAGAATCTCGGAATCCGCGAGTATCGACTCAACTAATATTGTTATTGCGATGTTTTTCTCGATCGAGTTTCGATAAATCGATTCCAATTGAATCGATTCCAGTAAATCACTTCGACTACTTTTATCCTCGCTCTAAGGGGTTGTTTTTATATGCAGATAAAAAATAGTTTCTCTTCTATTTTAGGTGCCTTTCTTCTGTGCTAGCTCTCTCGAAATGCTATTACACATCATAGTGATTGGCCTACATGGCAATGCACTTAGCTGGGGCTCGAACCACGGGCCGGGGGATTAATTTCGAGTTTTATCTGCTGATAATTCAGTGTCTGGACTCTGGACACGGATGAGATGGTTTAGTGTCTGTGAAACAAGTCTGTTACAAACTCGTAAATAAACGTTGTTTTCGTTCGCAACATTATTTTTTACTGTGATTTTGTCGGGGGTATTGTGTTTAATGACTGTGTTTAAGTGAAGGCTAAACAGTCAGTACAATGTGACAGCAATAGGGTGACTACATTGGCACTCAATATTTAGTCATTTTATGAAACGTATGAAATTTATTTACGTAAAATTCTGAAGTTCTTCAAAGTGCAATTTTTTGTTGAAGAAATCGTGACCAGGTATATTGAAATTATTGGGGTTGGTCGCATTATATGTACACTCATGGACACGGAAATGGTCGACTCCTAGGCTAGTATTTATTATTTATTAATTTTTCGACCCTAAGCTCACACTAGCCATCCGGTCTTTGTGCCAAAAAATTACATACAAATAAATGTTATAAAGATACTAGCCGTAGTGCCACTTGAACATTGACCGCAGACCAATTTCAGTGTCCAGGAGTGTACCTATACCTGTCAAATTTGCATATGTGGTAAAGAAATTACTTTCATATAAAAACGTTTGGAAATGAAAATATATTTATTGCAAAGAGGTAACCTTAACCTTTGTTTAAATTTTTGTTTAAATAACATTCAAAATTGAAATAAATATACCTATAGTGTAACATGATGTCGTGGACGTTTTCGGAACCATCGGTAATAGCATGGCAGTGGTGACGGTTTGTTCCGAGGTATGTGGTGGCCCTGATAAGGGCCGTTCGCAATGTTTCGAAGGATGTACTTCCTTCGAAACGTCGCGAACGGCCCTTATCAGGGCCACCAGCACATACCTCGGAACAAACCGTCACCACTGCCATGCTATAGTGTAACATTTTCATGAAATTACGTTTGGTCAAAAAATAACTAGGAAAACGCTCAGTGTAACGCGTTGATGAGCGAGCACGGGTACGTGCAAATTCTCGAACCGGAAATGCGTACACAACGCACAGAAAACATATACATCCATATTGAATTGATTATGATATCAACTTAAAAGTATATGCTTTTCATCGAAACTTTAAAATTGCATCTAAGCACCTGGTTCATAAAGCAAATCAGAATCAATTCAATTGGCACTGGAAAACATTCATTTCGATACTTCATTACTGACAGATATTAAAAATGTGAATACATTCATACGTTCATAACTGATTGGGATGACATTTTGTAAAATAAGAGACAATATTGGTCTTAATGATCATGCAAAATATGAGTTTGATCAGAATTATCGAAGACCGTTTTCATTTTTCAGCCTATCAGGAGATATTTATTTAAATTTTAACCAATGAATGGATTTCAAAAAAATTAAAGTCAGCAACGCCCAGAGAATGTCCGAACACGTGTGCAAAATTTCAGCTCGATCGAAGAAAAACTCTGACCTGTATATCGTCAGTAACAGAAAAAAAAACAGAGGCCCGTGCCAAATGAGCCAAAAGGAGACGCTCGCTTCGCTCGCTCAATAATTGTCCCAAATATAATGAATAATCTCTGTACATCAGAGGTAGAATGACCGATGTCCATATTATCGATTTTCTGTTGAACTTGTAGAAGCTCTATCAATTCTTTTTTGATTGAAGTCAATTACAATAAACAATAAGGATATCGAAGTACCTATTCTTCTACAAAAAGTGTTACCATTACAAATATTATTGGATGAACGCAGAACACCTGGTATTTGAGCTCACCTAAGAATCATTGAAATGGTCATCGGGCCTTGTACCTCTGAGGAACAGATCTATAAAATAAATTTTTTGTTGAAAAGCCCTTTAGTTTGATTCGAAGTCATATCATTGCACTCAGATTAATGTACTTATAAAGACAGTTTGAAGTTCAGACATATTTTAATTTTATCGCCTTTAAATAGACTCAGTATATTTCTCGTCATACATGATAAAATAATACGTATTACCTGTCTTTATTGCAGGGTTGTTTATATTTTACAACATTGCATAAGAACATATTAGAGTCCTACGATATAGAATAAATATAACAGTCAACATTACTCGACAACATAAAACTCATAGCTGTTATTTTTTTCAATTTGTTCCTATCCAATGATCTTCGACTGGACTGTAAATGTCTTCCATGATGTTGGCAATAACAATAATAATCCACAGTTACTCTATAATTGCCGGGAGAATGTACGGGCTTGGCCAGCTTGCAGAAAACTGTCTTTTACGATCGACTCTATAAGCTTCCTCCATGGAAAGTTCTTGACAATAAGAAGTCTCTACATCTAGTAGACGGTTGGTGACATTTGAAACTTTCATCTCTCGAAATTTAAATGAAGGTTAGAATTGAGACAGAATTGATTCCATCTGATTCCATTGACTCACATCACCAAGATGCATTAAACAAAACACGCGCGATTTAGTTCCATGATTTACGGGAAATGAACTTGAGGTACACTCGGCAAAACAAAAAAGCATCGCTCAATAAATGATTGACTGAAAATTATGAGATCGCACAATCAACAGTCATTTTATACGTTCTCCTCGTCTCACTCTAGTAGGTGACCTCTCATTTATGATAACATTAACAACAATAATTGATTGTTAGAATTGAAACGTGTTCAAGGATTATTTTTAATTTTTTAAGTACGTATAAATTGTAATTTGTTTTACTGTAATGTTTGAATTAGGTTGAATGAAGAGCTGCAGCAAGATTGATTTTAAATTATAATCTTTTTTCAAATATCTGAAAAGTAGGTACAAAGGAAGAACATTGTCTATTTGGAAAAATGAGACAGGTGACATCTCGTAATGGTTTGAATAGGCTTTCAACAACATATTATCTCGGTTTAAAAAAACATATTGATAAATTTCCAGAAAATTAACTTGAACTGGAGCTGTCAATGAATAGGGATAATTGTGATTTTGACAGTTTGGACGCGCTTATCTTCGAATTATGTCCCTTCATTTGTATTTGTTTGGCATAATTGATTTTATAGTTATTAGTTCTTGTTGTCATTTGGATTTTGAAATAATAGTGATTATTTAAAAACAGGCATATAATTCCTGACCAACTTGTGAGGAAGATAATTGTAATTTTAATAATTTAAAAGAAGTGTTGATTATGCAACTGGGATAATGCATGTTATTCTAAACAAATGCATATGAATGAAGACAATTATGTAAAACGGTCTTCAAGTGGTATTTGTCGTTGACAGATGAAGTCAATTAAAAAGGAGGTCTGGAAAGAAGGTGCAAAAGAAATACAATTCAATGAAAAACAAAAATTAATTAACTAGTAGTTTGAAATTGTAGTAATACTAGCCATCAAAATGAATGGACATTAGATTTAAACTCTACTCATCTTCAGAAAGTGACTTTGGTAACAACGTGTCTGCAGGACACTTTTGCTAAATGAAAATGAACCACCACCGATAACTTCATACGCCTTGTGCGGTTTTATACGTCCAGTGCTTTTAGTTATAAACAACGAAACATGAGATAAAGCGCTGTTCAAGCGGTCCAGAAACTTTGTCCGCTCTTTCATTGCGGCCAGAAAATTCAACGGACCAAACGCGTGGGCAAGAGTCCAAAAAAACACAACATTAACTCGAACCAGATGCAAAAACGGGCGTTCAGTTTGCTAATAAGTTACGTGGTCTTTGACAAATACGCATCCGGGGCATTATACGCTGCGTGGCGAAGTAATGAGAGAATTAGTGATTCCATTGATCCCGCCTAGACGCATTCAAAGAACTGGTCATTTGAAGTTCCTTGCCAAGGTTTAGAGACACGGGAATTATAAAAGTGTATTTAATGAAATTCACTGGTTCCAGATGTCTAGACGTTTTAACTCAATGGGATCTTTCATCCTGTTCATTTTAATTTGCAGTTGGGGCCTTTTGATTTTGGGAGTCCAGGAATTATAGTAAATAAGTAACATATATTGCCTGTAATTTTGAAAGTCGTCGAGGAGATTATTTTGGAATCAGCTGGAACCTTTAGATTTAGAGAGTTCTATCCAGGAAATAAGTAATATTTCCCGTGATTTGAAAACCTACAGGAGATTTTTTTAATTGTTTGATTATTGGTTTGATATTTGACATACAAGTTTGTGTATCGAAAGATTTAATGTGTTGTCTGAAGAAGATTATCAATGAATGTAAACTGCAGATCTAAATTTTTTAATAGAACCCGGATAATTTCAATTGCATTATGAGTAAATAATAATCCTTATAAGCTCAGTAAATTCAGCTCTTTCCATGAAAGAGCATTTTAATGAATGGCTCTTTAATAAAGCACATTAGTTTTATTCCAGACCATAAAAATGTGAAAATCTATAAGGTGAATTATAATAATATATGTGGAAAATTCCATATTATTCTGACGATAACCGAAATGTATATTTGTGGAATGAAATTTCATTATTTCACATCACTCCAAATGAGCTCGTCCATAAAATGGTCGAAAAAACCAAACATTTCAAACCACTGCAATGTCTCTGATAGAATGGAACACTGGCGCTTAAATCTAGGAATATTGCCAACTGATTGGTTTTCAGACCCGATTCTCCGCCAAGTGTTGGCAAATAATGAAGAATCCTCAGTGAATTAACTTGAATTTGAGCGATGAAAACGCGTAACTAACTGCTTCTGACGAATGATTCTGCCAATTATCCAGACAAGGGAATTAATTCTCCGTCATGACCCCTCTTAATGGACCACGCCGCATTGCGAGGAGAGACTTAAGTGATTCCACACGAACACAAGTCGAACAAGCTTTGAGTTGCACCATTCTTGCGCGGACATCCTCAAAGCTCAAAGCTCGCGGCACACGAACACACGTCGAACAAGCTTTGAGTTGCACATCCTTGCGCGGACATCCTCAAAGCTCAAAGTTTGCGGCACACGAACACACGTCGAACAAGCTTTGAGTTGCACATCCTTGCGCGGACATCCTCAAAGCTCAAAGCTCGCGGCACACAAACACACGTCGAACAAGCTTTGAGTTGCACATCCTTGCGCGGACATCCTCAAAGCTCAAAGCTCGCGGCACACGAACACACGTCGAACAAGCTTTGAGTTGCACATCCTTGCGCGGACATCCTCAAAGCTCAAAGCTCGCGGCACACGAACACACGTGGAACAAGCTTTGAGTTGCACCATCCTTGCGCGGACATCCTCAAAGCTCAAAGCTCGCGGCACACGAACACACGTCGAACAAGCTTTGAGTTGCACATCCTTGCGCGGACATCCTCAAAGCTCAAAGCTCGCGGCACACGAACACGTCGAACAAGCTTTGAGTTGCACATCCTTGCGCGGACATCCTCAAAGCTCAAAGCTCGCGGCACACGAGCACACGTCGAACAAGCTTTGAGTTGCACCATCCTTGCGCGGACATTCTCAAAGCTCAAAGCTCGCGGCACACGAACACACGTCGAACAAGCTTTGAGTTGCACATCCTTGCGCGGACATCCTCAAAGCTCAAAGCTCGCGGCACACGAACACACGTGGAACAAGCTTTGAGTTGCACCATCCTTGCGCGGACATCCTCAAAGCTCAAAGCTCGCGGCACACGAACACACGTCGAACAAGCTTTGAGTTGCACATCCTTGCGCGGACATCCTCAAAGCTCAAAGCTCGCGGCACACGAGCACACGTCGAACAAGCTTTGAGTTGCACCATCCTTGCGCGGACATCCTCAAAGCTCAAAGCTCGCGGCACACGAGCACACGTCGAACAAGCTTTGAGTTGCACCATTCTTGCGCGGACATCCTCAAAGCTCAAAGCTCGCGGCACACGAACACACGTCGAACAAGCTTTGAGTTGCACCATCCTTGCGCGGACATCCTCAAAGCTCAAAGCTCGCGGCACACGAGCACACGTCGAACAAGCTTTGAGTTGCACCATCCTTGCGCGGACATCCTCAAAGCTCAAAGCTCGCGGCACACGAGCACACGTCGAACAAGCTTTGAGTTGCACCATCCTTGCGCGGACATCCTCAAAGCTCAAAGCTCGCGGCACACGAACACACGTCGAACAAGCTTTGAGTTGCACCATCCTTGCGCGGACATCCTCAAAGCTCAAAGCTCGAAGCTTTATCTGTCTCGCTATTCGGCATCAGTTTACGACGCAATTTCAACCAATTTGTGGACGTCAGCAAATGAAACGAGGGTCAGAATAATATCATCTGAAAAGTGGGAATTACCATAGTAAACTTTTACCATTATCTTCTAACGTTAAATATGTCATTGGAGTTTGGATTTTATTTCGTCTTCCATCATCGCGATTCGTCGCGATTTCGCGATATCACGTGGCCGCGATTCATTCGTGTATAGCGTTGGTAATTCGCGTAACCATGGGGTTTGTACGCGATTTCGCGTTCATGGAAGACTAGCACATTTTTCAAGTGTAAAATGTTTGAAGCATTAAAAACAATAAGGTCTGGTTTTTAAAATGCTCTATTCAAATCAGTGTTTAAGAGGTCATTCAAGGAATGCCATTGGTTGTTGCCATGGCAATATACAAATGCTTATAATTTAGCAGAGCATTGAAATCTGGCCATAAGTATATAGACGCTTTTTCAATACTCTGCTAAAACCAATAGTTTAGTTTAAGTGGCCGCCATTCAAGCAATGTCATTGGTTGTTGCCATGGCAATATAGCCCGTCCTAATCAACTGTTTATGAGTTAGCAGAGCATTGAAAAACTGGCTTTTATTTCAATACTCTGTTTTAGAAGAATCTGTTTTTCAATAGACCATTTCAGAAATTATCTGGATGTCTCAGGTTCTAATGCATTGCACATGCAGTATGATTTTCCAAGTGTGTATTCATACTGTAACCCATTGTTGTAAAACACTAATAGATATATGGAAAACCAAACTGCATGTGAATTTATCTAGAAACCAGAGCCACCCAGATATTTTCTGAATTGGTCTATTGGTTGTTGCCATGACTATACCGTTTAAAAGTTAGCAGAGTATGAAACACTGCCCTTATTTACAATAATTATTTTATTTCCCTGAGAGTGAAAGTAAAACATCTGAGGAATTGACATTTTATCTCGAGTTTGGCTCTCATTCAAATATAACACATTTCGCACATGAAGCAGACCTCTTAAGCCCCATTTACACGGTGCAATTTCTTGAACAACTTCTGTGTCACATTAGTTCTGCACATGTGCAGATACCCTTTATCATCTCAAAAGTGATACTGCGCACGAGCAGAATCTCTGTGTCACAGAAGTTGTTCAAGAATTTGCACCGTGTAAATGGGGCTTTACGATTTTAGAGATTCCAAGCTCGTTTTTATCAACATTTAAATCATATAATGCTTATTTAATTTGTTCTAAGATATTTTGTTGATGTAGAAGTCTTCCTAAATGCTGCTTCGTCTTCTGCATCTCGTGAATCTGAAGAGTCACAGCCCTCTTAGTTCCAACTCTGCCGTTAAGCTTCCCCCCTTCTGTTACATAATATCTGTCAATAGCGCGTGGGCGTGCCCTGCAAACATTCGGTCATAAGTTCTCCGTGTATTGTGTACTTCAGCCTCCCCATCTTCTGGCGGAGGGGATCTCCAGACGAAATCTGCTGCACTAGGAATTGTCCTCCTTCCCCCCTCCATTACAATCATACTAAAACCAAACACACTTTTCAAAACAGACAATTCTTCCGTGGATTGCCAGAACTTGTTCAAAAGTTGAAAGTTTGTTTTCGCTATTGGGAAACTTTTCATCGGTGATTGGGGGTGCAATAATAATATTGGTCCATTCGAAAAATAGATAATGATATGATTTTTACCGTTTATTTTCATGAAGAAATATCAAAACACTTTCGGGATTGTTGTAAATTTTTCATATATTTTGAATTAAAGTTCATCGATTTAAAGTGTAAGAGCCTAGATGTAATTTTGCTTTCAAAAAGTGTGTCAGTTATCTACTTTTTATAATGTTTCGACTGAATTCACTTCAAATTTATCTTCAATAATTAATCTTCACTGCCATTAGCATTACGCCGAAATGATATAAAAACAGATATAGAATAGGTACCCTGAGGTAGTGAAGGCATGAATTGATCATTTTAATCACTTTTTACGTCAAACAAACTGTTTGATATTACATATTGGCTCAGCAGTAAATATTGAAACTCATAATTGCTTTTTACATGAAAACAGTCGACTGAACTGTTGTCCATGAATTAAAAACGTATATTCCGCCTCGCTATCAGACATCGTGAACAGCGAACTCTCTGGGCCATTCTCTCCACAATGCATTGCCGTTGGTTGTAAACCGACCCTTGTGAGTGGCGTCATATAACTCGACGTCGAGTGTGTTGGGGGGGGGTAATCGTCGCGACGTCGTGCGTGACGCACATTGCGTGGCGTCACACTCACGCACCATCAGCTTTGTGTTGAGTGTTCACAGGCTGATCACGTGATTGGAAAGAATGCGGAAGACGACGAGTTGTTTTGCGTGTAATTTAGTGTTTTTCCTTTTTCAATACGTCCTTTTTCAATTATGTAAATGAGACTTCAGGTCGAAATATCGCACAGTTTTACGCACGTGCGTTACGCTTGGATACGATTATTCGTTTTTGTAAATGAGATAAAAACATACGAATAAGACAATAATCAATGACATTCTGAGACCATTGACAGTATACGCATGCGCGTAGGTGAATATGCAAAGTGTCATTGTATGAAAAATGTTTTTGTAACCTCTTTGGGTATTTGTAGACTCGTATATTCTGAGCTAAGATATGTATTTTACTTTTATTCTTCACTGAGTTTACAGCACATATCTTCGCACAGTATTATCTGAACCATGTTGAAGAAACTGCTTAGAACTATTGTGTTGAGAGATTCTTCCTGTCAAGTGTATGTTATTTATATCTGCGATCTACATTCTATGCATCTATCTTCATACTACAACAAATTCCCTTTAATTTTTTTCTCCGTCATAAATATTTCGGTGGAGGTGCCACATTTCCGAGCTTGGAGTAAAGCTCCGAACGGTGCACGAAAGCACGTCCACGCACGTGGCCTCCTCGCTATTGGTCGGCGGCGCGACGACGCGCGCGCTGATTGGTCCAGAGCGTGTCACGTGTCTGCGGCGAAGACGCGAGGCGAGATGAACGAGTCAGTGTGGAGGCGACTTCCGAAGAGCGCGGTTGTGCAAGCGTCGCACTCTCGACGACATCGACATCGTGATCGAGATCGAGATCGTGTCGACGAATTGCTTCCCGGGCGCTAATAGTCACAATAGAAACGTTTTTAAAAATATTGTGATCTATTTTCTCGGTCAACTCTCGCTCGTGTGATAATTTTATCAACTCGGTAATTTTTCTTGTAATCGACAAAGTCAGTATTCATCAATACCAATTTGGCTGACAATACGTAATTTTACGGTGATTTAACAAATTTCTCGTCGTACATATTTCTAACTCCGACAATTTGTTTCTACCGTCAAAGTAATTTAAGCTAATTTAACAACACAAATATTATCACAAGTGCATGATATATAAATCATGCACATTTGCATTTAACCTATATTTTGCTCACGTGAAATAATTAAGAGCTTTTTAACTGATTAAACTTCGCAGTTACTTTCCTTCGTGTGACACACATTATTCTTCATCCCCTAACATAACAGTTTGTGATTTCACCCACTGCAGTGTCCGAAAGTGTCACGTTTCTTTCCTAATCACCCTCTGACGAGTCATAATCACCCTCTGACGAGTCATAATCACCCTCTGAAGAGTGCTAATCACCTATTGTCGAGCTCTGAAGAGGCAGAGTCGTCAACTCGTCGTCGAAGTAGCTCTATGAGCCATGGTAATGAACCCTCGACACCGCTCTGATACGGAATCCATGCCGGTGCAAACTTGACATTAATTATTCCGATCCGAGTTGTTCTCCGTGCAAAGTGCTTATTAATAATGTCAGTAATGATTTATCATCGTAATTAGCATTTAAATTGGATTAACTTAAGCTTAATCCACGACCTGACGTCACGTTTATAGTAAACTTTATACACGACAAACAAACAATAGTTTATATGTGGCGTTATACATAGTTGTAATTCCAATCAAGTTGATCGGTATTTCCTCGTGATTTTATCGTTGAAACGAAGATTCGAGCTAAAACTTTAACGCCTTTGCCAAGGGGAGAAGTGTGAATTGAACCAATTTCGTTGAACATCAATTCCGAACTGATGGTTCAATCTTCGTGGCTGTCCGAATCGTAAACGAAAGTCATTACCGAAAAAAGTGCATCCAAAGTGCATCAAAGTGCATCACGCTGCAGTTTCGTTGTGGGCGACGCCTCAACGAGGAGATAATATTAACGAAGCAGTATTTTCGTGTTCGGATTCAGTGAGGGGTGAATAATATCTGACGACGCTGTCACACCCCCGTGCTGTCGACTTCGAGACTCACTACTCATCGCGATGCAGCTACAAGAGACGCAGCTAACTGTTACATGAACTGCTCGTGTCGTCTTGTTTGGGCATCGTAACTTCTTGCGCGAATCGCAGACTTGAACAAAGAGTTGAACATTTTCATGCTCTCGAAGATGGAAGATACGAGATTTGACAATGTAAGCGAGGAGAAGTAAAAAAGTAGACGTATGATTCGTTTTCTAAACAGGAATTGTATAAATATGTAATTTGAAACATGAATGAAAGGATACATCGATGATCTGATCTTTATTGAAGTGGCGACAATGCATTTACTGTTCAAATCAAGCTTGAAGTGACATTTTATACGGAATGTGATAGACAATTTACGAAAGTATACCAAAACGAAGATTTTTGAAACAACGATTTGCAGTCGACTTTGATTTAATAAAAATAAAAATATCTTCTGGAAATGTGTGAAAGTGTTGTTCGGAATAAAATGGAGGAAGAGCGCGGTTAAACATGTGCGACAGTTACGCTGGAGTCGAACTCCTGGACTCCGGGGTGGCGAGCAGTCACTCCGACCACGAGCACTACGTCCTCGGCCCCAAGCCGCCTCCGCCGCCGCCCACGCCGCCCTGCTCCAGCATCAGCACGATCAGGCAGCACTACTACCCCGAGGGAGGGTGGGGGTGGGTGGTCGTGCTCTGTGCGGTCGCGGTGCAGGTGCTGACACACGGCCTGCACGGCGCTGTCGGCGTCACCATGCAGGAGATGATGGCACAGTTCCCGGCACAGAGTCTCCTGGACACGGGTAAGGGGGAGGGTGGGGGTGGGTGGTCGTGCAGGTGCCTGCACATGGCCTGCACATGGCCTGCACGGCGCCATGCAGGAGATGATGGCACAGTTCCCGGCACAGAGTCTCCTGGACACGGGTAAGGGGGAGGGTGGGGGTGGGTGGTCGTGCAGGTGCCTGCACATGGCCTGCACATGGCCTGCACGGCGCCATGCAGGAGATGATGGCACAGTTCCCGGCACAGAGTCTCCTGGACACGGGTAAGGGGGAGGGTGGGGGTGGGTGGTCGTGCAGGTGCCTGCACATTGCCTGCACATGACCTGCACGGCGCCATGCAGGAGATGCTGGCTCAGTTTCCGGCACAGAGTCTCCTGGACACGGGTAAGGGGGAGGGTGGGGGTGGGTGGTCGTGCAGGTAGGTGCCTGCACATGGCCTGCACGGCGCTGTCGGAATCATCATGCAGGAGATGATGGCACAGTTCCCGGCACAGAGTCTCCTGGACACGGGTAAGGGGGAGGGTGGGGGTGGGTGGACGTGCAGGTGCCTGCACATGACCTGCACGTCGCCATGCTGGCACAGTTCCCGGCACAGAGTATGCTGGACACGGGTAATCTCTTAGGGATGTCAGGATGATAGAAAGCATGATGTCCCGGTAGCTAGCTCACGCCCGGAAAGTGAGATATATTTTTCACTTCGCACATCTTTCTCCTCTTGATGTGTGCTCAGTTAGGTCGGAGCAGAGCCAATCCAGCCAACAAGGGAGCGTTTTCGTAGATAACTTTTATTTTTATCCACTCGTTCGTCCATTCATTCATTCCCCTTTTAATTCATTCATCGAAACTATACTCATTAATTGTTTTGTTTTACTTATTATAGGGATCCACCACTTTCAAAAAGTATCTCGATGGCTGGTTTCTAAAAGTCGATTCAAACAAGCACAAATGTCTCACAATGGGTTCACAATGCCTGGATGTTTGAAAATCAAACTGAATGCCTTTTTTTGAACCATCCCCACCGAGCATGTTCTAGTCAAAACCTATCGAAAAATGAAAGTCATTTGGCATTTTGGAAGAGATTACTATACATTTTCATTTCGTTTTGGCGCATGCTGGTATGCTGAATTTTTAAATACCTATAGTTGTAAAAAAAGAACAAAATGCATGGGCCTTCGGGGGCTCGTTTCAACACAAAGCTTTCGAACAACTTCAAAGTTCTATGAATTCACCACTCACAAAGAGCTCATGTGAAAACCGTATAAAATAATGAATTACGTATAGCTGTCACAAAGCGTGGTATATTAAGTATCTACTAATGAATTTGGTTTGTATCTCGTGACAATATCTGATGTATAAAGCGTGTAGATTGTGACAGAGCCTCATGTTGGACAAGACAACTCGATAACGCCGAGTGGAAGCAGTTAGTCCGTCGCCTGCCCAAGAATCTGGTTGATTAATCTGAGTAGAGGTTAAGATAATTACTGAAATCCAGTCAGATTATGAACGGTGGTGCTTCCGGCGACCATCTAGTGTGTAATTATTACTTCAAGTGATCAGGTGAACTGTTACGTCACAGAATGTCTGAACAACCAACTGGGATTTTGCTCTACAATATCAGAAGCATCTTCAAGCAGTGATATTTCACAACGCGGGTGTTTTTTACTCCTTTGGCTTGGAACTCCGTTTATTGTTTTTTTAGGTTGTTGATGCAATGCAGGTGGCACAGTATCTCTGATAAAAATGACAATCCTATTGGTTGAACTTAAAAAAAATATTCTGAAGTCAAAATGTTGAATGAATGTTGAATTATTTACAGCGTCATCAAGGCCACCATTACACATCATCAAAATTATCACTTGTAAATGATTTCGTTTTGTTACCAAATTGCAAGAGAAGTAGAATATAGTGCATACCAAGTTAATTAACAATGATTGCTTGGATTAAGTTATACTTTACCGTTGGGTTATGTTTTCTGTTTTGTGGAATTTCTGTGGAGGTTTTGCATATATCAGTGCTCGCTCATCAATGCGTAATACATTAATCGTTTCAAGTTTATTTTATGAAAATATAAAGAGATGTGCAGCCATTAAAGAATGAAACCTGCAGTAAAACTTTAAAGACGTTATGTGCAAAAAAAAAACGCATTTCCCGAAAAAAATACGGAATGAAAAAAAATTATGACAATTATGATTAGGAAAGAATATCGATTAAAGTCACCATACAAAATTTGTAGAATTGTTATTCGATTAAATTCACAGTCATCGATTAGCTTTTCCAAATAAATAACCGATGTTTTTGACGTAATTGAAAGCTATACTCGCTCGAACTATTCGAACTATTGTAGTTTTGATAATTGAAATGAAACTCTGTGGAATGTTCTCGCCTCGACCGAGACAATCTCTGCGGCTGCAGCGCGGTGAATAATTCGACATTTCGAAGATTATTCTAATTCCGATTCAACGAACTTGCAGGACGGGATTTTAAAACGCAATTCGTATGTTCTGAATGGCGCTAGGTTGAGACTTGACAGTGGGGGAATATTGTTTGTCAAGGCTGTCGAGATGAGAGGGACATTTCATTCAAATCCTCATTCTTGTAGGAGCCGAACCTTCACTACCTTCACGCGTCTAGAAGCAATTTGTACACATTTTAACTCGGTTCCAAGCATTTGGTACGTTTTGGACAAATGAGGAGCTACATTTCACAAAGCATTACTTGTCCAAAAACATTAAACAGAGATAAACGCGTTTTTCTACTAACATTAGCATGGAAGAGATACGACATTCTGTGCTCACATAATTAATTACATTTCGGTTTAATGTGATTTTTACAAGTTCGAGTATCAGGTTGCGTAAACATTGTTGCTCTTCGTGTTTTTTCACCTCTAACAGAAAAAAATGCCAAATGGACAAGTTGCGTTTTGAAATGTAGCTCCTCATACCTTTGCTATATGAAATGTACGCTTAAAAATTATTTTTTGTTCAATTTGGACGTATGTTCTCGGTTTTATTGAATTATGAACAAAAATATTCCGTACGATCAATCAAAAAGAATATACCGAAACAACGGAGATGAGTCCAAGTATACTCAGATTTCTGGTAAAAGGAAACAAACCTCACGGAATTTATTACTTTTCATATATTTTCCGTATCTTTTCGGTCTTTGTGGAATTCCAGGGGTCAAGCGCCCCCCCCCCCCCCCCCCTACCCCGGCCATTGTGTACAACCATGTACAATCTGATGTGTATGTGTGCAAAGGATTCTCAAATATTTATATCATATTACGTAATTATACCTAAACAATGCATCAGTTTCAGTTTTCAGTTTCGAAGACTTTTAACTTACCAGTTACCAAATTTAATTTTGAAAAATAATCTCATCACAAAATATTCTGATCGAGTAATTTGTTGATCAGTGTGATTCAAATTAGATTATACATTCTCGTTTATGTTAATTGCACTCATCATCAAATTGCAAAAAAATGCGACAAATATGATTTAAATAAAATAAATCTACTTTTAGGACTATTCACAAACTTTACATTTTTATCAATAAATTATCTTGATCGGAAGCATAATGTAGGACAGAAAACCAAACAAGAGAAAAATAGTCCCGTGTTGTAGCAATAAGACAAATGAACACTGGATTTTTGGGCCTACAGAATGCCATGGAAGACAAATAAGAAGTTCAACAAACCTTTTAGTGAAGATTAAGGAAGTAATTTAGTATCAGATGTTTTCAACTTTGAAATCTAATGACTACAAACCTTTTCTCCCCAATGCAACCTGGGACCCTAGTCAAAAACTTGAAAATCCCCGAGACCGCCTGAAACCGATTCAAGCAATATGGATTAACATTCCACCGAATCGGATTCCAGAAGAATCAGGTATTATAAAGCTAGAGAATAGGCCCCTACGCTTTTAAGAAATCACACCATTGAAAAAACATAATAAATTTAAAAAAAAACAGCAGTTCCGTACAACACATAGAATGAAATGACAGCCAAATACAAACCAAAATTTAAACAATCTGACTTTTAGCATAGCAATAAATCACAGCTTTGTTGCTCTCTCAACATACATATATTACACTTGTTTCTTTCCTTGACATCTCTTCCTCTTCTTCTCATAGCCTTTCTCTCCGGGATGAAAGTTGGCTCTGTCCAGGCTCTAGATTCATTTCAACCACTAACTCTGACCTCTCCATCGGCACCTCAATAATCCGTGTTGAAACATATTTCATTCTCACTGACGTGGCTAGGTAATAACTAAACCCAATGGCATGCAGTGAAATACAATTATTTATCTGTTTTAAATGAAAGTGTGGACATCCCTGGTTTTGCGCCCGGGATTTATTGCGAATTATTCTCCCCCACAATGTAGCGCACGTCAACTTTTTCAACTTCCATCTCGAATATCTCTCGAGAGATAAGATGCTTAAAAAAAGCTTAAAAAATCGTGCGGTTTTTAAAGGGAAGGAAAATTTTGACCGTCTTATTGAAGAAAGGGAATATAATATTGAAGCGACAAAGCTGTGCTTAACGGATTTCTCAGTTTGAGTTATTGCTTACCATTTTTTAAGATGGCTCTCCAATCGATCGATATAGCCGAAACATATTTTTTTTATTAACTATTTCAAGAAACGTTTCCCAACATATCAACTCCTATATACCTACTGTACTTCAAACTCCTGTCTTGTAATAAGTTTGACATTTTGTCATCGGAGAAATCATTTCTAATTTGGTGTTTAACTTTTAAAATACCACACGTCGGTACTGTTTTCAATTTGATTGCCTACAAGAAAAAGTTTCTTGTCCAAATCTACCCACCAAAAAAAGTACCTATATCTTCATTATAGCCTAAAAATATCACGATACTTGGTCACCAAAAGATGGCATGGGGAGTCAATCAATTTTTCTCAGAGATAGATCCGAAGGGATTGTGTATGGCACGATTGTTATATTTTTCAATTATTCTTCACCGAGACGGACACAATGCCAATAACGGCGCTTTAAAGAGTGATCCTTCCCCTTAAAACTAATTCACATAAGTCCAGTAGTCTTCAATCCCAGAAAAAAACACTCCGTGTAAAAAAGGCAGCCAAGTCACTTTACTTTAAAAAAATTCAACACCGAAAAGGAGTGATATCAAAAAAGGAGCCAAGTCAATGACATTTCCAAATATTTAATCGTATTTTTGAAATAAAAGAATAAACACCGAGATTAACTTTACAAAAGGACTTGGCGCATCGTTTTTTAAAGACATCATTCTATCCTAAAAGTGGAAAGAATTTTATAAGTTGGTACATTTTCCTCTTTCTATTAGAGCCAGAATCTATGAATCAAGCTACTTTTAGTAATGGCTATTTTATAGTTTTGTCAATGGCGATAGAAGAATGATTTGATGCTGTAATAGATAAGTAATAAGGGTGGAAGAATTAAATAACAATTGGAAGTGGGCTCATATTCTTGCAGTACTGTTAATATGGTGATATAAGAAGGGTATCTTTTCATAATTTGATCTTGACTGAAGGAAATCATGAAACGTTGTCAAATAATTACTAACTATCTATGGAACACTATTAGGTATATATTTTTGAAGTGTCAAGTGTATAAAGTTAAATTTTTTAATAGAAATACAATGTGACTGTACTTTGTGAAATGTATTGTTATAAAATGTGGATTAATAGAAATGTATTTCATGATGCGAAGGTATAACGCATGAGACTTAATTATGTTGACCACGAAACAATATTACGAAGATAACTATTGTGTATTTATAGAAAGCATAGGCAACAAGTTTAATCGCGTATATATTCAAAGAGAAAATATTTTACAGTATGTATGTATAATATGTAATTGAAAGATGTTTCCCTAAGATGTTTCCCTACGGTTGTATATAAATGGCATATGCTTATGAATAGAAAAATGTCTTAAAAAAAACGATGCGCCAAGTCCTTTTGTAAAGTATTTCTCGGTGTTTATTCTTTTATTTCAAAAATACGATTAAATATTTGGAAATGTCATTGACTTGGCTCCTTTTTTGATATCACTCCTTTTCGGTGTTGAATTTTTTTAAAGTAAAGTGACTTGGCTGCCTTTTTTACACGGAGTGTTTTTTTCTGGGATATCACTTCTTTTGTTAGTTTATTCATACTGCTTGTAGCACATGTCCTAGCAAGGACTAATTTCTTTAAAAAAATACGCCTCAACCGATTTGGATAGGTACTAAGAAAAGTTGCGTTTGGTAAAAGATTAAAATGATTATCCAAGAAGAATATAGCTTAGGTTTCGTTACAATCGGTCCATTCGTTTTCGATATTATATGACGTCACTTCCGGTTTTGAAATAGCGGCCGAAAATAATGTCGTCTTGAATTCATAATTATAAGTCCTACAAAATAACATAATTTGATTGCATCGGTACAGCCGTTTTTTTACATAACGTCACTTCCGGTTTTGAAATGGCGGCCGAAAATATTGTCGTCTTGAATTCATAATTATTAGTCCTACATATTTCCTAAATTTGGTTGCAATCGGTACAGCCGTTTTCGATACATGACGTCAATTCCGGTTTTAACAATGGCGGCCGAAAATAGTGTCGTTTAATTCATAATTATTAGTCCTACACATTTCCAAAACTTGGTTGCAATTGGTACAGCCGTTTTCGATATATGACGTCACTTCCGGTTTTAAAAATGGCGGCCGAAAATAATGTCGTCTTGAATTCATAATCAATAATCATATGTCCTACATATTTACATATATTGGTTGCAATCAGTACAACCGTTTTCGATATATGACGTCACATCCGGTTTTGAAAATAACGGCCGAGAACACTGCAACCTTGAATTTATAATTATTACAATGTACGTTTACTAATATCTATTTAAAAGTATAAAGTGGTGAATTTAGTGTCATTTAGCATATTTATGACGTAATTTAGCATATTTATGACGTTATTTCCGGTATAGGTAATAAGAAAACAATCTAGTTTTATCTAGTTGATACTTCATGAACGACCATCTGAATTCATAATCCCTTTATTTCCGTAAAATCGGTCATGCCCTTTGTAATATATGACGTCACTTCCGGTTTCATTTAGTGGTTCCTGCCGCCATTTCCGGTACCGTTAATTTGTTTATTCATTTTTCGTAATTGATTTTTTAAATAAATAGCAGAATGAATACGCAGGAGCTAGTTCAGTTGGAATCGGAACAGGCGTTTTAGATATATGACGTCACTTCCGGTTTCAGGAATGGCGGCCGAGAACACTGCAACCTTAAATTTATAAATTATATTGTCTTTGTTACTATGTAAGTTAATTATGTATGTATTTTAAGTATAATTTGTTGAAATAAGTTAAATATTGCGTATTTATGACGTCACTTCCGGTTAAGAAAATAAGAAAATAATTTTTTTTATTGATACTAACATAAAGATGACCATCTTAATCGAATGGCGCTAATTTCGTTCTAATCGGCCGAGACGTTTTTGAGATATGACGTCACTTCCGGTTTAAAAATGGCGGCACAAAAAATCACAAGAGGCAAGGTATCATCAGACGCCAAAAGTGCACATGTGGTAAAAGTTTCAGGTTGATCGGTTCAGCCGTTTAGGCTGTGGCGGTGATAGCAACGTTTCCTGATATCTGAATCTGAATCTGAATCATCATCATCATCATCATCATCATCATCATCATCAGATAGCTTTTAAAAGGGGTGTAATTTCACTGTTTTCACGGCCCTCTAGCTCGCAAAAGGCATAACCTGTTGTTCCCAAATTTAGTATATGGGGTGGGGTGGGCCATAGCTCGAAATTAAGATATTTCGCAACAATGTGAGATTTTTCAATTTTGAGATCCAGTAGGCCGAAAATGCCATGTTGTTGCTTACAGTAAAAGTGTTTAGTCTGCTCCTCAGTTTATTAGGCATTTACGGTATGTTGAGTGACTGTGAGTGTATAGTACGACTTGGCTGGGTGGAGCGACCGCTCCACTAGATTTAGTCAATATTGTGGCATAAAGAAGACTGTGGGTTTGAGAGCTGAATCCTGGTTGCTAAGCGACCCGGCACCTCCACCGCTCTTTCTCACGTCAAGATCGTTATTTATCTGTTGTTTTGCGTTGCATCCAGGTTAGGTCACGTGAGAATGTCCTCCATGACAGTTGTACACTCGGTTGCTCTCGTTGTGTAGCGTGCGATGTAGTTTTACTAGGCGACGCGGGGAGCGCTGTCATCTGTGAGATATGTTGCAGCAGGGAGGATGCTGGGAGGCGATCTCTCATCACTTCATATCGATGTACATTTAGAACGATACAAGACGATGTTATGTATTCAGCAATTCAGAAGAAACAACGGATCGAATTTTGGAGAAATGAATCTCAGGCCAATAAAAAGAAAGATTGACTGAGAAGCAACTAGCAGTAGGAACCATTTTAAATTGAAAGTCAACAAAATAAACTTTCTAAGAAAGATTTTTTTTTATAAATTTCTGACTGATGGGCTGCGGCAGAAAAATCGTTTTAAATTTTGTTAATCCAGATAAAATCTATCGAGATAGGACATTTTGAGAAAATTCTACTCTAAAGTAAAATTATTTAAAAAATCGAGCACTTACGTTTTTTTCTTTTTTGTAATCTAAATAATGCTTTAAATTAGAGTAAATTGAGAAATGTTAGGACATTGACTGTTTTAGGTTGTCAGTAGTCGTAATATACTCCAGAATATGGCATTGTTTAGTTTGGGATCTTGAAGTTTGCCGAAGTCCTCGATTTTTTCAAAACATTATTAGGGTGAAGTTAAAACTGTAAAAAGTCAGTTTGAACACCCGCGAAAGTCCCGTTCATTCACCAAGCTGTGAAAGTGATCCTACCGTCAACCGATCCATGCAGGGATGTGCAACTCAGCTGCAGTTTGCCGCTTGTAGATGGCGTGTCGGTCGCATCGCGTGCAGCTTACAGATCGCTGTAGCTTCACCTCGAGCCAAACTCTCCGTAAATCATCCTACTCGCTTCGCCAGACTTCTTTACACAACAATATTCCATCATAATTATCATGAATTACAATCCTGCGCGAGCGATTCCCGATCCGTCCGAACTTGAGCAGCGGCCAAAACATTTACAAACCCCGGGAGTTCGATGTGAATATGAAAATGATGGAGCGTCTGAATCGTGATATTTGATATTAAAAATAGCGTGGATTGTAACCAGTTGTGTTCTTTATGAAAGAACAGTTCTTCGACATGGGTTCGTGTGGTTTTCGCAGCCAGGTTTCTGCGTGCTACAAGATGATATTTTTCTAATAGAGAACTCACAAAAATGGTTAATTCGTTTGCTTATGTTAGACATCAATACTTTATCAACAAAAATATTTTATTTTATTTTATTTTTTGCATAATTTACACAATATTAGTATATATGACTTATGATGGTTTTGTTATATCTATACTTCAGAGGTAAAAGACCCGATGTCCATTTCCTCGATTAGGCGTTGAGCACTTTTGGAATATGTAATCAAGCTCTATCAATTGTCATTTGACTGATGTCAACAAGCAGAGACTCATGTCACCATTACAAATATGATTGGATGAAGGCAGAATTACTGCGGTTTATCTGTTCACCTCAAGAACCATTGAAATGACTTTCGCCCTTCTACATCCGAGGTATAATATAATGTCGTCGGATTAGATGAAGAAATACTTAAAGTATCTCATATTTTGGTTTTACTTTTGATTCTGCCATAAGATAACAATGGGAAGAGGATTGACATTTTATTTAAATTATCTCTGAAGCTTTTCGAGGGTTGACATGATGACCCGATGGGACAAAATACGATCAGCCAAGCTATTCTTAGCAACATGTAGATAATATTGAAAGATACATAGTTGCATTTTAAATCCCATTACTTTATCGTTACTTTTATCAAAAGTGTGGTAGAAAGCTTTGGTTTATTTTTGGCTTCAGCTGCCGCATGACATTATTTTGAATTTCCATAGGACAAGCCAAAATAAATAACTACGTACAAAATGCTAAAGTCTAAAGTGATTTATAAAATGTGAAAACGGCTACTTTGTTTCCTCAGTGTCCAACGCGTTTGTTACACATCCACTTTTAATCACTCGCCGGAGTCTTTGCGATCGTTCTTCCGTGTCACGACACATCGTCTGTCTGTTTACACGAACTGTCAATAGAATGCGTGCGGCGAGTTTGTTTCTTTTCAAACTCTTAAAATACGCCGCCGTCTGACCCAGTCTCACCCACCACTTCGCGTGCGCTTTATTCCACTGCCCGCCAGATTCAATAAGAAAACGTTCCAAAGATTTTGATTTTAAATGTCAATCATCCGTAAGCAGTTACAGTGGAGTGGTCGCTCCATGCAAGCCAAGTCTTACGGTGTATACACTCGCACACAACTTACCAAAAAAATTCCCAAATAATATAATATAGCAAAGACTACGCAAGCACACTTTTACGCTATGCTAAGGTCCGGTAAGTATTTCAATAAGAAAAGGTCATTCAAGGAATGTCATTGGTTGGTTGTTGCCATGGTAAAATAGTCCTAATCAATCGTTTAAAATTTAAACCAGACATAAAGTTTAAACGGTCGTTCAAGGAATGTCATTGGTTGTTGACATAGCAATACAGTCCTAATCAACTGTTTTAGTTTTAGCAGAGTATTGAAAAACTGGTCCATAATGTAAATTTTGGTCTATTGGGTCTTTAAAATGGGAAAAATCACATTGTTGTGAAATTTAGAATACTATACGTAATTCATATTTTGATCAGCTGTGGAGGTGCCATAATTAAAAGAAAATTCGATATCCTACCTTTTAATTGAAAATAAAAGATCCTCACTTGTCTGGCTCTACTACAAATGTACTACTTACCTCCAGTAATCATAACAATCTGTAATAACGCATTTAGTAACTGATCATCATCGCCTCCTTTAGTTTTAATTGCATCTCGGTAATTGGCCGCGTCTGCGCGTGTAGGTTGCGCAGTGAATCAGTTGGTTGGTTCGTTAGTAACATGTTAATAATCAGGCTTTCAACGCGGTGCAGGAAACTCTCAAATCTCCGACTAATATCGCTATAAATATGAACGAAACTAAACTGTTTCGGCGCCTCCGGGGGATGAGGTGATAAAGATAACGTGTTAATGGCGCCCAACTGATTGCCTGGTTTTCATCTTTACTGTTTTCATTTACTTATATTCGTGTTTAACGTCACACTGTTCTGCAACTATGAATGATAACGGTGGCAGGAGGCGGTCGAGGCCTGTTGGTAGGGAACCTTCCCATCATTTGCCTCT
>OW203766.1:8546743-9005219 GCA_934045905.1 Leuctra nigra | reverse complement strand
CTTATCAATTAGATTTCAGAATAATAGTAATTTTATTAATGTTGAAATGTTGCTGAACACAGATATAGTATTATTTTTGTTGTGGGACAAGTAGTTTTTGAGAAATTCAGTAACAAAGTTTGATAATTTTCTTATAATTTTTAAACAGGAAAATTGACAATGACATCACAATCCTCTATATTGCCATAGCAACAAAGGAATCACCATGGTAACCATTGTTGGAGACTTGGAAATTACATCACAATCCTGATTCTCGTTGCCTGCCGTTTTCCCGCCAAAATATAACTTGACATTTGAATTTGATTTATATGAATGAAAATTTTAAATTTCGCTGGTGATAAGTGGGTTTGTCATTGTTATTTGTGTTGATAATTACGAATTAACAAGAATACAATTTTAGGTGACTTCCCTATTAAGGACCCAGTAACAATTAGTTTGACACCTGTTGGAAGAGAGCGTGACTGAAGTATGATCGCCGTCATAGGTGGCAGGAGGCCACTTGCTCCCCCCAAACATGGCGGCGCCTATGATGACCATATGAGCGGCAAGGGGCCTCCCCCCCCCCCCCCCCCCCCCCCGCCTGACAGCGACCTGGGATGAAGTGTGGTCTAGATCGCCGCCGACAACGCGGCGAGGATCTCCGTGTCGTGATTGTTTTATTCGAGTGTCAGCGCCAGGAACCGCGAGTCAGTCAGAGAGTAATTAGCAGCGTGATCAATGCCAAGCGGCAGCTCATTAGCACGCCGGTAATTAAATCACATCATGTCGTATCAATCATGTGCAAGACAACATGGCCGCAGGACATCAGGCAACACCGCATTGCAGGTCGTGGCACCTCCACTGCTCTCGTCTGCATGTCTTGTCGAGTCCGGTAGTCATTCTTCGTAGTCTTTCGGAAAAAAAGTTAAGAATTCAAATTTTTTAGTTACGCGTTAATTCAAATACGAAGTATCTTCACGCAAAGTGTTATCTAGTAATAGCTCTGAAAAATCATTTCGTGCATTTAATGCACGCTATTCCCATAGTATCTTATCATTTCAAGGCTCACCTCGTTGGTAGTGCAAGGAATTGGTTGAAAATCGCTAAAATGCACTTTTGTAAATAATTATTTTGCTGAGTGATGAGTCCACTCTTTTCTGATTCTGTGGAGTTGGTGAAAACTTGAAATTGAATTTCGTGGGTTTTTCAATGCTGTTTGAAGTGAGCGTTTTTGCCAGACTACTTGACTTGACACTAAAGCCCGTCTTCCATGATTGCGTTTTTTCATCGCAATGCGAATTCGCAGCCGCAACGTGGTCTCTCAGCCAATCAGCGCTCGAATCGCAGCATCGCATGACGTCACGAGAATCGCTGCGGATCGTCGCTGAAAGTAGAGCCAACTTCAACAACCAACGCAGCGATTTTCTATCGCAGCGTTGTGCGCATGCGCGGTTACCGCTGAACAACCTCTGGACAAATGGGGGAGTCGGAAATACATGACGCGACGGCGAAAACATCGCATTCATGGAAGACGGTGACTGAAAAATCGTGCCGCAAAGCAACATTGCGACGAAAATATCGCAATGATGGAAGACGGGCTTAACTCAAGTTTCACAAAATGTTAGTAGTAAGTGACTTTTTCCGAATGTTTTTCTGAGCGTTAATATTCATGTTCACTTCAAAGCTGGTAAATACAAATATTGCAGTAAATATTTACAATTCGAAATGCTTTTATATTTAGGACAGTTGAATGTTTAGCTTGACGTCTGCTGCACAACATTCTGACATATGACAATAAAACATAGAATTTTGAACCTAACATGGTTATGAGGAATTAAAAATGTTCTTAACTTAGAAATAAAGTACTGCTAATAGACGCGAAACTTATTATTTTATATTGGAAATGGTTCATGAAACAAACCAAATGAAACCAATATTGGAAGTTCCATGCTAAAAATACTACACAAAATTTACATTATTGGATGAACGTATTTGAAATGTAGAAATTTGTTCTGAACAAAGTGTGTTTGCGGTGGTTCTGCTTCGATTTAATTTCCCGCCTTAAAGCTGGCAAAAGCTCGTTAAAGTCCAACAGACAGAATAAGACTCATTATCTCCCTCGGATGCGTTTGATGAGATCACCTCGAGATCAAAGCCCGTTGTTTATTGCTCCTCACTTTGACCAGAGATAATCATCTCACTTCACGGTTTATACGCGACTCTGGAGTTTAATATCTGTAAGACGGTTCATTTCTCCTCACTTGCAACTACCTGAACTTCAGCTTTTATTTTCTTTCATATCATTGCAGACAGGATTCCGGAAAATGATTTGGAAAAGCGGGAAAATCTCAACAAAATAACTTCCTTAGAACAGCAAAGAGTAGAAGTTATTCCATTTTCTTTTCATATCTCTTCGTTCTACTTTTCAAATAGCTACAACAGTTTTATACTCTCGAGTTGAATTTGTTTGTACCCAATTTTAATGGAATATTATGAGAATACGTGGTATATAAGACTGATTCATCTAAACAAGCCATGATACAAACTGCGCAATACACGTACAATTTTATGTTGGTACGAGTTCACTCAACAAAATATAAAACGATATTCGAAGTACGGACTGTGTGAAAAAGATTTGATATGGCAACTTCAGAAGAAGACTATGATGTGTCATAATGATTGGCGTATGTATTACAAAAAAATGAGTTTCCAATGTGAATGGACCTGAAAGCGTGGCCTTGAAGAGTTTTTTAATCGATTTTATCAATATCTTTTACCAATGTAATTGTTAACAAAATAAGGCTTTGTACGAGTATTCAGGACAGTTCAATGAAAATAATTTTAGAGTTTGGAATAAGTTATTAGTTTTATTTTGTCCAACAGATGTTTAGTACCATAATTTTACTAATTTTCGGCCACTAAACGTCTGTAGGACAAAGTAAATCTAATACACCAATACAAGCTATGGAATTATTTTCATTGAACTGTTCTGAATGCTCGTACAAAGCCTTATTTTGTTAACAATTACATTGGTGAAAGATATTGATAAAAATCGATTAAAAACTCTCAAGGTCAAACTTTACAAACACAATATTTTAAAATTGAACCACCTCAAAATTAATTCTCATGACAATTGAAATAATCCTCCCACAGCTTGAAAAAGAATCCAATAACGACATCATATTCCCTGTGTGTTCTCTCATTGCTGCACAATTACTGGCCATGTAAGCCCTGACTGTAGCCATGCCACGGGAATATAATTGAGCCGCATGCTAAACAAGCTCTGCAGTCGGCGGCACAAAAAGCTTTTCCGACAGAGACAATCCGAATTAATGATGACTTTTTGCCCGAGTCGTAAGCACAAATTGTTTTATTATTATTCTCTCTCGCTCTCTCGCTGGAGGCGAGATTTTGTTTCATTTCCACTCGCTCAAGTAAATCCTGGTTGGAAATTACTGCAGTGAATTACTGCGGTGATTCGGCCGATGAAACTGCGTTGAAGTTGGAATATTGGATTTGACTTCTCTATTTACTTCGTATAACGCACCGGTGATCTGCCAATATCAGTTCAGTTTTGTGTACATTTTGCCGATCAGATTTAGTAAGTTTCATATTTGTTTAATGTTCACTCAATACATGATTATGTTTAATAATGATATCACTCTTTTGGCAATATTTTGACCCTTATTGGATGTAACAATGCTGGAGGATTTTAATGCATTATATTTTTGGGTTAATTTCCCTAGGGCACCATTTGGAGTAAAAATATGAATACGTTTTAATGAAGTCCAAGTACTAAAATTGGCGTTTCTTTTTTTACATTTTGGCTTGTTTGGCGCCGTTGTGGGGTTGTGGTGCCCTTAAGTATGAACAAAATATATTAATAATTACACACATTTTCTTTTCATAATCTACATAATGTTGCTGAAGATAGGAGAAAAGTATTCTAAATGTCTTGAATGTTGACCTAAAGCCCCATTTACACGGTGCAATTTCTTGAACAACTTCTGTGTCACATTCCCATTTTTCATGTAATTTTGTATTTACACGACGCCACTTTCTGTCACAGAACTTAAAACATGTTCTAATTTCCATTCAAGAAGTGTGACACAGAAGTGTGGTAGAGAAGTTGTACAAGAAATTGCACCGTGCCTACAATTTACGTAACGGCGACGACGTAAGGACGGAACGGGAATATTGAATATATGAGGTTCAATGAGACGCAACGGCGAGGGGTTAACAACTAACTAGTTTTGGTGAACACTGATTTGGGATTTCCAAGATTTCATAAGATTTTCAAAATGTTATAAGATTTCCTTATTTTTCTTTATATTTTTAAAGATTTAGAAGATTTTCAAATATTTCAGTGATTTTTGAGAATTTCTAAAGATTTTCAATGATTTCCAAAGATTTCAGGGGATTTTCGCAGATTTAACAAGATTTCTGATATTTCACGAGATCCCAAGATTTCACAAGATCCCAAGATTTCACAAGATCCCAAGATTTCACAAGATCCCCTATATTTTCAAGATTTCCTGATTTCAATATTTCCAAAGATTTCCTAAAATTTGCAAAGATTTCAAGGCTAGTGCACACCAGATTACCGGAGTTGTTAACCCCTGGGCAACGGTGACGGAACGTAAGAATGATACACAGTGTTAGTCGCCGTTATAATCCTTTACTTCCACTCCTGTATGGATGCTGGCGAGTGACTCAGTGAGCTCTCGCCACCCGGCATAACCCAGGGCGTGGGTACGTCTCGGTGCAGCGCATGTAGCAGTGACTTCTGTACATGCACTTGCAATTATCTGCATCTCATGCGGTGCACAGAATGTCAATTAACAGCCAAGAGATAAGCCTGCTTAGTTGCGTTTACATTACCCACCCTCTACTGTTACACCACCCGAGAACACAACTAGCATTATTGCAGATGCAGGAGACTATGCAGTGTATAGTTATGCATTTTCTTTTGTTTCATTATGTATTCAAAAACAAATTGTAAATTTGTGTGATTTACATATTTAGAATTGCTAAACAAAAACTAGAAAATTTACAAATATAAAATGGAAGCTATCCTAAATGATATATGTGTCCTAATTATAGAATAATTTGATTTTACGAGTATAGATTATTATATCTGTACCACAGAGGTAAAAGGACGGAAGTCTATTTTAATGATTCTTGAGGTGAGTTTACCCAGTTCTTGAAGTAGCCTGCAGTATTTCTGGATTCATAGGTAATCAGATTTGTAATGGTGACATTAATGGTGTAATGGTTCATTTTGTCGAAAAATACTGCAATAAACCTAACTGTATTTGTCGACTAGTCAACCGGTAATTGATAGAGCTTCATTACACCATTCCAAAAGTGTGCAACACAAAATCGAGATGGGCTTCCGCCCTTCTACCGCTGAGGTACATTTATTGTTTTCTATTCCTGTCAAAACATACATACATCTAGTGGAGCGGTCGCTCCACGCCAGCCAAGTCGTACGGCGCGCGCACACACTCATTTAAAAAGGCTGGAGCAAACCCACTTTTACTGTAAGCATCAAAGTGGCATTTTCGGCCTACTGGATCTTAAAATTGGAAAATCTCACATTGTTGCGATATATCTTAATTTCGAGCTATGGCCCACCCTACAACATATACCAAATTTGGGAACAATAGGTTACGCCCTTTGCGCGCTAGAGGGCCGTGAAAACAGTGTTTTAGGGCGGTTTTCATATTAATAATAATAATAATAATCTCAGTAGTAGTAGTAGTAGTAGTAGTCTCCTGGAATTCAAATCCGGTAAACAGGCCACAGCCTAAACGGCTGAACCGATTGATCCCACATTTTTACCACGTGTGCACTTTTGGCGTCTGATTTAACCTTCACCCCATGAATTTTTTGTGCCGCCATTTTGAAACCGGAAGTGACGTTATATCTCGTCAACGGCTGGACCGATTGGAACGAAAATTGCGCCAAACGATTCAGACGGTCATCTATATGCATGATAAGGAGCAAAAGACTAAACATTATGTTAAAGAAACCGGAAATGACGTAATGAAATTTGAAATACATCGATTGGCTTTTTGGCAACAAAGGTTGATCCGATTATTTTGATATTTATGTAACGTATGTACTTTTGACGTCTCATGTGACTTGTTATAAAACCAACCGGAAGCCGCCATTTTGAAACCGGAAGTGACATCATATCTCAATAACGGCTAAATAGATTTCAACGAAACCAGCGCAAAACAATTTAGACGGTCAACTTTATGTATTATCATCAATAATATTTGCAGTTTCCCATACCTAAACCGGAAATGACGTCACACATTTTAATAAACTCACAAATTTTTATTTTGATGCAATAAATATACTATTTGAGACAGCTTATAAAATTGTAATCATGTTTAAAATGTACTTCAAGGGGTCAGAGATTTCAGCCGCCATTTTTAAACCGGAAGTAACGTCATATCTCAAAAACTGGTAGACAAATCGGTATGAAACTAGCGCCAAACGATTCGGAAGGCCATCTCTATGGAATATGAACAGTACAAATAGAATTTTCCTATTTATGAGACCGGAAATGACGTCATTCCAATGTATAAATTATTATAATTACCTCCTATACAATAAATACATATTCAGAAAGCTTAAAATGATACACATCATTTACAGAAATAAATTCTATGTGGCATTGCAGAAAGTTCAGCAGCCATTTTGAAAACGAAGTGTTGCCATATCTCAGAACTGGGTTGACTGATTGGAATGAAACCTTTGCTATTCTTCGTGAAAGATCATTTAAAGCAATTATTTAGGACCATACGCTGCTATTCATTAGTGGTAACCAAATTGTAAAGGGTGATGATTTTTTTAAAGAATTTAGTAATTGTTCATTTCATATGTGTCACAAGTTGTTAGAATAAACTAAAAAAAGGAGTGATATCCCCATAAAAAAACACTTCGTGTAAAAATACCAGCCAAGTCTCTTCTACTAAAAAAAATATATAAAATCTAAAAATTCTGCACTGAAAAGTAATAATATCAAAAAATTTGCCAAGTCAAAACTTTATTTGAAAATCAAAAAATACTTGGCGCATCGATTTTTTAGGGCATTTTAGGTATACTATATGTTTGTATATTTTATGTATATTTTATATCTGGCCTATACTTCTAAGCTATTAATATACACGATGCGCCAAGTATTTTTTGATTTTCAAATAAAGTTTTGACTTGGCAAACTTTTTGATATCATTACTTTTCAGTGCAGAATTTTTAGATTTTATATATTTTTTTTAGTAGAAGAGACTTGGCTGGTATTTTTACACGAAGTGTTTTTTTATGGGGTATCTCTTACTATATCTCTGACTCGGACGTTAGGATTAATGTTGATGAAATTTATTTAAATTCTTGATTATGTTCTGAGAAATCTGAGGGTTTCTATACTCAAAACGATTCTCTACAAAACACCAACAAGGAACACATTTCCAAGCTCTTCTTCGAAACGAGACAACACCATAATATGTTCGATGTATCTTGTTAATTTCCCAAACAGTCATCATGCGATATGCATTATATTTGTGGCCCCTGCCGTGCCCTATTGGGACACCCACAGAGAGGAACCCAGCCCTCTATCATAATTCTCAACAGGGCATTTTTTAACGGGTAGTTATGCCCAATGTGGGTAGTTATCAATGTGCTTTTACAGTTATCAAAATGATAACTGTAAGCATCATAAATAAAGTACACATACATTCTTACACAGTAACAATTTCTTATTTTTCCCAACACATAATATCAACAATCAACATACAAAAATAAAAATTAATCTCTTCCAACTTGTTTATGTAAATCTAATATCTATTTCTTGGAAATCGCAAGCTAAATTTTGCCCCTCTAGCAGCGACCTCAGCGCCATCTCTTATTTGGGAAGTAGGACATGTTTTGGAAGGGCTGGATGGTGCTGCTTTTTTACACCCTAGCGGCGTTGTCAGCGTAAAACGAACTTTAATGACAGAGAAGAGAAGATAAGTAGAGGTTAGGGTTGGACAATGTCAGCTGCGTCGAAGAGAGGTGTCGACGGAAAGATAAAAAACATCAAAACAAAAAATAGTAATAGTTTACTAAACTATTTTTCGACCTCGCTTTCCAGCAATGAATCTGCTTCTGCACAATCTAATTCTACTAATGCTGAACCTTCATCTGTTTAATTATAGATTTAACTATCGTTGCAACCTTAATTACCAAAATGTGTAATTTATTATATCCTATCAAAGCCGAATAAAATAATATATATAAAGTATAGGCATATTGCGGACTTTCGAATCGGGATAGAACTAATGTGTATATTGGTTTGTGTGAATACTGCATATAAAACACTCTTTGTGTAGGATGTCCACACCAGGAACGAACCATCAGTAGAAGAAGACATAGAAGAGGCAGAAGAGCATGATAATGATATAGAAAACAGCGAAGCTGATGACATTTCGCCTACAGTAGATGCATCAGCAGTGCCAGCATTGCCATTCTCTTTGGAAACAGACGACATAGATAAGAAGAACTTTCGCCATATGCGTGCTGGTGGAAGCCACACCGTTGTGTGTGAAACGTGCCTCGCTTTTCCTGAAATTGTGAAGCTATACATTAACAGGAATCGAGTACCGCCAATAACTACAAGGTGGGGCACAAGATATCGGGCAGATGTTATTAAAGAGCATCTTGCATCAAGATGCCATTTAGAGTCAATGAAGGCGCATCGAATGAAATATTTAAGTTCTCAAGAGAAGCAAGTAAAGCCAGGCCATATTGATGGTTACATCAGCAAGGCAAATGAATTGCTTGCAGATAAAATTGGAGGCTTGTTCATAACAGCATTTCACGATGCTAAACAGTTGACGCTCTCAGCACATAGCTGGCCTGGACGCACTGTTGTGCATAAAAAGGCAAGTGAGTTTCGTTTTAATACCCCCGATGATGCTGAAGCCAATTCACTCTGTCGTGACAATTCGTTACAATATGTGTCCCCTAACTCTCACTCAGAATTGTTAGAAAACATCAAGTCAGCGGAATCTAGCGACTTTCTTGAGAAACTGAAGAAATCTCTTGCAATATCCTTGAGGTCTGACGGTTCTGTGGACCGCACACAAGTAGACAAAATATACGTAATGGCGAAAATTGTTACGAAAGATGGAGACCTAGAGCTTTTGTTTCTGGGTGCTGCCGAACCTCAAGAACGAGGAGCCAAAGGCCTTTTGGGAGCAGTGAAAGAAGCAATTACGTCAGCTTGTGGTGACGTTTCTTTTGTGCTGCAGCACACATCTTCTATTGTAACTGACGGGGCCACAGTAAACACTGGAGAGCGAAATGGTCTATGGAAGCTTTTGAGTGATTCCATCCGTGAGTTAGGAGGAGAACAGCCTCTGATGAAGATATGGTGCGCTGCTCACCGATCTCAACTGGCCTGGAAAGCGGTTAGCTCAAACGTAACAGAAGTGAGTCACATATTTCAAACCTTAACTGGGATTGTGTCTTACTTCCATAGTTCCGGGCTTCGAAGCAAGGAGCTAAGGGCAGTTGCAGAGGCAAACGACCTGACTTTACGTCACCTTCCTCGTACTTACGAAGTAAGATGGGCAGAATTCACATTCGATCTGCTTAACAGCATTTTGACATCCTGGCGCGCTCTTGTTACATACTTCAAAGGCCTCTCTGAAAGTGAAAAGGAAAACAAGGAAGCGAAGGGATTTTTGAAGTTTCTGACCGACCATTCATCGCTGAAGCTTATGTGTGCACTTGCTGACGTTCTCTTCATATTTATGCGACTTCAAAAGAAATTACAGTCGAATACTCTCACTGTGATTACGATGGCTGCGCACATTGCGTCAGCATTGAAAGCCATAACTGGCTTGCGAGAGACTTCACTTGTAGGGGGATGGGAAGAAACTTTGAGTCGTGAAGTAACTTCCAATGATGGCGTTTTCAGTATGAAGGATGTAGAACTAACCTCTCCTCGGGAACGTAGGCGGAAACAACATCATCTGTACGTGACTGAGAAAAGGGACGTTGCTGCAATTCGAATTGAAATAATTGATTCGCTCACTGAATTTCTGTCAAGAAGGTTTGATATTGACAACCATATTCTGCAAATCATCAAACCGTTTGTAGAACTGGATCACAATGCTGACGTTCGTGCTGTTCATCAACTTGTAGCCAGAGAAAATGAGGATTTGTCAAATTTGGTTCTCGAATTCCAAGAACTCTGCGAGCAACCCCAATTGCGCGTACTCACACTACAACAGCTGGTGAAAAAATTAGCAGTTTCAGCTCGAGATTCATCAGAAAACAACTATGCAACAGTCTTGGCGCGCATTCTTGCTGCTACACCACACTCTGCCGACGTTGAACGTTGCATAAGTGCAAATAACTTATTGAAAACTTCATTGCGCTCATCCATGCAGCTGAAGACTGAGAACACTTATTTGTTTATCCACTTCAATTTGCCAGAAGTATCGGAGTGGAACCCCAAGAAATCTGTTTTACACTGGTTTAAACGGGACAGACGATCAAGGGAAACTCCTCTGGCTAAAAACCAGCCCTATTTCCGCGGAATTTTTCCAGAGGCTTCTACTGCAGCTGCTGCAACCAATGATGATGAAACGCCTCAAGTCAAGAAAAAGACCTTTTAAAATGGGCTTGACAGTGTGAATGAAGTGATGACTTTGGTTATGATTATTGCAATGATGGTGTGTCTCCATTACTTTTATATCAGTAAATTGATTTCTAATATAAGATAAGTGAATTTAATATGTCTAATCTTTGATTGTGCGGTTATTGTGTACCAAATATTCTTGAATCATTAAATTAAATTCTAGTATTTAAGATGGAAGATAGGTAATTGTTTTAAAAGTGTAGGACCTTAAATCTTTATCTTCAGTCTTTACTTAACAAGTGTATACGTAAACTTTCATTATTAAATCATTATTTTTTCATAAGTATTAAAATGTAACAACAATATTTTGTTGCTGGACTGGTATATTCAACATATTTGTTTCGTAATTTTTCTTATCTATTTGTTTTAGAAATATTATGTTACTACTTTCGTATTTCCGCATATTCAATATAAAATAATACACCCGTAGATGTTACGTGGATACCAAACGAGATAATCAAGAAATGTTACCATTTGAATAGGTACCAATATTAAGGATTCCTCTTGTTCTTGACTTGATTGATGTGACTGTGATGTACCTAGTCTTTATTTTTTTGATTGACAATACCATCATTATTATATGATATCGTGCTGTAACTATACAACTTGCTGTAAGTACAAGTATTGTATTCATACATAATAAATAAATGATGGCATTAATTTGCATTAAAAATAGTCTCTCCTCCCCCCCCCCCATGCAATCCTGAACAAACAGAAGCATTATTGTATTTTTGGCTCTAAAATATATTTGCACGTCTCGTTCCTGAGACTGATATCAGCACTATTAATCTCATTGTCAGATTATATTTTATTAAGTAATATTATACCTAATACACATGAATGTAAAAATAAAAAAACCGGCCGCCCGTGTCGCCGAGATTTAGGGGGCGCCAAATTAGAAGAAGAAAACTGAAATTTCGCAGGAGTACACGCATGAAAAAAAATTGTCGAGTACCTTCCTAAAACGCGTAAAAACGCACCAAATTCATTTGTGAAATTAAAAATTTTCCCGGGGCTGCGCGCCCCGGACCCGCGTGCTACTGGGGGCCCTCCCCCCAGACCCCCCATTGACTCCTTACGGGATCGTATTTTCCCTATACAGTTATCAATTTTCCTTAAAAAATGCCCTGATTCTCAACACGAGAACAAGTTTTCAAAAGTTTCAGAAATAGGTACTCGGTAGCACATAAATTCCTTGTCTTCTTGAAAAATGGTTTCAAAAGATTTCAAAACAGGTTTCTTTTTGTGCCGCTAACATAATTAAGACTAATAATTAGTTTAATTCACGAAAACTTATAAATCTGTCGTGCGATTTGCTTCGAGTTCGTGTCAACTCCCCGAGAACATAAATATCATAGATTTGAATAGAAAATGTCGTCTTAAAGAATTCAATTGAAATATTATAAACGAATATTTAATATTCTTTTGTCAACTGCTCTGGCAACAGAGAAGAATGCTTCCTACCTCTGACGAGGGCCATTTCATTTCTGATTCCAGGTCCCGCCCAAGTTCAAAAGAAATCCGAGCTTAAATTATTTCACCTATAGAACTTTGGAAACTATTTTAACATTTATATTGTTAAGAAGTCGGTACAAAATTAAAATTATTTTGGAAAAGTGAGTTTGATTAACTCAGGAACAAAAGAATTATATTATTTCTAGGTTTTTATGATAACGCAGTTTTATTAAGGGGCATGATCACCAAAGAATCCCTGCTATTATTAGTTTGTGACCGTCTCTTTGAAGGTATATAGTATAAGTTAAAGCGACAATGTAGATAGTGAATTTCTCTATGCATGTGTAACGTTTTTTAATACTTACCATTTTAGTGCACAATATAAAAAAATCGAATGTAAATTTTATAATTTCATTCGGAATACAAAAATATTTTTCGCTCATATCTTTTCAGATCAATTTAAAAGTATTCTTCATCATGATGCTCAGTTCTTCATTTTACTATACAACTGGCGCCTTTTAGTTCGCTTTTAGTCTTTCTAACCAGGCCACACACCTAACTACGGCGGATTAGTGTGAGATCCTTCCTCTTCCATTAAACTAATGCATTAAATTATCGTCTAATTCCAACTGTCTTCTACAATTCAAAGGATGCTTTTAGCGAACTCTCTAGTCCTCAGCCAACATGTGTCTTCTTTAGCTGACATAAAAATCCCTTTCGGTTGTAAAGCAATATCCTTTTGTCCGTCCATTGCTACATCTTGTCATAATGAGTAAAGTTCGGTCCAAGTACCATCCATAATGACAATAAACCACATCACTTGTAAACTTAACCGAGAACACTTCCAGGAGATGAAATCTTCCCGAGGTCCAGATTCCCATCCTCTGCAATTACTTGAGTAGCCGTTATTACTTCGCCGACGAACGCCAAAGAAATTATGTTCTCTTTACAATCTCAATTACCTGTAGTTAATTGTGATTAATGGAGGGAGGTACTTTCAGGTTTCAAGTAAAACAAAGTACCCACTGATTGTAATAAAGAAATAGTAATTTTCTTTCATATAAATCTTGGCTCCAGGGCTTTAAGTAATCTCCTCTGCTTTTCTTACACATATTATCTTTTCTAAAAATGTTCTTTTACTACCTATCTATTACACCACGCTTAATTGAAAGAATTCAAAGCTTATGCATCAATTTAATGGATCAAGAATGTAGGTACATAATTAACTGATTTGTTAAAAACATTTTTATTCTCGTTCTTATTTCTTCTTTGTTTATTGCCAAGAGATTGTAACGACAGTGATTCTGAAAGTTTTTTTTTGTAAATACAAATATAAAGATTATTAAAAAAAGTATATAATATAAATTTTGATAATTAAGTTGCATTCTCTAATTAAAAGTCAACATAAAGTTTCAGATTTTACCATTTACCAATAACTTAACTAGGAAAACGCTCTGTATAACGCGTTGATGAGCGAGCACGGACACGCGCAACACCTCGAACCGAAAATATGTCTATCGAAAATATCATTAAAAGCCAATAATTCTTGAAATTCGTCAGACTTGTAGGTTTAAAAATCTCAAAATATTCATAAAGTCAATAGCCATGCAAAGTTTTAAGTTGATCGATTGAAAAAATGTTCCTTGTTAAAATTCAAAAATCATAGGATATATTTAAAAAAAAATATACCTGGGACCACTCATATGATAAACGTGTGTGTACTTACACAATATTAGACGATCTGTTGAACGGTCATATCAGTTTCATACGTTTAAAAGTTTCTGCTCTAACTACCTTGGAACTAAAGAGTCGAAGTAGCCGTGATCAACATTTTCGTGAAATTTGACAGATAACACGCAAAATGTCAGTTAAATGTCAATAACTTTTAGATTTAAACACAGATAAGTCTGAAAATTGTCAAAAATACAGATAATGTCGGTCCCAATGACCATGCAAAGTTTTAAGTTGATCGGTCATACAGTTCTAGTTTAAATTTCAAAAATCATATGAAAGATTTTTTTAAATTTTAACCAAAGGGAGGATTTGGCTGAAACTTTGTATGATTGGGTAAAATGTTAGTGGTAATGACTTGTCAAAATTTCAAATTGATAAAACAAACCAATCGAAAGATAATTTTTTTTAAATTTGAACCAATCACGGGATCCCGTTCAAAAACGATCTCAGGGACCGCATAGAGTACGTTAGTATGTGTACAAAATTTCAGATTGATTGCTTGAGAGGTTTGACCTGGGGTGTGACCACAAAAAAAACATACAAAAAAAAACACAGAGAAAGTGCCATAAGAGTACCGTGGTGACGCTCGCTACGCTCGCTCAACTAGGAAAACGCTCAGTGTAACGCGTTGATGAGCGAGCACAGAACATGCAACATCCCCATAGTAACGATGCACGACACGGCACAAGACGATTTTCTCTGCAATTTATCAATCTCCATAATACTCTGGATGAATAACAGATCCATTGTGTCGTGAAGTCTTACCTACATACCTTCTCCAGAAATCTCTTGTAACATCCCATTCTAAACTCGTAAAATTACAATTAATACTTGACTGATTGGGCTTACATTATGTAAAATTTAATATTAAGTTGGTCTTGATCACCATGCAAAATTTGAACTTAATGTGAACATTTTTATTGTCGACCAATCAGAAGACATTATTTAAACTTAAACCAATTAGAGGATTTGGCCTTCGTACTGCATCCGATTTTATGCGCTAGCTAAAAATGCTTTCATTTTACTGTACATTGTGGATAGCTTGGCTGCTCTACAGGCCTTGCCTTGGAACAGAAGCTTAAAGAAGGCAGGGATGACAATTTAGTATACATTTTTCAAGATTATGGAATAAAATGACCTTAAAATGACAAATCTTTTGAAAATAACGACTGATTAGGCTGAAAATTGGCAAAAATATTTAAAATGTTGGTACCAATGACCACGCGAAGTTTCAAGTTGATCGGTCAATCTGTTCTAGTTTAAATTACAAAAATCACCGTAAAAATGGTTTCAAATTTGAACCAATGGGAGGATTTGGCTGAAATTTATTATGATTGGGTAAATTGTTGGTTGAAATGACTTTGCTAAATTTCAAATTGATCGGAACAACCAATCGAAAGATAAGTTTTTTAAAATTTGAACCAATCACAGGAGCCCGTTCAAAAACGATCCCAGGGACCTCATAGATTACGTTAGTATGTGTACAAAATTTCAGATCGATTGCTTGAGCGGTTTGACCTGGGCTGTGACCACACAAAAAAAAAAACTCACAGAGAAAGTGCCATAAGAGTACCGTGGTGACGCTCGCTACGCTCGCTCAATAATTCTGCAAGTTGGTACCATTGTGCTAATATTATATGCCTGTCGTGTCTGTGTGCCCCACTATACTGCCATGTTACTGATGCCTCAACATTACGCTATAGGGTGACTAGGGCAATTATGGCCATGTAATCTAATGCTCTACTGGTGTGTGTTATAGGATGGCTGGGGGCGTTATCGACTGCAGTGGCGCTTCTGATTTCTCCCGTCACGATCGCCTTCTGTCGTCGGAAGTCGACGAGAGTGACGGCTGTGATTGGCGGCCTCGTCACGGCGTTGGGATGTCTCTTCACTTCCTTCGCCTCGCAGGTCAGTTCTAAGCAGGCTCCAGCAATGGTGCTTATAAATGTGTAATTTAATATTGAAACCATACAACTTGCATAGATAGCAACATTGCCTCTTTAAAGTTCCACTTTTACCCCAGCAAATCATGAGGGGGAGGTCATGAGGGGGAGACCACCAAATATCTGTAGGTAATCTTCTTGTGGAACGTGAAGATGAAGACTTGCCACATCCTCCTCCTCCTCCTTTTCCTCGTCCCCTACTTCTCCTTCTGCTTCTTCTTCTCTTCCTCCTTCTCCCCACTCTCACCAATCAGTTCACTTCAATCTTTGTTTTCTCACCTGATCGACTGTGATGTTTTCTTCCAATATAATTATAATTTCAAATTTGCAAAGCGATTAGTTTATGTTGATGAAAGGAGCTGTCCTGGAAGCCACATATTTAATAATGCGTTGGTTTATTTATAAGTCTGAGACGCCTACAACTTAGGTTTAGGGATCGTGTATGATGATGGGCAATAGGCATAATTCAGGCATAACAACCCTCTCCGAGCCTTTTATGTGTGTTTTATTTAAACAATTCGTGCATCAGGAACCAAAATAAATCAACAATACGGACGTGCGATTCAAATCCAACTCGTGAACAATATGTTCGTGACAGAAAGACGCTTATCCATTGAGCGGGGTCGTGAAACCCAACTTCTGGTTGACGTAGTCACAGAGCCGATGGAACGACTCGTCGGCGTCATTGTTGTTGCCGGTGCCCTGGAAAGTGGCGGAGTCCGCGGCCCAGTCGAAGTAGTTCGAGCCGGGCGCGACCGTAGCGACGGTCTTGATCAGCGTGTTGCTGGCGGCGACGCCGTTAGTGTCCGGACTCGGCACGGGCGACGTGGCGCCGTACAGGTGGGTGAGGAGGGCGACGCTCACAAGGTTGGCGGCGCCGGTAGTGACGATGGCAGTGGTGGTGGGACTGGTGGTCGCTGTAGGGACGACCACGACGTAGTCGTTCATGGTCAGACCGAGGCTCTGGATGTTGGGCCAGAAGGAGACGGGGTAGCTGAAGCAGCGGCCGACGCAGAGGCGGGTGGGGTTGCAGTCGGTCATGTTGTCGCTGAGGATGATGACGCGCTTGGTGGTGGCTGCGCAGATGTCGTTGTGCCAGTGATGGCCCTCGTGACCTCCCCAGGAGCCCTGTCCATTGCCACCCGGACCGCCCGGACCGCCCGGACCGCCGGGACCGCCCGGTCCCCAGCTTAGGCCGGACGGACCGGCAGGTACCCCCTTGGGAGGACCGCCGCCGCCACTGCCACCACGATCCCCGCCTTTGCCGCCAGCGGAGGCTTGTTGCAGGAGCACGCAAGCTGAAATCAAATCGCCATTGTAAATCGCCTGGGGTCAGCAATAACGAAAAATAACTAGGAAAACGCTCTGTGTAACGCGTTGATGAGCGAGCACGGATACGCGCAACACCTCGAACCGATTCCTAAAATATTGGTCCAAATAACCATGCAAAGTTTTAAGTTGATCGATTGAACCTTTCTGATTGAACGGTTCCTTGTTAATTTTCAAAGATCACAGGATCTCCGTAAAAAAATATACCTGGGTCCAACAAGGTCCAACTCATATGATATTATAGTGTGTCTACACAATATAAGGTCGACTGTTGAACGGTCATTATCAGTTTCATATGCGTTTGAAAGTTTCTGCTCTAACTATACCTTGGACTGTAGAGTAGAAGTTGTTGTGATCAACATTTTCGAGAAATTTGACAGGCAACACGCAAAATGTCCGTAAAATGTCAATAACTTTTGGATTTAAGCACAGATTAGTCTGAAAATTGTCAAAAATGCAGATAATGTTGGTCTCAACCATCATGCGAAGTTATAAGTTGATCGTTCAATCGGTTCTTGTTTAAATTTCAAAAAACACAGGAAAGATGGTTTTAAATTTTAACCAATAAAAGGATTTGGCTCAAACTTTGTAAGATTGGGGACAATGTTTGTCGTAATGACTTGTCAAAGTTTCAAATTGATCGGACCAACCAATCGAAAGATATATATTTTTTTAATTTGAACCAATCAGGGGATTTCAAAAAAATAAGGTCTGTAAATCTCATAGTTGGTCTGGACATGTGTGCAAAATTTCAGCTCGATCGGATAAACGGTGCAACCTGTATACGAGCAGACGACAGACAAAAAAAACAAAAAAAACAGAGGTCCGTGCCAAATAAAGTATAAAGGAGTCGCTCGCTTCGCTCGCTCAACAATCGCTTCATAGGAACATTATAGGAGCATTATTTGAAACAAAATAAATACCTGTTTTGTTATAATAATTGATTCACTTCCATGTGCAATGACAATACAAATCAAACAACTGTGTAGGTAAAATCGCTATACTTTTTCTTGTTCGAAAACAAATTCAATTGGTAAACAGAAGCCAAGTTCAATGAAAAACATTATAAATAAAAGATTTCCTTCAAGTGATTCTCTAAAGAGATATAATTCAATGAGGTAGTTTAAAAGTTGTTTTGTAGATGCATTTACACGACAAAATATCAGTATATATGTTGTATTTCAAATCACCTACCTAATCACTTTCAAATAATATTGTTGAAGTCAATTTGACTCCTTGTATCAATATTTTTTAGCGTAGCTTCGGGAACTCTTGTGGCTCTTTCTAATTCTAATGGGGTATTTTTGTCTGTGTGTTTGCCTGCTCTGCCCATGTTACAAAATTTTCAACACATACACTATGTCTTAACAGTGGTCATAAAAAATGTTTTTGACCGTGATCCAGTCATTGGTTGAAACTTGAAATAAATATAATCTCTGATATTTTTTCACTTTCAATGAAAAGAACGTTTGACAGCTATTAACATTAAATTTTGCAGGGCCATAACTCATAAGGATAAACATTTTAGATAATTATTTTTAATTATTTTCGGAAGAATTGGTCAAGAACTTCTAATAATTAAAATTTTAGGGTCATTTAATGCTTGTTTTGAAATATTTTTTAAATTTATTTATCACTGCTCCTTTGGTGCACTTAAGTTCGTCTTCCCTGCTATTTTCCAAGCCTATTATTGAACAGCAGCTTGACCATCCACAAATTCGATGCAATACAAACTCTTATCAACGCGGTAAACAGAGCGTTTTTCTGTTATTGAATCACGGTGTAATGGTTCTTGGAGTACTTTCATTTCGATTTCAACAATGGCTCAAAAGATTAGAAAACAACATTGAAATATGATACTTGGCTGATAGAAAAGTAACTCACCCAATCCCAAGATGACGTAGAACTTCATGATGTCTGCTTCTGTCTGCTTCTGCCTGCTTCTGTCTGCAAGCTTGGGACACTTGCTGCTTAAATACCTGCCTTTGTTATCACTTCCAAGCTCGACCAAGGCCGTCATCAACCGACCAATCACAAACTAGCGACGTATTGTCACAAGACATATCGTCAGCTAGGTCACAAGGTAAAATTGGTAAAATTCCATGAAAATGTTCATTCTTGGAATTGTACTAATTAATAATTATCCAATAAACATTTTCTAGGTAAAGTACAATTCCAAAAATTCGCATTTTATTATTTTCTTTTTCTTTCGTATATTTTATTATGTTTTATGACTAGGGCTAGGATGTTTATGACATATCCTTTTTCGTTTTTTGTTCAGACACGTCTAAAAATGATATATAATGTTTCATGTGTTCCTGATTTCAAAAATATGTGTTTCATTTTGCCTTGCCTTTTTCTCATCTTTTGATGAATTCAAAAGGTGTCCCTTTCTTGCTAAGGTCTTTTTGTCCTTTTTATATTATTGGGGAAAATAATATGAAATGCTCGTTGCAAGTTACAACAATTTTATGCATTTAGTCTAGACCACAATTCATAAAATTTCCATCCACCATTTGGATGGCCATCAACAAATGACACTTGATATATTGACACATTCATACAATAATTTTAAGTTAATTTTAATATATTACTCCAATTCTAACTCCTAAACCGATAAATCGAATAATATGTTGACGAATATAACATACATATAAATTTCATTGTCCCTTTTTCAGGATTTTGTGGTCCTTTTTTTAATAGTTTCATAGGTACTATTTGCCTGTCTTTTTAAACGTTTCTTATGTGATAAACATCCTAGCCCTATTTATGACCTATTTTGTGGTGTACTTGGAAATGTTATCATCACACTAAGGTGTAGGAAATCATTATCAGGGCCTTCCAATTAGTCAAATGTATACGTTACTATCTTATGGCTGATTGTAATTATAATAACCAGTCGCTCAGCGAAAATTAAAAAATAAGTACATGTATTGAAGCAAGAGTGGGCATAGCTATGGATATTTTAACGAGACATTGACAAGTTATTATAATACTGATTAAAACGAAGTCGACAATGCATCCAAATTAGTTTTAGTAACATTTTATTCATGCAATGAAACGGCAGGTATTCAAGACCAGCATTAGCTCGGTTTTTACTTATATTTAGCCAATTCGATCAAAGTAATACTAAACTTTTTGGTATTTTAGACTCATTTTGAAATATCTGTCAAAATTGATCGATCTTAAAGTAATATTCCATCGCAACTTGCTTGATTGCATTTTGTTTTCACTCCAGATTCCAGAATGTAAATATTTCCCCAATATTTCCCTGGATTTCCAGGGAATCCAGCCCCTGGATCCACTTAAATTCTCTACCTTAGATGTAGAAGGGAGGAAGTCAATTTTCTCGATATTGCGCTGCACACTCTTGGAAAGATATTAAGTTCATTGCAAGATATCATTGCCTTTTGACTGATGTCAACAAATACAGTCATTGATGTAATCTTCTGTCACCATTGCACATTGATTGAATGAAGGCTGCACTATTATTTATGAGTTCACCTCAAGAATCATTGAAATGGACTTCAGCCCTTCTACCTCTGAGGTATATATTTGCAGTATAATTTTAAATAGATTGTAAACAGTCTTCATTGAAAATAGTATTAGGTATTTAAAGATAAAATAGATAAAAAAAAAAAACGTTTCTTTCTGTTCGACTCGTTTTCTTACTTTTCTTGAATTCACCATAAAAGACACTAAAGTCAATTGGAACTCTTCTATTCATCCATATATACACAGATAAGAGAACCCGAATCTCTTCCTAAATCATCCTTGATGCAGCCACCTTCCAACTTCTAGCCCAAGTAAAATAGCTCCATAAATGTAGAGAGCACGGCCTCGGCGATCAGTGATAAAGTCTGCGACAGCTGCGGAGAAAGAAGGCGGTGGAATGATGATATTTCACGTTGGCTATGCGTGCGACATCTTGCGGTGATAAACTACACCCCCGATGACAGCTCGCCGTCGGCGCGTCATTGATTCAGGCAAATTGATAGGCTGGTGGAAATAAGACCGCCTTTATGCAGGAATATATTAGGCGGAGGAGAAAAAAGAACATGGATCGAAGTATTGAGAGGGAAACAATGAGGATTTGGATGGAACTAGGCGTGAAAATGGTATGATATTTTTTCTGTGATGGAGTTGAGAGTGATTGAATGCATCATGATGAACAGAGTACATTTTTTTTTTCTGGAAACAAATAGTATCTTGGATGAATTTAAAAAGTAAAATCCACTCAGAAATCTCCTGTCAAGCTATAGTTTTGAATACGATTTTGGTGACTGTAAAATATCTGTAATGATATTATTTATAGTGTTAATACTTGTTTTTAAATTTACTGGATAGCAATCTAACAAATGGCTTGACTTTATTATTCAAGGTCGTCATTCTAACAGTGAACGGGTGTTATGATCATGCTTCAAACGTCCATCTTCTTTGGGAATTGTGACCATCTCGTAGAAGTTGAATTAAGATTCGTGTTGAGCTCAACAGCTGGATTATTAGCGCCAAATCAAACTGTGCTTTTAAAATCAGCACATACTTAGTCATACTTAAGTTAGTAGATAAAAAATAGTGAGTCGACAGTCTGGAAAAGATATGAACTGAGGTCATATTGCGCCAGACCACGTGTTTCTACTGGCCCTGACTGAGTCATCTCGTAGAAGACCTTGTTGTTAAAATGAGTCATATTGGAGTCTTATTGCTTTTTGAAAAGTTGTATCCACATTTTTTTTTAATTTGATCTCCGAAAGCTATGAGGGTATTTCAAATTCAGAAATATGTGACTTTTATGTGATAGTCCTAGCTTCTTCATCAAATTTTACAACAAAGTTGTCCAAGATTTTCAAAAAGCAATTTATTTTGTACAATTTTGTCCGACTAATGATTATTTCACCAGGCTCTTCCATCCCCACTTTGTAAGTCTTAATGCCTGTTTCACCGGCACCTCCACATCTATATTCTGAAAGCTCTGTCTGTTTACGGCACCTCCACATCTATTCTGAAAGCTCTGTCAGTGTACGGCACCTCCACCTCCTCTCAAAAGCTCTCTCTCTGTCACCGGCACCTCCACATCTACTCTGAAAGCTCTAATACCTGTTTCACCTGCACCTCCACCTCATTTCTAAAAGTTATCTCTCTGTCACCGGCACAACCACCTATCTGAAAGCTCTGTCTGTGTACGGCACCTCCACCTCCACTCTAAAGTTCTGTGTCACCGGCACCTCCACATCTTTGTACGCCCTATCTTCTGTCTCTGCACCACCAATGGAATGCTACCTTGACGCTTGACGGTGGGGCAATTAGGGGCCGCCCGAGGTCTTCGTTATACTCACTTCGTTCTCATTTTACGAGTTGGTCCCAACTAAGTGCACTCCAGGGTCGACCTAGTCCCATGCTCTCCACAAATTCGTGGGCCTCTCGGGCCGGCCTCCTCCCTCGAGATGGAGATGGTAAATCGGTCCCACCCCCAAAGCCTCCCCCCGGTCTGTCCCAATTCTGAACTGGTTTTCCCACCAGTTTCAGACTCCCCGGATAGGGCCTGTTAGGTCGACCCCTCCCCACGTCCTCCACTTATGATCAACAAAAATTAATGTGCTCCATATAACCTTATCGTTGACGCGCCGTTAAACAATAGCAATCATATCTAATCTATCTTCTGTCTCTGTTTCAGTTCCACCAGCTATTCTTCTCCTACGGCGCCGTCCTGGGCGTCGGCGTCGGCATGACACGTGACTGCAGCACGCTGATGGTGGCGCAGTACTTCAAGCGACGCCGGGAGTTCGTCGAGATCTTCATCGTGTCCGGCAGCGGGCTGGGGATCGCCGTCATGTCCGCGTTCATCAAGACCGTCGTCAGGTACTTGCCGAGGAGGTCGTAGTTACAAGACCGTCGTCAGGTACTTGCCGAGGAGGTCGTAGTTGTTAGACGGTTGTCAGGTACTTGCCGAGGAGGTCGTAGTTGTTGGACCGTCGTCAGGTACTTTCCGAGAAGGTCGTAGTTGTTAGACGGTCGTCAGGTACTTGCCGAGGAGGTCGTAGTTGTTAGACCGTCGTAAGGTACTTGCCGAGGAGGTCGTGGTTGTTAGACGGTGGTCAGCTACTTTCCATGGAGGTCGTGGTTGTTAGACGGTCGTCAGGTACTTGCCGAGGAGGTCGTAGTTGTTAGACCGTCGTAAGGTACTTGCCGAGGAGGTCGTGGTTATAAGACGGTCGTAAGGTACTTGCCGAGGAGGTCGTAGTTGTTAGACGGCCGTCAGGTACTTGCCGAGGAGGTCGTAGTTGTTAGACCGTCGTAAGGTACTTGCCGAGGAGGTCGTAGTTGTTAGACCGTCGTAAGGTACTTGCCGAGGAGGTCATGGTTATAAGACGGTCGTAAGGTACTTGCCGAGGAGGTCGTGGTTGTAAGACGGTCGTAAGGTACTTGCCGAGGAGGTCGTAGTTGTTAGACGGCCGTCAGGTACTTGCCGAGGAGGTCGTGGTTATAAGACGGTCGTAAGGTACTTGCCGAGGAGGTTGTGGTTATAAGACGGTCGTAAGGTACTTGCCGAGGAGGTCGTGGTTATAAGACGGTCGTAAGGTTCTTGCCGAGGAGGTCGTGGTTGTTAGACGGTCGTAAGGTACTTGCCGAGGAGATCGTTCTTGTGAGGTTCAGATAAGAAGGCGATTTTGTAGGGGCCTGGAAGTTATTGGGGGACTTATATCTTTTCATATCTATGAACTTACCATACTCAACTTTGAACTAGGTATTGCAATATTTTCAGGTGTTTACAGATTTAGTTTATTTCAAATTATTTGACAAAATTATTTAAAAAATCGTAAAATATCCGTAAAACTCTTGAAGTTCTTGACAGATCATATGAAAATTATCAAAACACCAAAACTGTTGCTCCAAAACCATGCAAAGTATTAAGCGATCGGTCAAACGGTTCCATTTTTAGTTTTTTAATACCTAATCACAGATTCTCGTTCAAAAACTGTATAAGAGACCGCTCATATGAGATTTGTGTGTACAAAATTTCAGATCGATCGGTTTGAATAGTTTGGGCTGGGCATTGCCTACAAAACACACACCCAAAGCAGTGGAAGTGAAAGTGCCTTAAGGTGCTGCAAGCGCGAGCGATTTTGCCGCGTTTTGCAGGCACTTTTTTGGATACGATTGGAGACAAAATGGGTTGACGAAATGATTTGAAATTTTAACCCTAATATCACACTGATCATGTGAACATCCTATAAAGTGACACCCACTTAAGAAACCATTTTTCTCTCTCAATTTTCTCTCAACGGCCGAGCGCTAGTATCACCATAAGAGTACCGTGGCTCCGCTCTCTAATGCCTGTGTCTTGTGTCTTGTGTAGCGCCATCGGGTGGCGCCTCGGCCTCCAGGCAGTCACCGGCGTCGTGTTCCTCACCTTCATCCTGGGCACCTTCTACCGCTCCGCCTCGCTGTACCATCCGCAGCGGCGCGCCATCTTGCACCTCAAGAACCAGAAGAGAAAGATCAAGGACAAGAACAAGCTGGACGATCGGCCGCCCTTCTTCGACTTCAGCACGCTGCGCAGCAAGACGGTCAGGATTCTTCTAGTGTCCACAGGGATCAGCGCATTCGGCATCAACACGCCGATATTCTACCTGGTACAGCTTATACCTCACGTATACTACCTGGCACAACTGATATCCCACTTATACTACCTGGTGCAGCTTAATAGTTCACATTATTCTACCTGGTACAGCTTATACCTCACGTATACTACCTGGCACAACTGATATCCCACTTATACTACCTGGTGCAGCTTAATAGTTCACATTATTCTACCTGGTACAGCTTATACCTCACGTATACTACCTGGCACAACTGATATCTCACTTATACTACCTGGTGCAGCTTAATAGTTCACATTATTCTACCTGGTACAGCTTATACCTCACTTATACTACCTGGCACAACTGATATCTCACTTATACTACCTGGTGCAGCTTAATAGTTCACATTATTCTACCTGGTACAGCTTATACCTCACGTATACTACCTGGCACAACTGATATCTCACTTATACTACCTGGTGCAGCTTAATAGTTCACATTATTCTACCTGGTACAGAGTAATACCTCATTTACACTATATAGTACAGATAATACCTCACTAACTACCTGGTATAGCTGATATCTCACTTATACTCCATGGTACAGCTTCATATTTCACATATTCTACCTGGTACAGCGTAATACCTCATTACACTGTGTGGTACAAATAATACCTCACTTATACTACTTCTTATAGCTTATACCTCACTTATACTACCTGGTACAACTCCATACCTCACTTATACTGCCGGGTTCAGCTCTTATCTCACTTATACTCCATGGTACAGCTTAATACTTCACATATTTCACCTGGTACAGCTTATACAACCACTTATTCACTTATACTATATGGTACAGCGTATACCTCACTTATTATACCTAGTACAGTTGAACACAAAGTCCCCTCGATAGGGTTGGCCGTCTGGCCGCCAGGTAGTGGAGGACAATCGAGGGGACCTTGAGTTGAACAGAAACTGCTCGTGCGCAGTATCACTTTTGATATTATATGGGGAATCTGCACATGTGCAGAACTTCTGTGACACAGAAGTTGTTCAAGAAATTGCACCGTGTAAATGGGGCTTTAGTACCCTAAACTCGTCTAAATGACAAATAAATTTACGACAGCCAAAATAACAGCTCCATCTGTTTAACATTTATTATTGTAATAAGATACAAGTCTCAACAACGATTATTGTAAAATAATCTACGAAAAATGGAACTTTTCATGTCTGTAAAAAGTGTTGAAGGAGTTATTTTGAAAGTTCTCAAAACGGGAACGCATTCGAAGGAACGTGAACTTTTTCCTTCAACAACAACAACTTTTTACCGCACCTTTATAGATTTTTAGTTTCAATTTTTGTATACACATCTATTTACTGTAAATAACAACGAATTGCTTTACCGACGTGGTGATATCACAGCACATTGTATATACTTTTAGATATGCGTTATCATTAGTATATTATCATATCGCGAAACAAACCATGGTCACACTCACATTAGAATTCCACTGTTCAATGTCAATTTTAAACACGTATGAGTTAATTGTCTTTTTCACGATGCCTTTTTGTTCTAACATCTATACATACACAACATATTACACTGTTATAACAATTCATAGCTTCACAGTGCAAAGAAGCAAACCATCTTTAGTATATTTCTATGATTTCCCTATACTTTAACTTCTACTCCAAGGCTAGTTTCGATATTTCAAATGTTTCACATAAAAAATTCACTTTGAGGCTGCAGTAATATCCAAAATATTAGTAGTAATAATCATTATTTGGTCTCGCAAAACTCAATACCACTAATTAATCTCAAAACAAAACTGTTTGAAGTAGCTAAGACGGCTGGGTAGTGAGCGTGACCTTAAAGAGTTTTTTAATCAATATTTGTCAATATATTTTACATATGAATTTGTTAATAAAATACGCGTTGTACCGGTCTTCAGAACTGTTCAATGAAATTAATTTCATAGTTTGGAATAGGTTATTAGTTTTATTTTGACCTACAGACGTTTAGTGCCATATTTTTAATAATTTTCATGCACTAAACGTCTGTAGGACAAAATAAAACTAAAAACCATTCCAAGATATGAAGTAAGTTTCATTGAACTGTTCTGAATACTCGTACAAAGCCATATTTTTTTAACAATTACATTGGTAAAAGATATTAATAAAAATCGATTAGAAAACTCTTCAAGGTCAAACTCACCACTCAGCCGTCTTAAACACATCAATGTTACAATTGGTGGCATTGGAAGGATATCTAGCCGAACATAAGAAACAGACTCTGATTCGATTGAAAAGATCTTGGAATACTGGTTTGAAGCAGACATCGTGATAGAACTAATTACAACTACTTGATTCGTGCGCGTAAAATCAAAGTTCAGTAATAACTGTCCGTCTCAGTCCTGACATTCACGATGAGAATTAATTCAATTTTACTTTTAAAAATACCCTGTAACGTGTCTAGACGTCAAGATCTGAATCGTGGCAACGTTTTGTTGTGTATTTTAGCGCGTGCATCAAGACTTGCAATTGCAGTGTTTGATGAACAGCATAGTACGGGGGAGTGGGAAAGTGGATTGTTTGATTATTGAATGATAGAGAAAGAGTCAAGGAAAATATTAAAATGAAATAGTTGAGTTAAAATTAATGCTTGAAATATGAGGCGAAGGCTAGACTATCTTCAGACATTGGCCTTAGATAGTAGAAAGAAATATGTATAAAACTTAAAACCTAATACCTACTAACGAAAAGGATAACTATGCTAATGTTGATTCTATTAGCACTGGATTACCAAACAAAATAACAGCAAAAAACAGTCTACACCGACAAAAGTCCGTGTGTTAATGATTTAAAAAAAATATGTAACACAGTTGTAACTCTTTTTAGTCTATTTAAGTGATGTTTAACGTCGCATTGTCCTGCAACAATGTATAATAGCACCGATATGATTATGATAATGATAGTGGCCTATTTGTATGGAGCATTTGGCTCTCGACTGAGGAAAACCACGAAGTAACTCAGTCGTGAAATCGAACCCGAGACCTCCGGAGTTAAAATCCATAATGTTATTTTGAAATACTCTAATCTGATCTTGACTCACTAGACCCACGCCTGAAGTGGCAGAACATTGTGTGAGTGAAATACACAGCGTTTGTTCGTCGGGCTGTTCCAAGCAGCTTGGAACAGGTGATTGTGATCGTCGGTATACCTACAGGAAGTATTCTAAATCCCTATTTGCGAGATTGTTCGAGTGCTCGTATAATCGAGAGTGACGACAAAGTGACGTCATTCCAAACGACATATAGAACCCCAAGATTAGGTTCCAAAAGGACCTACCCTGGGGGTGCAAGTTGGAACGACTTAGAGCAGTCAGATCAAGCTGCATGAAGACCTAATGTGATGATGTGATTGCAGGCGCATCAGGTGGAGGAGGACGGACTGGGACACACCGCCGTGCTCCTGCAGACCCACCTGGGACTCGCCTGGACGCTCGGCTGCTGCACCTTCGGGTTGGTCGTCGTCAGGAACTCCGTCGAGTGCCGCATCGCCAGGCAGTACCTCTGCCAGGTGAGTTGTGTGGTGTGTTGGATACCTCGGTTCTCGTCAGATCACAACATTGAGCGCGGTCAGCGGTTGGATGGGTGGCCATTCAACTCTGCCTTGCCAGTTGCTGCCGTTGGGCCAGAGAGACTGGGGTGTTGGGGGGTCAGTGTGACGACCTCCCTCCACCTGTCAGTCTCTCGACGGCGCGGGTTGTGGAGGCTCGTGCTGTGAATGTTACACCGTCCTATTTTGGCCAACTCGATATCTTTCGTCAGGAATAGGCTATGCCGGTACTGGATTTCTTCTTCTCAATTGTTATTTAAAGAATTTAGTTGATCAAATCGACCAAAATAAATGTTTGTTTAAAACGGGTTAAAATGAACTAAATTCTATAGAGAAATTCAAAACATTTTCTGGGCTTGCGGAGCCCGAACCCGCGTATTGTTGTGAAGTCCTCCCACAGACCCAAATCGAAACTGAAGTTATAATATTTTACATCCTACTATTACCTACCCACCATACAAAAATCCACATCCACGCAACTGGGATAAACAATAGGTATTGGAACAAGTGTCATTAATAATTTAGGAATTAACAGAAATAGATAGAAAGTTTTTTTAGGGTAGGTAATTAAAAAAGTAGTGGGGGACCGAAAAATAGCTTGCAATCTCAAGTTATATCAAGTCCCGAAATCCCAAGTTACGTGTACGCCACTGCTCACCAATGGAATGTTATAAAGTTATAAAATATAAATACAGTGTCAGGTACTCAGTACCGAGTCTTTCTCGGCCTTGTGTTCCACGCACTATCTAGTGGAGCGGTCGCTCCACGCCAGCCAAGTCGTACGGCGCGCGCACACACTCATTTAAAAAGGCTGGAGCAAACCCACTTTTACTGTAAGCATCAAAGTGGCATTTTCGGCCTACTGGATCTTAAAATTGGAAAATCTCACATTGTTGCGATATATCTTAATTTCGAGCTATGGCCCACCCTACAACATATACCAAATTTGGGAACAATAGGTTACGCCCTTTGCGCGCTAGAGGGCCGTGAAAACAGTGTTTTAGGGCGGTTTTCATAATAATAATAATAATAATAATCTCAGTAGTAGTAGTAGTAGTAGTCTCCTGGAATTCAAATCCGGTAAACAGGCCACAGCCTAAACGGCTGAACCGATTGATCCCACATTTTTACCACGTGTGCACTTTTGGCGTCTGATTTAACCTTCACACCATGAATTTTTTGTGCCGCCATTTTGAAACCGGAAGTGACGTCATATCTCGTCAACGGCTGGACCGATTGGAACGAAAATTGCGCCAAACGATTCAGACGGTCATCTATATGCATGATAAGTAGCAAAATACTGAACATTATGTTAAAGAAACCGGAAATGACGTAATGAAATTTGAAATACATCGATTGGCTTTTTGGCAACAAAGGTTTAACCGATTATTTTGATATTTACCTATGTAACGTATGTACTTTTGACGTCTCATGTGACTTGTTATAAAACCAACCGGAAGCCGCCATTTTGAAACCGGAAGTGACATCATATCTCAATAACGGCTAAGTAGATTTCAACGAAACCAGCGCAAAACAATTTAGACGGTCAACTTTATGTATTATCATCAATAATATTTGCAGTTTCCCATACCTAAACCGGAAATGACGTCACACATTTTAATAAACTCACAAATTTTTATTTTGATGCAATAAATATACTATTTGAGACAGCTTATAAAATTGTTATCATGTTTAAAATATACTTCAAGGGGTCAGAGATTTCAGCCGCCATTTTTAAACCGGAAGTAACGTCATATTTTAAAAACTGGTAGACAAATCGGTATGAAACTAGCGCCAAACGATTCGGAAGGCCATCTCTATGGAATATGAACAGTACAAATAGAATTTTCCTATTTATGAGACCGGAAATGACGTCATTCAAATTTATAAATTATTATAATTCCCTCCTATACAATAAATACATATTCAGAAAGCTTAAAATGATACACATCATTTATAGAAATAAATTCTATGTGGCATTGCAGAAAGTTCAGCAGCCATTTTGAAAACCGAAGTGTTGCCATATCTCGGAAATGGGTTGACTGATTGGAATGAAACCTTTGCTATTCTTCGTGAAAGATCATTTAAAGCAATTATTTAGGACCATAAACTGCTATTCATTAGTGGTAACCAAATTGTAAAGGGTGATGATTTTTTAAAAGAATTTAGTAATTGTTCATTTCATATGTGTCACAAGTTGTTAGAATAAACTAAAAAAAAGGAGTGATATCCCCATAAAAAAACACTTCGTGTAAAAATACCAGCCAAGTCTCTTGTACTAAAAAAAATATATGAAATCTAAAAATTCTGCACTGAAAAGTAATGATATCAAAAAATTTGCCAAGTCAAAACTTTATTTGAAAATCAAAAAATACTTGGCGCATCGATTTTTTAGGGCATTTTAGGTATACTATATGTTTTTATATTTTATGTATTTTATATCTGGCCTATACTTCTAAGCTATTAATATACACGATGCGCCAAGTATTTTTTGATTTTCAAATAAAGTTTTGACTTGGCAAATTTTTTGATATCATTACTTTTCAGTGCAGAATTTTTAGATTTCATATATTTTTTTTAGTACAAGAGACTTGGCTGGTATTTTTACACGAAGTGTTTTTTTATGTATTGTACTACCTGTCTGGTTCCAGGCTGCCGTGTTCATGTGTGGTCTGTGCATCCTGGCGCTGACTGCCGTGCGGGGTTCGTACCCCGGCTACGTGCTGTTCGCTTGGATCTACGGCATCTTCGCCGGCGGCTACCACTACTCGCTCAAGATGTACACGTACGAGCGCGTGCGCGCACGCAACTTCGCGCGCACGTGGGGCTTCGTGCAGTGCTCGCAGGCCATCCCCATCGCCATCGGAGTCCCCATCTCAGGTACACGAGAAGCAAGTGAAACAGGGAGTGTCAAGCGGTGTGGCTCACGTAGACATTTGTGGATGAACATCTAGTCGGGCGTTAGCTCGACGCTGCCAAGCACCGCTCTATACAACGTGCGAGCTTACTACCACGACTGTATACAGCAAGCGCTTCGGGCCCGATTTCGGGGTGTCAGTACGCATGCAAGCATTTAGAAATGAAAGTTGAAAACCATGGTTATCGGGTATATTTAGCCACCTGACAACACCTAACCAAATATCAAAGTGCTGCGATCATCCCTTCGGGGTGAATGTTGGGCCTTAAACATGCAAGGATTGACTTTCATGTTAGTTAGTTAGTTAGTTAGTTAGTTAGTTAGTTAGTTAGTTAGTTAGTTAGTTAGTTAGTTAGTTAGTTAGTTAGTTAGTTAGGCACGGCCGGTTTGTTTGCCCATCTCCACAGGTTACACGGTTTGGTCTAGAGAGTTGAAATTTGGCAGAGACATAGAGTCATATTTATAGCAGTGCTCTTTGAAAGAAAATCTGAAAATTTTTGACCGGAAGTGAAGATATTACAATTTTAAATTTTAAATATTTTAAAAGTCAAACGGGTCCATCGAGAGTTTTGAAATTTGGCAACAATAAAGACAATGTATTGCTAGACACTCCACTTCAAGAAAAATCAATAAATTTAAACCGGAAGTGGGAAAATTATCAATATTTACGTTCCGCCTTTCTTCTTTGATACACTAAACAGCGGCTTTAATTTCCATCGGGCTGATAGCTCAGTTAGGAAGGTAGCTGGCTTCGACTTCTGCATAACGCGTTCGATTCCCGATCCCGGAAAACTTTTTTTTCATATATTATTTTTTAATTTGTATAAGTGATGATATAAATAAGGATATATATTCAAATGAGAGGTCCAGGGATGCTGTGTAGATCATCAATAGACCGAAACATCGCAATCGCGGCACGCCAGTTGCCATCGTGAACACTGAAGATATCAGGGAAACAGAAAAACTCGCACGTCGTTTTACGTTCCGCTATTCTTCTTTGATACTATACAGACTGCTTTGGTTTCTGTGTGGCGAATAGGCTCGATCACATGAGGCATGAGACTTCGAACACGGCGTTGACGGGTTCGATCTCCGTACCAAACGTTTTATTTTTTATCTTTTTATTTACTTAAAAAATGTTTAACCTTCTTGTGTATATATTCAAAATGTTAGTCCGAATACATTCAACGATTACAATAGCTACTCTTTTTAATATTATTCTCATTGGACTCTAATAATGATTGTCAATGTACACGTTGTACGTAAAGTTGTGCAATAAAACAATTCGTGGTCATGCTAATCTACAGAATCTTGGTGGCTCAGTTACTAAACTAGAAACCACACAAGAAAGGCTCCATTAATGGGTGCATTAGGTTGTCACAGCTTTTAATTTACTAGAATTATTTAATTATGTAAAATTCAGTTAATTAAGTAAATAGTAAAATTCAGTGAAGGCTCCATAACTAATATTCAGAGTATTAGGTGTTTACAACTTTTCATTTGTCACACTTATTTAATTATTTAAAATAGAGTTAATTTGTCAATATTGGTGGCTCAACAAGAAACAAGAACAACACGAAACAAGAAACCACACAAAAAGGCTCCATTACGTGCATCCATTACGTGCATTAGGTTCTAAAATTAATTTAATTATTTTAATTATGCTAATTTGTCAATCTTGATGGCTCAGTTACGAAACAATAAACCACACAAAAAGGCTCCATTACTAGGTATATTAGGTGCTCTTTGCTCCTAATACTCTAAGAGACTAATGCTCTGGTGCTCTGGTACATTTTTAATAAATGAGACTACCAATGGATGCTGTGAAGATCATCAATAGACAGAAACATCGCCATCGCGGCACGCCGGTTGCCATCGTGAACAGTGAAGATATCAGGGAAACAGGAATTGCGCACGTCGTTTTACGCTCTACCTTTCTTCTTTGATATACTACACAGGTTTAATTTCAGTGTGGCGAATTGGCTCGGTCACATGAGGCAAGTGACTTCGATCACGGCGTTGCCGGGTTCGATCCCCGTAACAAATGTTTTATTTTTTTATCTTTTTCTTTACTTAAAAAATGTTTAACCTTCTTGTGTATATATTCAAAATGTTAATCCGAATACATTCAACGATTACATAGCAACTCTTTTTAATATTATACTCATTGGACTCTAATAATGATTGTCAATGTACACGTTGTACGTAAAGTTGTGCAATAAAACAATTCGTGGTCATGCTAATCAACAGAATCTTGGTGGCTCAGTTACTAAACTAGAAACCACACAAAAAAGGCTCCATTACTGGGTGCATAAGGTTGTCACAGCTTTTAATTTATCCGAATTATTTAATTATGTAAAATTCAGGTAATTTAGTAAACAGTAAAATTCAGTAAAGGCTCCATTACTAATATTCAGTGTATTACGTGTTTACAACTTTTCATTTGTCACACTTATATATTTTTTAAAATAGAGTTAATTTGTCAATATTGGTGGCTCAACAAGAAACAAGAACAACACGAAACAAGAAACCACACAAAAAGGCTCCATTACGTGCATCCATTACGTGATCACAACTTTAAGTTTCTAAAATAAATTTAATTATTTTAATTATGCAAATTTGTCGATCTTGATGGTTCAGATACGAAACAAGAAACCACACAAAATGGCTCCATTACTAGGTTTATTAGGTGTTTACAACTTAGTAAAAATTATTTCATTATTTCAGATGTTGTAATCTGTCAATCTTAGAAGCTCGGTTACAATAAACAAGAAACTACACTAAATGGTCCATGATAATTAATGGAAATCTGTGGGTATGAGAGATTTAAATTTCATTTCATCATCCAACAATGCTTACGTTAAAAAGTTAGAATAATAATACGCTTTTAAATTATCATGATTTATTTCCAAACTGTGAGTCAAAGTCTCATCAAGTGACATTGTTTAATGGAAATAAATGAAACTGAAACTGATGTTCCTCCTAATCTGACACTAATAAAATAAACATTGGTTTTGATGCGAACGTTATATACGGAAGTGGTCTGGCTTGTTTACATCGGCAATACAATAATATTCTTCAAGTATCTAGGCAATAGCACGAAGTAGTTTCCTGGTTTGAAAATATGAAAATATTATCTTCCACAGCAACATCACAAAACAATATAATAATTACTAAATAAGATCAGTAGACTAATTAAAATGCAAGCTAGATAACTGTTTACAAGTACCTATAGAAGAAGACAACAATACTAAATGGACTTCGATCGTATTTGCCATGAACAAACAAATGTAAACATTAAGTTGACCTGTCAGGGAGAGGCAGAGAGGTGGAGATGCCAGGTATAGGCCGGCCCATGCTATCCGTGTACATAGGCGAGTAAGGCGGGTAACGTAAATTTCATCACCCGTCATACTCCTTCCCACCAGCACTATAAACACCAGGTAGCTCAGCTAGTTAATCTTAACTAAGTTCCTTTTAAGTTACATTGCCTTCCAAAAACCATCCGGATTTTATTTAAAATGTGTTGTAAACATCTGTAAGCCTGCACGCTTTAACAATTGAGTTTATACTTCGGAACTTTGACATAAAAAAGTGAACATGGGAGAATTTAAAAATGAGGAAACGTATTTTCACTCATCTTTCGTGTACCTTTCAGTTTACCAAGTGGCGACAAATACGCGTTTTACGAGATGAACGCACAAATTCCGGTCTACACCGGAACAATACACCTACAATTTACGTTATTCACATGACTCAAAGCTGTGAACTTTTAACAAATTATAATTTGATATAACTCAAATTCAACCAAAAGAAATTGACCCTTTCGTTATACTAACTTCGGAACTATTGAAAGAAAAACAGAAAACTTTAGACAAGAAGTGACGTTGTTGGCGTTAACTGTAATGAGGTAACACTTAATGATCAGTGAAAGCTGCTATAAACTTATACCCCATATGACATGTTGTACAAAAACAAAAACTTGTAAAAAAACTGCCAAGCACCTTCCCACTTAAAACAATTGAGATCTAAAAGAAGGGTCAAGCAATAATATATTGTTTAAACATTTTCGCACTTAAAATTAGTGAAATCATTTCGCCTAGTTACTGCCGCCAAGAACAACACTAAAAACCTAATGTTGTGTCCAAATTTGAAGAATACAATCTAAGTGAACCATCATTGTAAATTTAACAAAATTATAAAAATTAAAAACGACTTCAAAATAAATTTAAAATTGAAATTAAAAAAATTAAAAATAAAGCTTGGCGCATTGAATTTGCACCGACCATATTGTAGACTTCCTCTATCTTCTTCCTACTTTCTGTCTTTCTTCGGCTCCTTTATCGTCATCTTCTTTCTTATGTTGCCTTCTTCTTGACACAATGCGCCTAGCTTTATTTTTAATTTTTTTAATTTCAATTTTAAATTTATTTTGAAGTCGTTTTTAATTTTTATAATTTTGTTAAATTTACAATGATGGTTCACTTAGATTGTATTCTTCAAATTTGGACACAACATTAGGTTTTTAGTGTTGTGCTTGGCGGCAGTAACTGGGCGAAATGATTTCACTAATTTTAAGTGCGAAAATGTTTAAACAATATATTATTGCTTGACCCTTCTTTTAGATCTCAATTGTTTTAAGTGGGAAGGTGCTTGGCAGTTTTTTTTTACAAGTTTTTGTTTTTGTACAACATTTCCTTTTCAATATGTCGCTATACCAAATAAAAAGGTATTTTTCGTAATTTGTATCTAAAATAATTATATAAAATGCCAATAACTTTTATTTTTTTTATTTTTGAAATTAGATACGGTCTTCATAAAATAAATACAACTAAAGATAGACGAAATGGATTCTCTAAAATATACGAATGGAAATTTAAAGGAACGCAATGAATTTATTTCGTTCATGTAGATTTCTACAAACAGCTGTTGTGGAGTCGAGGAATATGCCTTTACTCAGATTTTATTTAAAGAAATTAATTTTTGAATGAAGAAATTTCGTATAAAAAAATTTTCCATACCTACTTTTAAAGTGAAGAAAGCTTTTCGGGACCGCATCAATTTTTGTGACTGACTCATTGAACATTGTAGTTGTAGTGAATGAAGTACCTACTTCTTTGAGTATTATGTGCTGTTTTTCTCCCTTTTTTGGGGCTTAGCGTCACACTGTTCTGCAGCGAGGCTAATAGCGACGGATTAATGACTATGATGATGATTGGGAGATGATGGTGAAGAGTAGGTATAAAGATTGAAGGTGGGAAGGAGGCTGGGAAAGATAAGATATGTATGTACTGTCTCCAGGCTACATGAACATCGGCTGCGGCGGAAAAGCAGGTTACTACTTCAGCTCGAGCTGCGTGCTGATTGGCTCGCTGGCTCTGTTCTTCATCGACTTGCATCGCCACCGCATGGCGCGCCACAAGCACACGAGGGCCAACGGCACGCGCCAACTCTGCGTGTCGGAGACGTGTCCGCAGAGAAGAAGATTGTCCTTCAGCCAGGAGGTGGAGATGGAGCCGGAGCCCATCTTGCTGCCGGACCCACCGGAGGTACGCCAAACATGACAATAACACTATTTAGACTTTTGAAATAGTTTTAAAAAAAATCTTGTAGTTAAATAACTTAGTAAATGGATGAAAAAAATGGACTGGAGTAGAAGAAGATTGACGGCGCATCGACACCGAGGTAACTTTGCGTACATTAAGATTCTGTTAACTTTGTTGAATAGTATGGAGTACATAGGGGTCGACCAAAGAGGGCCTGGTCCGGAAGAGTCCAGCCTGGTGAGAAAGCCAGGCCGGAACCGGGGGGGGGGGGGAGGCATTGGGCCGGTGGGATCCTATTTCAGGGGATCACCATTTCGAGGGGGGAGGCCGGCTTAGAGGGACCGCGAATTAGAGGAGAACATAGGGCAGGTCGATTCTGGACTGCACTTAGTTGGGACCACCTCGTAATGTGAGTTGGCTCCTTAAGCCCCACCAAAGCGTCAATGTGTCAGTCCATTGGTGAGGATTCCATCATTGGCATTGGGATATTATTCCAGTAAATGGAACTAGTAACTGGAACAATATATAATTTTTTACGATCAGGCTACTTAGTTGCCTAGATTCAAAATATCCACTCCAATTTGCATTCAGTTCAAGTTTTTTATCTATTTATATTAACATACAAATATTATACATACAATGTTGTATAGGTACAACAGTTACACATTTTACTAACATAAATGAAGAACATGAAACATAGTTGCAAGTTCGATACTGAAGCTTGGAGAATGAATTTTCAATCTTTTTGAACGGGAATTTCTTATGTTATTTCATATTTTACAAGGCAGTTACAAAAACACCATTGATTTACATCTAACCAATGACCGGCTTAGAATCTATAAAGACACTCACAAGATATCTGTACCTCATAGCCTCAGAGGTAGAAGGCCCGATGTTTATTTCTTGATGTTCAATTCATTTCTTTGGACTGATGTCAACAAATCTACAGTTATATTAAATTTTCTCTTACTCAATGACTCATGTCACCATTACAAATATGTTTGGATGAGCGCAGAAATACTTTAGTATGAGCTTACCTACAGAATCATTGAAATGGACTTCCGGCCTTCTATTTCTGAGGTATATATTTATTAACTGGGGCTATATTCACAAAAAGTATTATCTCCTAATATGTACTATATTTGGTATTATCTTTCATTTAACATGGTGTTTACTCTGCTAAATTTTAAACAGTTGATTAGGACTATATTGGCATGACGACAACCAATTACATTTATTCAATGATCACTAATTAAGTGTTAACGTATTTAACAGAGTATTGAAAGACCGGCCCTAAATCAAAAGATAATACGGTATTTGCATAATATAATACTTTTCGTGAATCCAGCCCCTGGTTCTTCATTGAATTCTTCGTGACATGCACTAGCTGTTGGAAAATTCACTTGTAAGAGTTTGATTATTTGAAAAAAAAACTTTATGACAATTCTTATCAATAACTATTATGATAGCAGCCATGCTTTAGGTTCTCAGCAGGAGGGAAGAAAAAAAAAGTGACGTTAAGCTTTTTTGAAACTCAAATATCAGATAACAAGCGTTTAGCTTGTGTCCATGACTCTCTATCTTCTGACCTCCAGGCTCTACTGGTCCCCGGCGTCGACAAGCCCGAGCTGACGTGCATCTCCGAGGAGGGGATCGCCGACATGGACCTCCCCGACAACCTCCTCGACGACCTCGACTACATCGGCGACTGCATCACCTCCTGCAACAAGGTCGAGAACTATCTCATGCTGTCGGAGTTCGAGAACAACCTGATCGCCGAGATGCCCGTCGTCCTCGACCGCAAGGGGAGGCGATGGTCGCTGGCGAGGCAGATGCCGTCCGACGTGGGCGGCGGAGGTGGAGGCGGAGGCGGCGGAGGCGGGGGCGGAGGCAGCCCGGACCTGCGCGAGGTCCCGGCGTTCAGGGCAGGCCCCAACAACAAGTGGAGGCTGATGTCGGGCCCGAAGAGGGTCATCACGGTCATTGACGAGGCCTCTGTGTAAGAAATGTCAGTGAGGGACCGGCATTCAGGGCCCAACAGCAAGTAGTGATTAGTGACTTGGGCCCTAAGTGGACAGTGTGAGAAGTGTCAGGGCCCGGTTTTCAGGGCTCAACAAGTGGAAACTGCAGTGCGGGCCCGGAGAGGGCCTGTGTAAATGTCAGTGACAGTGCAACAACAGACTGCTAATGTCGGGCCCAAGGTGGGATCCTGAGTGTCAGTGAGAAGGAATGTGATTGGTTGGATGGAACAACTCTTCTGATTGGTGGAAAAGAGTGGAAAGCGGACTGTTTTATCGACTCTTATGAACTCTAATTGTTAATGTGTTTTAGTAGCGAGTTTTGTGTAATAAAACGTTGACATGCGCACTGAGTCGTTTACGAAAACAGGAAATGAGAAATGCAGTTTAAATAATTTTATTCTGACTTACAAAGAGTAATAAATGGATGATTCACTGAAAAATAATTCCAGAAACAAATTAATTTCAATTCACAATCTCACACATTTTATTTTGGTCGCATAAAATAGGTATACTAATTATGAACTAGTGCAAAAAATTGCATAGTGGATTTTTTTATGCATCTAGTGGAGCGGTCGCTCCACCCAGCCAAGTCGTACTATACACTCACACTCACTCAACATACCGTAAATGCCTAATAAACTGAGGAGCAGACGAAACACTTTTACTGTAAGCAACAACATGGCATTTTCGGCCTACTGGATCTCAAAATTGGGAAATCTCACATTGTTGCGAAATAACTTAATTTCGAGCTATGGCCCACCTGACAACATATACCAAATTTGGGAACAATACGTTATGCCGTTTGGGTGCTAGAGGGCCGTGAAAACAGTGAAATTACACCCCTTTTAAAAGCTATCTGATGATGATGATTCAGATATCAGGAAACGTTGCTATCACCGCCACAGCCTAAACGGCTGAACCGATCAACCTGAAATTTTTACCACATATGCACTTTTGGCGTCTGATGATACCTTGCCTCTTGTGATTTTTTGTGCCGCCATTTTTAAACCGGAAGTGACGTCATATCTCAAAAACGTCTGGACCGATTAGAACGAAATTAGCGCCATTCGATTTAGACGGTCATCTATATGAAGAATCAATAAAAAAAATATTATTTTCTTATTTTCTGAACCGGAAGTGACGTCATAAATACGCAATATTTAACTTATTTCAACAAATTATACTTAAAATACATACATAAGTAACTTACATTGTAACATAGACAATACAAATTATAAATTCAAGGAGGCAGTGTTCTCGGCCGCCATTCCTGAAACCGGAAGTGACGTAATATATCTAAAACGCCTGTACCGTTTGCAACTGAACTAGCTCCTGCGTATTCATTCTGCAACTTTTTTTGAAACTCAATTGTGAAAAATGAATAAACAAATTAACGGTACCGGAAATGGCGGCAGGAACCACTAAATGAAACCGGTAGTGACGTCATATATTACATACGGCAAGACCGATTTTACGGAAATATAGGGATTATGAATTCAGATGGTCGTTCATAGAGTATCAACTAGATTGTTTTCCTATTACCTATACCGGAAATGACGTCATAAATATGCTAAATGACGTCATAAATATGATAATTGACACAAAATTCACCACTTTATACTTTTAAATAGATATTTAGTAAACCTACTTTGTAAATAATTATAAATTGAAGGTTGCAGTGTTCTCGGCCGCCATTTTTTAAACCGGAAGTGACGTCATATATTGAAAACAGCTGTACCGATTGCAACCAAATTTTGGAAATGTGTAGGACTAATAATTATGAATTGAAGACGACATTATTTTCGGCCGCCATTGTTAAAACCGGAAGTGACGTCATATATCGAAAACGGCTGTACCGATTGCAACCAAATTTTGGAAATATGGAGGACTAATAATTATGAATGAAATACGACATTATTTTCGGCCGCCATTGTTAAAACCGGAAGTGACGTCATATATCGAAAACGGCTGTACCGATTGCAACCAAATTTTGGAAATATGTAGGAATTATAATTATGGATTAAAGGCGACATTATTTTTGGCCGCCATTGTTAAAACCGGAAGTGACGTCATATGTCGAAATCGTCTGTACCGATTGCAACCAAATTTTGGAAATATGGAGGACTAAAAATTATGAATTAAAGACGACATTATTTTCGGCCGCCATTGGTTAAACCGGAAGTGACGTCATATATCGAAATCGTCTGTACCGATTGCAACCAAATTGTGCAATTATGTAGGACTTATAATTATGAATTCAAGACGACATTATTTTCGGCCGCTATTTCAAAACCGGAAGTGACGTCATATATCGAAAACGGCTGGATCGATTATAACGAAACTTAAGCTATTCTTCTTGGATAATCATTTTCATCTTATACCAAACGCAACTTTTCTTAGTAAGCAAATCGGTTGAGGCGTATTTTTTTAAAGAAATTAGTCCCTGCTCGGACATGTGCTACAAGCTGTATGAATAAACTAACAAAAGAAGTGATATCCCAGAAAAAAACACTCCGTGTAAAAAAGGCAGCCAAGTCTCTTTACTTTAAAAAAATTCAACACCGAAAAGGAGTGATATCAAAAAAGGAGCCAAGTCAATGACATTTCCAAATATTTAATCGTATTTTTGAAATAAAAGAATAAACACCGAGAAATACTTTACAAAAGGACTTGGCGCATCGTTTTTTAAATTCATTTTTTGATTCATAAGCATATGCCATTGATATACAACCGTAATTTAGAATTTTTAGAATAATAGGGAAACATCTTTCAATTACATATTATACATATACCTACTGTAAAATATTATCTATTAGAATATGTACGTACGCGATAAAACTTGTTGCCTATGTTTTCTATAAATACACAATAGTTAGTTATCTTCGTAATATTGTTTCGTGGTCAACATAATTAAGTCTCATGCGTTAAACCTTCTCATCATGAAATACATTTCTATTAATCCACATTTTATAACAAAACATTTCACAAAGTACATAGTCACATTGAATTTCTATTAAAAATTTTAACTTTATACACTTGACACTTCAAAAATATATAATAGTGTTCCAAAGACAGTTCGTAATTATTTGACAACGTTTCATGATTTCCTTCAGTCAAGATCAAAGTATGAAAAGATACCCTTCTAATATCACCATATTAACAGTGCTATAAGAATATGTATGAGCCCACTTCCAATTGTTATTTAATTCTTCCACCCTTATATTACTTATCTATTACAGCATGAAATCTTTCTACTATCGCCATTGACAAAACTATAAAATAGCCATTACTAAAAGTAGCTTGGTTCATAGTTTCTGGCTCTAATAGAAAGAGGAAAATGTACCTACTTTAAATTTCTTTCCACTTTTAGTATTGAATGAGGTCTTTAAAAAAACGATGCGCCAAGTCCTTTTGTAAAGTATTTCTCGGTGTTTATTCTTTTATTTCAAAAATACGATTAAATATTTGGAAATGTCATTGACTTGGCTCCTTTTTTGATATCACTCCTTTTCGGTGTTGAATTTTTTTAAAGTAAAGAGACTTGGCTGCCTTTTTTACACGGAGTGTTTTTTTCTGGGATACATTATTACATTATACACAGGGGATTTTAGGATTCAATCGAATTCGAAATTTAAAAGTTAAATTCCCCTCCTTTGTGATAGATCACGACCGCCACCTCCCCACCACTCATCCATCCCTATAACCATTCCTCATATCCTCACAATCATCATTATATACATGGACTGGTTACAGAACAGTGTGATCTGTACCTCAGAGGTAGAAAGCCCGATGTCCATTTCAATGATTCTTCAGTTGAGCTCAAAAGCCAATAATCTTACACTGTTATTTTTAAACAGAATACTTCATAATAACTTTGTTGACTTCAGTCAAATTGTATGTGAGCTTGATTAAATGATTCCAAAAGTATGCTACACAAAATCGAGAAAAGGACATCGGACCTACGATATAAAACATACGTTTAGGGTCTTTAATATTTTTCCTCGTACTGTTTTCGTAAATGAAACTCAATTGTCGTCCAATAAATTGTATCAACGTGAAGAACCAGAAGAAAGTTTCGCAGCCGACAAACTGAAGACTAAGATTGACAATAACCAGATCGAGCTGCTCTCTAGCGAGCGTGAGTGTAAGTTGATGTTGTGACGTCGGCATAGAAGTAGACGATATGCATCGATACCTGTCATATTTCATAAGTTTGGCGACATATTTTTGTAGGTCAACTTTTAAATATTGCTATATTTGTATTTATTGTAATTGTAATCGGCTCGCTTTTATGTAATAATGAATTAAATCGCAGTGTAACATTCGTCTACTGTGTTTTATTATTTATGTGACTTGGAAAAACGCTATTATAATGCGTCTCATAATTGAGGAGCTACATTTCAAAACGCAATTTGACCATTTTGCGTTTTTTTCTGTTAGAGGTGAAAAAACATGAAGAGCAGCCTGATGTTCACGCAGCCTGATACTAGAACTTGTAAAAATCACATTAAACCGAAATGTAATGAATTATGTGAGCACAGAATGTCGTATCTCTTCCATGCTAATGTCAATAGAAAATCGCGTTTATCTCTGTATTATGTTTCAGGACAAGTTGCTTTTTGAAATGTTGATCCTCAATTTATAGGTATATATCCTTTTCCATCCACCTAATATCAAGGAAATTTTATTTGAATATACACAGAATACATTTTTTGTTGTCCCTAATCGATGTCAGCATAAACTGTTTCGTGTAGAAGAACCAAAGTCGTTTCTTTCTCCTTTGAAACTTCATTTGTAGTGTCACCAATGTTTTTGATCTCTCTCTGATTTAAGTTTACTCCGCTAGTTGGAGAAACAATTGTTTTATTTTGAACCGCACAGGGGTGTGTAAACCACGGCTTTTAAATGCTTCATTATCAACGCTTTCACTGAGCGTTTTCCCATTACGTAGTAATGATTTTCAGTGTATATGTATTGACAATAAACAACTTCAGCCTTCGAATGGGGAAGATGTAGGTAATTGTGACTTGAGCTAAGGACGGGAAAGAAATTTAAGTATTTAAATATTAGGTACACATTTAATTCTTAAATTATATAAGAAGTGTTTCAGTTCCGTTCTTCCTTGACATTTCGACTTACTTAATGGGGAATAGGTGAATGTTGAGATTATTATTTTGTTTATATACAGAATAGCCTCAAAGAGCAATGTGAAATTTTATTATATTTTTTTAATTCATATATTTCCCATAATTAATTTATTACTTTTCGACATTTCACTCCTCTGCAAAAACAAGCTGTACGTCACACGCCGTGTTCCCTGTGTTGGGATGCATAGAACTGGCTCTGGCTAACATTATCTATACGGCCCGACTCGGCGTGTGACGTCAAATCGTGTTTCATGGACAGCTACAATCTACCAAACTTTGTAAATTCGAAGCTAAAAAAACTATTCATCACACAACAAAAACAATACCCCATCTGTCTTCGACAACATCTCTTCTTTCATAAAATATATATTATTCTAAAATCTAAACTTCACTTCACTTCCCTGTTGGAAGTATTATATCAATTGACATTATAAATGTTTTGTGGAAGTTAACACCAATAAACATACAAATACAAATACAGAACTTTTTTCAAATTGAGCGCCACCGCGTTTGCTTCTCCACGTTTATAATACTTCGTAATTAAGACAGCTTGGTAGTGAGTTTGACCTTGAAGAGTTTTTTAATCGATTTTTATCAATATCTTTTTCCAGTGTAATTGTTAACAAAATAGGGCTATGGACGTGAATTCAGAACAGTTCAATGAAAATAATTCCATAGCTTGTAAATAATGTGTTCGCGCCATATCTGCTTCATTTCCGGCATGTCGCTAGTTTATTAATTTGGTACCCCTGTCAGGTCATATCATCCCTTATCAATCTGACCTTGTCAGGCCCCACTTCGTCCAGCGCATCAGTCGAGGACAGTCGACTCTTCAACTCACAATCTCGTCAAGTAGACGACGTTGAAGTTTTCTAATTCTAAGTTTATTTTCGTGGGTCTTCTGTACCCTATTTTCGAAGTGCATCACCATCCTTATCATCATATATTTCCTTAATTCTCTTTAGTTTAGTTTAGATAGATTAGCATCCTTATTATTGCACCGCATGACGTCATCATCTTCAGGCTTATCTACCGCTGCTCTGGAGGGTGAGTTTTTTATTTGGATCTACTATCTTATTCATATACAGTCCATTAAATATTCAATCAGGCCTTAGCGCCAACATAATGGTTTATTTGATTTACTTTGTCCTACAGGTGTTTAGAACCCGAAAATTTAGTAATTTTCGGGTTCTAAACACCTGTTGGACATAATAAAACTAATAGCTTATTCCAAACTATGAAATTATTTTCATTGAACTGTTCTGAATTCACGTCCATAGCCCTATTTTGTTAACAATTACACTGGAAAAAGATATTGATAAAAATCGATTAAAAAACTCGTCAAGGCCACGCTCACTACCAAGCCCTCTTAAGGTCTTAGCTCCTGCTTATTTTACACAGCAGATATTATAGAGATGGCATATCGTTAGGCCATAGTTCGTTAGTGAACAATAATATTTCACAGTCACCATTTTAATATGAAATAAGTATCAAAATTACTTTCAGTAGGATATGTTTATGAGAATCACACCTATTACTCAACACAACCTGTTGCCTTCATTGTAAAGTTGACCTGATGTGGCAACAATATGGCCGGCTATTGCGCGCAAATAAAATCAATGCAAATATAATTTCTAACACTGAATTGGTTTGAACAAAGCAAATGGTGCTTGGTTACAAATTGTTGACAATAATGAAAAGATTATCTGAATCCCCTAGCAAACATAAAGCGCAGAATTCGAATAGAGTCCAGTCGCATAATTGATTACTGTCAAGATGATGTTGAACCTCGATAAAAGTAAGAGAGCAAAACGATTTGGTTATCGCTGGAATAATCATCTAAACTATAAGGATGTATACAATGACGTGAAATTCAACGCCAAGAACATGAACGACTTTGCCACGGACCTTGAGCTCCAATGTCCAGGTTATCCGCTCGAAGCCCCATCTTTTGGGCAACTAAACATCATACAACGTGTTGAGGCTCTGCACATCGACTCTCCTATTGCTGTCTCTACCAACGGAGACTGCCAACCAGCATCATCCACGTACCACTCATCCACCGCTACATACGAGACCGTCTGCTCAATGGACAGCATACCGTCGTCCGTGTCAGGTTCTGTCACCCCAGAAGTCGGCCAACCAACAACCTCCGAAATCTCATCCGCCGCAACCAACGAGACTTCCTGCTCATATGAGAGCATGTCGTCAGTTGCTGGAACCCACGGAGACTGCCAAGTAGCAAGCTACGATCACTCATCCACTCCATGGGAAAAGAGGACTCCCGAGTGGAGAAATGAAATGTGTCGTCAAGGTCAGTACCAACTTCTCGCAGAAAAACTACGAGAACTGCAGAATCAAGAGAGAGCTCCTGCCAAAAAGCGAACGATAAAACCAAAGGTCCCGTTTATAACAAAAGCTCAACCAGTGAAGAATAAAAAGAGCATCATGTCAGTTGCTGTTACCCCAGAGGACCGCCAACCATCAAGCTACGATCACACATCCGCTGATCCATCTGTCGGCTCGGTTGAGAGCATGTCGTCAGTTGCTGGAACCCAGAGCCAAGTAGCAAGCTACGATCACTCATCCGCTGATCCATCTGTCGGCTCGGTTGAGAGCATCCCGTCAGTTGCTGTCACCGACGGAGACTGCCAAGTAGCAAGCTACGATCACTCTTCCACTCCATGGGAAAAGAGGACTCCCGAGTGGAGAAATGAAATGTGTAGACAAGGTCAATACCAACTTCTCGCAGCAAAACTACGAGAAATTCAGACTGAAGAGAGAGCGCCTGCCAAGAAGCGAACCATGAAAAAAAACGTTCCATTTATCTCTAAAGCTCAACCTGTAAAGAGAACGAAGAGTGCCCCTGAAGTTAGCAGGCAAAATACTCAAATGTATGCAACGAAAGGTCACCCAACTCTGAAAAAAAGCATTCTTGTTCTAAGACAACAACTAGACAAGATCGCTGCAAGCTCTAGCTCAGCTCGCGAGCATAGCGCGTTGCCAGTTCCCGTGCAGATTGTTAGTTCTGCTCATAGCGTAGCTGGCTCGTCATTAGAAACCAGCACGTTGACTCCCGAGAAGATTGTTAGTTCTGCTCATAGCGTAGCTGGCTCGTCATTAGAAACCAGCACGTTGACTCCCGAGCAGATTGTTAGTTCTGCTCATAGCGTAGCTGGCTCGTCATTAGAAACCAGCACGTTGACTCCCGGACAGACGTTACAAGCTGTCCCTAGAGCTGTTTGCTCAAATGACTTGCCAGACAATACGTTGAGCCTATCGCTTCCAGAGCAGAATGCTCCTAGCGATGCTAGTGACTCAAGTGCAGAAAGTGAATTATCCAGCATTCTGGATCTGGAAGTATTGGATGATTGTTGGGAGATACGAGGGTCCAGTACTTCTGAAGACGACATCAGTAATTCTGACAGTGAGAGTCAGTTCATAAAGTCTTCACCGGCTGTCGCCAACTGCCCTGAGGAAGTGGACATGTCCACCAGTACAGAAGAAAATGTTTCATCAACCGCCGCGGTCTGCAGCAGTGTTCACTGCAATGTTGCAACAGTCTTGGTCCCAGCGACCTTCTCCACCCTCCATGAAGACTATGGTACGTCAACCGCCGCAATATCCAAGCCTCCGGCTACGTTCAAAGACTCCATCCCTCTGAAGAATGTGGGTTTCGTCGTGCCCAAGGCCAAGGAAGAGGACTTGTCAACGGTCCATGAAGATGTTTTGTCAACCGCCGCAATATCCGAGTCTCCAGTCAAATTCCAACTGGACCCTTTGAAGAATGTCCATGAAGATGTTTCGTCAACCGCCGCGACATCCGATTATCCAGTAATGTTCAAAGACTACACCCCTCTTTTCAATGTGGGTTTCGTCGTGCCCAGGGCCGTGGAAGAGGCTCCAAGCACAACACTCTGGAGGTTCACCAGAGCCTTCGCCAGTCACGTGGTGTCTTCTGGCGACAAGATAATGGCTTTCATCAAAAGTTGAAGAGAAGATTGTACGCAAGAACAAAGCCACATTTATTCCAACGGTGTGTCCTGTTGTACAATTGATTGTCTTATAAATAAAGTTTGTTCGTTTTTGAAAATATTATTTATTTCAAATTGCATAGGTACGTAGTTCATGGTTACTATTTGGAGCACAGACATTCAATATGTACCAAATGAGATGGACGTATTTAGAAATTATTTATTTATTTGTTTTCATAAAGGTAAACTGGCACAACTAAAATTGATCGTTTAATAAATCTGGATTGACTAAAAGTGTTCGATTGCACAATCAGAAGTCAGTCCAAGCGATCTCCTTGTTTCTTTCTAGTAGGTGACCTCTCATTTCAATGATAATAACAAGCTTTGATTGGTTATGTTATGGGACATGACCCAGCAGTCATTCAAATTTGTTCACCAATCAGTTTTTGTTGTGCCGAGTGTACTACGTTTTAAATTTTATTGGATTTTGTAAATGATTGGGAATATTCTTGATTCGCAATCCACCTACAAATTGAAAATGATTTGATTTCAAACATCTGTGGTAATTATAAAAATAACAAAAAATATCAATTATACGAATTAATACCATGGTGCTATCAGGCAGGAAGCAATGGTAAACAGGTTTCGCATGTAGGTAGCTGTGCCTGCTCACTCACAATGCATTTCACTGAGCGTTGCAGTATACATAAATATGGAACTTCCTACAAATTATAACTCCATGATTTAAAACAAAGAAAATGCATTAATTAGTCTTTTAAAATTACTGCTGGGAAAATGATGTTTTAGACAGTCTAGGTAATCAATAGTCCCATTAGTCAAGTTACAGTTTTCATAAACACTCCATAGAATCTTTATATGATAGAATGGAGTATTATGGACGATCGAAAAAGGAATGAAATGAAATTACCACCTTCAAATTCTTACCGCCCCATTGTTGAAGTGTAGAGGGCAGCACTCAGCAATACACAGAAGAGAAACACACGAAACACGCATGCGCCCGGGAATTTAAGAAGCTGGCGGGAGAATGTATTTTGTCAAAGAAAATTTGATAATGTTCGGAAATTTTAGTAATTTTGTAATTATTAGTTTATGAAATTTTACAAATTAAAAGAACCCAATACCCATGTTTTATTTTCATAACCATTTCGTAAGCAATATATGCCCTTTTTGTTGTTGCTCATAAGTGAGGTTAAGCAATCAAAATGTCAAGAAATACTATTTTCTCTTCTACTACTAGTATTCGCAAGGTAGGATAAACAAAGTGGTAGGTACCTACCCTTTTTCTTGTCAGGAGTGTACTTTATTTGACTTAAATTATTTACTATATTCAGGTTATTCTATGGAGTGGTAGCTATTCTTCGTTACGATGCAAATCTACAAATACCGATATGGAGAAACGTCGTGCAGAAATGATGGCTCGTAACTTACCTAAGAAGAAAGAGATTCTTGGGGTAAAACACATTGTAATTGTCGCTTCAGGGAAGGGAGGTGTCGGAAAGTCAACTACCGCAGGTAAAATAACAATACTAGGTATCACTCGTAACACTTCTTACGTGATCACGTTGACACCTTTATTTCAATTTAGTAAATCTTGCAACTGCATTGAAGAGCATTGAACCACACAAGGACGTTGGTCTTCTCGATGCGGATGTATTTGGTCCATCAATTCCTCTCATGATGAACCTTCACGACACACCGTTACTGACCGATAACGATTTAATGAAGCCTCTGACGAACTTTGGAGTTAAATGGTAGCTATGCATAGTTGACGATGTTCTTGTAATCCACGTTATCAAGGGTGTAATGAACGTAATCTTTGTGTGCAGCATGTCCATGGGGTTTCTAGTGGACGAGAAGTCGCCGGTCATCTGGCGAGGGCTCATGGTGATGAGTGCTATTGATCGACTACTGCGACAGGTGGCATGGGGCCCTCTAGATTACCTCATCATTGACACTCCGCCTGGCACTGGCGACACTCACTTGTCGCTCATACAGAACTTGCCACTTGCAGGTAGGACAAGTAGATATACCTAAGTTTTGTTTTATTTTTAAAATATTTTACTTATGATCTGTAAATTTGAAATTACATTTAGTTATTTTATATTAAATTTTGGCTAGTTTGCTTAAAATAATAGGGACACTCATTTATATACATCAGTACCTTCTTGCTGTTTTTTCCTCTTACCCTTCAATCGGAAAAAAATATCTTTCCAACTTTTGCTTACAAAAACACTCGCAATAGTCAGCCAAAACTTAAACAAATTGGAGGATTTGGCTGAAACTTTGTAGGATTTGAGACATTGTTGGTATCAAAAACTTGACAAAATTTCAGATTGATCGGACCAACCAATCGGAAGATATTTAAAAAAAAAATTGAACTAAGCAGTGGATTTCAAAAAATTAGGGTCTTCAACGCCCAGAGATGGTACAAACATCTGTGCAAAATTTCAGCTTGATCGAAGAAAAACTGTGACCTGTTTAGCCTCAGTAACAGAAAAAAACACACAAAAAATCAGAGGTCCGTGACAAATGAGCCAAAAGAGTCGCTCTCTTCGCTTGCTCAATTAGGTCGGATTTGGGTATGGTGGGGGACCCCATAATAATTAACAAGCTTGGGCTGCGCAAGCCCGGAAAAAAATTAATTTTACTAGTATAATTTAGTGCTTTTTAACGCGATTTAAACACAGATTATGTGGATTTTAATAACTTAAATTCTCCAAGTGAATATTATTTTTATTAGGTACTATAGTTTATCAATATATGGTGGTTATGTTATGCATTCAATCAAAATTTTCGTGCCCCTTGTGCACCCCCCCCCCCCCCCCCCCTGCAACTGCGAGGGCTGCAACATCGAAGTTCCGCCAGTGAGGCAGGGCAGGTGGCAGGAGGGCAGGAGAAGGGAACGTAGAAAGTGCTTGAAGATGGTGATGTTTAAAACAATGCATTGTGTTTCAGGAGTTGTGTTGGTAACAACGCCACAGACCGCGGCTTTACAGGTGACGAGAAGAGGAGCCGTCATGTTTCAGAAACTACAGGTACCGATAATCGGTATCGTTCAAAATATGAGTACCGTCGTATGTCCGCAGTGCAACAATACTCTATCTCTTTTCGGAGATGGCACTAAAACTCTGGCTGCTGACCTAGGTGAATACCTAATTAGTACTTCTATAAGGAATGTGCAAAAAATTTACAACTTGATCACGTTAATAAATATGATTTACTATTTTATTTCAGGAATTGACATATTACAGGATATTCCTCTCCATTCATCGATATCAGAGAGTGCGGACAATGGAAAGCCAATTACAATACTTCAGCCTGATAGTCCTCAAGCAATTTCTTATAAGAATTTAGCCAAAAGCGTATCCCGTTTTGTAGATAAACACAAAAGTTCTCAATAAAGATTTTTTAAAATTCAACTGGTTATTTTATTCACTCGTATATTTGTTTATTAATTTGAAATATATTATTATTTATTTTTCAACATCAGCTATGGTCGGTGACAGGCAAAGATGAACCCTGTTTAGCATTGCCAGGTATAGGCGGGCCCATGCTAGCGCAGGTTCATCTTTGCCTGTCACCGACCTTAGTACAGTGTTTTTCTCGTAGCGGGAACAGTGCAAGTAGCTCAAGTTGCACCTGAAGGCCCGAGTCGACAACAAATAAAAACACAGTATTTATCACAGGTTCAAATTACAATATTACCAACATATGTACAGTTTAGAATAATATAGAACTCAACACTTGCGACTTGTATAATGTAATAGTATAGTAGTGTATAGTATTGCTATAGTATTGCTATAGTATAGTATTATAGTATTATAGTATTTATAGTATTGCTATGAATAGTATTGCTGTACATTGCTACTAATGTATAGTAGCATTAGTCAAAGTTGTATCAATCAATAAATAATAATAATAATAAATAATATCTCATTGGAGACTGTTTTCGCGGTATTCACTTAATATTCAAATTTGTGCACTGTTTACATTTTCCCGCCACATTAGTCACCTCTGTTTTTAATGGCGGCGTTCAGTCCAATCCAACTTGTGTTGAACTGTCAAGCATTTTACAGAAATCCTTTGTATTATGGCTTTTTATGATAATAAACATTGGTTACTGTCACATATTCGAAACTCGTTTATATCTTCAGATGACACAGGTAATTTTATTCCATTTTAGACTATAATATCGTACCCATTGTACGAGGAAAACAGCCTGGACCTCGCCCAATAATAAACATAACCTCTTCTGTCAGCGCAAACGATTGACGATTTGTTATATTTTCTGTTCAGGAATGTGTGAAATGGTAATGCTAGGTGAAGATCTTCCCCGCAAGTTAAGTACTACCTCTAAGTTTGATTGCTATCCCGGTGCTGATGAGAGTGATGAAGACGACGATGAACGCGATGTCATGGGGCAGTCCTTCGACATTCAGTCTGGTCAGTAGTAGGAGCAATTACCTACCTTCTGATAAATGTTGCATCAATTTACATGCAAAGGGGTTTGGTGATTGTTGGAATAGCCCATCTAGCTATCTGTGATCAACAATTGTGATAATACACCTACCTACCTAGTAACTTCTTATTTTTTGTTGGTCATACAAAGTTATTTTTGTGTGGAATGAGAGAGATATAATTTTACTGAATAACATTTGTACCTGCTTCTAGTTTCAACAAATGATTAAAGTTGTATTTCATTACTTGCGATAGATCTGGATTTTGGAGGTCTTCGTCCTCGCACTTTCACTGCTCAGCGTTTGGAGAAGATGGATCAAGAACGTAAACAAGCAGCGAGAATTAAACACGTAAAATGGGAATGGGGTCCTGCCAATTTATCAGGTAGAAATTTGTTTGATTTAAGATGTTTACAATTTGGAGGAAGTTCACTCGAATAAAATGATCTGGCTCTCACTCCGTAGACTGGGGTTCGATTGATGTTTCTCTCAAGGTTTCCCTCAGTCCAGAAATAAATGTTGGGAACGTTCCTTACTACTACGCCTTGATTGCCTCCTTCTCACCACGGATCCTTATCATTCATCATCATAATCTCCCTGTTTTGATCAGAATCTTTCATCCATCGCCATGAGCCTAGTCGTAGAAAAGTTTGAAAATGCAAGAATTGACATTGACTTTATTGTTATTTTTTTCAGCTGAGGAGCGAGCAGGACTTTTTCAAAGAAAAGATGTGGCAAAGAAATCGGAAAGTGATACAAATACAAAGAAACAATCTTTACTCAGTAGCAATCTTGAAAAGTGCCCAAATTTACCACACAACCCGTTTCTAGAATATGCCAAGTGCGACGGAAATGTACGTATTAAAGCAGCCTACCTTACATTCATCATAATATCATGTACAGTTTTCAATTTTTTAGGATTTCTTCACTATAGTCTGTCCTACCCTAACGTGGCAGTAGAATCAGATTGTTTTACTTCCATAACATTTAAAGTACATTTCCAATTTTGCCCCAATTTTGCTTTTGTGCTAATTCGTTGTTCGACTTGAATAAGTAGGACAGTTTTAAGTGCTGCAGGAGTTACTGGACATCTGGGAATAATCAAAATAATTGTTTTGCTGATTGATTCCACTGCCACGTTAGGTTGGGGTAGATTATACCTTATTATTCATTCATTTTCTTTGTGATAGTACCTAAATTTTATTTTGTTTCATTTATTTTTTATTGATAAAATCAACAGCTTGATTCATTTATGTCGTGAGGAAGATTCTGCTGACATTTATTAAATGAATTGAAACTAACTCTTGACAATATCAATTAAAAAATTAAACAGAACATACCTAGACAGTGCACCACATTCAAACCACTTTGCCTGAGTTACGGGTTGAGGGGGTGGAAACGTAACATATCTAACGTAAATGCATGGAAAGGGGGAAGGAGCGTTTACCTAATATATTTCCTTGACTACTGCATTATTTCATCATTATAACATGTACTACGTAAAAAAAAAAAGCAGGATGAACTATCCCAAAGAAAATGAAAATAACATGAACTAATGTTCATAGTTTTCCACTGGCCGACACTCGGTGCATTCATGTTGCCCAGTAGTGTCATGTTGACCCTAGTGTGGCGTTACGAGTGCTCTAGTGAACAAAAATATTGAGTCAGTGAAAATTCAAAATACAAAGACCTACCTACTAGTGATTTTTCAGTTTGTAGGTACCTACTACAAACTGTTGATTTTGATTGTAAAATCAAAAATCATGTACCTAGTCCTATGTTCAAGGGGAGTTTCAATGTGTTGCCGAGATTCATTGCTTTTGTGACAAGCTATAAAGGGGAGGTGGGGGGCGTAAGAACTAAGAAAGCATTAATCCTTGATAAACTTAACGGATGTCCCCTACTATCTCTTGTAAAACACTTTTTACTTTTATGTAAAGTTTTAGAATTCCATTGAGTTCTTGTGTGTGTTGGCTTTAAATTAATAATAATGTATTTTTCTGCTCGCCAGGCTCAAGTAGGCGTGGCAACAAGGAAGTACGGAATATTTTTAACAATGATTCCGCTGCCGCAGCGGAATTATCCTATGACAGTTGTTGTGCTGGCCGCCGCTAAAGTATCAGATCTCATCGGACTTATTTGCTGGAAGTATTCACTGGAGCATGAAGACCACAATCTCAAGTACGTCTTAGTCACGTACTTAGTTTTCAGTCTCATTACTGATTACCTACTCTGCTTCAACCAAGTCATTTTCAATTGACGTAACCTAGGACATTCCACAACTCCTATAATTTAATTTGCTACCGTTAACATTTATTTGGTTAATAGTAATTTAAGCATAAAAGTGAGCAGTTCTTGAGCGAGCGTAGCGAGCGTCACCATGGTACTCTTATGGCACTTTCTCTGTGTGTGTTTTTTTTTTTTTTTTGTATTTTTTTTTGCCTGCACTGCCCAGGTCAAACTGCACAACCAATCGATCTGAAATTTTGCAAACATACTAACGTAGGTAATCTATGCGATCCCTGGGATCTTTTCTGAACGGGATCCTGTGATTGGTTCAAATTTTATAAAAATTATCTTTCGATTGGTTGGTTCGATCAATTTGATATTAAGCAAAGTCATTGCAACCAACATTGTACCCAATCATAAAAAATTTCAGCCAAATCCTCCAATTGGTTCAAATTTGAAACTATTTTTCCTGTGATTTTTGAAATTTAAACTGGAACCGATTGACCGACCAACTAAAAATTTCGCATGGTCATTGGTACCAACATTTAAGGTATTTTTGCCAATTTTCAGTTTAATCTGTCGTTATTTTCAAAAGTTTTTGTCATTTTAGGGACATTTTGCATGTTGGCTGTCAAATTCACGGTGACTTCGAATCTTCAGTTCAAGGCAAGGTAGTTAGAGCAGAAAGTTTTAAACGATATGAAACTAATAATGACCGTTCAACAGATTGATCTGATATTGTGTACACACACTACATATCATATCTATGGGTGGTCCCAGGTATATTTTTTGAACGAGATCCTGTGATTTTTGAAAATTAACAAGGAACCGTTCAATCATAAAGGTTTAATCGATCAACTTAAAACTTAGCAAGGATTGGCACCAATATTTTTGGAGATTTTGGAGATTTGTATACAAGTCTGTGACGAAATGAAAGAATTATTGGCTTTTAATGACATTCGATAGACATAATTTCGGTTCGAGGTGTTGCCTGTATCCGTGCGTTACACAGAGCGTTTTCCTAGTTGTAAAGATCAGTACAACTTTGCAATATCTTAATTTAATCGTGTTACCTACCTATCTTTCTTGAATTAGCTACTATACTATGTGTTACTGGCTGCTGAATTCTTTAAAAATGTTTAAACTGTAACACAAAATGCAATGACACTGACGAAATGATTGCATTACATTATAGTCCCCAGACCATGTATGTGTACCTAGAACAGTTATTAGAAAGTAGAAATCATTTTAAACAATTCAGAATAATTTTGTAGTAAACAGTTAATTAAAACCTATATTTAGTTATGGATGGGTAAACATTATTACAGATCTAGGTAAGCATATTATATTAAATTTTAAAATATTCACATTCTTTCTTGCAGAGGCAGTGTGGATTACTACGGATTGTACATAGCTGAAGAAGATGGTGAAGTAGATTGGGATTTTCCCTGTTTGGAGGCCAAAGAGACAATTGGGAAGTTTGGTTTTGGATTTCTTGCCCTCGTGGAGAGACCGGAGAAAGATGCGGAAACAAAGCAGGAGGAAGAATGTTATCCGATATTCAAAGATGATTCGGATACGATTACAGCCAACGAGAGCAAGGAAAAGATGATAGGTAAGCTCGTTAATAATCAATCAAGTCTTCTGGATTTTGTGAGCGATTATAAGATTTTCATGAAACCTGTATCTCTGCCAATGAATGAGGCACTCAGAAAGATTTGACTCATGTTCACACTCAGAAATTATTGTTAGGTTTAGTCAGTCAGTGACATTTTGGTCACTTGATTAATTTAGTATTTAAAATCACTTTTCTGTAAATCAATCACTAATAATATTATTTAATTCATAATTAGTTAATTACCTTTTATTAATTGCAAATAATAAGTAGGTTCCTACCTATTCTAGGGTTGGGCGAACCGGTTCGTTTTCGAACCGAACCGAACCGGCTAGCTAGGTTCGAAAAACGAACCTCTAAGGTTCGTTTTCGAACCTCCCGCCTTTTTTTCCCGCCTTTTTTTCCCGCCTTTTTTCATTCAAACAATGCGACCAATATCTTGTCTCTTATTTGTCTAATGTTGGCCTCTTGTCTTTAGTGGTGCAGTAAAATGGTAAAACCTGGGTAAATACAACCCCTGTAAGCCGAAATCCATCATAAATGAAAGAAAACTCAAATCCTGCCACACTATAGGGTGTTCCATGTTAAAATAAATCTTGAACCGAATTTTTAATAAGACGTAATTCGAAGTGCTATTTCGTCCCAAGTAGAAAAGTAGCATTGATTTCAGTTTAGAAGTCGAAGTAATTTCCTTGTTGAGTAAAATTTTCGAAGTATAAAAATGAAATAATGATTGTTGCGATATAAACTGTGCTGTACTTTTGGAACAGAGTGTACTTTTGGGTCCTACAGCTGCTGGCCAGCAGGTACCTGACCCTTGCTGAAGGGAGGATTCTTTTGTTTGTCTCTGTTGAAAGGTCTGTGAACTCACAGCTTTCTCGCAGTAATCAGATGACAAATAACTTGACTTGACAACATATTTGATTTTATTTTGATGATATTGTATGTTTATGGTTATTGAATAAATAATAGTGGTCATTTCAAAACCATTCGCGATCTAATGAAGGGAAGATTATCACGCAAAAGATAAAAAATAATGGTGTATATTTGAACTTTCCAAACTTCATTGTAACCCAATGCAAAATCAAAAACAGTATGACGATTGGCGAGATAATTTTTGAAGAATATTGAACTATTTTCGCGTAAAAGTGCAATTTATTTGTAGAGTATACAATCACAGGATCCATCTCTCAACTTGAGCAAGTATTTTCGAAATGAAATTCCAATTGCGGCGTTGAAGAGAGGAAGTAAAGTGAAAAACAACTGCTCAATTATCATTTACAATAAAATGAAATGGATTAAAATTTCGAGCAATATATTTCGCGTTTTTGTTCCGATTATATTTGGTATTATGTCAATGTCCCTGTATACAAATAGAAATAATATCGGCGTAAACAAACACCCCATCAAACAGCTGTTTTCAAGTGTCTAACCACTTGACTTGCGAGGGGAGGGGGAGAATGGTGCTCACGTGCTTATCTATACTACATATCTGGAAAATATCATTTTCTGAAAAAAAAGGTTCGGTTCGTTTAAGGTTCGAAATTTCGAACCTTTTAAAAAGGTTCGGTTCGAGGTTCGGTTCGAAAAAAAAATGAGGTTCGCCCAACCCTAACCTATTCCCTACATGAAATATCTATTTAGTATTTTTGTAATTCTAAATTAAGAAATGCATTGATGATAAAATGTAATCATACTTTTGTTTGCAGCTCTGACAAAAGAAATGGAGGACTTAATGAGAATGAAGGGCCACATGACGGCTATGGAAGCTCCGCTTTACCAATCATATCGAGTTTATATTATTAGTAATAAAGTCAGAACGAAAACAGAAATTAACTTAGGTAAGTACAGCTTCGATATTCATTGAAAGCGTAGGTGATCCGGGGGTTGGAAGGACGTTTTTTATAAAACAATAATTTTCTTCAACATTCGACTTTCCAGAATTGATCAACTGTTCTAATCTGAACATTGGACTACCTATTAATCACCCACAATATTAAAAATTAACATCATTGTTGGAGCCTCCATTGTTAAACTACATCCATTAAAAAATAGTCTGCCTCTGTCCCTCTCAACCCCGACCATGGGGACAGTCAAGGGGTTGAAAGGGACACTTAAAAATAGATAGTAAACAATTCTCTACTAATGCATATTTAATTAAAGAAGCGATAAATTGATTTTAAATATTCAGGATTGCAGTAATTAGAATCGTTTTTATTGGGATATTTCATCCTGTAGATATTTGGATATTGTATCCTGTACTATACCTACAGGATTAAATATCCTAATAAAAACAATTTCAATCAATACATTTTTATTCTTCTTCATTGTGACGTTAGAAAAATCACATTTAATGCATCACAAGCTCTTCAAAGCTAACATCCACAAAGGATAGGCCTCGGACTCGCCCTCGCACTATTCAGAAAAATAGTGAGAATAATTATTAGGTATTTTGAAGAATAATTAACTTTTTATTGCAAGTTTGGTTCATATATTGGGAAATCATGTATTCACTGCCATTCTAACTTATTTTAATTATTGTAGCATCGTATAATCTAGGTATACCTGTCCCTTTCAGCCCCCAACGATTTGTCCCTTTCAAAACCGAGATATGCCTCAATATAAAAAGATAACCTGTGTAAAAAATGCCTGGGCATTGACGGTAAATCGAGCTCCAACTTAGCAGTTTACTTACCATCACCTATACTGACCGTGGGTGTTTCAACTAGATCCGAGACATGTTCCCAATGTGACAAGTTACATTAGTACTAATTTATTTAGATTTCTCATCGCTGATCTTTCTTTATTTTGTGCAGGTATTTCCGGTGAGAAAGTAGAAATCGATCCCATCGTTCAGCAGAAAGTCAGTGCTAAATTCTGGAACCGCCAGAAACCCGTCAGTTACGACATGGACAGCGTCGTCGCGTGTGATCTAGTAGAGACTAAATCGAGTAGTAAAGCCACATTCCGTCTGGTTTACCATAACACCGCGTCGCAGTCCGGTGATCAGGCCAGCTCTCTACAGTCTCATTCTGCGTCCACAACTTTCAAGCATCACGACTTCGAAGCGGACTCGAGAACAGCAGACGACATCATACAGAAAATTAGTCATATTCTTGAACTTCGATCAAGTGTGAGACGTAGAGAATATTTGGCAGCTCGGGAAAAAAAGTCCCATCGTAGACGTAGCTTTAATTTACATTTAAGTTCAAAGTAAGTTTTCTTGAATGTTCCTACTGTCTTGTCCTAAAATAAAGTATCTTATTTTGAAACTTTTCAAAGGTTGTTTCAATTTATACCACACAAGTCTGTTGTGTAATAATCTATCCTCGGTGACTATTTTATGATTTCGTGTAAACATCATAAAGATAATTGATAAGCTGTCCATGTCCACACACTAAATTCAAGTCAGTCCCATGTTTATTTTTAAATTTCCCGCGAATATTTGTAAATAACCAATGAAATTTCTTTGTTTGATCCGTTGCTTGCTTCACACCCTTCAATGTCAGCTGATTCATAAATCAGCTTATTTGGTTTACCATATTGTGCATTTCCGTTGTATTTACTATTAGTTAAAATGTGCAGCGTTTTAAAATTGTATGCAATAATAGTGGGGTAATACGTGTTTAATATTAAACTAATCTGTATGAGTATAAAAGCCTGATAAAAGTAATTCATGCTCTGTTTTGTTCAGTCTGACAGTTGGGCGTGTTGAGGTTGAATCTGTCAAGTTGACTTATCAAATTAAAATTTAATTGTTATCTTTAGACTTTGTATGATAGCTGTATTGCTATCGCAATGCCTAATTATTGCGTGCGTTGTTGTTTACAATAACGGATCAAACTAAACTTCTTCTCCAGATGAATCTAAGATGGCTTGGCTGGTGTGGCCTTTTAGTGGCCCTCTGCATATCTTCATTTGGAATTTGGTGGTGTATCACTTTCCTTTTATCACTTCTAGTCTTTTTAATAGGGTAAGTACTATGTTGTCATACATGATACATTAATGTCACTGATCAAATTATTCTAAACAACATAGTTTGGCTCATGCCATATACAACAACACACTATGCACTCCGTTTTTCAGCGGGCTGACAATTTTATACTTGCAACATGGGGAGGCATCTCATCAGTATTATACGAAACTGTATCAATCTCAACCATCTGTAAAGAAAGCTGGACTCTCAAAGGTACGTCAATTCTTGGGAACAATTCTTACACGAAGGCTGCCTTGATCAGGACATAAGAACTAACACCTTGTCGTAGGTGTTACTTCTGCTGGATCAACCCGCTACAAGTTACAAGCTCGACACGAGACTGACTGGGTCGCATGTGATAGACGAGTCCCTGCAAGAGATACTCGGCTACGTGATTCGTGATAACGTGTTGCCATGGTACCAGCGGATAAGCGCCGACGCGGAGTTCTCGCGGCAGGTCAGGCAGACGGCACAAACGCTCGTCATCACTTTCGCCAACAGGTCAGTTCGTCCTTCACGTCTACATAGTGACCATGAGGGCATGTCAATGACACAAGGACAATTCTTTTGCCGTGCAAGATGTTTGATGTTTTACCTAGGTACCAATTGTGTTTTAATGTCTTCATTTTCTGCATACATAATGTGAATCAATCTGTCTTATTCGTAAATATTTGAAACTCAACCTTATTTCGTATATGTTAGGTTTGGTCGGTGACAGGCAAAGATGAACCCTGTTTAGCAATGCCAAGTATAGGCCGACCCATGCTAGCGCGGGTTCATCTTTGCCTGTCACCGACCTTAGGCCCTACACCCAACAAATCATAAAACGGTATTTGAACGAAACGGATTGGCTGCTGGTCAGGTTCCTTGACAATCAATCCTTGTTATTATCGATGAAATAAGAGCTCACCTACTAGAGTTAGATGACGCGTGAGCCAGACTTCATGGGATGATGCCATCATATTTTTTTCAGACAATCCATTTTTTTCAAATAGGTAGGTACCGTTTTATGAATTGTCGAGTGTACCTATCCACCAAATATCATTATTTAGGTAGTGTTAAAAAGCAAATTTATTCTTGAATATGAATACTAATTGAATTGGCCATTAAGAAAGTCAGTGGGCATGCACAGTCACATTGATTTTCGGATAAAGACTGTCAAATGTCTTGTCGAAACTTCGCTACCTACCATTTTGGTTGGAAGTTAATTTAAGCTACATGATCGTGTTGTTTGCACAAACTGCGTTTAGGTGTGTAGGTAGGTATTAAGTAGTACTGATTTGTAGGGGTGTGCGAATAGTGAATTTTGATGTCGAAGTCGAAGTCGAATAGTTGCCCATGAATTTCTCGAAGTCGAAGTCGAATTCGAATATCGAAGTTTCTCGAATAGTTTCTAGAAGTCGAATATTTTTATAAATAATGCTATTTTTCCTACCAACAAATTTAAAAAATAATTCAAGAAATTTAGATTTATATTTTTTAATTAATGTAACAGTATCAGACATAGGTAGGTAGCATAGCATGGTATTGTGCCTATAAATAAAAACATACTTTACAATGTGGTATTGAACAGTAAAAATTAAATACCTATGTCCTATAGACACCTAAAATTGAAACAATATCGAAATATTGTATGTAATCTCAGCTATTAACAAAAGGAAATTATTTCCTGCTCAATAAGCTTGTGTTGTAGGTACCTAAGTTGAAGATAAGGCGTCTTCAAAATACATTGACGCAAGTTGCACTTCGCCCTTGCCAGGGAAAAAGAGTTCCAAAGCCGCTTTTCCTTGCTCTAAATTTGCGTTAGCCGATTCCATAGTTCGACTTCGTGTGGGAAATTTTTCGCAAAATTAAAAACACAACACAAAACACATGAATTTGCTTGGCACGGCGAATGCAACAAATTGAAATCAGCTGTTGAGTGTTGACACAAAACGAGTGTTTGCGTTGAAACTTGGAGGGGGGTGTGTGTATTGTGCGCGCCAAAGGTGCGCGCCGCGCGACCTTGTCCTTGGGCGAGATGTACGCTGATTCGTCAAATGGAAACTTCTTTACCGACGCGCGCGAACTATTCGAATTTGAACGAATACTTCGACATTTCGAAGTGTTCGACATGTAATAAATCAATATTCGACTTCGAGGTCGAATACTTCGACTTCTTCGACTTCGGCCGAATACTTCGCCTAATTCGAATATTCGCACACCCCTACTGATTTGTAATGCATTCAGAGAAAAATCTATATATATGGTTCTGTTTAGACCAACTCTCTCTGGGTCCTTGAAGTTGTAATGAATATTTGTTCAGGATGAAGGAGGTGGACTGGATCCCGTACTTAACGACGAGGTTGGTTGACGACGCCGCGTCTCATCTACGTCTGTTCCGTCAAGCAAGGGCGAAGATGAAGCAGAAGAGTCGGAAGAATCAGGATCTGAGTGCAAGTCCCGACACCAAGAGAGCTTCGGAGGTGAGAGCTGACTGGATAAGGAATATTTTTTGTTATACATTCCTGTAAACTTTCCATTTTCCCATTAAATAAATAAATATGGCGACCCTGCTTCCAACTACTGTCGGGTCAGGAGGTGGGATGATCCCACCAATGTTCTAACTTCTAGGGCACTTGTGATCTCAGAGCCGACTTGCTAAGTCCGACACTCCACACTTCTTCAATCTCTTCTTCCACTTCTTCAGCCTCCTCTCTTTCCACCAGTTCCCTCCATCTCTCTCTGTCTTCCCACCACTTCTCTGTTGTAATTACTCCCCAACACTCTCCTCTTTCTTCTGCTGCTGCCTCTATTCCGTTGATCAATTTAGTTCTTGGTCTTCCCGCCTTTCTTCTGCCACCTCTGGCTGCACGCTCTGCCTCTCTATATGGTATCCTCTCTTCTCCCATCCTCTTCATATGTCCGTTCCATCTTAGCCTCTCTTTTCCAAGTTTAAATCTAAGAGACTCCACTTCTAGGTCCTTTCTAATCTTTGCACTCCTGCACTCCTTGTCCATCTTCGTCACTCCTGCCACACTTCTCAGGAGTGTGGCGGAGACCCGGGTTCGATTCCCGCGGCCGTCCTTCCAGACTGGGGGTTTTTCGTGGTTTTCCCTCAGTCGACAGGCAAATGCTGGAGGTACCCTACTGATAGGCCACGACCGCCTCCTTCCATCCTTACCTACTCTCACCATCATCTCCCAATCACCATCATAATCATTCATCCGTCGCCATTAGCCTCGCTGCAAAACAGTGCGACGTTAAGCCCCAGACAAAAAAAAATCATTTCCGCAGCCTGCATTTTCATTTCTTCCTTCCCTCCCATTGGCCAAGTTACTGCTGCATATGTGTAGATTGGTACAAAGTAGGTTTAGTACAGTTCAGGTAATATCTTACACCTCTGTGGCACATCCTCATTCCATAGTAGCTTCCTTACACTCTGGTAAAACACTTCTGCTGCTCTCACCCTCCTCTCGATCTCCTTGTCCACCTTTCCATCCTTTGCCAATACACTGCCTAGGTATTTAAACTCGTCTTTTTCTGTCAGTTCCTCTCCTTGCATCTACATCCGGCACCGTGTCTTCTGTTGCCTTTCCATAACCATGGTTTCGCTTTTTTCTCTACTGATTTCTAGTCCATATTTTGCTGTCACTTCTTCCCACCTGTTGAGTTTCTCTTGCAACTCTTCCTCGGTCTCTCCCCACACAAGAACATCGTCTGCATGAGTGCACGTCTGCACATTTTCCCAATAATCGAATGTATCAGTTGTGGTTTTCCCAGGAACTAGGTACTGTACTACCTTCAGTTTATTCACAGCGCAGACACCCTCATTGTTCTCGTTTTAGAATGTATTTGGGACAATTACAATAGACCTGACACTATCGTAAAAACCTACAAGTGTCAAATCAAAACACACCTGAGCTGTGAAAAGCTCTCTGTTTCAGCTCTGCCGCAGAGCCAATAGATCCTCAAATTTGACTACATTTTCACCCAGTCAAAGTCCATTTTTCGGAACTTATCCTTATAACCCTTAGAAATATAACCCTTTATAACCCTAAAGCTGGGTTCCATACTTCGCATCGAATTCGCTTCCGGTTCGCTTCGCTTTCGCAAAATGGCTAACTTTTAACAAAGGAAATCTTCCATGTTTACATTCGCATGTTCACTTGTTTCGGTTTTGTTTCGGTCTCGTCAAAGTTAAAATTAGCTCAACTTTAACGAATCCGAAACACGGGAACATGCGAATGTAAACATGGACGATTTCCCTTGTTAAAAGGTAGCCATTTTGCGAAAGCGAAGCGAACCGGAAGCGAATTCGATGTGAAGTATGGGAACACAGCTTAAGAGCTACAAGGTTGTAAACGGCCTCGAACAAGAGATGGGCAATAAATGGACGAGGATACAATGAGAGCAAATGATTTTACAATACATTATAAAACAAGAACAATTTGACCTAGTTCATGTGTTGAAAAAATATTATAATGATTTTTTTATAATTCTGGAGAAATGAAGTTAAGTTATGGGCATAAAAGTTTTGATAGATATGTAGTGACCAACAAAATTCTGCTCTTGAGTAATTTTTATTATTAAAAACTTCAAAAAAATACTTAGCTTTGCTTCAAAGAATGTAGTAACTAAGTAAGATAAATATGACTGTTCCCAGTGGCCATTGTTCTATTTATCTACAATTCCATTGTCAAACATGTAGTGGAGATATGTTTTTAAAAACTTACCATTTTAATTTTTAAAACAAGAACTACCTACTGGTCATAAAAAACAAAATGATTACAATTTACATAATCTGTAATAGGTATAGAGTAGGTATAGAGTAGGTATAGAGCTACTCTGTATAGAGTATGTAGGTATATTGATTGCTTGGACCATGAGTCATATGAGAGTCAGGATGAAGTGTAAAGAGTAAAGACTAAAGAGTACATTATGATTTCTTTCCTCCCAACAGCAGTCGGCAGCACCCGACCTCGAGTCTCTTTTCTTTGACCTTGAAGTCACGATGGAGAACAACCTTCTGTGTCGCGACCTCGTCTGCACCGAACTTCAGGATCAAACTCGTAAGTTTGTTTTATAGAATAGGGTCCACACACATTTATTGTCCGGTTTAGGGATGGGAATTTTCCGGAAAAATATTTTTTCGGAATTTTCCGGAAAAATATTTTTTCGGAAATTTCCGGAAAAATATGAAAATATTTCTAATTTTAGGAAAAATAACCAAAACATTGGATTACCTTTGTTATTCGAAAATTTTCCGCAGTGGTCTAGATGAATTGAAGGGCCATGTGAAATATCTGGCAGGACCAGGGCTTGAACCCAGGACCTCTCAGTTGAAAGGCAAGGGCTCTACCACCGTGTATATCGGAATGTAACCGTCTTGGTAGCTCGGGTGGTGATAAGTCCTCACCCGGCAAATGAGAGGCGGTTCGAGTTCCAGTCCAACGAGTATTTTATTTTTCACATCTAGCATCCTTCAATACATGCGGTCAGAATTATTTCATTGCATAATTGCATGCAAGGGACTATGAAGAATACTAGATAGCACGTAGTTATGCAAATTATTGCGCTCTCAAAAAGCTATTCATTGTAATACATACGTGAAAGCTGGCTATCTTCATTGATCAGATTGTACACACTTCTTATAGTTGGCAAAACAGAGTGTGTTTCATTATCAAAATTAAATTTTAATTACAACTACAATTAGATTAGGTATGAAATTTAAATTTTTCCACTTTTATGGAAAAATATGGGTAAGTCTGGGAAATTTCCAGATTTTTCTTTCCGTAGGAAATTTTTCCACGGAAAAATTTCCATGGAACATCCCTAGTCCGGTTCAATAATAGGTTGGTAGGAACTAGGAAGTAATCTGCAATAGAAGTCCATCAGAACTGCAAGCTGAACGCCGGTATACAATAAAGATCCTATGAGTTAGTTTATGAAACATGTTATATCATAATATCACTAACAACCTTTTGGCATCTCATTGTCAGGGTTGGGTAGTAACTTAACAAAAGTAACGCGTTACCGGTAACGCGTTACTTTTTCAGTAACTTTTATGGTAACTCAATACTTTTTAAACCTGGTAACTTAAAAACGCCTAAGTTCCTTTTTCTACGGGAACTTTTTGATTTTTAAAAGTTACTAAGAAAGTTACTTTAGAACAAGTTATACCTCTCTCTTCTGAAAGAAAACTTGACATTGTAAACCAAACATTTTACCTGTATCTAAATTAGCACGCATCAAATCATTTCATTTCCTGCCTACCTGAGTACGCGCGACCCTAACCAACCCTTCCCCTCCCCATCCTTTCGTCTTAGCTTGCTCTGCATGCGAAATGAAATGGTCATCTATTGGTTCGTTCGCCCCCCCCCCCCCCCCCCCCCCCCCCCAGCGCATTGATATAACACCAGTCCACATAATGTCAAGTGGTAATGTCAAGTTTTCCCTCAAAATTATCAATTTTTATCAGAGTAACTTTCATAGTAACTTTCACTGAAAAATGTAACTTTCAGTTACTTATATTTTCTCAGTAACTTTAACTTTAACTAGTTACTTTTTGGAGAAAGTAACGTAACTTTCTAAAGTTACTTTATTTTTGGTAACTTACCCAACCCTGCTCATTGTGCTGTGTGTACTTCTTACTATGTTCTGTTTCTTACCGTACCTAAAGTGGCATAGAATATCTATGAATTTCTTACTAAAACTCAAGGAGGTCATCCCTAAATTACTAATATAAACAAAAGTTAGAACTACTTAATAAATATCATATTCCAAATCTCAGGGTATAGATCAAAATTTAAATTTTATTTCGTTAAAAGGGTGCCAATAAACAATATTACGGATTAGGTATGGCTGAGTGGTAATGCTCTGAACTTGTATTCCGGAGGCCCGGGTTCGATTCCCGCGGCCGACCTTCCTGACTGGGGTTTTTCGTGGTATTCCCTCAGTCGACAGGCAAATGCTGGGAAGGTACCCTTACTAATAGGCCACCTAGTCCTAGTCTTCACCATCATGTCCCAATCATCCTCATAATCATTCATTCGTCGCCATTAGCCTCGCTGCAGAACAGTGCGACGTTAAGCCCCAGAAAAAAAAAATATTCATGTAGTGTCTTCATTATCATGTCTCGTGCTACGCAGAGTACTTGCGGGACCTGGGGGAGGTTCTTCTGTTCCTGCTGCTGCCCACGCTGGACTTCCACTCGAAGCCGCTGCGTCTTCTGCTTCGCGAGCTGCTCGTCTCTGTCGTAGTGGCGCCGCTGATAAAGCTCTTCTCCGACCCCGACTACATCAACCAGACCATCATCTGGCTGGTCAGTTGCACTACACTCTCTTTTCTATTATATTACATTGCCATCACATTTTCACCCAAATAATATCGTTTGCCAAGCATTGACCAATTTGAACCATACAAGTTGGAAGGTTATGTTGTCAAGTCAATTTCACACAAATTTGATATTTTCTTTACAATTTTTTTGTGCCTTTTTTATTGCTTTTAACTTCACCCTGTTGCTTAAGAAAAGTAAAATGGCTGATGTGTTACTACTAGCTAGTCAGGTAGAGTTTGTTTCAAAACCAACAGAAATTGTGGAAAATTGGAATTGTCTCATCCATAATTTACTCTTCATTTAGTAGCTATACACAATTAAAAGCCGTACTTTGCACAAAACAGATTGGCTGCTGCTGGTCAGGTTCCTTGACAATAAATCCTTGTTAGTATCAATGAAATCAGAGCTCACCTAAGAGTTAGATAATTCATTAGCACACAGACTTCATGTGATGATGCCATCAAACCTTTATCAGACAATCCTTTTCTTTCTAGGTAACGTTTATTATTTGTTCGAGTGTACCTACTCTATACATTTCTTTTGTAAACGTAAACCCCAAAATTACCTTTAGCGGCACTGCATCTATCAAACGATTAGATATTCTCTACTAGATCTTACTAGAAATTTCAAAATTGTCTTATTTCCATTAGGAGGAGCCACAAAAGTGTGACATTTCAAAACATTTTACAAAAATAATAATCCATCCCTGGTTCCAATTTAATGGGTATTCCCACCAACACTATGGCCGCAGGACTCCTGGAAACCGGCTGGCCACGCCTGGCATTTCCTCCTCTTTTTACTCCTCTTCTTCTTCCACTTCTAATTGTTCAACAAATTCCTTCAACCATGTTCTGTCCTCCCACTGTCTTCCTCCTCTCTCCAGCACATCCTCCTTGATCAGTCTCTCGGTCGCCCCACTCTCCGTCTTCCCACTGTAGCTGCTTCATATACCCGCCTTGGTACCTACTCTATCGGTTCCCATCCTCTTCATGTGGCCGAACCACCTAAGCCTCTCTCTTCCCAGCTTGAACCCCAATCTTTCACAATGTTAAAAGACAAGTTAAAAGAAATATTAATTCATCTTTAAGTTCACCATTGACCGCTCTATATAGGATTCGTAACTGCTAGAGCTGCAAAACTGAATGCTTTCGCCGATGTCGAACGTTGCACTGCTTGACTAGATTCTAGCACTATATAGACATTATTAATTTTGTTTATGGGCGCTGTCTGTTTTCATATTTATAAAGAGACAGTCATCATAAGCATATTGTTGTACTGTGTCAGGTTTCCCTGCAATCTTGTCAAATGTAAGACAATCTCAGGCATACGCGTGAAGAATTTGACCTTCGTCTGTACATAATAACGGGTCGGTATTGTTTGTCACCAGACATCGACGACACTCTCGTAAATCCCATATGGAGTGGAATTCAATGAGTGATTTAGCAGCATTGAGCAGTGATTGATTATGCAAGATGTTATTTCTATTGTTTCGGTTTTCACCGCAGTGTCGAGACGTCCCTCTGAGCTCGGAGAGTTTCATGACGGCGTTACGCGTGACGGACAACCTCGATGAGTTGGCGGCGACGCGAGACCTGGTCAACAAGGAGATTGCTCAGCTGGTGAGTCGCATATCACCGCAACACTTCGCAATGTCTGTCATTGTTGTGTTTACGTTGGGATATTGATTACTCTCGGTCAAATGACACATGTTTATTTGTAGTGTTAAATGATATCATTGACTTGATAACAATCTTTTGTGTTATTTAATGCTTTAATAGGAGAGGATAAGAGAATGAATATAAAAGTAGTAAAAGTAGGTAGTTAGGTAAGAGAATTTTCTTCTGCATTTATGGAGGGGTTGGTTGAAATTTACATAATTTTCCTGTCTTGTAGTTTCGTAAATTTTGTATGTTCAATCACGGATAAAATAATCAGTTATTATTTTTTAGTTCCTATTTTTAGTTTTCAATGATAAAAGACGAAAGTGGATCCCTAAATATCACGAAAATCTATCTTACCATCACTAGATGTCATGAAAAGTGCTCGACTGGTAGATTCTCGCCCCATTGCTGTGCGTGGTTAATCTTGTCGTCTGAATGCAGAGGTCGCGAGACTCTGGCGGTGAGGACGACACCTGGGTGAAGCAACAGCTGAGCAGCCTGATGTACGTGCGCAAGGTCATCGACAACCGCAGCGCTCGGCTGCAGGAGGGCGCCACCGACAGCGACTCCGCCGGTAGGATACTAGCGTTGTAGGACAATACAAGTGTAGCCGATAATTGTGTGTCTTTGTTATATGAAAGTACTTAACTGAAGTTACAATTGACTACAGGTCAGTAGGATTATTCTGAATTCCTTGTCACTGTGAAACGAAACGACACAGTGTTACAAATTGTAATTGACCAGTTGTTTTAATGTTTAATGAATAGCACTCCATTGTGCAGTGAGTCCGTATCAAGTGAAACGACAGAAGAACCCTCCTGGGGACCAATTTTCAAGATCGTTCGAGTGCTCGTATAATCGAGAGTGACGTCTGTCCCAAGGAATTCGCAACCAATAAGTCAAATCAGTTTATTGTTTTGCTTGGTCTGACATTAGACGGCCGTGAATCCGTATGATATTTGACTCAAACGATCTTGAAAATAGGTCCCCTGGACTGTTGCATGAACCCATGGCTAGTTTTTGAATAGCACAGTTCTCGTCAGATCACCGAGGTTAAGCAACATTGAGCAAGCTCGGTCAGCGGTTGGATGGGTGACCACTTAACTCTGCCTTGCTAGTTGCTGCCGTTGGGTCTGAGAGACTGCGGTTTTTAGAAATTAGTGTGACGACCTCCCTCCACCTGTTATCAGTCTCTCGACGGCACGGGTTGTGGAGGCCCGTGCTGTAAATGTTACACCATCATTCGGATGGGACGTTAAGCCATTAGCCCCCTTGGTATCTATCGTCAGAAGTAGGCTACATGCCGGTACCGGGTTTCTCTCCTCTCTTCTCTATTACATTCTCACTAGCGGAGCCTCGACTCCGTTGAGATTATATAAAATAATAATAATCACCGATGTAAGCAACATTTAGTGCAGTTAGTAGTTGGATTGGTGAACGTTCACTCTGACTTGCGAGTTGCCGCCAATGAACCATGGAGCCACTGCCATATAACGGACATTAAGGATAATCTCTAGGCGAACGTAACGTAATGCTCTCTGTGTGACATGTTTGCAGGTCTTCCGTCGGGCATGGACTGGACTCACCTGCTCACGCCTGGCTGCAAACTCTTCTCCCTTCCGCTCGACGTCGTACTCAAGAACAACATCGCGCTGTCGTACTTCATCGATTACACCACTAGCGTCGGGGTCCAAGCCTACCTCTTCTTCTATCTCAACGTTGAAGGTAAAATACAATCCTCAAGCCCACTCTGGTGAAGATATCATTGGGGTTTGAGCGAATGTAGGCAATTAACTTTTACTGTAAACTTTCAAGTAGTGAAAATGTGAGAGTGTTGAGATTAAACTGGCTATGTTCGAACTGAGCAAAATTGGAAAGAAACTGATTGTCTGATAAAGGTTTGATTGTCTAGGAACCTGACCAGCAGCCAATCCGTTTTGCTCAAATGTTGTTTCTAAGTGTTCACTCGGAATAAACAATACTTAAGAATTATTTGAATTGTCTGAAAATGATTGATTGCACCAACAGAAGTTGTGTAAGCTAACTTGTCATCTAGCTGTAGTAGGTGAGTACTTTGATAATAATAGCACATTGATAATTGAGCGAGCAAAGCGAACGACTCCTTCTGGTTCTTTTGGCACGGACCTTTGTTTTTTTTGTCTGTTACTTCTAACTGATACACAGGTCACACCATTTCACCAATCGACCTGAAATTTTGCACACATATAAATAGAGCCAGTTTTAAATGGTGATTTTATTTCTTAAAATTCGTTTTTAAAATCATCAATTTTGTTTTTTGTGTTTTTTCTGGAAGAGGGATTTCGCGATTTTGTGGTGATATTAAATTGGTAGAGCCAGTTTTAAATGGTGATTTTATTTCTTAAAATTTGTTTTTAAAATCATCAATTTCGTTTTTTGTGTTTTTTCTGGAAGAGGGATTTCGCGATTTTGTGGTGATATTAAATTGGTTATAAAACATATTGTAATAGCCCCCAGAAACCATAATTTGATGAAAAACATGTATGCCACTTTGGAGGAGGGATTGGAATGGATTGGTCATGCACTATTAGCACTGAAATAGGCTTGTCTAGAATGGCGTCTTTAATGCTCTGTACTGTCTTTTCCCCAACCCACATTTTCTCTGTATAGATTATACATATTTAAAATTTCATGACGCAAAATGTATAGTTTGACAAGATATTTTCTTTCCCAATCCAACAATTTTCAGTGCAGTAATTGTTCCAAAATATCCTTCTGTGTAAGTAGACTATATTGATGAATAGTTGCGACTGGTTGAGGGTGGAAGGGGGGTTGGGAAAACCGGTCGACCTTGAACAGATGGGGGCGCAAAACAAAGCAGCCTGGAGGCATCATCAACTGGTTAGACTGGTCTGGTTCACTTTGAGGGTGGGTAGCAAAGTGTCTGGCGAGGGGGAGGGGGTTGAGTGAGTAGCACATGGAAAGAAACTGGTTTCGTTTGTTGTTGTGTGACCTGTTAGGGGGGTAAAAGCAGTAATTTTAATAGAAAACCTTTATTTCGTGGTCATTTCGTGGAAAAAGTTGAATATCGCGATCAGGGTTGGATTTCGTTTTTTTTCGCGATGTAAAAATGGTAGATTTGGGATCTATACACAATGAAATGGATTTTAGTAGAAGAAAATAGTGCAATCAGAACAATTCGCGAATTCGCGCATCACCATTTAAAACTGGCTCTAATGATGCCTCCAGGCTGCTTTGTTTTGCGCCCCCATCTGTTCAAGGTCGACCGGTTTTCCCAACCCCCCTTCCACCCTCAACCAGTCGCAACTATTCATCAATAGTCTACTTACACAGAAGGATATTTTGGAACAATTACTGCACTGAAAATTGTTGGATTGGGAAAGAAAATATCTTGTCAAACTATACATTTTGCATCATGAAATTTTAAATATGTATCATCTATACAGAGAAAATGTGGGTTGGGGAAAAGACAGTACAGAGCATTAAAGACGCCATTCTAGACAAGCCTATTTCAGTGCTAATAGTGCATGACCAACCCATTCCAATCCCTCCTCCAAAGTGGCATACATGTTTTTCATCAAATTATGGTTTCTGGGGGCTATTACAATGTGTTTTATAACCAATTATAAAGACTAGGTACCTTTTCTGTTTGCAAACCCTCTACGTACTATCTCCTGACTTTATATCTCCTGATAGGTAGAACAATCAAAATGGTCTTCGATAAATCTGATCAAACTCATATTTTGCATGGTCATTAAAACCAACATTGTCTCTTATTCTACCAGAGCTGGGTAGTAACTTAACGAAAGTAACGCGTTACCGGTAACGCGTTACTTTTTTGTAACTTTTACAGTAACGCGTTCCTGCTATGATAGAAGTAACTTAATAACGTGGAAAGTTCCTTTTTGTTGTGGAACTTTCACATTTATAAAAGTTCCTTTTGCAGTTACTTTTAAAGCAGAATGTACCTTCCCTCAACATTCAAAACTACACCATTTCCGCCCTCAAATATGTACCTGATTTTCTCTGATAAGGAATTTTAGGCCACCTGCACAAACCGCATTCCAATCACGCCGTTCATGCTTAGTGCGTCATCAGTTCGCCCTCTCACTTGCACTTGACCAACCCTGCCGTGGCATGGGGGAGGGGGTAGAATTAGATGCAAGACTTCTTACTGGGAGGAATTTCGTCGAAAAATTTGTTTTCCACAGAGAAAAATTACAGCCTGAATTTGTGTTTTAGCAAATCGGCTGCATTCCGGAAATAAAATGGTCAAGTAACTTTCAAAGTAACTTTTCATTGAAGAGGAACTTCCAGTTCCTCTGATTAGTTGAGGAACTTTAACTTTAACTAGTTCCTTTTTTTCGGAAAGTAACGTAACTTTAACGCGTTCCTATTTTTTTTGGTAACTTACCCAGCTCTGTATTCTACTTTACAAATTTTCAGCCCAATTAGGCAAGAACGTATGGACTTATTGATGTTTTTAATATCTGCCCAAAATGAAATATCGAAATGAATGGGAATTTTCAATTTTGCTCTGCAACTGAATTTGATTTGCGTTAGGTGTACCCAGAGTGTTTAGATAGATATTCTCAAATTTCAACGAAACAAAGATAGTACTTAATGTTGATTGAGTAGCTCTTATTTCACTTCAATACAGGATAGCAATATTTTTTCTGTGCGTTTTGTACCTACGGAATTTCGGTTCGAGAATTTGCACACACCGGTGCTCGCTCATCAATGCGTTACACTGATTGTTTTCCTAGTAATATGGATGGAAAAGTACAGTTGTAAAAGAACATCACCAGTACCAGTCTTTGATATGTATACACATGCCATGTCATGTTGGCCTAGTGTACAGGTTGTTTGCGATGACCGTGGCTGCTCGTAGTGATCACCGCATCATGATCTGGTGACTTGTTTGTCAGGTTGGCGCGTGTCGGCCGAGCAGCAGATCTCCGACGCCGAGGTGCAGAAGCTGAAAGATGGCGGCTCCAAGTCGGGTGGCACGGTGCTGCCACCTGTTACACTCGACAACATGAAGGAGGCAGCGTACAGCATCTTCGAACAATACCTCTCGGAAAAGGTACGTCTTCTTCAATTACGAGTGCTAATGATAGAAATGTCTACACTGGCCACTCGAGTTATTGAGATGCTGTTATACGTAAAATATATTTGTGCATAGATAATTCAAAATGAAAGGAGCATACCGCTTTCCCTTGCATGGCCATCCTCCAAGACACTGCCATGAGTTGTCCAAATTAATCACTTAATAGGTGCTCTGAATGAAACTAAATAACTGTGTTTACTGCAACAATACAATTATTGTTGTAAATACAATTATGCAGTCTTCTTCAGATAACCTGGTTAGTGATTAGTTTGGACGACTTATGGTCCCCGTGCGAGATGGCCAAGTATTCAATGATAAATCCAGGAAGCCATGAATTGTCGCCGACTTGTAATTGTGAGAAGGTGTAATGCCTCCCGGTCCCTCAGGAACATGGTATCCAAGAATCCCTCTTCATTCGGGCTCTTATCACTTCTCCCGATCTTGTAAAATCTCAATACCCCAGCTAGATCACAAGTTGCAATGCCGATGTCTGTGACAAGATGTAGATTCACTGCTACAATTAAAAGTGTCGACTTTTCTCTCTTTGATCGCAATTCACAGGAATCTGTATTGCACTGATTTGAATATGTAAATGAGTTTTGTTGGAGCTTCTAAGAACGGATCAATGTTTGAGAAATGTAGCATTAAGAGGGAATATCAGTCTTAGTTGGTGCTTTACTCTGCTCTTTGCTTACATATTATTATCTCTAAATTGAGATTGAAATAGGTATACCTAATTCTCAATTATGTCCCTCGGAAGTAAGTATAAGGCCCAAAGTAAATTTTTTAGTTTTACGTTCCACACTTTATTGAGAAGTTCTCTTACACAATGACTGCAGGTATCACTATTACAAATAAGATCGGATGAAGGCAGAATTACTTGTTTGAGACTATCAATGAAATGCCTGGTCCTCTAGTGGCCCCCTATTCTATAATTAATAATCCTTCGCCCAGTTCCATAGTTGGGTCGGGGGGTGGCCAAGGCCACCACTTGCTAGGGCCTCGGGCTCCTGAGCCAGCTAGCCAAGCTTGGCTCTTCCTCTTCTTCCTTCTTTTCCACCAACTTCTTTCACTTCTTCCTGTCTTCCCACCAACTCTCCTCTTCTACTTCTTCCCACTTCTCCAATCTCTCTCGCACATCCTCTGCTACCACTTCGCTCCACTTCTCCCTCGGTCTTCCCACTCTCCTTTTGCCACTCCTGGCCACTTCAAACTCTCGCTGTGGTATTCTCTTCCTCTGCATCCTCTTCATGTGACCAAACCACCGTAGCCGCCCTCTACCCAATTTAAATGTCAGCCTTTCCACATTCAAGTCCCTTCTAATTTTCTCACTCCTGATCTTCTCCATCTTCGTTAATCCTTGCGCACTCCGTAGAAAATTAATTTCTACTGCTTGTAACTGGCTCTCCTCCTTTCCCCCAACAGCCCAGGTGACCGACCCATATGTAAGTATTGGGACAAAGTAGGTCTTGAAAAGGAGTACCTTGCACTGCTGAGGGAAATGCTCATAAAACAAGTTAAAACAAGTAACTGGTAAAACAAGTTAGCCTGCTGAACTCTTGCTGTGACCTCTCTTCCTATCTTTCCATCCTTCGTTAACCAGCTCCCATGGTACTTGAACACATAAAACAAGTTAAAACAAGTAACTAGTAAAACAAGTTAGCCTGCTGAACACTTGCTGTGACCTCTCTTCCTATCTTTCCATCCTTCGTTAACCAGCTCACAAGGTACTTGAACTCATAAAACAAGTTAAAACAAGTAACTGGTAAAACAAGTTAGCCTGCTGAACTCTTGCTGTGACCTCTCTTCCTATCTTTCCATCCTTCGTTAACCAGCTCCCAACGTACTTGAACTCATAAAACAAGTTAAAACAAGTAACTGGTAAAACAAGTTTGCCTGCTGAACTCTTGCTGTGACCTCTCTTCCTATCTTTCCATCCTTCGTTAACCAGCTCTCAAGGTACTTGAATTCTCCCTTCTCTGCCAGTTCCATGCCTAGTATTGTGATCTTCTCGTTCCTTGTTGCCTTCCTCTCCAATACTAGTGTCTCACTCTTTTCTTGGCTAATCCGCATTCCGAATTCTTCAGTAGTCTGGCTCCATCTATCAATCGTTTCTTGCACTATTCCACTAGTTCCTCCCCACACTACTATGTCATCGGCATACACTAATGTATTGGTATCTTGGTCGTCACTTGGTTCCACTCTCCTCAACAGTTCGTCCATGACAATGACAAATAGCGTCGGTGAGAGCACGCTTCCCTGACGAAGTCCTTCCTTGACCGCAAACCATCCCGACTTTCCTTCCATCGTTGCACACAACTCTCATTTTTCTCGTATGTGCACCTAATTCTATCAATGAGTCCTCTACGTACTCCCTTCTGCTTCAGGCATTCCCTTACTTTCCTCCTAGGCTTCTTCTAGGCTTCTTCTAAGTCCAGAAAAAACCATGTTGAGCTATTCCCCACTCTCCCACTTTCTCTCCATGATCTGCCTGATACTGAATAATGGGTCAATGGTTGACCTCCCTCTCCTGAACCCATATTGCTCCTCCCTGAGCCCTTCCTCCACTACCTCCCTCAGCCTAAACTCTATAAGTTTTTCAAACAGTTTTGCACACTGGCACATCAATGTCACTCCCCTGTAGTTGCTGCACCTCTTCCTGTCGCCCTTTTTGAAAATTGGTACGATGACCCCCTTCCTCCAATCCTCTGGAACTGTCTTCTGCTTCCATGCTGCGCTCATCAAACGAAACATCCATCTTCTTCCAATCCTCCCAGCCGCTTTTACCATCTCCACCGTTAATTCATCCACTCCTGGTGATCGCCCATTCTTCATCTCTTTTAACGCTTTCTCCACCTCTCCCTCTGTCAAATCCCGCTCTTCTTCATCCTCGCCCTCACTCTGCAATCCTTCATTACTTTCTGGTAGCACTACCCCATTGACATTTAGTAGTTCCCCCAAATATCCCCTCCACAGCTCATGTACCTCTTCCGGTTCGTTGATTAGCCTGTCGCCGTCTTCCATCATAGAAATCCGCCTTTCTTTTCTTGTCCTTTTGTCCTTTATTATGCCATATAAAGCATCTTTTTATTGCCTTCAAAATCCTTTTCCAATTTACCGGCAAGCTCTTCCATAGATTTCTCCTTTTCTTCTACTACTGTTTTTCTCACTCTTATTTTCCACTTTCCGTATTCGGCCTTGTTGATGGTAGATCTATCGGCCTCGTACGTCTGCCAGGCGGTTCTCTTCTGACACACTGCTTCTCGGACTATTTCATTCCACCACGGGATTTCCTTCTTCTTGCTTCTCCCACTTGATCGCCCACAAACTTCCTCTGCACTTCAAACAAATACCTTCTTAAATGCTTGCCATTCCTCGTCCACCTGTCCCATGTCCCCTATTCTCTCACTGCTTGCAATCTTCTCTCTGAATTTCTGCCGTACTGTATGGGATAGCTGTTTCCACACTTTGATTCTGCTGTTCTTTTTCTTCTTCTAAAATAATAAAATAATATTATATTATTATATTATATATATATTTTATTTTATAATATACTCATAAAATAATATTTTAGAAGTGGATGATATTTTGGCTCTCCTATATCTGAGTCGGCACTTCATTTGACCTACATTTATCTTTAACGCTCACCTGTTGAGATGACTATAATGGTGATCTTGTGGAGTTGCTGGCTCATATTTATACTTCGTTCTTCTTCGTTAAGTGCTGCGTCTGCTTAGCCTTCTTCAGCCATGATGTTCTTCGCCTTCCAGTTCCCCGCTTTCCTAACACACGTTCTCTCCTGTTGGTATTTGCCCAACGGAGCATCAATCGCAATTTGCAAAGCTGGAATTGACGATTGATTCTTCTTTGTGTTGGTCTGTGATATCCGTCAGTCTCCAGGTTCTTGTTTTAACAGGATTCAGAGATTCAGAAGTCCTATTCCTGAAATAAGTGAGGAGTGACTTGTGAAATAAGAAGTGAGAAGATCGTGTCAGCCAATAAGAGTCCAGAAGTTTAGATTCTATTTGTGGAATTGATTTACACACCTTCTTTCTCACTACCATGTGGCTTCGTTGCCTCCAAGTAGATGATGTTCTTCAACGTGCTTGGCGAGGGTCGTCCTCTTGACAACGCCGCGTTGCCGCGTTGACATCTGCCTTCGGGTCTGGCCGACACTGCAGTCCGAGCTGGGGATCTCGTAGAGGCCTCGCTGCTGGGGGTGGATCTTGTCCTTGGCACTGCCGAGGAACTCAAGAGCTCGATGTGCTCCGCCAGAAGCCGGTTGATCCAGTCCATGGTGCCTTCACATCGGCCAGGGAGCACCGGCGGCTGTTTGTCTTTCTGGAACTTTCTCTAGGCCGCCACCATCGCCTGCAGTAAGGTTCGGCTAGCAAAGCACTTGGGAAGCCACATTGAAAGCCGAGCAGCGGCCAGTGCAGTCCATGCCCGTGTGAAAGCCATCGGCCGGCTCCTGGTAGAGCACTACCAACACGGTCATCAACAAGGAGGTTCTAAATAAATGTCTGAAGGGCCTCTAGCATACTGTCTGGCGTTGCAGCAACCTTGCTCCTCCTACCTTGGTCTGGCTTCTATAAGGAAGATGAGAAGTATTGGCAAAAGAACTTGTGAAAAGGACTGCATGGATTGGTTATATGTGGAACTGACTTTACTCTCGCTGGCCAATAGCACCTCCAGACAGATATTTAGATGCTCTTTGATGTTGAAACCGTCCCGAAGGTCTCTGAGCTCCTGGGCAGTGCCGGGGACAAGATCCATCTCGAGCAGAGAGGTGCTCGGACTCCAGCGTCGGCCAGACCCGTCGGCAGAGAGTGCAGACGTTCTGGCAGGTAGACACTGCTGGAGGGACAAACAAGTAGTGTGTGACATCATTGATTTGGTATGGGAATAGTCGGTCGGCATAATGCACATGCATCACACGCCCTTCATGACCTTGACTCACCGAGACATTCATCAAGGACTCCACTGCAAGGTGTAGAGACTGTTGAAGCTTCGTCCAACTCCTCACAGCCAGCTGAGATCTGATGGAAACAAACAAGCTGTGAAGATACGCAGTCGGGCAGTAGACATGACAAGTAACATACCTACACAAGCGCTGGGCAATACTGTCTAGAATAACAATATATAAAATTGTTTGTTAACTTTACAATTGGAAGTTGTGTTCGTTAAAGTTTATGTGTCGGTAATTATTAATTAGTAAACGATTTTAACATCCTCCTCAATGATGCAACATTAGGTTCACCAAACAGTTGAATTAGACAATTTCTCAATGGGACTTCAGAGCTTCTATTGGCTAGAAATTGACATTGTCCGTTTTGTAGTACCGGTGTAATATGGGCTTGGTGACTTTGAATGAAGGTCAGTTGCTTCTGTTCCTCTTTTTGTCTTCCTCGATGAAGGTGTCTTGTCAATGTAGTCCTCTGGAACAGAAACTCTGTAAGCTTCTTGCTTGCAACTGCATTTACAGAAATCAGAGGCATTCATATTACTTTGATTCCTTACTTTGTTGTATTTTAAGTATTAAATCAATACTTGGATCACTCATTTAGGTAGTACCGTATTCATGAAAAAACTACCAATGTGTGTTGTTTGTATTACCTTAAACTAATTATCAAGTACCTTTCACTGCAATTAATTTTCTCAACTCAGAAATGTAATTTAACTTGAGTCAATTGTTGGCATTATCAAGGTAACAACCTCCAACAATTATCTGTTAAGTTCACAGCAGGTTGATCCAAACACTTGTTGAACGAAATAAATACAGCTTATATTGATCATATAAACTCGACAGGTGAGTTTCGAACATTGAAAAGCCATTTCAGATCATGCACATGTTCATGCATCAGCCCAACGGCTGGTGTATTGGGTGTATTGGGTTCTCATAAGATCACCAAGGTTAAGCAACATTGAGCGCAGTCAGCGGTTGGATGGGTGACCATTCAACTCTTACTTGCCAGTTGCTGCTGGTGAACCAGAGAGACTAGGGTGTTTGGGGGTTAGTGTGACGACCTCCCTCCACCTGTTATCAGTCTCTCGACGGCGCGGGTTGTGGAGGCCTGTGCTGTGAATGTTACACCGTCCTTCGGAAGGGACGTTAAGCCGTTGGCACCCTTGGTATCTTTCATAGGAGAACGCTACATGCCGGTACCGGGTTTCCTCTCCTCCCTTCTCTATTACATTCTCACTAGCGGAGCCTCGACTCTCTTGAGAATATAGGCTTTAATAATAATGTTAAGGTATAATTTTTTCGTGCCAGTGGATTGTGTTTTACAGGTTTCAGTGTTGCATAATCACTTTAAACGCGTGACATTGACTTGTGTCAGATTAGTTTGTTGAAAATAATAATTATCAGTTTGTTTCAATGATTCAACAAGGTGTGGGGGGCCTATAGATTCTGACTGGTCATGAGAACATTTTATCACTCTCAGGGAGCTCCAACGGCCGATTGCAAGTGACACATTAAACTAAAATTAATACTTTCCTAGACATACAGTTCTTAAGGCGCAATTTCTGCTCTTTATAATCCGCCCGCTCCCATCCCACTATGCCTCGGGCGACAGTTAGTGTACTACGTATTCCATCACTAGATGTCGACAGCAAAGTTTTCCAATTACCATGCAGTAGGCTGTGCATCTTGTGATCCGTGCAAGAGGATTGGGCTCCTTCGCTGTTGCCATTAGTGTTTTTCACTGCCCATTGCTGCCCATTCATTTTGTGCCTAAAATGAATCATTTCGCTGACCATTCAAAATAAAATTGTAAATTTCCACTGAAATTGTTGAGTATAATAATGTTTTGATCTAGAGTTGAAAGAAACTGAAATATAATATAAAAGCGTTCAAATAATAATGTGTAGTCTTGGATACAAGGTAATTTAATAATTGTGGGCAATGCAACTTTGTAGAACTATTGTTGTACATTTTCATATTAATATTAAAATGAACAATGAACAAATCTTGACAAGTATTTTTTTTTCTATACATATTTTTTTACATTTTCCATAATGCTCATGAATTTAAATTATTATAAACTAGGAAAACGCTCTGGAGGCCAATTCTTGAGTTTTCATGTTTTGAAACCATGTGTGGTTTCATTGTTTAAAACGTAAAAAAGTTGAAGACTAAGCAATAGTTGTCAACTTTTTTACGTTTTAAACAATGAAACCACACATGGTTTCAAAACATGAAAACTCAAGAATTGGCCCCCTGTGTAACGCGGTGATGAGCGAGCACCGAATCACGCATCATCTCCAACCGGAATATCGTAATGCACAGAAAATATAATATACATCCATTTGATTCAGGCATCTCCTAAACTACGGATAGACGAGTCAATCGTGAAGAAGTTGATGTTCAAACTTCGCACGGAAACGCCGGTGGAGACTTGGTTCGATGAAGTGCAGACAGCCGTGTACGACAAATTACAGGTACGTTCTACATACCTACTTATCTCGGTACCATTCCAGTTTATTCATTATTTATAATTTAATTAGAAAATAAGAGTTTCATGCTCCTTTCTGATCTGTGTTTTATCTTGATTCTTGACATTTTCCTTTTAGTTTGATCTCTCTGTTAGTTTGAAGGGATTTACTATTATTAATTATTTCATTTAACTTGGAGGAGATGTGAGAAATAGTGCTACTTATTTAATGTGATGTATTGTCATAATATTCAATTAACGTCTGATCAGTTATCCCTGCACTCTCATATCTTTCAAACTGCGAGCAACACATCAATTTTTACGGACGTTACATTAGAGTTAAGAATATTAATCATCCTATACTAACTCAAGAGTAACATACTGAAATGACCCCACTTTTCTTTGTAAAAGCAAGTCTCACAGATACTGAACAGATCCGTGCATGAAGTACGTGTCTATTAGTCCAGTCGAATGAGAGTTTGACCCAGTACAAATTGCAGCATTTGGTTTTTGGGTGGCATTCTCTTCAGAAAAATGCCCTCTACAACATATCGAAAATCCGCCAAAATCCGTCCACTGGAAGTACTTTTTCATCACATTTTAAGTTAATTCCGATGTTAATTCCATCTTGCAAAAAAATTTAACATGTACTACCTAACTCCGATTTTGACGAAACTTGGCAGAATTGTTCACCAACCTAAATGAACACATACAGCTTTCTAAGCATGTTCCTCTAAATCTCATCATTCAGGAAATATGGCCCATCGAAAAGTCATATTTTAGTCAGTTTTACTCAACCATTTATAGGTCGAAATATAGGTCACTTTGAGTGTAATTTGACATTTTGTGAGGGAGGAGAATGACACCAAAAAACCAAATGTTGCAATTTGCTCTGGGTTTGGACATTTTAAAGCCTGATTTGACTCGACTTGTGGACAGTGTCGGTAATCCAGCTGTTGTTTCAGTTTGACGAGAGGTTCCTGCCGGGCTTCCGCTCGAGCTCCTCGTACGTGAAGCTGCTGGCCGAGCTGGACCTGCTCAAGGACTCGGCCTCGCACAGCGACGACGACTCGCACTCGCTCGACGACATCTGTCTGTCGGACAACGTCAGTCTGGCATCGCTCGACCTCCTCGACCAGGCGGGTGAGTCCAGCGGCCGTGCGGGGTGATTGTGTGCTAATGAGTTTGTCATAAGATGAGAGAGATAATTTCCTTCTAAACTGCTATTTTTAAGATTGTGAGCATGTTGAAGATAGAATATAATATGTTGAAGCAATAAAGTTGTAGATAATGAATTGCCTTTGTCCATTTATGACCTCTTTTTTAAATATTTATCTAAAATGTTAATTGAAATTAAGCTACATTCAATCGTAAGGTATCGTAAGGTTATGATTTGAGGCTGAACGATTGGGGGTTTTTGAAACTGATGCTGGAATGTTCCAGGCGAGGTGATGACGGTAACGACACTGCTGCCGCCGCAAGAGAATGGAAAACCAGTCGACGGCAGCGTGAAGAAACCGAGCGGGCCGTTTACTCTCGTGGCGGAGATCATCGAAACCGGTAAGCAACTTTTAAATGTAGTTTCTTTTAGAAGACTTCAATTAGTTTTAACATCATTAGCTTGACTTGCTTGTCAACTAGCTAAACTAATGTTGTGCTTAATGATCGACAGGTGTGGTGAACGACCACGGAAGGACGTACGGCGTGTACGCGCTCTCGGCCACCAGGATCTACGAGTCCGGCCACCAGGAGAAGTGGCACGTCTACCGGAGATATTCCGACTTCCACGACCTCCAGCAGAAAGTCAAGGAGAAGGTAATCAACTTCAATAACAATGTTTACGACCACCTTTGCTATAGGTATCTTATTCTCAAGCGGTAGGAATACTTTCTAGACTAGCATTTTTAGAATTGTGACCATCACATTGAAATGAAGAGATAGACTATGATGAATGAAATATCAGAGTTGTTGAGATTGCTCTTTATGCATCATTGATATTTTTGATAATTTGTGTCTAGAATTTTAAAAGCTGTGTGATACAAGCGCTCGGATATTTTATAAAATTGAGATTGACAAATTGTTTCAACTTTGATAGGATGTTCACATAATCAGTCTGATTGTATATAAGTAGCACTTTTTAATTTATGCTTCTTGCATTGCTAATTAGGTTCCGGTTATTCAACAAAACCGTGCAAAACGATAAAATTTCCGATACGATTGGAGACCAAACCCATTAACCAATTGATCTCAAATTTTCATCAGTATTAATAAAGGACAAACTTAGTGTTATCACTTAGCACATTTTTAAAATTAAATTTTACACTGCACCTATTGAGACAAGAAAATGTACCATTTTCACCAAAAATCAACTAATTATTACTATAACGAAGCAAAAAATTAAAAATTTACCAAGTGATAACCCTGAGTTTCTCTTTTATCTAATCATGATTCATATTTCAAATAATTTTATCAACCCATTTTGTCTCCAGTCATATCTAAAAAAGTGCCTGCAACACGCGGCAAAAACTCTTGCGCTTGCACCGCCTTAAACAAGACGGCCAATACCCTACATTTTTTAAATACTAAAACATCAGCATTTCTGAAAGACTTCTGTGGCTCTTGGCAATGTGTTGAGCGATGATCTCTGCGCGCAGTACGGAGACCTCTCGAAGCTGACGTTCCCCGGCAAGAAGACGTTCCACAACATGGACCGCAGCGTGCTGGAGAAGCGCATGAAGATGCTCAACGACTACCTGCAGATCCTGCTGCAGAAGGGCGTGATCGAGAGCCACCTCAACCTGCAGGCGATCCTCTTGGCCTTCCTCGAGCCTGGACATGCGGACAAGACCGATGACAAGATCGCCAGGACGGTACGTAGCTCGAAGACGATCGATATTTTACAAGTTTTCAGCCCAATTAGAGAACTTATGCATTTATTGACATTTTTAAATGTATGAAAATGTCAGACTTGATGGCATCAAAGTAAAATTTCCACTGCTTTCTAGATTGTTTTATGTTGCAAAGTGTATAGATGGGCTATTCATAGCTTGCAAGATCTTTTTTTGTTTTATATCAGCAATGCAAAATTATTGCATGTTCCACCTGAGGACGGACATTTTTTTGGCACGTTGGCGGGTCAGATTTATAGCTTTATTGAGGTAAATCGATTTTTTTTTTGTAATGTGAGTGATTCCTCTTCGTACTAAAGATATCTCCGGAGCCTATACAATATCCCAGGTACCCGTTAACTATAAAATAACGTAAAAAAACCAGAGAATCGCAGCTATTCTGCGTGCCATCAAGATGGTGACAGGCAACAATGAGATGAAATCACGTGCAATCTATTAATAGACTTTTATGAAAATAATAAATATTATATTGTCTTTCATTCAAGGGTTTGATCAGATCTTTTGTCATATAGAAAAGGTTCTATTTCTCTCAATAATTTAAAGCAAAGAAAAGAATTGATCAAATGATTGATAGAACAATATACCGTGTAAATGGGACTTTTGCAGTGGTGAATTTGTCAAATAATAAGTGGGCGGAATCAGTGGTGTAGGAACGTTTTCGAAGTTAGGGGAGGCAAGGAATCACGCCAGAAAAGAAATTTTCGTCAACAAGAAGGGGTCTGGGGCGAAAGCCCCAGCCGCCTCCGGCGAAATTTTTGGGAAATTAGAGGTTGAAATGGCGTCTAAATGCTATTTTAAATCGTTTTAATGACTTAAATGGTAGTGAAAATTTGTTTTATTTACTCATTGAAGTACTACGTATAATACCCTAACATAAGAGGACATTCCATGTTCCCCAAGAGACTTGTCATGAAAATGTACAAAATTGGAAATAAAATAAAACTGAAACTGAATGATGACTGCAATTGCTAATTAGGTACTACGAATACTTATCTTTAAGACCACAAAAATCCACAGCTCACGCAACTGGATTTACAATAACTGAAGAAGTGTCATAAAGCATTTTACAATTAAAATATTTAAATGTAATAAACATTTCTGACACTTTTTTGCTGTAAATCCAGTCTTGTATGCTGGGGATTTTTTATGTAGGGTAGGTAATAGTAGAAGGTCAGGTCCAATTTGAGTCTGGGGGAGGGCTTAGAATAATGCGCAGTTATGGGCCTTGCAGCTTGGAAAATTTTTGAATTTCGATATGAATTTAATGCATTTTTAACGCGATTTAAACACAAATGTTTGTCGATTTCATAATTTAAATTCTCAAATTACTACTATTTAAAAATTATTACATTTATTTTTGCCCCCCTTTGCCCCTCTTCCCTGAAAGTTGGGGGGGCATTGCCCCCCTTGCCCCCCCCGGTTCCTACGCCACTGGGCGGAATGCTTGGCGATTGTCAGGGTAAACATGTTTGGTTACGAAATCAATGGAACATTTTGAATTTCAGGATTAAATTTGGTGCCTTTTTACGCGATTTGTGCACAATTTTAAGCTGATTTTACCTTCCATAAAAAATAAGTTTGTGAACGGCGTCCTTCTTAAAAACAGAGTGCGGGGACTCGTCCACCCCCAAACTAACCACTGGGCTTTCGTATGTGTGATTGATGATATTTGCGAGCTTCACGCAAGAAGGTGACTCTTGTGCCTGCAGTTTGACTCGCTGCTGCGGACTTCGGTGCGACAGGTGGGCGCCGCGGTGCAGAAGGTGCCCGACACCTTCATCTCCACCATGGACGGCGTCATGGACGGACTCAGCAAGGTGTTCCAGTCCCGAGTGCTCAGGCCCGAGGAGGCCATGAAGGTCGGAGCCTCGCTCCATGCCGAGGTGATTAGCATCCGATTGCTTTAACATGTTTTGTTTCATATTATTATAATTATTGACAATATTCAATATTGAATAATGGAAAATTGGTAAAATAATTCATAATTTCATAAGATTTCACTTTCATTTTGCAATGTTCACCTATTCGAGAAAACAAGGAACACGACTGACCTCTGGTGGATTCTTTGGTACTAGAGATAGGGTGTAAAATGGAGGGTAGAAGGGGGATATTTATATAAATAGTAAATACATTATATTTTTTTGGCTTTAAGTTTTTTGTTATGGCTGAAAAAGTAAACTTGTAACTAAATCAAAACTTCAATTGTTTCTCCTTTTTCACTGCCCTATGGAAGTACGAACTTCTAAATAAAAAAAGTGCATCTAAAAAGTTTCCTGTCAGAAGTGGCTCCATCACGTATCGCTTGTTTGTTCGAATACGTGAACATTTTTTCATTGGTTTCGATTTGAAACTAGACACCCTAGGCCTATTCTAGAATGTTTTCCCAATTCCATTCTGATGGAATCCGGTCAAGGCCATAAGGATTAACATTGCATGGAATCAAATTCTAGTGGAATTGTGAATTTAAGAGTTCTAGAATAGGGCCCTTGGTGAGAAGAGAGGGAGTATTGTGAGAAGATGGCCAAACTCTTTTCTCTTCTCAACCAGCGTCTTCCTGTTGAAGACCCCCTCTGCCACTGCTTCTTCCCACTTCTGATATCTCTTTCCCACATCCTCTGACCTCTGCCAGCAAGTCTCTCCACAACTCTCTGAGTCTCTCTCCACTCTCCTTCTCTCACTACTCGCAGATTCAAACTCTCAATGTGGTATCATCTTCGCTAATCCATTCATCAGGTGTTGTTCTAACATTCATGTTCTTGTCTACATCATGCTTCTTCCGATCCCAGACCGACGACAACATTCCCCTGCGCATCATGCTGCTGCTTGCCGACGAGGTGTTCGACCTGAAGAGCCGGAACCAGTGGCTGCGTCGGCGCATCGTCACGCTGCTGCGCCAGATCATACGCACCATGTTCGGCGACATCGTCAACCGCAGGATCCTCGACTACGTCGGCCTCATGACCAGTCCCGAGCAGGTGGCCGAGTATCTCAAGACGTTCAAGTGAGTGCAGTCATTCATCCAGGAGGCCAAGTCTTGCAACTTATGCTTCAGGAAGCAAACGCTCTCGGACGTCAATAAGTACCTTCACTGTAAGAATGATCGACATTGAAACATAAAGTCAAGCCACTTTTTGATTGTCATCCAGCCAGCAATCTATTGGAAACAATTTATTAACATTATAATTATTAATTATTATTATTATTAATTGAAGAAACAGTGTTAGGAAGAATAAGAGTGGGAAGACCAAGAGAGAAGTGGAGTGGTCTTATCAGAGAAGACGTGGAGGACAGGCAGCAAAGGTGGCAGAAAGTGGAAGCAGATAAGTGGTGGGAGGACAGGAGGATCTGAAGGGAGCTGGTGAAGAAGTTGGAGGAAGGTGACGAGGATGAAGAAGAGGAGGAGGATGAAACGTCAGGCCTGGCCAGCCGGTTTGGAAGAGATCCGAGGCCCTAGACCCAGTGGGAGCTCCCACTGTCTGACCTGACAACATTGTCGGAACCAGAAGAAGATCATTATTATTTATTTATTATAAATATTATACAGGCATTAAAACCTTATAAATTCAAAATTAAGCTTAACAGTTGACAGTTGATTTCAAGGTCGTGATTCATACAGGGAATGGTAAGTTTATTGATGTCCGAGAGCGTTTGCGTCCTGAAGGCGTAAGTTTCAACATCCTGGCTGCTATGTGTTGCTATGGTAGTAAACAAACATGCAGCCATGTTCAAATGTGACTGAAGGCCATTAATTTTTATTTTACATGTGTTATAATAGATATTGCCTTCAGTTTTGATGAGTTGTTAGGAGTTATTTAGAATTTTAGATTGTTTTTTTTAAATTGAAACTCAGTTTAAAACAATCTTTGGATAATTTAAATGACAGTTGCAACTTAAATGAGTGTTTTTACTTGTCAACAGTCAACCTAATTTCCTAGCATTTTAGGCGAGGTCTTCGCATTTTGTATATTTTTCTTTTTAGTTTATTTTGACTTCAAACATTTTCAAATTGCGAGGAAATGTAAAGAATGACACTGTGTCTTGCCTTAATGCATCCACATCACACATGACACATGACACACGACTTACACATCCAAAAACATCACAAACATGCACAGTTGCTGTTTCAATGGATGCCAAGTAACATACAGAAATACATAACTCAGATGGCCTTCAGACAGATTCTTATCTCTTGATCCACCGCTGTGGCCTGATGAAACTACTCGGTAGCTCTTCTTGCATGACACTCCTTGACTGGGAAGGCCCCGGGTTTGACATGACAGAGCCCGGATAATCGGGGGACTAATGTTATATATGTAAATGGCATTGGGGAATTTAGTTCCCCTACCGGAAAAACCTATTAATTCCTATGAATGTTCATAGGTACATGTTTAAGTAGGTTTGAATAGGTTTACTTCATAGGTTTCATATGGTGTATGTGTCCGCTTTGATAGGTTTCAGTAGGTATGTAGGTTTTTATAGGAGCCAGTAGGTATGTGTAATGTTAGGGCTCTGTAGGATCTGGTAGGTGACCAACAGGGACTCTGTAGGAATAAGTAGGCTCTAATGTTATATAAATGGCATTGGGGAATTTAGTTCTGGCCCACATTATTTTATTTTAGTTAAATATTCTTTAAAAAGTCTCGAATAAAATGAAGAATCCATGAAGTGCAGTCCTAATTTCCTGCCTGTTTAAGTGGTGTATAAATGTGTTTCAGACACTCGTTCTGGCCTCACGGGTTGAAGGCCGAGCCTCGACCGTCCCGAGACGAAGCCACGCAGTTCAGAACCCGAGTCGCAGCCAAAGTCGCGTTGCTGTCTAGTCTCTCCGGTACGTACTTCACACCTCTCTAAAGCTAAAAAATCTCCCAGGTGGATTGGATACAAGGATTGGATAATGTTAAGTATATCCCCCCCCCCCCCCCCCACCCCACACCAATCTACCTTCATGCATACGCAAAGAGTTATTTAAAATTATAACTTTCAAAAGAGGTAGCAGTGTCTTTATATTTATATTCAAGGAAATGCAGCACCGATGCGTAGAGCCAAGATTATATGGTTTTAATTTTGCAGTGATTTCGTTTTTAAAAACACAAATTTCGTTTTTTGTGGTTTTGTTTTATGAATTGAGAATTTTGCGATTTGTGGGGCCATTAAAACACACAAAATGTAACTTTTAAAAGAAAATGAATTTCATCTTTATTACCAATATGTTTTGTTCACACTAATGAATAATGTAAATAATCAAATTAAAATGATAAAATAAAGTTACATCATGTCATGAGCCATCAATAAACAGTCAACTGAACTAACTGGGTGTGTGGTGTGGGTGGGCCCTTCATGGGCAAGCAAATGTGGGTAAAAGAGGGGTAGGTAGTTTGCCAAAGTGCAAGGTTGCCACATTTCCACCAACAGTCAGAAGCATTGTCTTTGTCTCAAACCAGTTTGCAACCTTGTTTTCCAGCTAATCAAAGGATGGATTCTCACAATTCTTAGACGCAACAAGTGCTGGATTAGATGCAAATTTTATACCTAAAAAGTAAAAAAAAATAAAAATGAGTTTTCAGTGAAAAATCACTGATTTTGTGGTAATTTTGTGATTTAGGTCAATTTCGCGAAGTAGAGTGTTGTAACAGTTAAAAAAACTATTACCTACCTAACATCTATTCCACCTATTGGGTTTTGTATTTTCCCACTCTTTTACTGTTAGTTATCTGTTCGGCCGTGTGATAGCGCCACTGCTCGGTCAAGTAGCATAGTCACGACCTTGTAGGTTTTGATGCGAGCTGTCATTCTGACGTTGTACAGGTAATTTTCCATTACCGGATGTAATGTAAGGGATGATATTTTGTCTTGCTCGTAAATCATGTAACTTCCCTCGATGTCTTTTCGTGTCGACTACCGAGGAGTTCGGACGTGAACTCCGCGAGCCAGGGTAAACCGGGAAGCATGGTATAGTAGATTCACATACGGCTCACGCCTTTCAGTTTTAGTCTATGAATGTTTTCTTAGACTTTCATTTGTGTTTTTGCTAAGAAGTCTTGCCCTTAGTCTATTTGTAGAGCCAAGCTGGTTTCGTTCATTCGATTCAGTTTGTGAGTTTGAGGTGTTTGACTGTCTTGCTTGCTACCGACGTTTTGCTAACCTCGTGGTTTTCTTGAGGGGCGTTCTCTGATCAAGACGTCCTGTTCGTTCCCTTCGGTTTTCGTCTCGGATAGACCATTATTCTGTTTAGATCTGTATTTCGAAATTCCATTATTATACAGCTATTTTATGCTTTCCACAATTTGAGTACGTATGAGAAAGGTATAGTGAGGGCTGTAAGCACAAAAACAGTGCAAAATGTGATACTAATTTTTCCTTTAGCAGTCTTATAGGAAATTTTCCGCTCTTTCTTAATTTCGATATCCTCAAAAAATCGGGCGGCCATTTTGGGCTCCAGGGCTGTTCAAAGTGCCAAAAGGAGTGTATTTCAGTGAAATTATAATACTTTGGTCAATTTATTGTTCTTTTATAATAAACGATGTGTCAGGAAGGTACGATAAAAAAAATTAAAATTCTAGGTCTAACCAAAGTTGTATTTATTCAAGAAATTAAAGATGTCGGCAGATAAGCTCTAAAATGCCAGTAATTTTCAGGGAATTCGTTTTTCAAGGTTGCAGTTGCTTATGTAGGTTAATATTATGGACCTTTATCTTAAATATTGATGGATCACGAAATTCACCCTTTGGGGGGTGAGGGGTGGAGACCTAAATGTTTCGATATCAGTAAAATAAACGATAGTAGATAGGGACTAATTATTTCTTGCATACACTAATACAATTGTGCTCTGTTCGAAAAAAATCACAAGATCACAAAATTATGTCGCCATCTTGAATGAGACGCGATTATATTTAGTTCTTTTGTGCTCAGCAGTTCAAAAATCATGATAAATTAGCTGTTTTGGTCATCCCTTGTTCACTGCAAATGTATCGAGTCACCGCCTCCTGGACGAACATTACATGCTAAACTCCCTATCCTGGGACGTTTTTTCAATACAAGAATGCAATTTCAATGAGAACGGTTGGAGATACAGAAAATATGCAAATTACAAATTTAATTATTAGTATTAGGGCTATATTTTACGTCAAATAAACTTTTTCGTAATGCTTATAAAACTTACTAAATTTTACGAAAAATGAAAAATAAACTCTTTTTATCCAAGATGGCGGCATAATTTTGAGTTCTCGTATTTTTTTTTGAAGAGAGCACATTTTCTGTAGTATGTGCAAGGAACCATTTTTCTCTAGCTAGTGTGGGCTATTGTACAGATATCGAAACCTTTAGGTCTCCACCCCCCACCCCCCAAAGGGTTAATTTCGTGACCCATTGGTTTTTAAGTTAAAAGTACATAATATGAACCAACATAAACAACTGCAACCTTGAAGCACAAATTCCCTGAAAATGGCGGTCAATTTAGAGCTTACCCGCCGACATCTTTAATTTCTTGAATAAATACAACTTTGGTTAGACTTAGATTTTTTATTTTTTTATCGTACCTTCCTGACACATCGTTTATTATACAAGAACAATAAATTGACAAAAGTATTATAATTTCACTGAAATACACTCTTTTTGGTACTTTGGACAGCCCTGGAGCCCAAAATGGCCGCCCGATTTTTTGAGGATATCGAAATTATGAAAGAGCGGAAAATTTCCTATAAGACTGCCAAAGGAAAAATTAGTATCACATTTTGCATTATTTTGCCAAATGTATGTGCTAACAGCCCTCACTAGTATAGAAGGTACCAGAGTAAATGTGCACGGAGGTTCTCGAACCAAAGTGCTAGCCTATTTTGACTCTAGTGTTTAGTAATCTGTCGAGGAGGCTCTCGAGGTAAGTGTTGGCATTGCCACACTGTATTATTTAATTATTTACTTTTCTTTCTTGTTCAATCTAGTAACTTCATGGGCCGGAGGCCATTTGCATTTTTCTACTCAAACCATGTGCTATTTATTTTATGCCTGTTCAGTTCAGTAACTCTTTTGAGTTGATGGTTTTGTGTAATAAAACCACCTGTGTGGATTATTTCTTTTGTAATTCTGAGTATTGAGTTGTACTGAGTAACCACTGCCGAACATCTTTGTAGTCTCCTAGTTCCTACTTTGTTTAATTAATTGTTTTTCTATGCTCAAACCCATCGACCTATCTACCCTGTCTGAGCTAGCCACTAGGCAAAGACACACCACGACCTGCTCGTGGTGTTAAGGTGGACGCTGTCAGCGGCCAAGGTTACTGACACGGCTACAATTTTTCTTTTGTAAAAAAAAAAAAAATAATAAAAATTGTAGCCGTGTCAGTTATTGAAAAGTTCAATTTTGATTTACATTTTTTCCCCCTTAGCATCGTCTGTTGGCGTCCGAATTGTGAACACTAAAGTGAATTCTTTGCATTCGCGTCCGTGTTGTCCTATCGCGTCAATCGTGCGTGAGGCAAGATTCATGGACATCATTACTACATTCATACTAGTAGAGACGGTTGTCTCACTCCTATACTGATACATTGACCGCAGTGAAGCCTTTTTAGACCCTCTGATTGGGGAAATCTGGTAGGCCCCCGTGATTTGAGCGACAACTATAGCGTGAAGAGTGAACTACTTGATGACCAATCTCTGACGATGGCTCAACCGCTAATTCATAGTTTACACTTGATGTGCCTGCTGGCACGTAGAATAGCTGTTATTTGACGATATTTAATAGTTGTATAGTTTATTTTATAGTTTAACTGTAAAATGCTGATATAAAACAAAAGAACATCGTGCATAGCATATGAATGCTACGACGGCTCAATGGGTAAATTTAGCAGTTAGTTCATATTTTTACCAGTAGTGCTGATATATGCGCTAACGATGCCCGGATACCCCAATATTTCTCATGTCGAAAAGGCTTCACGTTCATTGCTGGAGTGAGAATACCTCTGCTATAGTGTAGTGTATATCTATATATATCTCTCTGCCGTGCGTGAGGCTTGAATTTACTAACTGGCATCGATGTGTGTTGCAGACGAATTGAAACACATAATGGGCAGCGAGACAACTCGCCAGGGCATACTGTGCGTGTTCGAGCTCTTCCAACGGCCAGTACTTAACCGTCGGTTGCTGCTCGTGCTGCTAGAGGGCATCCTCGACACGCTCTTCCCGCTGCACCACCTCGCAGTGACATTCCGCAAGCTGCACTCGCGCTCCAGCCGCGTGCGCGACGACTTCAAAGTCTCCCAGCGGTCCAAGTCGGATCTACGAAGATGATTCGAGCCAGACTAGATCAATTCCGAACAATTGTTCAGTTTTAAAAAATTCATTGGATATTTGGGCAAAAGCCTTGTTGTGTATACGGACGCTGATATTACGAAGTCAGAGATAGCCAAATAAACGGAAACAAAATTCTATTAAGAAAATATAAAATACTTTTTTTTTCTTATCATAAGAAGAACTGTGATGGGTAGGTATGCATTTTTATAATATTTTCCTACTAGTATTATGTTTTCGTTCATTTGACTATCTGATGCTGATTAGTGATTTATCTAAGAAGTAAAAAATGGGAACTTTCTGTATGAATTGATTTTGATAGCATCAGAAACCTAGACAGTTTTTGCCCAAATATCAAACCCATTCATCAACTAGCCGTGAGAACCTAAGAATATCTTAATAATTCTATTATACCTACCTACCTTTTAGGTAAGTTTTTAGCCGAATCGTAATATCCAGCTTATAGGTGTTCATTGGACTTGCGATTAATTCTCGTGTCAAATCTGTGTCCAGATATTATCCTAACTGTGTTAATTATTATCTATCTAAATGGTAAATGTTAACAATATATTTCTACCTAACGAGCTGCGGATGGAACTTGTGATATTGGCTGAAGGTATGTCATTGGTCCGATCGTGATCATACCTCGGTATCTATGAGAACGTACTCAATGCTTAAACAAAGAGATAATATTATATTACTACTATAATGATGATATTGGAGAGATTGCAGGTATATTTTGTTTTATTTATTTATGACCATATCATTATTTTCTAGAATTCCGTAGACCTAGCTAGTGTATAAGTTGTATTATCTACTAGGTATCTAGTAGTACCCATTATGAAGCTCAATTTGTGTAGTCATTGATAATGGGGAAATTGTTGGATCAAATTAATGCATTTTTGAGTGGCAGCTCATACAATGTCATCCTACAACACTTTCTATGTTTTATTTATGTTACAATTAATCTTCTTGTGATTGAGAAAATGAGTTGTTTTAGAAAATAAATATTAAAGTGAATATGATTTGTTTCCTTTTTCTTTCATATTCCTCTTTCCATTTTTTTTTAGAAATAAATTTAAAAGTTGATAAAATCATGGATTTATAAATAAAGATTACCATAAAAAAACACTCCGTGTAAAAATACGAGCCAAGTCTCTTCAACTATAAAAAAAAAATAGGTGAAATCTAAACATTCAGCACTGAAAAGTAGTGATATCAAAAAATGAGCCAAGTCAAAACTTAATTTTAAAAACCAAAATATACTTGGCGCATCGTGTATATAAATAGTATAGAAGCATTATGCCAAAAATCAAATGTACCTAAATATATATAATATACCTATAATGCCCTTAAAAACGATGCGCCAAGTATATTATTTTGTTTTTTAAAATTAAGTTTTGACTTGGCTCATTTTTTGATATCACTACTTTTCAGTGCTGAATGTTTAGATTTCACCTATTTTTTTTTATAGTTGAAGAGACTTGGCTCGTATTTTTACACGGAGTGTTTTTTTTATGGGGATATCACTTATTTTTTTAGTTTATTTACACAACTTCCCAGTGAACACTAGGACGTACCTGGGACGTCCCCAGGACAGACTACTTACTTAGGTAGGACATCCCCAGTCCGTCCTAAACTCGGCCTAAAATGATCCCCAGAGTGTCCCCAGAGTGTCCTAATTACACAAGTTTTTCGATCCCAGGTACGTCCTAAATTAGGCGGACCTTCCTAAAAAAGGACGACACTGCCTAATTTAGGAAATCCATTGTCCTAGTTTAGGACGTCATTTCCTAATTTAGGTCGACACTTTTCCTAAATTAAGATGAAACTGCCTAATTTAAGATATACATTGTCCTACTTTAGGACGTCATTTTCTTATTTAGGTAGATGCTTTTCCTAAATTAGGATGAAAATGACAAATTTAATATATAATTTTTCATTATTATTATAATAGAATGGTATTTCCTATGGAAGATAATTTTCCCCTATTGGGATGCAATTGCCATATTTAATAGACAGGTTCTATTTGCACAGACACCAATTCGCACGATTCGCATTATTCATATTCATTAATTCAGTTATCAATTTTGCATCCAAAAAATATGGCTCCGACTCCAAGGTGACAACTATATCGGAGCAACAATGACTAATTACTTAAAAAAAACTCGCTATTTCCGAATTGGTTAACACGCAAAATTGTGTTTGGTGCTCAATATACCTAAGCTTAAAGTGATATTCCATGAAGGATTGTGATAGCTTCGTTCCAATTAGTCCAGCCGTTTTCGAGATATGGTATCACTTCCGGTTTTCAAAATGGCGACTGAAATTACTGCCACCTAGAATTTATTTCTATAAATGTTATGTATCATTATAAGCCTTCTGAATATGTAGTTATTGTAGTAAGAGGTCATTAAAATCTAGTTCTTCATTTTCATGACGTCATTTCCGGTTCGGTAATAGTACATCTCTACTTTAACTATTGATATTCCATAAAGATGACCGTCTGAATCATTTGGCGCTGGTTTAATTCCTAACGGTCCAGCCGTTTTCGAGATATGACGTCACTTCCGGTTTCAAAATGGCGGCATCCTGTTGGTTTTATAAAAAGGCACCTCAGACGCCAAAAGTGCACATGAGGTGAAAATTTCAGATCGATCGGCTCAGCCGTTTAGGCTGTGGCGGTGATTGCGGTGTTTCCTGATATCATCATCATCATCAGATCAAGATAGGTTTTAAAAGGGGTGTAATTTCACGTTTTTCACGGCCCTCTAGCTCGCAAACGGCATAACATATTGTTCCAAAATTTGGTATATGTTGTCAGGTGGGCCATAGCTCGAAATTAAGATATTTCACAACAATGTGAGATTTTCCCATTTTAAGATCCAGTAGGCCGAAAATGCCATGTTGTTGCTTACAGTAAAAGTGTTTGGTCTGCTCCTCAGTTTATTAGGCATTTACGGTATGTTGAGTGAGTGTGAGTGTACAGTACGACTTGGCTGGGTGGAGCGACCGCTCCACTAGATTTTAATTTTAAAAATTCTCATATCTCCAGTTTCGGTTATAGAAGGCTGTGGAGTATGGTTAGGGGGCGTAGTAATTTTCAATATGGTCGATGCGGCTGTTGGAAGTTGATTACTGCATTTTAAAAATGTGATAATATTATTTATATAAAATGTTATTTTGATTTATTGATATTAGTAATGGAGCATGTCATTCGAGGAAAGTTTGGGTAAGTAGGTATTTTATATGTGTTCCTCATAATCTTGTCCTTTTTAAGGTTCTAAGAGGACGGTGTACCTACATAACCTATGAATGCAAAATCAATAAAAAATAAGTCAAGTTGCATGGTTTTCAACTTGGGTTTCATGATGAAGTGGTTTCCCTTTGATTATGATCATTATCACTTATTTATTCGTTCTATACATATACTGTTGCTTGTGACTACCTTACCTACATCTCCATCTCTTTTTCTTTTGACAGCTGTAGCGTGTGTGTATTACTCCGCAGTTTCAAACAGACTAAAGCACCTTTAAACCGTCGCTACCAGGGCTTACTTCTACCAGTGTGCTACAATCAAGCTCCTCTTAGATATTCTAGTCACTGGCTTAGATCAAGTATTGCTAGACCTCTCCTTTCCGTTCATCCACACTATCGTAACGCTGCGTCGCACAGAACATTTGCCATGATTGTCGCAAGAATATTAAGAGGTGCCCTCAAGATTAGATACCTCGTCCTAGGAGGAGCAGTAACAGGTGGTCTGTCACTTCAGAAAGTAAGTATAACAACTCCAGACGTTTTATTTGTGTCCCTCATAGGACATTGCCAATGTTGTAAGTGACTGTTACAGACGTACGATCAATGGCGCGACGCGATGCCGGATATGAAGTGGCTGGATTCTGTTATGCCCGACAACGAACAATGGGATTCATTCAGAGGTCAACTCATCAACATGCGAGATCGGGTGAAAGATAACATGGAAATTGGTAAGTTCGAGTAGGTACCTACCTAGTCTGTCCGAACACATCTGGTGCTAATGATGTCAAGGAGTAAACTTTGTGAGTCATATGTGGATAAGAGAATTTAACAGTCCTCAAATCATATAAAAAATGGTAAACGAAAAATATAAACGACTCGATTGTTGAATACAGACCAATTGTGTAGGTACCTATTTTATGTGCTCAATAAATTACATTATTATTGTATTATTTATTATGCAATACCAACATTAAACCAGGTCTAAACAGTACCTACAGTAGTTTTCTGTAGCATGGTTACTATCCTAGGCCGTGCTAAAATTACAATACGTTGTTGGTATGGTTAATGTACAATATTTGTTTGATTTCATTTTTACTTCAACTCATTCGTTTATTGAGTATGATTTAGGTATATAATAAGCATTCTTACAATTCTATTTTTATTAATGATGAATCTGTCATATCCTAAACATATATTTTGTTTGTGTACTACTGAGGTAGTAGAGCATCTACCTACCTACTTTCTACAAAACAATCAATTCTAAAAATAAATTGGATGCATACATTCTAGTTGCATTCTAGTCTAGATACCTACCAGTTGAATCTCAAGTAAAACTAAGAGCTAAATTTATTAAGCATGCCAAATGTTGTCCTTATTATGCGTGTAGTTGTGAGTAGTTTGACCGCAGTAGTTTGTAGTTGCTTGTAGCGTAGCAAACAGCTTGTAGCTAGGCCGTCTGACTTCAGATCCTCGCCTGGTGGAGCTGACCAACGCCAAGTATCGCAACTTGAAGCAGTGGTTCGACCAACGCCTCGAGGACGCGATACAAGCCGCCGAGACTGAAGAAGGCGACTCGCAGTCGACCAACGGTAACTCACACTCGATGGCAATACTCTCTGCACTTTCTGTTTTGTCTGTTTTAGAGTGTGTCTGCACTTAATCTCTCATTAATTTATTATTTCTGCCTTATTTTAATTTCAGCATATTTACTAATGTTTGGTACCTATTTACTTCAGTTATACCTACTATTTTATGTTAATTCTCACTGCCTCCATCGCTGAGTGAAAACTTCGTTAATCTGTTGAAACATGGACTGCACAATGGCATTAGTAATGATTAAATGACCGTGATTAGTAATTAATTTTTCAAAAGTGCAACTACCGTATTAACTCGTGTATAAGACGCAATTATATGTCAATATTTTGATTCTGAAAACAGCCCTGCGTCTTATACATGCATACCAAGCTTTTTTCCCAGAAAATCCAGGGTGGATGTTTGTAAACAGAGCTGTGGTAGACTGCCACATGTTGTCTATCTCTGCCTTTCCCTCTCACTCTGTCTGGACTACTCATACTGTGTCTAGACACAATACTATTAACATATTAGATTTGTGCAACAAAATGTTATTGTTTTCCCTTGCATTTAGATCAGGAGACAAAATATATGTTTACGTCTGAAAAACATTGCTCTGACAGACATAAAATAGACAAAACATTGTTGAATGGCGATCCTAATGGAAGGGGGGGAGAGGAGTTGGATTTGTTTTGGAATGCAGAGGAAAGGCAGGTGCATGCCTCTTAGAGCAAACAACAGCTGCTGGGAAGAGACTCCCCTCCCCCCTTTCTCAGAAGCAGGAAATTACTGTTTGTTTACAACAAGTTGGCAGTGATTTTCATTCAAATAGCTCAGTTAGCTGGAAAACCAACATTTAGATGGATATCATGTATACAAACACACAATGTTTTTCATCATTTTACTGCGTCTTATACACGCATGCTAAGTGTTTTCTTAAAATAGACTTCTCAAAACAAGGGTGCGTCTTATACACGAGTGCGTCTTATACACGAGTTAATACGGTACTCTTTAACGTAATGTTGCAACAAAACTTGCTTGCCAGATTCTATGAACTGCAATTCATTTGTTTCTCTTTCTTTTGCCATTCAAGGTCTTCAAAGTCTGACATCCATCTTTCAGAAGCTTTACGAAGGTGTGTATGAACCCGATGATTGCTCTTTGCACACAGTTGGCATGCTCGTGCACTTCTTGGAACGTCCTCGTCTCTTGACAAATAATCTCGATTGCTCTCTTATTGCTTTTGTCATTTTCTTTTAGTTTTTCTCTGTCTTTAGGAGGGATAACTAATTTGTGTGCTACTTATTGTGTTTTTTCTGCAATTATTCATTGTGTTTGTGTGCATTGCAATGTTGAATGTTTGTTTGCTTTCTGTAATTCTGTAACACTTTTCTGCATGTAGTATATTGTATACCATTGCTATTTTACTAGTTTTGTGCATGTTACTTTTTAAGATTATCAATGGTCCAGTTTTAGCTTAGGTCAAATTCTGACAGTGATATGAGCTTTTTGGTTTTGTTACAACGATACAGTTCCTTCCTTAAACAATTAAAATTTATCAGAGTTACACTTAGGTTACCTACACATAGGTACTTTCCTATTGTCAGCAGATATTAATTAACCTTAAAATGTCATCATTTTCTTTAAATTGTTACGGTTATGTTTGTGGGGATTAAATGAGGGTGTGTGTTAAATTAATCATTATTTCAATGGCAAACATATTTAAAATAGATGTGAAATAAAATAGTTTATAATTCAGTCGCATGTTCAAATATTGTGTGTGTTTACCTCCTTTCCAGATTGTAATTAAATTACTAGTTGTTCTTTGACATTGATGTTGAAATTATGGTACATACATTGCAGTAAAATTTCTCAAAATTAGTAAAATTAGTTATGACATTTTCTTTCACAATAATTGTGTTTTATGTCTTGTGTACCATTGAGGAACTTCATACAACTCTATTAGACTTAAAGTGCAACACTGACTCGACGGCTCACACAGTCATAGGAGGAGATCTAAACCTCCCTGATGTTGAGTGGGACAGTGATAACCCAAGTGGGCAAAATCATGCGCAGTTACTTGTAAATTCATTGCAAAGTAATTTTAATATTATACAAACTGTTAAGGAGGGCACGAGGACCAAAACAGATGGAAGTTCTAATATTCTGGATGTTATCCTTGTTCAACCACCTGAAATATGGTGGGACACAGAAGTTGTCCCAGGTATTAGTGACCACGACGCAGTCATCCTTGAACTCACCCCATTGCACACGATTCCCAAGATGGAGCCCTTAACATCATGGCAGTACAAGAAAGCTGACCGACGTGGCCTTGGAGAGTTCCTGAGATGCAATTTTCTTGCTTGGAAATCAGATAATATTACGATAAATGAAAAATGGGAGTCGTTTAAGAAAATCATCATGCAAGCAAGAGACAAGTTCATTCCGCACAGAGTAATTAAGAAGAACAGTGATCCCATCTACTATAATGATAAAGTGAAACATCTGAAGAAAGAAGTTCAGAGAGCCTACTCACATCGCAAGCGGTCCCATGCTGACAAGGCACGTTTCAAGACCCTTTCAAACAAGTTGATTGAAGCCAAGAGATTCTGCTATGACAAATATATGGCTAACTTATTGATGGAAGATGGAGCCCCAAGAACGAATTGGAAGAGGTTTTACAGCTACATCAATAGCAAAAAATGCAGCTCAAGATCGATACCAGCAATAAAACTGAACAATAAGATACTAACAACAAATCTAGACAAAGCCAACGCTCTCAACGACTTTTATGGAAATGTTTTCTCAACGAAGAACCATAGAGCTCCTTCCATTGTTGGAGATAATTCGAATCCCCTGGTGATTAGTACTCATGGAATATGGGATGTTATTAAAAATCTAAAACCTGGAACTACTGCTGGTCCGGACGGTATCACAGGAGATCTACTAAAAACTGCAGGATCGGCAGGACTAGACTATCTACATATAATTTTTTCACAATCGATAGAAGAAAGCACCCTACCCACCGATTGGACAATGGCAATTGTCTCGCCAATACACAAGGGTGGTAGCAAGAGCTCCGTTTCCAACTATAGGCCTATAAGTCTAACTTGTATTCCATGTAAAATACTTGAGAAGATAATTGAAAAACAAATCAGGCAAATCCTAGACGAAACTCAATTCTTCACAAGAAGTCAATTTGGCTTCCGACCTCACTACTCTTGTGAGGCTAGCCTCGTGGGTCTTACACAAGACCTAGTTCAAGAAGTGGACTTCAGAGCAAAGCAAGTTGATGCCATCCTAATAGATTTTGCCAAAGCATTTGATTTAGTGCCACATGACCTCCTTATGGAAAAGATATCCCAACTAAATCTTAACAAGGAGGTCATTAAGTGGATATGGAGCTTTCTAAATAACAGAAAGCAAGTAGTAAGGATTGAAGGAGAAATCTCCCTGCCAATTACAGTGACATCAGGAGTACCCCAGGGAAGTGTTCTCGGTCCACTCCTCTTCTTGATCTTTATGAACGATCTTCCACAGTGTATCTTGCACTCCAAAATGCGGCTGTTCGCAGACGACTGTATAATCTACAGGACTGTCAACAACACCAATGACTGAGGGCAGCTCCAGGAAGACCTCGAAGAACTAGCCAAGTGGGTGGACCTGAATCAGATGCGAATCAACATCGATAAGACCATCAAGATGTCATTCAGCACTAGGAAAACACGGATACAGTACCAGTACCAGCTTGGGAACCTACCAATTGATCCCACAAAGGATGCTAAGTACCTTGGAGTGTGGCTGTCTGATGACCTGAAGTGGAATAACCACATTGACGTAACTTCAAAGAAGGCATCCAAATCACTGCAGTTCGTCATGAGGAACCTCAAAGGTGCAGCAAAGAAGGCAAAGGAACTGGCATATCTCACCCTTGTTCGTCCACAGATGGAATATTGTGCCAGTGTGTGGAGTCCATATACCATGGTGAATAAACACCAGCTGGATATGGTACAGAGGAGGGCTGCACGGTATGTTGAGAGTTCATTCGGAAACTCTCCTGGCCCCACTGAACTCATAAAATCACTGAAGTGGGAGTCTCTGGAAGACCGGCGAGACGCATCCAGAGCTATCGCTATATACAGGGCTTACTGCCATGAAGAGGCTTGGGAGGAGCTAAGTGAGCTACTGCAGAGACCGAATTACACCGCGAGAGGAGACCACACCGAGAAAATTCGTCTGTTGCAGCCGCGAACAGACACTGGCAAGTTCTCTCTCGCAGCGCATGGGATCAGATTGTGGAACAATCTGGCTGCCAGCGTCGTGGAGCCACTTCCCCAGAACAATAAAGAATTGAGGAAGAGGATGAAGTCCGTTGTTCCGACATGAATTTACAAAATCTACAACAACCGACGAATAAGTGCACTTAAGAACATTGACTATTATTAATAATTGAAATATGTATAGTAGCATTAGTCAAAGTTGTATCAATCAATAAATAATAATAATAATAATGTGTATGTTGTATCTTGCATCATGTATGAATCACATTGCATCACATGATAATTTGTCTTTGATGAGTTGCATCATCACATAAATTACACATTAACTCATTATTAAAATAGGTACTAGTTGCCTTGTAAAAAAATCTTGGCAATATATTGCAATATTTAATAAGATGTTGCAAGATCTTGTCATATCTTGACAATTTTATTGTCTAGATCCTAAAAAAAAAAAAAAAAAAATTGTACAAGATCTTGCCAATTGTGGTAAGATCTTTCTAAATCTAAACCCTGCTGAAAAAGATTACAAGATCTTGGCAAGATTTTTCATCAGGGTGAATATGAATTTCAACATGAAAGAGCAACAAATTATACCTAATATATTTTTGAAACCAGAGATTTAACCCTCTTAGTGCCAAGAGCCGATATATCGGCTCTGAGAGTTTGTGCGAAACTTGCCAAGGGCCGATATATCGGCTAAATTTTAAATTAAATCTCGCGCCTCTTAATGTCTTTGGAATGTTGAACTGCTTGATCGACTGGGTTGGTAATAGTGTGGTAGTTTATTGAAAAAATGTTTGGTGGCGGTAGTGTACAGATCTCTTACTATTTTTACGCAAAATGACATTTTTTCAATTCAAAATGGCGTCTACTTTTGCTGGCATATATTTTATACATTATTTCATAGCTTCTGTAGTTTTAATCACAAAAATATGAAATTAATCATGAGTGTTGAGAAAATATCAGTAAATCTAAAAAATATATTCACTTTGTTGGGAAAAATTCATTACAATATTTGTGGCATAATAAACATTTTTTTTTTTTTTTTTTTTTTTTTATAATCCAAATAAAAAAATAAAAGATGTACAATAAGAATAATCATTAACTAAATTTTTGTCCAAGTCCTCATTATACTTTTACCACCATGTAAAAAAAAATCAACAGTTTTGGTGAAGCACAAGCAAAGATATCAACTTTTTACTGTGACTCAGCAATTTGTGAAAATATGGCCTGGCATTCTTTGCATATACAGGAAATAATGCTGGCACTAAGAGGGTTAAACTAAAACTATGAAGCTAAATATCCAAGATCACTAAATGTGTGAGTAAATCATGTACTTGGTTCGTTGCAGACACAAAGGAAGACATGAAGATGAGCAAGACTGCATTCGCTGCTCGGCCCACGGAGGAGGATCGTCGGAAGACCGGTGAGTGTTCTCAAGGAACTCCGAGTAACTTCTTCAGTGCAACGATAGAGAGGAAGTTGGAATTGAAGGCAACTTGGTACTCTTTTTGGTAAAAATTAAGGGATATAATTAGGGCTGTGCGAGATTGAAATTTTTCATGTCGAGCGAGATCGAGATTATTTCATAAAAGTCGAGCGAGATCGAGCGAGATATTATACCTTCGAGATCGAGAATATTCGAGCAAGATTATACTTTTTTAAAAAGTTTTTTTTTGGTGGAAGAGAAACACAATGCAAATTGTCCAGCCACACAAGAATAACATTTTATAAGTATGCAGAACTGTCTGCTTTATATATAAAACAATACAAATCAAATTTATGGACGATACAAAGAAAGTTAGCGTGTGTAGTCCTGTAAAAATAACAAAAAATTGGAAATCTTGATGGCTCTTAGTTGATATTCTCGAGACTTGAAAATTCGGGATGGTAATTTGAACAAACGATCGAGATCGAGATGGAGTTTCATATTCGAGAACTTTCGAGACTTGCACAGCCCTAGATATAATATTTATAAGTAGGTAGGTATGGTTTTGTGGATAAAGCTATGAAAATCACATTGTTTGTCTCATCTATGTGTATCACAAATATGGCACCTCTCACTTTTTACTAATTTTATCTTACGTGGAACACATAATGTTATTTAGTCCGACGCTGTACTTAATCTACAATAACAAAAGACGGGGGGGGGGGGGGGGGGGGGGGGGGGCTCATCTTCTACCAAGCCCTCAGGAAATTGGGCAGAACGTTCTCTCCTACTTCAGCATTAACTACTATTCATAGTAAGCACGTGATGTCATCTCATTGTTGCCTGCCACCATCTTGAAGGCACGCAGAATACCTGTGATTCTCTGCTTTTTTGACGATATTTTATAATTGGTATTATTGCATAAACCCTCCAGGAGATATCTTTAGTACAAAGAGGAATCACGCACATTACAAAAATACATCGACTTACCTCAATAGAGCTATAAATCTGACCCGTTAACGTGCCAACACAATGTCCGTCCTCAGGTGGAAAATTCAATAATTTTGCATTGCTGATGTAAAACAAAAGAACTTCATGCAAGCTATGAAATAGAAAGCTATTAGTAGTCGGCGGCACAATCGGCTTGCGTGTGAATGGACATTGGAATTGGCTTCTTCCCGCAGAGTCCAACCAGCAGCGCATGGAGAACATGCAGAGCGAGCTGATCCAGGTGCAGCTCAAGTACCAGCGCGAGTTGGAGCGCCTTGAGCGCGAGAACAAGGAACTGCGCAAGCAGATGCTACTGCGTGGCAACAAGATACACGACAAGAAGAAGGTCAAGGTCGGTGTCACGGCAACCAACACGCCACAACATGTGGCTGCAATTCAATGTTCTTACACTTTATTTCCATGATGTGTGGATTAATGTCATAAGCATTATTTTCGTAACAGTAGTACCGAATGTAATTGAAGGTATGATACGGTTGTATACGCAGTGCAAATTATTTTGACCTGTGCGTATAAGTACCTACAGCCTCATGCTCAAAAGAAGTTGCGTCCGCAAGTAGAAATTTGCGGGTGTCAGTCCTCAACACCACAAGACTGTGAGCTAATAATCTTATGGACGGAATCCAATAGACTCTGGGCACTTGCGTCGATAAATCTAAAAATTCTTTTGAGCATGAGACTGCTAGTACCTACCTATAAATAATTATTGAGGTATACGCTGTATACTGCATATTCACCTTTTTTCTTACTTAAATCATAACTTAAAAAAAACAGTCAAAATAGCATAAAAAGTTGTCATTTGATACAGAAAGTCACATGTTCTATTGATTTACTAAAAGAAACCAGTTTTAATTGTTTGAAGCATAAATAACCAACTTTGAGAAAAATCACAATTAATTTCTGTTTTCTGTAAAAGTAAGGAATAGAAAGTACTCCAGACTTCAACGATAAACAAGAAGTGTACACGAGAAGCAATCATTTATTCAACTCGAAGATCCTTCTCTAAAGTATTGTCAGGTAAACTCAACTTTTCAATCTTTTGTCTTTCAGTGACTTTCGCAAACATAAACGAAGAAATACCTAAAGCTCGAAATTAAGCCCTTTCATGTGAAGTCTGTCTACCTTCCCTCAGGGTACAGAAAGTAAACAATGTTTCAAGCGAGCCAAGAAAATATGCAGCGAAAAATATGTGTAACTTTAACGGTTGTGTGTGGATCAAGTTACCGTTAGTCAAGTGACGGAGAATGTGTGGTGTTGCAGAAGTCTCTGATCGACATGTACAGCGAGGTGCTGGACGAGCTGTGTGAATACGACTCGAGCTACAACACGCAGGACCATCTGCCTCGCGTGGTCGTCGTCGGAGACCAGAGCAGCGGCAAGACCTCGGTGCTGGAGATGATAGCGCAGGCCAGGATATTCCCCAGGTGCGTACATTATGTCGTAACAACACGCAGGACCATCTGCCTCGCGTGGTCGTAGTCGGAGACCAGAGCAGCGGCAAGACCTCGGTGCTGGAGATGATAGCGCAGGCCAGGATATTCCCCAGGTGCGTACATTATGTCGTAACAACACTCGGGACCATCTGCCTCGCGTGGTCGTCGTCGGAGACCAGAGCAGCGGCAAGACCTCGGTGCTGGAGATGATAGCGCAGGCCAGGATATTCCCCAGGTGCGTACATTATGTCGTAACAACACGCAGGACCATCTGCCTCGCGTGGTCGTCGTCGGAGACCAGAGCAGCGGCAAGACCTCGGTGCTGGAGATGATAGCGCAGGCCAGGATATTCCCCAGGTGCGTACATTATGTCGTAACAACACTCGGGACCATCTGCCTCGCGTGGTCGTCGTCGGAGACCAGAGCAGCGGCAAGACCTCGGTGCTGGAGATGATAGCGCAGGCCAGGATATTCCCCAGGTGCGTACATTATGTCGTAACAACACTCAGGACCATCTGCCTCGCGTGGTCGTCGTCGGAGACCAGAGCAGCGGCAAGACCTCGGTGCTGGAGATGATAGCGCAGGCCAGGATATTCCCCAGGTGCGTACATTATGTCGTAACAACACTCGGGACCATCTGCCTCGCGTGGTCGTCGTCGGAGGCCAGAGCAGCGGCAAGACCTCGGTGCTGGAGATGATAGCGCAGGCCAGGATATTCCCCAGGTGCGTACATTATGTCGTAACAACACTCGGGACCATCTGCCTCGCGTGGTCGTCGTCGGAGACCAGAGCAGCGGCAAGACCTCGGTGCTGGAGATGATAGCGCAGGCCAGGATATTCCCCAGGTGCGTACATTATGTCGTAACAACCAGTGGTTAATTTGTAAAATAATAAGTGGGCGGACGCTCGGTGATGCCAGGAAACAAACTTGCTTATGAAAACAATGGGGGGTTTGGGGGGACGGCCCCCCAACACCACGCGGGTCCGGGGCGCATAGCCCCGGGAAAATTTTTGAATTTCAGGACTAAATTTGGTGCCTTTCTATGCGATTTGTACACAATTTTTAGAGAATTTTTCTTATAAGTAAAAATTCTCTTAAAAGTGAAAATTCTCTTAAAATTGACTTATTTTTCATATAAATATGAAAAGTAAGTGGGCGGACGGCGTCCACCCTGAAAAAAGAGTGGGGGGACGCGTCCGCCCTCGTCCGCCCCCAAATTAACCACTGGTAACAACACGCAGGACCATCTGCCTCGCGTGGTCGTCGTCGGAGACCAGAGCAGCGGCAAGACCTCGGTGCTGGAGATGATAGCGCAGGCCAGGATATTCCCCAGGTGCGTACATTATGTCGTAACAACACTCAGGACCATCTGCCTCGCGTGGTCGTCGTCGGAGACCAGAGCAGCGGCAAGACCTCGGTGCTGGAGATGATAGCGCAGGCCAGGATATTCCCCAGGTGCGTACATTATGTCGTAACAACACTCGGGACCATCTGCCTCGCGTGGTCGTCGTCGGAGACCAGAGCAGCGGCAAGACCTCGGTGCTGGAGATGATAGCGCAGGCCAGGATATTCCCCAGGTGCGTACATTATGTCGTAACAACACTCGGGACCATCTGCCTCGCGTGGTCGTCGTCGGAGACCAGAGCAGCGGCAAGACCTCGGTGCTGGAGATGATAGCGCAGGCCAGGATATTCCCCAGGTGCGTACATTATGTCGTAACAACACTCGGGACCATCTGCCTCGCGTGGTCGTCGTCGGAGACCAGAGCAGCGGCAAGACCTCGGTGCTGGAGATGATAGCGCAGGCCAGGATATTCCCCAGGTGCGTACATTATGTCGTAACAACACTCGGGACCATCTGCCTCGCGTGGTCGTCGTCGGAGACCAGAGCAGCGGCAAGACCTCGGTGCTGGAGATGATAGCGCAGGCCAGGATATTCCCCAGGTGCGTACATTATGTCGTAACAACACTCAGGACCATCTGCCTCGCGTGGTCGTCGTCGGAGACCAGAGCAGCGGCAAGACCTCGGTGCTGGAGATGATAGCGCAGGCCAGGATATTCCCCAGGTGCGTACATTATGTCGTAACAACACTCGGGACCATCTGCCTCGCGTGGTCGTCGTCGGAGACCAGAGCAGCGGCAAGACCTCGGTGCTGGAGATGATAGCGCAGGCCAGGATATTCCCCAGGTGCGTACATTATGTCGTAACAACACTCAGGACCATCTGCCTCGCGTGGTCGTCGTCGGAGACCAGAGCAGCGGCAAGACCTCGGTGCTGGAGATGATAGCGCAGGCCAGGATATTCCCCAGGTGCGTACATTATGTCGTAACAACACTCGGGACCATCTGCCTCGCGTGGTCGTCGTCGGAGACCAGAGCAGCGGCAAGACCTCGGTGCTGGAGATGATAGCGCAGGCCAGGATATTCCCCAGGTGCGTACATTATGTCGTAACAACACTCAGGACCATCTGCCTCGCGTGGTCGTCGTCGGAGACCAGAGCAGCGGCAAGACCTCGGTGCTGGAGATGATAGCGCAGGCCAGGATATTCCCCAGGTGCGTACATTATGTCGTAACAACACTCAGGACCATCTGCCTCGCGTGGTCGTCGTCGGAGACCAGAGCAGCGGCAAGACCTCGGTGCTGGAGATAATAGCGCAGGCCAGGATATTCCCCAGGTGCGTACAAGACTCGGACCTCAGGCCGAACAAACTAAATATCATCATTTCCATATCATAATCATTCATCAGTTACCATTAGATCATTTGCAGAACTGAGCGACGTTAAAATTTCTATTGAGTCTCAACATTGGAAATTACAAATTTGCAAATTAGGTTTTAAAATATTTTACTTGCCCTTCCTTTCAGATCTCACTCATTTAGGGTGTGGAAGTGCTGGCAGTCGTTTCAGAAGTTTTTGTTTTGTGTTTCTTGTTTGTGTATACTACTGCCGAACTATTACTATAGTTATAGTTACTATGTAACTATTTTGAAATGTATAAAAAAATTTTTTTTTAGTTTTAAATCCTTGTTCCAACCCTCTCATGTGGCGTCCAGATGTGAAAGCACTTGATTTGCATATTGAGTCGTTGACGATGTGTTGTCTGGTGCAGAGGCGCGGGCGAGATGATGACGCGCGCTCCGGTAAAGGTCACGCTCAGCGAGGGGCCGTACCACATCGCGCAGTTCCGAGACAGCACGCGCGAGTTCGACCTCACCAACGAGAAGGACCTCGCCGAGCTGCGCAGGGAGGTCAGTACTCCCTTCCTGCACCTACATGCTCCAGTCAAGCGTTATTATCATTTAATATCTTCTCTCTTTTACTTTTAAGGTACGTTTACAGCTCGACGCGTCGAAGCGCCGACCTTGAAACATCAACATGGCTTATGTTTCAAGGTCGGCGCTTCGGCGTGTTCGAGCTGAGCCACCTGATTGGCTAGCGTCAAAGCGTCGAGCGCTTTGTTGCCGAGCTGTAAATTTACCTATAGCCCTATTACTTCTTCTTTTTCTTTCGTGGCCTACAGGGCTTGGAGCCCTATTGCCACCTCCACAATCTTCCTCCACTTCGCACGGTCCACCGCTCCCCTCCTCCAATCTGGCACTCCCAGAGCAACCACTTGCCACATTATCCTATATTGCTGTTGGTGAAAATGGACAAACTTTTTTATGCACCATAAAATATTAGAGATGCTAGTCACTGCAATTGTTCAAGTGTTTTAGCTTCTTCTTTATGCTCTCTCTTCACCACCTATTCAGCGGATTTTATTTTCCTTCCTCTCTTCTTCCTCTTTTGTCTATTTCAAATTAGTAGCTGACATCTTTTGATAACAGGATTAATAAGACTGAAATCTAGGTTTGCTTGACAGTACCTACGTAAATTAAGATTTGTGTAATGCAATAAACAAAATCAAATAGTATCAGATACCTATCCTACTTGAGGATTCTTCTGTCCTGCATTATTTACAAGAAACTTGAGAAACATCTTCAAGCTCGCTTTTCAGTCTAATTGCAGGGTGTCTACAGGCGACTTTTTGCTACTTAAATGCTACTTATTTTTGCTATCCTACTTTTATTGCTAAAAATCTCAAAAAGCCACTTAAATGCTACTTTTTGGCAGTTGTTTAAAGGTCTAACATTCAATATTTAGAATTTTAGAATATCATGCCTATTTGTTTGAATTGTGTTTTGCTGGTTCACTGTTATTGCATTCCTAACTTTGGTTTGTCTTCAGTAAGTTGGTCCTCATTTCTTGTCCCCAATTGTTGCCTCAGCTTCCTTGAAAAACCTACCATTCTCCTTGATCCCACATTTGTCACATTCTATAAAATTCTCTTTTATGGATCCTTTATTCAACAAAAATGCCACTTTTATACTACTTTTTTTCATTGAAATTGCTACTTTTTTGCTACTTATTTTCATCCAAAATGCTACTTTTGCTACTTTTTTGACACCACTCTGGAGTGGACACCCTGTAATTGTTGTTGTGTGTGTCTCAGGTGGAGATCCGCATGAAGAACAGCGTGAGATCTGGCAACACGGTCAGCAACGAGGTCATCTCGATGTCGGTCAAGGGGCCGGGCCTGCAGCGCATGGTCCTCGTCGACCTGCCGGGCATCATCAGCGTGAGTACCTGCTCATTCACTCTCTTGTCGGGCAGATATGTCGACTTTTAAAAGCAGGCTCCTTTGGCAATGGGCTTCCACGCTGCCATTTGCTTACTACGGAGCGCTAGGGAGAATTGTACCTTATTCCTTCCACGCATGCGTCTGTACAAAATTGCAGCTAGATGACAGCTCACTTTAAACTTCTTTTATTTTAAATAAAATGCCAAACTGTTGTGTTCGGAGTGAAGGTAATAATGTTTTAAAATGTAATAATATGTAGGTACTTACTAAATGAAGAAATAGTTTCAATTACTTACTTTTTATACTGGAAGATCACTTTATGTTAAGCAACTTCTTTTGTTTTCAATTCGGACAAATCTAGCAACCTGTCAACAAACATTTGACTGTTGCCATAGCAACCAGGTATGATCGCCCGTGGCGCGCTCTTTTCTAGTTTGGAGCTTGGAAGCCCATTGTGTCCTTTTGTTTAGCTAATCTCCCATAAGTTTACTTTCTTTTTTAACGGATTTGGTAATGCTAGTTGGCACACTATAAAAATGAAAATGAGTGAATTTTGGGACTAGAAAATTGAAGATTTGTGTTTTGCAACTTAAATTAAATTAATTGAAGAAGGTATATGTCATATGCTAAAATGTAATGTTAAAATGATAGAAGTGTCATTCTTCCCTGTAGACCAAGGTCAAATTATTCATGCATCCAGCTGAGATTGTTTTTGCACCAGATTGCAGGGAATCCTGACAAAGTACAACAATAATCTTCTGATCTAGCCATATATTAAATGTGTATACATGATCTTATCGCAAACAGAAGAACCAACCTACTACCTAGTAATATAATGTCTTTATACAGCCAGAATTTTGTGTAAAATTGCGGCCTTCGACATTGACAATTTAAGCATTCAGTGCTGCAGCTATAGCAGTCACGAATGCCATAGAGTGGAAGTCAACGGTTATGCTCTCCTCTCACATGTACCCTGTGTTAATGAGTTCTCGCTGTTGCAGACGGTGACGAGCGAGATGGCGAGCGACACGCGCGAGGCAATCCGCCACATGACGCAGACGCACATGTCGAACCCGAACGCCATCATCCTGTGCATCCAAGACGGCTCGGTGGACGCGGAGAGGAGCAACGTCACGGACCTCGTCTCGCAGATGGACCCCGGCGGCAAGCGGACCATCTTCGTGCTCACCAAGGTTGACATGGCCGAGGAGCAGCTCACCAATCCAGAGCGGGTGAGATACGGAGTTCTAATGCGTCGATCGGTGTTCGTGCATCTTAAAGAGAATAATCCTATGCCTGATTCATGTAATTGGAAGAAAAAATAATGCAAGAGTTCAGGAGCCATCATTTTGTATATTAGCTTTTGGCAAGAAACATATTATAGATGATAATTTTGTTTGGATAGAAATTTGATTAGGAACTGATACGCAATTGGTTAGAAACTGAGTTTTACTAAACCGTCGATCCAGCCCAATAACTCAGTTGGTAGCGCTCTCCTGAGTTCACATATTTTTCTGGCAAAGATTTCACAAATGAGAGGAAAAAATTAACTGCTTAAAATTAAAGTTTCAACATTTTTAGATGGAAAAATATGGTTGATAGAACTAGGTTTTCAAATATCTTTCGCGATAACCCTGCGACGAAATTGGAGTCGTGGAAACTCTAGAGTAAAAATGCACTATTATTCAATTTGAAATGGAACATAATTGCTGTTAAGATATCCTTCGTTTTACTGATGAAAATAAGTGTCAGAACACAACATCCTACACTTCAATATCAGAGCTCTAATTATAAGTAAGTTAGAGTTTTTGTCCCCATCAATTTTTCTCTCATTTAAGAAGTCTTTGCCAGAATAATTATCGCCTCCTCCTGCATTGGAGGCCCTATTCGCCAGTGCGCATCCCTCACATCTTCTATTGCGTGCAGATCAAGAAGATCCTGTCGGGGAAGCTGTTCCCGATGAAGGCGCTGGGCTACTTCGCGGTGGTGACCGGCCGGGGGCGCAAGGACGACTCCATCCAGTCCATCCGGGACTACGAGCAGAACTTCTTCCGCAACTCCACGCTGTTCAAGGACGGCGCCATCCGCTCCTCGCAGGTGACCACCAAGAACCTGAGTCTGGCCGTCGCAGAGTGCTTCTGGAAGATGGTGCGCGAGACCGTGGAGCAGCAGGCCGACGCGTTTAAGGCCACGCGGTTCAACCTCGAGACCGAGTGGAAGAACAACTTTCCCAGGTACATGCACGCTACATTCAGACTCAATTAGCTTAGTAAACAGCAAACTGGGTTTACGAGAGGTTTACGATGTGTCACAGTATCACTCATCCTTAAAAAACGTTAAATGATTATTTTGTTTAAAAGAAAGTATTTAACGCCCGAAGATCGGACGTCATAATGTACCTACATCAATCATCAAGTTTCGCAGGCTGCTCTGACCACTATATTATATCTATTTTATTTTAGGTAGATTGTGAATTAATTTATAGGTACAGTGGAACTTCTTTAGTACGTTTTTGAAGGGACCTGGATAAAAAACGTAGGTACTAAAGTGAAAAACGTACTATAGAAACAATTCAAGATGTGTTCTTATGGGTTGAGGGACCTTTGAAAAACGTAGTAGGGTGAAAAACGTATTAAGGAGAAAAATACAAAGGAGGTTCCACGGTAGTCTGAATGTATGTTAGACATAACAGCAGACAAGCTTTAACAGGAATAATGTTAAATATCATTGACATTTTCCATATCGATTTTGAACTATATTGACAGATTAAAGCTCTAGCCAAGCGCTTGAGTGTCATGGCGTTGGAGAAGCAAGATGATGTCATGAGCATACACACAGTACAAAGTTAGCGCGTAGTGTTGAGTGTGTTTGTGTCGTGCAGGCTGCGCGAGCTGGACCGGGACGAGCTGTTCGAGAAGGCGCGCGGGGAGATCCTGGACGAGATCATCAACCTGAGCCAAGTGTCTCCCAAGCAGTGGGAGGAGCTGCTGATGAAGAAGATGTGGGACAAGGTGTCGGGACACGTGTTCGAGAACATCTACATCCCGGCAGCACAGACCGCGGACTCTGGTGAGTCGCTCTCGTTCAGATGTAGACGATTCTATCTCTGCTGTAGCGTGTTTCATCATTCTCAATCGTAATGCAATTGAACTTCAGTCGCCAGCACCAAACCATTTGACTACCTGATTTGACATCTGCAAGTGTCGCCAGGGACTGGAACCCAAGTAAATGGTTCCGGTTCCGGTTCCTTTAAAAATAACGATTCTTTTCGGTCCCGGTTCCAGTCCCTGAGTGTCGCTAATACCCTACATTGTGTTTGTAATTTTTCGATGTAAAAGTAAGATTTCAGTTGCGATGACTTGACAGTGACTAACAATTGAGCTCGTTCTAAAAATTCTTTCTACTTTTCCTGTCAAATATTTCATGAAAATTACTTTAAAAAACAAACTACATCTCAGCTATTATCAAGTTGACAAAACATTGCTGATTACTTATGTAATTTGTTTACATGTGTTGTTTTTTCCAACTGTAACTTCAATGATTTACCGTATTAACTCGTGTATAAGACGCACTCGTGTATAAGACGCACCCTTGTTTTGAGAAGTCTATTTTAAGAAAACACTTAGCATGCGTGTATAAGACGCAGTAAAATGATGAAAAACATTGTGTGTTTGTATACATGATATCCATCTAAATGTTGGTCACTGCCAACTTGTTGTAAACAAACAGTAATTTCCAGCTTTGAGAAAGGGGGGAGGGGAGTCTCTTCCCAGCAGCTGTTGCTTGCTCTAAGAGGCATGCACCTGCCTTTCCTCTGCATTCCAAAACAAACCCAACTCCTCTCCTCCCCTTCCATTAAGATCGGCATTCAACAGTGTTTAGTCTATTTTATGCTTGTCAGAGCAATGTTTTTCAGACGTAAACATTTATTTTGTCTCCTGATCTAAATGCAAGGGAAAACATTTTGTTGCACAAATTTAATATGTTAATAGTGTTGTGTCTAGACACAGTATGAGTAGTCCAGACAGAGTTAGAGGGAAAGGCAGAGATAGACTACATGTGGCAGTCTACCACAGCTCTGTTTACAAACATCCACCTTGGATTTACTGGGAAAAAAGCTTGGTATGTGTGTATAAGACGCAGGGCTGTTTTCAGAATCAAAATATTGACATATAATTGCGTCTTATACACGAGTTAATACGGTATAACTTTTTTCCTGATGAATGAATAATAATTTTGAAACATTCACTTATGCTGTATTTGTTATAACTAGTTGTTGAACTGACAGTAACAATGTAATACGCCAGGCACGTTCAACACTACGGTGGACATCAAGCTGAAGCAGTGGGCCGACTCGCAGCTGCCGGCCAAGTCCGTGGAGTCCGGCTGGGAGGGCCTCCAGCAGGAGTTCGACAGCTTCATGCAGCGCGCCAAGCAGTCCAAGGACCACGACGACATCTTCGACAACCTTAAGGCCGCCGTGGTGGACGAGGCCATGCAGAGGCACACGTGGGAGGAGAAGGCGTCGGAGATGATACGCGTCATCCAACTCAACACGCTCGAGGACCGGTCCGTCAGCGACAAGCACCACTGGGACTCTGCAGTCAGGTTCCTCGAGAACAGCGTCAAGGAGAAGCTGGTGGTCAGTTCACTTATGTTGTTTCCAGACATTGTCCCCCATACCCCTCTTCAATTCATCCTTGCAAATAAACTAAAATGAGGTTAAAATAACTATAGGACACTTAAAAGCAAAGGACTTATTGATTTTTATTTTTACACATTTGGAATGATGTAATCAAGTTTTATTAGTTTAATCAGTTGCAAATTGACTAGATTATATTGGAGTAATATTCTCTTACACATTTCTACTTATTTGTAAGTAGGTGAGTTTTGAAGTTTGTTAAATTTTTAATATTCAGATTTTACCTATAAATTCAAATATACGCTTATAACTCGTTTGTTTATTTGCTGTCCACTCCCTAAATCTTGGTATAAATGTCTTCAATATTGCCAACGCTAATGAACCGCTGACGTGTTGCAGACCAACGAGCTGGTGTTGAAGCAGATGTTCGGGCCGGGAGTCAAGGACCGCTGGCTCTACTGGCAATATCAGACAGCGGAGCAGGTGAAGCGGTGCAGCGTCAAGAACGAGCTTGAGAAGATCCTCTACTCGGACTATGTGAGTAGATCTCATACACTTAAGAATCATTTACACTGCACCGGTAACTGCAATATGAAACGATAACGCTAACTTTAACTTAACACCTTTCTCAATGACAGCAGAAGCGTAAACTATTAGCCAATCATAACGCATCAAATAGATTCACTAGGGATTAGGGATGGATGGAACCAATGGATTTCTATTGGTTGCTCTTTAGGTCGACATTAGACGATAACGTGAATGTTTGGAATTGGGTAACTTTTAGGGGTGTGCGAATCCATAATATTCGCAAAAATAATATTCATAATATTCCAAATTTGGATTCGGATTCGATTCATCAGACGAATCCAGATTCTGAAATATCAAACCCATTCAAATCCTATCAAACCTAGATGTCAATCCTTGATTTTCCCGCAAAATTTGAATTTCAAAGTTCTTCAATGCTACCAACATTCCATAGCGGAACTCACTAAGAGGTAATACAGCGCTACCAACCACTGAAGCTGAAAATAACCAGCCCAACCCATCAATTGCCGCCATTTTCGTGATCATCAATTCGTAAATATTCGTCAGTAACATGGTAAATACTAGGGTTGGGACTTGACATTGATTTTTCGATTTGACATCGATGTCGAATGATATTTTGAGTTTCGATTCGACATCGATTTGAATTGTTTAATCAAATAATCGTTTGACATCGTTTAAAAAATCCGTGAAATTGCGCGCAGTATTGTAGAGCTGGCAACAGTGCCGCGTGCCCTGTTTCCGTGGCCTGTTTGGCCTGTTGGCCTGTGAGTGGCCTGTTTCCGTCCTTCCTTCCTACAGTTGTGGGTGGGTTGGTTAGTTGTCGCTTGCCATTTCAGCGCGTATTGTTTTTATTCTCTCGTCAAAGAATGTTTTTACGCAAAAAAATAATAATCCCGCCGCGGAGACGAAGTGAATTGTGCAAAGTGTTTGGATTTGAAGTGAACATTACGGGCAACATTGCTAAAGGATGTTGAATGCAGACAATGTTATGCTTCACGGGATATATTCCGGCAACAAGTCTAATGAAGCCATGAATTTGCAACTCTGGATTTGCAACGAATTTTTTTCATTAATTGTTCCCTTTTACATAAATAAATGGTGTAGTTTATTTTAAATGAAAACAATACTTTACTACTTCAATCATTTCCTCGTCATTTGTTGCCTTGAGGGGGTGTGTGCGAGGGACATCTCTCGCGCTAGGAACGTGGCCTTGGGTAGACGCAACTGCAGTGTTGCCAAATTTCGCCATTATTTCGATGTGGCTTATTATTTCGATGTCGAAATTATTTCGATTTGATGTCGAAATTTTAACTTTGACATCGATTTAGCAATTCAAATCGAATCCCAACCCTAGTAAATACTAAATAATCATCTCAGTTTGTTTTTAAATTGATTCAAACTAATCTTCCACCATAAATATAATCTCCACATTTTATGTGACTGGTATAATAGAAATTGACAGCATTTTGATGTATGGGAGTCAACCATTTCACCTGAATGACCTACCTAACCATACTTTCATATTTCGATTTTAACTTTCAGAAAAATTTGATTAAATAAAATAAGATTCGGATTTGGGTTCGGATTCGCGAACCTTTCAAGATTCGATTCGAGATTCGGATTCGAATGAAAAAACCTGGATTCGCACATCCCTAGTAACTTTCATGTTGCTTTTAGCGTCGTCTAGTTAGCGTTCTGCCAAGTAAATGCTACCCAGTGATCTCGTAAAACAAACATTCTTAAGTTAACTGTGCCTCACAATAAGGTAACATGGGGTGACTACAGATTTTTTCTCCATTATTTCCAATATTTATTTAATTTATTTACAGTGGAACCTCTATAATACGTTTCCCAATATTGCGTTTTTCGCGATAATACACTTTTTTTTCATGGTCCTGGCATTCTTCCATAAGAGCCAATGTTAAATTATTTCATTAGTACGTTTCTCAATAACACGTTTTTCTCGTTAATGCGTTCATACATTTAGTCCATTGAAGTAAATAAGTAAGATTAGTACGTTTTTGCGTCGCCATTTATTTAAAAAAAAGATAGCGGCAAGAGCTAATGTTTTTACATTGTGCAGTAGCGGCTGGAGCAAGGAATGTGGGTGGGGGAAACTGGTCGACCTTGAGTAGGGGGAAGCAATGCAGCCACTTGTTCTCTGCCTGCCTGCCTGCCGTGGGTTAATGACCTGTTTGCAGCCCTTAGTTTTGTGTGAGCTTAGTTTTGCAGTTTTATTATGATCGTCATCAATTACCATTCCATCCTCAGCTGTCAGTCCAGAACCCAACTCCTCCTCTCATGTCACATGTTGCATGAGGAATTCAATGGCTTATCTACTGTCAAGTGTCAAGTATTGGTGCTTGAAATATGCGAGATACATCTTTTTAATGGTTTTAAGTGGATATATGGATTTTTACGGATTTTTCAGGCTTTCTACAAGGATATTAATTAATTAGTTTTTTTTATCTGGTCCCTTCAAAAACGTACTAATGAGGTTCCACTGTAACTGTATTAAAAATAAAATTGTTTTTTCACAATTTAAAATATTTAAATGCTACTACTATCAAGAAGCAAGTCTGAAGAATGTAACGAAATGATTGCAGAGACACGCGCCGGCGTTGTCGTACGACGAGCTGACGACGGTGCGCAACAACCTGGCGCGCAGCAGCGTGGAGGTGGACAGCGAGTTCATCCGCGACACCTGGCATCCGGTGTACCGGAGACACTTCCTGCACCAGTCTCTGGCGCGCGCCTACGACTGTCGCAAGGGCTACTACCTCTACCACCAGGGACTGGAGAAGGAGGTAAGAGGATACATTTCCGTCGGCACTTGAAGATGGAATGGGCCTCTAATTAAATAGTTCAATCGAAAAAGACATTGACTTCTATTTTACAAGGGAAACCTAAAGAAGTGCGGCAATGTACTACATACTTGTATTGGCAAATCTGAAGTACTATTGAGAATTGATCGCTAGGAACAACGACTGGTGAAATCACAGAACTTGTTTCTAGATACTCGAGGTCAAACTTGTTCCTCCATTTGAATCATATTTGAAACTAAGTGCACTTAGAAATAGTATACAAACATCAGCCAATTATCAGCTTGCGGTGGAGACAATATGAACCAGTTAATTTGATTTGTCTCATTCATGCTCCTGGCTGACCCCTGCTCTCCTTTAATAAGCCAGCAGTTTGTATATCTGTAACATAAAGCAATTCTCATTGACTTAGGGCCAGTTTCTCAATACTCTGCTAAATTTTAAACAGTTAGTTAGTACTATTGACGTGGCAACAACCAATGACATTCATTGAATGATCGTTGATACTTAATTAGGTACTGTTTTAAAGTGGGTGTGCTGGCCTACCCCTTTGTATCAATTATTTGGGGGTGAAGGGTTGCGGCACAAACGAAATAAAATACGGCACAATCCAGCACAAACGAAGATCTTTCGATAGCAAAACTAAAAATTGCAAATTTTGAAAGTGTGTGTGCTACCATGTTGTTGGCACACCCACTAACCAATCCCTAACAACGAGGGTAAGGAAGGCGGCACAAACGATTTAATTGACGGCACAATCCAGCACAAACGTAGCACAAACGATTGCAATAAATAAAATAAAAAATCGAAGGTGGGTGTGCTAACGGCATGGACTCAACTTGTTCATTAATGTATGTTACTGACTTATTAATATGTAGTATGTAATAATATTATATGACATTGTCTATACCAATGTACCGGGTCTACAGACAATTAAAAATTATTCTATTCTATTATATTGTGTCTGTGTTTTGATTTCTGTCGGACCTCATCATATGTGATACTTGTGCTTGTTGCTTGCAGGTTGATTGTGGCGATGTCCTGCTCTTCTGGCGCATCCAGCAGATGCTCAAGGTCACGGCAAATGCTCTGAGACAGCAGGTCATGAACAGAGAGGGTGAGTACTCGTCATCGTATTCTCAAGACCACTTGCGGCTTCGGGACTCACAGCAACTTGCAGATCTTGTGGCTGCACATAGGACTTCTTTGGGGAGCGGAACTGAATGCAGTATTTAAACCATCTCTATGTTTAAACATATCATAGAATAATATTACATTGGAAAGAAATGCGTTCCTCCTTATTACCTAGTAGGTACCTACTTCTTGCTTAGAACTTTTTAAGGAATCTCTGTTCTTCAAACATAGATTTAGTCATTAAAATGGTTAAGCATCTGGAAACTTTATTTTTTGGTCTGTCTACTTCTCCTGAATTTCCTTTTGTGCCCAAGAATATTTCTTCTAACAAGATATTTATTTACTATTTAGTACAAATAAATATGCATTTGTGTCATGTTTCTTGTAAAATGTTCCCATGTATACCTCATTCAGTTCTTGTCAACACTTTCATTACAATCACAACTTTGTACATAATGTTCCTTTGTAGCTTTAAAAGGAACTTATTTTTTGGGGGGTAAAGTTTGGGAACTTATCAGATCCTCTCTTGACCGACTAATACTAGAGAGATGTTTGTTCCAGCGCGGCGCCTGGACAAGGAGATCAAGGAGGTCCTGGAGGACTACAGCCAGGACGCGGAGAAGAAGCTGAAGCTGCTGACAGGACGTAGAGTAGTGCTAGCCGAGGAACTAAGTGAGTACATTGCTCACTACACTAGTAGTAGTAGTACCCAATGGACATTATTTGCATTGTTAATATGACATGAATGTTGATCTCTTTTCTTGTTTTCAGAACGCGTGAGGCTTATACAGGAGAAGTTAGAAGAATTTATTCAAGCTTTAAATAAGGAAAAATAATAATTTTTATTGATTTGTCGAAAGCTGTGTAATACTATTGTAAATCACTCGATTCTGTAAGTTATTTAAATCATTGTAGCAAAATAAATAATTTTTCCCTTTAATGGACATCTGATTTAACATCTGATTACATCTTGATTCCATAGATCTAATTAGGTACCTAGTCAGGTTAGCTAAATGATGAAATCAATGTAAAATTAGCTGCTTGCTAACTTTATCCGTTATCTAGCTCTCAAGAATTTTAGCAAGAGGTACAAAGACCGGCCCTTAATAGACTGAAAACGTACAGGAATGACCCCCCCAAAGCCACAGAGATAACCATTGTTATCTCCATTGTTTACCTACCATTGTTTAAAATGGTTAATCCTGGTTAATCAGTCTCCAGGCAGCTTACGTTCTTACCGAATAGCCTCCATTTCGGCTATTCATACCTACACCAAGCACTGAGAGTTTACACCGACATTCACACCAAAACTGCCAAAATTACTACTCACTGACAATGCCAGATCATCGGCAACTGATTCAGTCATCAGTTGGTTGATGAACGAAAAAACTCAAGTTTGAAGCCGAACAAATATGACTACGAGAACTGCGTACGACTTACAACAGTCTACAAATAGTTGTAATGCAAATATTTCCTATCATGTAATTACACATGTCTTATTTTTGAACAATTGTTTCTTATTGCACAGAGATCTCTAATCGTCATCAGTGCGTTGTGTCTAATGTCCGTCAACCCGGCTATCCGACTGGGTAGCTCAGTTGGTAGAGATCAAGATCCCGGGTTGGAGCCCCGCCTCGGTTGGATATATTTCACAACGCTCATTTCTTCCTATCATCCAAACTCCATAGAAGTTCTGCACAGAAACCTACAATCTCCCCTATTGCATAACAATTTTGGCAGATTTTGAAAATGAACTAAATACTAAATACTTACTAAATGAACAGATAAAGAAATACAAAATTAATAAGATTTGTACGATATCATGCAAATAATTTGATAAGAGCGTCACCATGGTACCCTTAAGGCACTTACTCTGTGTGTTTTTTGGCCTGTACTGCCCAGGTCAAACCGCACAACCAATCGATCTGAAATTTTGCACACATTCTAATGTAATTATTGCGGTCTCTGGGATCAATTTTAAACGGGATTCTGTGATTGGTTCAAATTTAAAAAAAAAACTTTCGATTGGTTGGTCCGATCAATATGAAATTTGTGTAAGTCATTGCAACCAACATCGTCCCCAATCTTACAAAGTTTCAGCCAAATCCTCTTATTGGTTAAAATTTAAAACCATCTTTCCTGTGAATTTTTAAATTTAAAACCAATTGACTGATCAACTTAAAACTTTGCATGGTCATTGGGACCAACATTTTAGGTATTTTTGCCAATTTAAAACTTATCGGTCGTTATTTTCAAAAGTTATTGTAATTCTAAAGCCCGATTTACACGGCCACATTTATTGAACAACTTCTGTGTCACAGTCTTTGACAAAGTCTTTGTCACATTTCTTGAAGGAAATTAAAACGTGTTTTAAGTTCTATGACAGAAAGTTGCGTCGTGTAAACACAAAATTGTATGAAAAATGGGAATGTGACACAGAAGTTGTTCAAGAAATTGTACCGTGTAAATCGGACTTAAGGTCCCTGTATATCACGTGACTTTTTTACCAAAAAGCTACACATTTTCATTTGGAAGGGTTCAGTTCAGCAAATACTTCTCACTCATGAGATAAGTTAGGACACATCAGTTGGAAATAATCTACGCAGAAAAGAACTGCGAAAATAACATATTAGATGATTTTACTTCCTTGCACCTAAATATTCTCAAATCAAGACCTGAAGTTGAATGAAATTCTACGAGCAGCCAAGAACAGCAAACATTACTCTAATAAAAAGGCATATATATGCATCACAAACCTGACACAATGTCAGAATATATAACATGCGCTCTTTCTTCCTCTTTCCAACGAAATGTTGAGATAATAATTATATCCACTATTATGAATGTAATGTTTAAACGAACAGCACTTGGTTTTGACAGTCTTCACACGCGTACGGATACACTAGATTTGTGTTGATTTTTTTTATTAAACCACTGCAAAAATAAATATTATTGACTGCAAATATTGATAAGCTCCAGTATGCAGTGAATTTTCTTCATAAATCACCTTGGATTATTCAACATGAACGATGTAAGGTATGTACTCATAGGTAACTATTTCTTTTGATCGGATGTAGAGAAATAAAGTCACGTGATATGCAATGGCCTTAAGTATACATTTTATTCTATAATCTTGAAATATTTGAAAAATGTATTCTAAATTTTCATCCCTGTCTTCTTCCAAGGCCTGTAGATCAGCTGATACTTGCAAACGCATAACAAATCGCATGCAGTACGATGGCTCGCTCATCAACGCGTTACACTGAGCGTTTTCCTAGTATTCGGTTTGTGAAAACTTTTGCCATGTGATTGCTACACGATGATGCATTCAACACGGGAGTAATTCCTGGGAGTTTCTACAACATGACGTGATAACTAGGGAGTATCGGGCGGCATGGCTATCGACATCACTCTTGTGAGTTGTGTTGCTATTGGATCTAAACTCAAGTAGACATATACCAAGCATTTGAGCCAATCGTTGTATTAATCGTGTGATTACTTTTTAAACGGAACAGGTTCCGGAGGCCCGGGTTCGATTCCCGCGGTCGTCCTTCCTGACTGGGTTTTTTTCGTGGTTTTCCCTCAGTCGACAGGCAAATGCTGGGAAGGTACCCTACTAATAGGCCACAACCGCCTCCTTCCCACCTTCCATCCTTACCCACTCTTTACCATCATCTCCCAAACATCATCATAATCATTCATCCGTCGCCATTAGCCTCGCTGCAGAACAGTGCGACGTTAAGCCCCAGAAAAAACTGTTTAATTCCGCTCATATTTGACCGGCAAGTAGTTAAACTGCCGACCGCTGCCACGAACGGCCGTTTCATCATTTACATTTAGAGCTTTGTTGAAAGTACAAAACATTGAATTCAATCTATCAATTTAAATTGTTTTAGCATGGCAGTGGTGACGGTTTGTTCCGTTTTCTTATAGTTGGCCCGGAAGTTTTTAAAACGGTGATTCTGAACTTTGGCAATCTTGGGAAGTTTGGAACGGCCGTGTGAATCGGTCTTTATACATTTATACACAAACATTGTGTATTATACACACGACACGATAGAGCGAGATCGCGTAGGGGGTGATATACGGGCGAACAGAGTGGCTTCATTGATTTTTTAAGACATAAACCATGGTCCATGCATTTGATCTCATGAAGAATAATTTACAAGATCAAAAAGTAAATAAATTGGTTAACACAATCACCTTTCTCCTCGATTCCTTAACGAGCAAATATAATTTCAGAGTTAAGCCAACAGACAAATCTATACAAATGGTACATTATCAATCCAAAAAAAATCCTGTGAAATCCAGGTGCAGTCGAGGGTCGATGTCGCCTGGCACAGAGTCTCCTCGATCCACGTGCCTGTCAAAGAATCCAGATAGGTACAATTATAATTCATCATTCGACCCGTGTGGGACGAATGGAACTGAGGAGAAAGGTAACCAAAACGTGACAAAAATAAATATGTTTATTTTCAAAAATAAATGTCAAAATTTTACAGCACAACAATAATGTGCTATAAAAGATACAGGAGTTGTAAAATCACTTACTGAATGAGAAAAATGCCCTCCCTCCTCTTTGAGTGCAGTAGTTTGGCCAATAACGTGATGCATACTTTTAGTCACGTGGTATCGCTCGAGATTGGAAATTGTGGCCATGTGAATGGCGCAGGACTCAGAGTCCCTCCTCTCCCGAAGTCCTTGGGTCCGTGTCCTGTCTGCTTCTTCCGCAGGACTCAGAGTCCCTCCTCTCCCGAAGTCCTTGGGTCCGTGTCCTGTCTGCTTCTTCCGCAGGACTCAGAGTCCCTCCTCTCCCGAAGTCCTTGGGTCCGCGTCCTGTCTGCTTCTTCCGCAGGACTCAGAGTCCCTCCTCTCCCGAAGTCCTTGGGTCCGCGTCCTGTCTGCTTCTTCCGCAGGACTCAGAGTCCCTCCTCTCCCGAAGTCCTTGGGTCCGGGTCCTGTCTGCTTCTTCCGCAGGACTCAGAGTCCCTCCTCTCCCGAAGTCCTTGGGTCCGGGTCCTGTCTGCTTCTTCCGCAGGACTCAGAGTCCCTCCTCTCCCGAAGTCCTTGGGTCCGTGTCCTGAATGCTTCTTCCGCAGGACTCAGAGTCCCTCCTCTCCCGAAGTCCTTGGGTCCGGGTCCTGTCTGCTTCTTCCGCAGGACTCAGAGTCCCTCCTCTCCCGAAGTCCTTGGGTCCGGGTCCTGTCTGCTTCTTCCGCAGGACTCAGAGTCCCTCCTCTCCCGAAGTCCTTGGGTCCGGGTCCTGTCTGCTTCTTCCGCAGGACTCAGAGTCCCTCCTCTCCCGAAGTCCTTGGGTCCGTGTCCTGTCTGCTTCTTCCGCAGGACTCAGAGTCCCTCCTCTCCCGAAGTCCTTGGGTCCGCGTCCTGTCTGCTTCTTCCGCAGGACTCAGAGTCCCTCCTCTCCCGAAGTCCTTGGGTCCGGGTCCTGTCTTCTTCTTCCGCAGGACTCAGAGTCCCTCCTCTCCCGAAGTCCTTGGGTCCGGCTCCTGTCTGCTTCTTCCGCAGGACTCAGAGTCCCTCCTCTCCCGAAGTCCTTGGGTCCGTGTCCTGTCTGCTTCTTCCGCAGGACTCAGAGTCCCTCCTCTCCCGAAGTCCTTGGGTCCGTGTCCTGTCTGCTTCTTCCGCAGGACTCAGAGTCCCTCCTCTCCCGAAGTCCTTGGGTCCGTGTCCTGTCTGCTTCTTCCGCAGGACTCAGAGTCCCTCCTCTCCCGAAGTCCTTGGGTCCGTGTCCTGTCTGCTTCTTCCGCAGGACTCAGAGTCCCTCCTCTCCCGAAGTCCTTGGGTCCGTGTCCTGTCTGCTTCTTCCGCAGGACTCAGAGTCCCTTCTCTCCCGAAGTCCTTGGGTCCGGGTCCTGTCTGCTTCTTCCGCAGGACTCAGAGTCCTTCCTCTCCCGAAGTCCTTGGGTCCGCGTCCTGTCTGCTTCTTCCTCTTACTCTCCATCCGGCACGTCCCTTCATCAGGCTCTCCCTCCGTTCTCGTGATCATTGCATTGTCAGCACCGACACCGCCAAAACCTCGCCTATTGTTCGTCCGCCTCACCTGAGGCTCGTGATGTGTAGCATGTGATGTGTATGCAAGACCGGCTCATGTCCACTGGATACGTTGGACAGGACGAACTATAGCCGTCTAGAACCCAGGACTTGCTGAGTTGCACTTCTGCTCTGTCACGCAGGTACTTAGCAAGTGCAATGCCCGCTTGACATCCGACACACGTCACCTCAGCCGGAAAACCACGAGGACTTATTCCAAAATGAACCATCTTTCTGGTCAGTGGCGGCTTGACCATATTCAATCCGGGCCGTGGCCCCGGTAGAAAAGGGTGGTGGGTGGGTGGGTGGTCGGTAGGAGGCTGGTGGTTGGGTGGGTGGGTGGGATGAAGGTATGAAGGTATTAAACATCAAGTGAATTATAATAAAATAAAAGCTGTAAATATGTATTAATTGAATATAGTAATAGAGTTATTTGTTCATTCTAATCTTTGTACGTGTTCCAGACGATTGAGTGGGTTCAAATGAAAAAATTTCAGCCTCGGCTGATGCATGAATGCATGCAGGCTGCAGGCAGGTTAAAATACTTGTGTATTTAAAAAAAGAACAAGGGGGTATCACACTTGCCACTATGGGCTGCAACCCTTAGGTGGAACCCTAGTAAGGACCAAATTATCAATTGCGCTTGTGCAAAGACTAAAATTAGTCTCTGCACATGTAGAACGATTACGTGAGAAATACACGTGGTTCCAGCGACGAGTTGCAGCCCAGTGTGAGACCTCCTTTTTGGGAAGAAATTTCTTTGAACCCGCCAGTTGGTGTGAGATCAGGTAAAAATTGGTTGAAAACGAATTTGAAAATATTATTTTTACTTTGAGCACACTTCACATCCCTTACCCCACTTGGATCCATGTAAATTAAACCCCCCATTTAAAGCCCGTCGTAAGGTAGAGCCAAAAAACTAAAAATTCGCTGTGCGGCATTTTTATGTACACTTTTTATTAATTATCGACTCTTTTTTGTTTTCTTTCAAAAATAGTACATGTAAAATCATTTTACATCCGCTCTAATGTAACCAAAAACAAAAAAATTCGCTGCGCGGCTATTTTAAGCGTGATTTTATTGCTAATGTAAAGTCCTGTTAAACCCGTCCTATAAGATATATATAAAAAATAAAAAATCGCTGCGCGGCATTTTTATGCGTTATTACTTTTTATTAATTATATACTTTTATGTTTTCTTTCAAAAATATAGTACTACCTGTAAAATCATTTTAAACCTGCTCTAATGTACCCAAAAACAAAACATTTCGCTGCGTTGATTTTTTATGCATAGTTTTATCACTTTAACACAGAGTAATGTAAAATCATTTTAAACCCGTCCTAAGGTAGCCAAAAACCAGAAACTTTGCAGCGCGGCATTTTTATGTGTTTTTTCCTTTCATTAGACTTTTTATTTTCTTTCAAAAATCTAGTACCTGCCTGTAAATTCATTGTAATTCCGTCTAGAACCAAAATAAAAAAATTTGCTGCGCGGCATTTGTGAGGGTACAATCCCTTAAAGAATTAAATTAACTACTTCCCAGTTTTTCTACCTTCAATTAATGTGTAATCAATTAAAATCAGTTTTAAAGTAAAATATTAACTAAAATAATTCACAAAAAGTCACTTTTTTGCTGTGCCTTTATTACAGCAAAAAGAGTTAAATGAAATCGTTACAATGCATCAAAACGAATTACCTTGAGAAATTTTTCTTGGGGGCTTTGCCCCCAAACCCCCTTTAAAAATGGGTGGTGGGTGTATGAGAAAAAGATTGGCCCCGCATGTTTTTATGGGTTCAAGCCGCCACTGTTTCTGGTCCTCGTGACAATATCTTCCGATTGGTCGAAAATCAAAATGTTCCAATTACGTTCAATATTTAAAGGTGAAAATATTTTGATGCATATTTTACGCATTTTTAGACCTTTAAACTGTCTGCAAGCTGTTTGAAATGATAAATATTTGTGCTCAATTTGACTTATTTAAGAGACTGAAATGTGATCCAATTTTTTCAGTTTTGTGCCTACAGTTGGGGCACAAGCAGGGGCGCCGGAACCGGGGGGGCCGAGGGGGCATGTGCCCCCCCTAGCCATCTGAAGGGGGGGCAAGAGTATCAATCTGCCCCCCCCCTGGTAACGCATAATATCTGTACAAAATTACTTGATTAGGGCTAAATTTCAAAAAAAAATATCGCTGCGCTGCATTGTTGTGTGAATGTATTATGACGTAATTCAATTGATATTGTTATTTTACACCAAAATCATTTAAAACCTGCCTTTAAGTGTATTAAAAGTTTACTAAATCGCTGCGGGACGTTCATGATATGAGTGATTGATTAACTTATGTTTGCAAGCTTACAATTAAAATGCACCAAAATCATTTGAAACCTGCCTGTGGGCAGAAATTAAAAAAAAATCCGCTGCGTGACATTTTAATGTGTATGACACTTTTCCACTCACATTTTGAGTGGAAAATGTGCCCCCCCTGAGAAAATAGACTTCCGGCGCCTCTGGGCACAAGTATTATATTTACCTATTAGTCGATGTTTATATTGCAAGGTTGTCTAAAAAGAATTGCTTTTTTAAATTAATTTTCTAATTTTTCATAACTTGAATGGTTCAAAAGTTACGACTGTATTTGGTAAATCGAATGTTTACCACCGCGTGAATGTCAACACACACACGTGACTATGGCTCGCATGTACAGGTTATGATCGTCCTTGGCTTGCCGTGCTGCTGGCTTGTCGATGTCAGACAACTAGTAGTCGCTGAGACCTCGTGGACGATGTTGCTGGCAGCGTTTGTCCTCACCTGTGTTGTGTAGCATGGTGGCTGCTGCGTCAGAGAGCGCGTCTAGTGCGCATGGCAGAGAGGCTGCCTGGACCACCGTCCTATCCTCTAGTCGGCAATGCGCTGCAGCTGGGCATCACCACCAGCGGTAAGTTGCTTTCTCTCAGTCGAGAATAGACCACGACCGACTGCTTCCCATTGCCACTTGCAATTCGTCTTTATTGTAGATGTCAAAGCTTCTCTTCAGATCGTACCTTCCAGTTGGACAACTACAAAGTGGTACATTGCCCCAGGCCAAATTTTACTCATACAAAATATCAAAATGGATAATAATTGGTTTAGAAAATTATATAGGTATTTTAAATAGTTTTTTTTAGCAGTTTGGTATTTGGTTTACCAAAATGATGTAGGAACAATAATAATAACATCACGATTTTTGAGATGTGTAAGTGACCGACTTCGTGCAATAACCTGTATAGGTATTTAACCCTTGGTATTTACTAATGCGATTTGTTTGTGTACTTAGTGGATAATTCATTTCGATGTTGAAACAAAAATGTCGATTTTTCATTAAACACGTGACATTTGATTTGTCAAATGTAACCAAATCGGATCATATTATGAGTGACCTTGAGGGGAAGAAAACAATTATCTTCAAGTCTAGACATGAATTTTACCCCGTGAATTTAGATAGCCCCCCGCCATGAAATCTGAATTCAACACTGACCACAAAGCTGCGACATTAAAAGAGCGCACTAAAATCACACACAAATTATATTCAAACTTCTTTGCTACAAGTAGGTATCATTAGAATAAAGTGGTGGATATGTGGGAGGAGGGTAATGGAGGCAATCGGCAAGTGAAATGATCTCAGATCGAAATGATTTCATTTTCTTTAATAAGGCCATGACCATGCGGAAACAAGTCTGGAATCTGGACAACCTTCATTGTTGTAAAGGTGGATTCACACGGCCGTTCCAAACTTACCAAGTTTGCCGAAGTTCCGAATCGCCGTTCCAAAAACTTCCGTGTGAACTATGAAAAGATTCGAACTGCGAAGATTGAGTTCCAAACTTTCATAGTTCACACGGGAGTTTTTGGAACGGCGATTCGGAACTTCGGCAAACTTGGGAAGTTTCGAACGGCCGTGTGAATCCACCTTAAGAAATGACGCCAACGGCCATGATGTTAAGCTGTTCTTCGTACCTATCCATGGCGATGTATTATTTGACAAGGATATCGAATAGTTGCGTGCAGTCTGCTTCATGCATGGCCCTGACACTGCCCATGGAGACGGCATGATGGTCAAACAACAATATATAAACGTTCCGTTCACAATGATTACCTCTAGTTCATTGCATGAATTGTCTATGAAAGCCAATGTAATCACCTTACTATGTACACTTGGCCAAACAAAACTTGAACGTTCAATAAATCTGATAGGCTGATAATGTAAGATCGCACCATCAGAAGTCAGTCTAAGCTATCTCATTGTCTCACTCTAGTAGGTGACCTCATACTTCAATCCAAATTAAAGTGTATTTTACATTTTATTTTTTAATGTGTGTCGTTAAGAGGAAGGACACTATTTAATCCCTTGATACAGATTATATTTTGATAGCAAAAAAATCATGAAACTATTAAATTTTCTTGTAAATATTTATCCCACATATTCACAATTTTCATATATTATACCTTTAAGATCAGAAGATGAGAAGTAGCTTATTGTGAAAACACAAATACTTATTCTTGGACAATCATATTTTCTTATCTAATAGACATTGGGAAGCTATATTTCTATTTTTCATAAAGTTTTCAAACATATTTATTTGAAATCAAAAAATCTTGTAACTCTATTAAATTTTCTTGTAAATATTTATCGAACATTTTCACCATTTTGATACAGTTTTTTTAATTTAATTGAGCTTATTTTTGAGAAATGATTGGTTTTTAAGATTTTTTTTCTGACGGTGAAAGTTCCTCCATGGTCAATTTCACCGTCGGCGAAAGTTCCGTGCCTTTTGGAATATCGGCGAAAGTTCCGTCGGCGAAAATTCCGTCCGTCTTTCGCCGACGGAACTTTCGACGACGGAACTTAAGTCGACATTTTGGAACTTTCGCCGACGGAACTATCGCCGACGGAACTTTGACCGATGCATGGCGAATTTTAGCCGACAATGACAATTTTAGATAAAGCGGGGACAATGTATAAGCATTCACGGAAAAATAATTAATATTTTAGGAAATAATATGCGTAGGTATCTCTAAACTTCAATCCAAATTAAATTGTATTTGACATTTTATTTTTTGATGTGTGTCGTTGTGAGGAAGGAAACTATTTAATCCCATGAAATAGATTATTTTGATAGCAAAAAAAACTTAAATCTTTATTAAATTTTCTTGGAAATATTCATCTCACATTTCCCAATTTTCATAGATACCTATAAGATCAGAAGATAAGAAGAAGCTTATTGTGAAAACACAAATACTTATTCTTGGGAAATGTATCATATTTTCTTATCAAATAGACATTGTGAAACTATATTTCTATTTTTCATAAAATTTTGAAATATATTAATTTGAATCCCAAAAATTTTGAAACTCTATTAAATTTTCTTGTAAACATGTATCTAACATTTTCACAATTTTCGTGCAGTTTTTTTTAATTTTTTAGATTTTTTAATTTTTTAGAGATGATTGGTTCTTAAGATTTTTTTCTGGCGGTGAAAGTTTCTTTATTGTCAATTTCACCGTCGGCGAAAGTTCCGTGCATTTTGGAATATCGGCGAAAGTTCCGTCGGCGAAAATACCGTAGGCGAAACGTAAGTTTACCACACAAAACAGCTAGTCACTACACAGCTGTGGACCTGTCAGGATATAACGCATGCGCGCTGACTTTCTTTAAATGGTCTATTGCAGCGGTCGCCAACCGGTGGTCCCCGGACCACTGGTGGTCCGCGAGAAAATCTTGGTGGTCCGCAGAGAAATTTGGAAGTTTACTTTAAAGTTTCCATGCAATTTATTTAATTTAGAAAAATATCAATCCAATACAAATGTACTGAATTCGGACATGTTTCACTAGCACTATAATGAAAATATGATCAGTTTCCGAGTATTTTTCCAAACCCTAAAGCTGGATCCACATAGACCGTTTTTGCGTTTTGCGTTTTCCGTTTTTTTTCTTACAGCCAATCACCAGTCCAGAAACCGCTCACGGCAGACTTGTGATTGGTTTATAGAAAAAAAACGGAAAACGCAAAACGCAAAAACGGTCTATGTGGACCCAGCTTAAGAGTCATTTTAAACGCTTTTTCTCGAAATAAAAGTTGGCTGAAAACGCGTAGAAAAGTGCCAAATGACTTCCTGAAAACAAAATTTTTCCGGGGCTTAGCGCCCCGGACCCGCTTGGTACTGGGGGGCCCTCCCCCCAGACCCCCCATTTTCTCCCTCATCAATCGTATTTCCCGGCATACTTATTTCACGCACTTGAGTGGTCCGCGAGATATAAAATTGTCAAAAGTGGTCCACGAGGTTCAAAAGGTTGGCGACCGCTGGTCTATTGCATACATCAATGCCAGGTCACTGCACACGATCACAATCTGCAAAACATCCAGGAAGCGATTCTCAGCCAGAGTCTCAAGATGTTCACACTCAACCAGAAGCTAGTGTCCAAACTCATGTGAAGCTCATGTGTCCAAACTGTGAGATGCAGTGGCGGCTATTACAGTGTGCAAGGTGTGACAATTGCACACCTGATCATCCAAGAAAATTATTTAAAAGTGCTCCCTAATCCAGGAAGTAGGAAGTTAAATATTTTGTCTTATCATTTTGCTCTCCAAAAGACGTAAAAATGCATCAATTTCAAACTAAAGATACAAAAAAATCCGGCATTATGCGCCCCGGCCCCGCATCTGCTGGGGGCTCTCCTCTTAGAGTACTTTCTTCTACGTCCTTCTATGTAATTGAACACCTGTTGTAAAGCCAAATAGCCGCCACTGGTGAGATGTCTTTCGCAATGAGGAACATGTACAATTTCTTGATCACATTGAAAAGTGTAGGTACCACACGAGATGACTCTGGAAAGCCAAGACAGGAATGCCCTTATTGCAGGGTTGGGTCATTGCAGGTTGGGTTATTGCAGGGTTGGGTCACTCACTCACAAGATGGCGGACGCTGAGAACAGCCATTATTCTCGCTCTTAGTATCTCTCAGTTTACATACATATTTCAAGTGCCTTCCTTACAAACTTCACGGTTTTTATAAGTATAAGTATTATTAAGTGTTTTGTGTTTATTTTATCAGTGATTGTTTTCCTCAATTTTTAAAAATGACCTCGAACAACATTTGTCAGCATTGGACTCCACTGAACAAAGGCCTACAGTTCGTGCTGGAAAACAACATCACAGAGACCCAAGGAACCATCAACGCAATCTTGGTTCATGAAATTAATCTTCTGAAATCAAGATTCCTTCAATTACAGAGCACGAACAGCCACAAAGAGGAGGTAATTAGTAATTTAGAAGAAAAAATTAAATCTCACCACGTGCAGCAGCCCACTTCCAAGACTTCACGGCAGATGGCGCCATCAACCAGTGCTACAATCCCTGATTACACTCATTCCAACACTTCACGCCAGGTGCCGCCATCATTCAGTGTCTCTAGCCTGAACTTGCTAACCATACGCCAGGGGCTGCACCAACCAGCACCAGCTTCACTCCTGCCACCAGCAGCTCCACTCCTGCCACTGAGACCTGCACAGGCACAGTAACTGAGGTTACTGGGGATCTGATTCTCAATCACCACTCCATCCCTCTAGCTCACTGCATTTCAGCCGATCTGGCTTTGAGCAGAGTCATTCATAGCTGCCAGCTTCAGGGAGAAATTTGGTGTTGAGGGTCTCCAATTTCAGAACCCTCAAGTTGGCAGAACCCTAATCCAACGATGTACAAATGATTCCACCTAGTCACCAAACGACAGAGATACGACAAACCAACATACGAGTCCATCAAAGCTGCTTTAAAACATCTAATCGTACTGTGCAAGCAGCAGGGGGTTTGTCACATTGCAATGCCGCAGATTGCTTGCGGTCGCGACAGAAAACTGTGGCCGTCAAGTCAATGGTGCGTGATTTGTTCCTACACTCGGGAGTGTGTGACAATTTTTTCGTAACCTCAGAAACTCCGGATCATCGACTCAGCTGATTTCACGAATCTGGTAAACCCTCCGAACCCAACAACATCCGACACACAGACAAGTTCGTCACCAACGTCTGACCTGCTGACAGGCCCCTCTCCAGTGTCTGTCACGCCGACAAGTCTGTCATCAACATCTGACCTCCAGTGTCTGTCACGCCGACAAGTCTGTCATCATCATCTGACCTGCTGACAAGATCGTCACCAGCAGCCCCTGCTGACCTGCTGACAGGCCCCTGTCCAGTGTCTGTCACGCCGACAAGTCTGTCATCAACATCTGACCGGCAGACAAGATAGTCACCAGCAGCCCCTGCTGACCTGCTGACAGGCCCCCCTCCAGTGCCTGTCACGCTGACAAGTCTGTCCTCAACATCTGACCTGCTGACAAGATCGTCACCAGCAGCCCCTGCTGACCTGCTGACAGGCCCCTCTCCAGTGTCTGTCACGCCGACAAGTCTCAACATCGGACATGCTGACAAGATCGTTACCAGCAGCTGAACTGCTGACAGGCCCCTCTCCAGTGTCTGTCACGCCGACAAGTCTGTCATCAACATCTGACCTGCTGACAAGATCGTCACCAGAAGCTGACCTGCTGACAGGCCCCAATCCAGTGTCTGTCACGCCAACAAGTCAGTCATCAACATCTGACCGGCAGACAAGATAGTCACCAGCAGCCCCTGCTGACCTGCTGACAGGCCCCCCTCCAGTGCCTGTCACGCCGACAAGTCTGTCCTCAACATCTGACCGGCAGACAAGATCGTCACCAGCAGCCCCTGCTGACCTGCTGACAAACCCCCCTTCAGTACCAGTCACGCTGACAAGTCTGTCATCATCATCTGACCTGCTGACAAGATCGTCACCAGCAGCCCCTGCTGACCTGCTGACAGGCCCCTCTCCAGTGTCTGTCACGCCGACAAGTCTGTCGTCAACATCTAACTGCTGACAAGATCGTCACCAGCAGCTGAGCTGCTGACAGGCCCCTCTCTAGTGTCTGTCACGAAGACAAGTCTGTCATCAACATCTGACAGGCAGTCAATTTCGTCACCAAAATCTGACATGCTGACAGGCCCCTCTCCAGTGTCTGTCCTCAAAATCTAACAGGCAGTCAAGTTCGTCACCAGCAGCTGACCTGCTGACAGGACCCCTACCAGTGCCTTTCACGCTGACAAGTCTGTCATCAACATCTGACCTGCTAAAAAAGATCGTCACCAGCAGCTGACCTGCTGACAGGCCCCTCTCCAGTGTCTGTCACGCCGACAAGTCTGTCATCAACATCTGACCTGCTGACAAAATCGTCACCAGCAGCTGACCTGCTGACCTGCTGACAGGCCCCTCTCCAGTGTCTGTCATGCAGCCAAGTCTGTCATCAACATCTGACAGGCAGTCAAGTTCGTCACCAAACTCTGAACTGCTGACAGGCCGCTCTCCAGTGTCTGTCACGCAGACAAGTCTGTCCTCAACATCTGACAGGCAGTCAAGTTCGTCACAAGCAGTTGACCTGCTGACAGGCCCCTCTCCAGTGCCTGTCACGCTGAAAAGTCTGTCCTCAACATCTGACCGGCAGACAAGATCGTCACAAACAGCCTCTGCTGACCTGCTGACAGGCTTATCACTAGTGTCTGTCACGCCGACAAGTCTGTCATCAACATCCGAACCGCAGACAAGATCGTCACCAGCAGCCCCTGCTGACCTGCTGACAGGCCCCTCTCCATGTCTGTCACGCAGACAAGTCTGTCATCAACATCTGACCTGCTGACAAGATCGTCACCAGCAGCCCTGCTGACCTGCTGACAGGCCCCTCTCCAGTGTCTGTCACGCCGACAAGACTGTCATCAACATCTGACCTGCTGACAAGATCGTTTCTAGCAGCTGACCTGCTGACAGGCTTATCTCCAATGTCTGTCACGCCGACAAGTCTTTCATCAACATCTGACCTGCTGACAAGATCGTCACCAGAAGCTGACCTGCTGACCTGCTGACAGGCCCCTCTCCAGTGTCTGTCATGCAGCCTAGTCTGTCATCAACATCTGACAGGCAGTCAAGATCGTACCAACATCTGACCTGCTGACAGGCCCCTCTCCAGTGTCTCTCACGCAGACAAGTCTGTCCTCAACATCTGACAGTCAGTCAAGTTCGTCACAAGCAGCTGACCTGCTGACAGGCCCCTCCCCAGTGCCTGTCACGCTGACAAGTCTGTCCTCAATATCTGACCGGCAGACAAGATCGTCACAAGCAGCCCCTGCTGACCTGCTGACAGGCCCCTATCCAGTGTCTGTCACGCCGACAAGTCTGTCATTAACATCTGACATGCTGACAAGATCGTCATTAGCAGCTGACCTGCTGACAGGCTTATCACTAGTGCCTGTCACGACGACAAGTCTGACATCAAAATCTGACCTGCCGACAAGATCGTCACCAGCAGCTGACCTGCTGACAGGCCCCTCTCCAGTGTCTTACGCAGACAAGACTGTCATCAACATCTGACCTGCTGACAAGATCGTGACCAGCAGCCCTGCCGACCTGCTGACAGGCCCCTCTTCAGTGTCTGTCACGCCGACAAGACTGTCATCAACATCTGACCTGATGACGAGATCGTTACTAGCATCTGACCTGCTGACAGGCTTATCTCCAGTGTCTGTCACGCTGACAAGTCTGTCATCAACAACTGACCGGCAGACAGGATCGTCACCAGCAGCCCCTGCTGACCTGCTGACAGGCTTATCTCCAGTGTCTGTCACGCCGACAAGTCGGTCATCAACATCTGACCTGCTGACAAGATCGTCACCAGAAGCTGACCTGCTGACAGGCCTTCTCCAGTGTCTGTCACGCTGACAAGTCTTTATCAACAACTGACCGGCAGACAAAATTGTCACCAGCAGCCCCTGCTGACCTGCTGACAGGCCCCTCTCTAGTGTCTGTCACGCAGACAAGTCTGTCATCATCATCTGACCTGCAGACAAGATCGTCACCAGCAGCTGACCTGCTGACCTGCTGACAGGCCCCTCTCCAGAGTCTGTCACGCCGACAAGTCTGTCATTTACATCTGACCTGCTGACAAGATCGTCACTAGCAGCCCCTGCAGACCTGCTGACAGGCCCTTCGCCAGTGTCTGTCACGCCGACAAGTCTGTCATCTACATCTGACCTGCAAACAAGATCGTCACCAGCAGCTGACCTGCTGACAGGCCCCTCTCCAGTGTCTGTCACGCCGACAAGTCTGTCATCAACATCTGACCTGCTGACAAGATCGTCACCAGCAGCTGACCTGCTGACAGGCCCCTCTCCAGTGTCTGTCACGCCGACAAGTCTATTGATCCCTCCATTGTCTGTCACGCTGACAAGTCCGTCATCAACTTCTGTCAGGCAGTCAAGATCGTCACCAGCAGCTGACCTGCTGACAGGCCCCTCTCTAGTGTCTGTCACGCCGACAAGTCTATTGATCCCTCCATTGTCTGTCACGCTGACAAGTCCGTCATCAACTTCTGTCAGGCAGTCAAGATCGGCACCAGCAGCTGACCTGCTGACAGGCCCCTCTCTAGTGTCTGTCACGCCGACAAGTCTGTCATCATCTGACCTGCTGACAGGCCACTCTCCAGTGTCTGTCACGCCGACAAATCTCCCTAGTAAAACGAAAAGATCACCAAAGCATCACCATAACGTCGCAATAAGATAACTAACATCACCAAACGATCGCCAAAAGTAAACCTAGCATTACCAAAATTTTTGAGCAAAAGAATATACATTACCAAAACATCACCAATTTACACCAAAAGATAACCAAAAAACCAAAGCATTACCAAAGCATTTCCAAATGTAAACCACTAATCCCGTCTTATAAACCAAAAGATCGTCAAACGATCACCATGGTTTGCAAGAGAAGGGTAAACCAAAGCATCACCATGGTAATGCTTTTTTAATCTCCCCTTGTAAACCAAAAGATCGTCAAACGATCACCATGGTTTGCAAGAGAAGGGTTAACCAAAGCTTCACCATGGTAATGCTTTGGTGATGCTTTTATAATGTAATTTTCTCCTTTAGTTATCCAGTGTGCTCCAGTGCCCATTAAGTTGTAATTCATATTTAGGGTAGGGATGGGCGATTCTATTTTAATAAAATATTGATTTTTGCATTGATTTTCTGCATTTCGATTTATCTGTGAATCGATTCTCCCAGACTGATTTTCACGATTATGCCATTGAGTGGAATGTTTTGTTACATTTGATAAAATAATATGCGCTAGAATTGATTCTACTTTTGGCTATCGATTATGTCGACTATCTGCATTCTGATTAATCACTGAATTAAAAAAATAATAATTATCGCTGGTTGTGGATTTGAATAACATATTGGTAAAATCTTAATGATTTGCAGTTGATAACAGTTAATCCAATCTATGCTTTTACTGTAGGTATAACCATAGACTTGTATAACCAATCACTGTCCACTTCCATTTCACAAACATGATTTTGGGGCTTATTTACGTATAAATATGAAAGTCTGTTTAATTGTCAATTTATCAATGTAAACTTGAAACTTTCAAACAAGTAAATTCCCATCATTTTAATACTCGACATAGTTTACTCAGAATTTTATTATCCCCGTTCATACCAACAAGTATGGTAGAAGGTCACTTAAATTTCAAACCCCTTCAATTTTTAATACGTTACCAGGCAATTTAAGAGAATTAGAAAATTACAATCAAGTCAAAGTTTTAGTTAAAAAATGGCTCTTGCATAATTAATTCTTTTTTTTACTGCAATTAAAATTTGATACTTATGGTTATGATCCTTGCTCATTTGAAATTGAATTATATTTATTTGTGTATGTTTGTGTTTCTTTTCTTGTATTATTTAATGTGAATCAACTGTACTGTATTATTATTTTGTATTAATCCACAGATAAGTCCCTTTTAGGGACTTAGTGGAGTGTTTATTGTATATTTATTATTTGTGATAATAAAAGAAGTGTTCAAACAAAATAGTTAATAAACTACAAATATATAGGTACATAAATAAATACGTATTCTGTAGGTAATTATCAGAGCTGGGCGATTCAGTCCAAGAATCGATTGAGTGATTTACAATTAAAAGAAACAGTTCTGATCTCCTGGGCAGTGCTAAACACAAGATTCAATTCGAGTAGAGAGAGAGGCGTCTATGAGATACCGTCGTTGAAAATATTATTGCAATAGTTAACAGCAGACTCGTTCAGGTTAGAAGGTATAGAAGTTTCAGCGCATCAAAACACATCTGCCTCCATGGCACAGAGCTAGCGCTGCGAGATGTCACGACGAGGGTCCCGGCTACATTCTTCGTCGCAGTCGAATAATTTAATTTCGCATGTTTGTTACAGCTGACCAGTTCTCTGCAAATATCTGGTTTAAATGTTCATACGAATGTTAATTAAAGTGTAATAATGAATCAAAGTTTTGAATTTTGTTTGTTATTATTCGTTACTCTTTGGTGACGTTTTGGAAATGCTTTCGCGAAGCTTTGGTGATGCTTTGGTAATGCTTTCGTGATGCTTTGGTAATGCTTCGGTTTTTGTAGGTTATCATGGTGATGCTTTGGTGATGCTATGGTAATGCTTTGGTTTAATTTGGTAATGTTTTGGTAATGCTTTGGTGACGTTTTGCTATCCATGCATGAAAATTGGTTTGCTTTTGGCTTGCAAAAGCATCACCAAAGCATCGTTTTGTGAAACAAATGAACCTAAATGGTGATGCTTTGGTTTGCTTTTGGCTTACGTTTTTGGTTTGCTTTTGGCTTACTTTTGGCTATCTTTTAGTGATGTTATTTTTCTACTAGGGCTGTCACCAACGACCGAACCGCAGACAAGATCGTCACCAGCAGCTGACCTGCTGACAGGCTTCTCTCCAGTGCCTGTCACGCTGACAATTCCGCCACCTACATCCGAACCGCAAAAAAGATCGTCACCAGCAGCTGACCTGCTGACAGGCTTTTCTTCAGTGCCTGTCACGCTGACAAGTTCGCCTACAACATCCGAACCGCATACAAGATCGTCACCAGCAGCGTACCTGCTGACAGGCTTCTCTCCAGTGCCTGTCACGCTGACAATTCCGCCACCTACATCCGAACCGCAAAAAAGATCGTCACCAGCAGCTGACCTGCTGACAGGCTTCTCTCCAGTGTCTGTCTCGCTGACAAGTTCGCCTACAACATCCGAACCGCATACAAAATCGTCACCAGCAGCGTACCTGCTGACATGCTCCTCGCCAGTGTCGGTCTCACGGACGCGCCGGCCTACAGCTTCAATCCCCAAACTCCCTAAGATACTTACTTCTTCTTGAACAGTGCGAGCCCAACCCTCTCGATCCTCTAAGGACAGGTACATTGTCATCCGGCTTAGGGATTTTCATCCAACCCAACTAAATCGAAAAAATCCCTGACAGGTTGTGCAAACCCTGCTGCCTCCATTATCTCACTCAACATCTAGTCCGCCCAAAACCAAATAGAAGAACTTGAACTCCTCACCACCGATCACAGTCCAGACATTATCTGTTTGTCTGAGCACTGGCATTCCTCATTAAACAATTCCTTCAATATACCCAACTATTGTACCTCGAGCATCTACCATCGGTTATCCTCTTCCCATGGTGACGTGGCCATCTTCTCGAAGCCTACTGCTTCAGTCATCCCGATCGCCGACCTCCTTTCTTTCTGTATAGACAAAGTGTTTGAATGCACTGGTGTGACTTGGAAGCATTCTACCTCGTCCACCATGGTAATCCTCTCCACATATCGTTCCCCTTTAACAGACGCGGCAACCTTCCTCATTATCCTAGAGCGTGTGCTTATCAGTGTGACCAAACAGTTCCCAAAAGCTCACCTTACGGTCTGCGGTGACTTCAACATCGACATAATGGTAATGGATCATCTCCCCACTCGGCCACTCGGATCACTCTGAGCACCTCTACCCTTATAGACAATAAATTCATTACTCTCTACCAGTCCTCCTATTCCGCCTCCCTATTTGACAGCGGACTCTCAGACCATATGGCCCTAACCCTCTCTCTTAGCTTACCGCCTTCTCTAGACGAACCGGATAAAAAAATCCAAAAGAGAATCTTCTCCGAGACCAATTCCAACAAATTCCACACCCTACTCCAAGAAGAAGCCTGGGAACACCTCTCCTCGTCCCCGGATGTCAACAACATGTACTCCACTTTCATCAACACGTTCCTATCCCACTTCAATCAGGCATTTCCCTTCAAAAAGACGAAAAAATCTTCCAATCCCACAAAGAGATGGATCACTGCTGAAATCCGGCAGACGGCCGACGAGCTTCGTAGTCTACATCTCCTCCTCAGAACCAATCCTAGCTGCCATATCCTGAAGTCCAAATATCACTCGCGTAAGAAATCTCACAGCAAAAACATCCGTCTCACCAAGCGCATATTCTTTGATAATCTCATTGAAGCCTCCAACAATAGATCCAAAACCTCATGGAACATCATCAAAACTCTTTCCACACCAATTTAACCTCCCACTAGCCTCATGTCAATGGCAAAGAGACAACTGAGCCACTCACCTGAACGACTTCTTCATCACTTCAGGTGACGTTGCCCCTTCTTTGTCCACAGCCATTCTGTCTTATCTTCCACCGGCGACCAGCTCCGCCTGTCGCCCACCTCTCTCCCTCCATCTCACTACGCCGTACGAACTGATTCATCTGGCCAAATCCATGCGTACTAAGTTCTCCAGTGGTCCCGATGGTGTTCCTGGTTCTGTGCTAGCAAGATGCATGGCTCATGTTGCTGAGCCCCTCTCCCGCATCATCAACCTCTCACTTTCCTCTGGCATCTTCCCCGATCAACTCAAAAAGTCTCACATCATCCCTATCCACAAAAAGGGTAAAAAATCTGACCTTAATAACTATAGACCCATATCTCTCCTCTCTTCTTTCTCCAAGAACATTGAAAAAGTCAACCTAGAACGTCTGACCTCCTATCTTTCCGACCCCTCCATCCTTGCCGACTGCTAACATGGCTTCCAAAAACGAAAATCCACAGTTACGGCTTTATACCAATTCCTCACCACTCTCCTCATTCGACTAGTGGACTCCGTGGCGACAACATCTCTGCAGGGTCATACCAATCGTACGTACAACTGAATGCTTGGCATACACAGTGAGTACAAACAAATATTCTACAAGTTCAGACAAATCAACATAAAGATCTGTCAGCAACGCAACCGTAAAACATACATCCAGCCCGGGAGGGCTAGGATTAGCGAAAGAATATCTTCAAAAACAATCAAACATGCAATTTAACGCAATTGTCCCACCACCAATCCCCAAACGATCATTACCTGACGCAACAAGCATACCGACTCAGAACACAAATTCAGATAAAATGCAATCCGTCAAAGCACAAAACAATAACAGAGGCAACAAACGTCGCAAACAAGACGACGCGATGGATGCTAGCACAATCCTAGACACGTCCAACAGATTCTCAATGCTATCAGACGACAGCAAAGGAGATGAAGACGAGGTAGCTGACTCAAGCCAACCCACCCGACAGACACAAAATCACAACGCAGTTCACAAGACAAGGCCACCCCCGCCAATAGTCTTATACCATCTATTCAATAACCACGCCGCAACTTTTTCTGAACTCAAGAAAAATCTAACAGATGAGTTTGACATTAAATACAAAGGGGACAGAATTATTATTTTGACAAAGAACATAGCAGATTATAACATAACTCAAAAAACGTTTAACGATGCCAAACTAGAGTACCACACATATACGCCGAGAGACCAGCGCGAAATCAGATTAGTCGCTAAGAACCTCCCACCTAATCTCACAACCCAAGAGATAATGGATGACTTAAAAAGCCAAAATATGCCTGCTACGAAAATCAAGCAAATGATAAAAAAGCCATCGGAATCTAATCCACTCTCTGTACCATATCCCATGTTCATAATAACGTTTGCCGCTAACACCAAGTCGAGCGATGTGTACAAAATTAAAAAAATATGTCGATGCGTAACAACATGGCAACCATACAGGAACATATCGTGAGTAACACAGTGCTTTAACTGTCAGTCATTCGCCCACACCTCTAAGAACTGCCACAGACAGCCTAAATGTGTCAAGTGCAAGGAGAATCACTCCACTAAAGATTGCATCAAAGACCCAGCAACCCCTCCCACCTGCACTAACTGCGGTGGCCCACACCCCTCGAGCTTCAGGCAATGCCCTGTATTTGCCAAACAACTCAGCCTCAAATCACAGCGGTCATCTCCTGCTCACACCAACAACAACAACAACAACTCATCTAACCCATCATATCAATACAGACAAGCAAATTTCCCTCCGCTCGGCAACAGCGCATCAACAAACGACAATGAAATACCAACCTGGCCACGTACTACACAACGGAACCCACCACATCAACAAGCCGCAGAAGAAATCAGCATTTCTAGCGTAATGCAGCTCCTCAAATCACTTTTTGGAGGCCTTGACCTGCACAAAATCAAGAACACACTGATCAAAACAATTCAACAAGCTTCCGAAGCGGAAGACACATTTTCCAAAGTCATAATCCTCGCAGAAGGGTTGTTTACCTTACTACCCTAACCTTTTGCAATGGCCATGCAACTACCGAAATATAACGTACTTTTCTGGAATAGCAATTCCGTACTAAATAAAACACATGAACTCATCAACATGGCTCAAAAGCATGACATCGACATCATAGGAATATCGGAAACTCATCTTAACCCAAGACACAAACTGAAACTAATAGGCTACAAAGTATACAGAAGTGACCGTAATGGAAAAGGCGGAGGAGTTGCCATCGCAGTTAAAAGTACTATTAGGCACTTTCAACAAACTATCCCAATTCTAGAAAAACTAGAAGCTGTAGCCATCACTCTCCACACATCCTTCATCAACGTAACTATTGTTTCCGTCTACAATCCACCAAAAGGCCGTATCTCTACAGGCGACATCAACAAACTCCTAAGACTTAACAAGAAAGTCATAATAATCGGCGACTTAAACGCGAAACACATTACTTGGAACTGCTTTGCAAACAATAGAAACGGCACCACACTTTTAGAGCACTCAACTACCAAGAATTTCAAAATACTATACCCACCTGAACCGACATACCAGCCTTCTAGGAACAACGCTCGTCCCAGCGTACTGGACCTAACGCTGACGAAGGGAGTAGACTTCGTCTCGAGCCTCACGTCTAGACCATGTCTGCCTTCTGATCATAACCCAGTTCTTTTTACCATTGAAAAAACTAATGATCAGATTCCACCTAAAAGTGTCCATAACTACAATACAGCTAACTGGAAAACATTCCGTCTCGAATTAGACAAAAACAACATTACTAACCCTAGAATCAACTCTAAAGCAGACATTGACCATCACTTAGCTCACTTCAGCGAAAATATCAAGACAGCCTTGAATGTAGCTGCTCCTCCAACAAACATATCTCACCGTGTCATCCCTCTACCAGATTCCATCAGAGCCAAGATCAAAGCTCGCAACAAGCTTCTTAGGTTATTCCAATCGACAAGATTGCAACACATCAAAACTTCAGTCAACAGCGCTAATGCAAGTATTAGAAAAGACATTGCAAAATGGAGGAATAACAATTGGGGTGACTTCCTTATCAAGCTGAAACCAACAGAGACTTGCACGTTGTGGAGTGCAACGAGGCTATTCAAGAAGAAAACAATGACCATCCCGCCACTTACCGTTCCCGGAGGCATGGCACTCAGCGATAATGAAAAAGCAAATGCTCTTGCGGACAACTTTCAGAATATTCACAACCAGAACGCAACGCTAGGAACTTCGAGTCATAATTTATTAGTGCAGAGAGCTGTCCGCAAATATCTCATACAACCAATTGAAACAACTGATATTGAGCTCATCACCCCCAAGGAATTGAGAGATATACTACTCAGCAGGAAAAACAAAAAGGCCCCAGGTCAAGACAACTTAACAAACTTTGTCCTAAAACAGCTATCCAAGAAGGCAATTGTTTCATTAACAACTATATTTAACAAGATGTTAATTCTCTCGTACTTCCCCGAATCGTGGAAATTAGCGAAAATCCTTGCTATCCACAAACCTGGAAAAGACTCCACCCTGGCTACGAGCTACAGGCCAATCAGTCTGTTGAGCTCGCTAAGCAAAGCTTTTGAGAAAATTATTCTTGTCCGAATCAACAAGTACATCACCTCAAACAACACTATTATAAATGAACAATTTGGCTTCCGCCCGAAACATTCGACTACGCATCAACTGGTTCGCCTCGCAGAATATATCACCGAGAAGTTTAACTCTAAACAGCATACTGGTATGGTTCTACTAGACATCGAGAAGGCATTTGACACCGTATGGCACCACGGTCTGATGTTCAAACTTATCAGTCTACACGTCCCAAAATACATATGTCACATCCTCCATTCCAATCTACAAAACCGAACTTTTTATGTAACCATCAACGAAGCCAGATCATCTCATAGACCTATTTCAGCTGGGGTACCCCAAGGTTCCCTGCTAGGCCCAGTTCTTTTTTCACTTTATATAAATGATGTTCCAAGGTCTCCTCACATCCATTTGTCCCTCTATGCTGACGACACGGCAATCTTCTCCTCTTCCTTCAGAACAGACACAATTCAAACCAGACTGCAAAAGGCATACCTCAAAATTGAAAAATTCTTTAAAAAATGAAAAATCAAAGTTAATGATGACAAGACAACATCAATTTTATTTACTAAAAGATTACCATCCAGAAGACCACAGATCGTTTTAAATAACGTAGTTATCAACTGGTCAAGCAGCGTTAAATACCTTGGCGTCCAACTTGACTCCAGGCTAACATACGCTGCTCACATCAAGCACAAGATCCAGCAAGCTTATGCCGTAATGTCAAGCTTATACCCCATGTTTAACAAGAGCAGCCGTCTAAGCGAAGAGAATAAACTTCTAATCTACAAAATGATCATCAGGCCTATCATCTCATATGCAGCACCAGCATGGAGCAGCGCATCCGACACAAACATCAAGAAGCTGCAAGTAGTCCAGAATAAATGTTAGAGAATAGCGGGAAACTATCCACGATACACTAGGAGTAGTAGAATACACAATAAGTTCAAAGTACCTTCAGTACATAGCTTTATACACAAATTAACTTACAACTTTTACATAAATAGTCTCAATAATCCAAATCCTCTCATCTCATCTCTTGGGCAGTACTCATTAAACAAATCTTTATACAAACACAAAAGACCCATGCATATAATCATGTAAACTTAATCACTTAATCACTACTGTATTGTTCTCCTGGATGGCTGCGATTGTAGAATCATCAATCATCATTATCATCATTAGTAAATATGTAATAACACTTATTTATTTTTGCTTGTAACAAAACTATTATCAATAAGTTAACCATTATGCCTGTAATCCCACAATCCAATTACTTTCATTCTTTCGGTTTTTTCGCACTTTTTTCCGAAACTCAATACTTGATTTCGAAACCCAGTACTTTATCAATAACGTAATACAAACATTTTTATGCCTGGAAGTAAAAGACCCTGATTTCTTTATTAGTTTCTAAGTATTCCTATAATTCATTTTTTCTGTATGTATGTCAACTGTGATTGTAAATCCATGTACATGTGTAAATAAAGATTTTATAAAAAAAAAAAAAACACTCTCCATGCTGCACTCGACAAGGGGGACCACTCAATAGGCCGTCTTCTATGACTTGTCAAAGGCATTCGACACCATTGACCACTGCCTTCTCTTACACAAGCTGGAGCTCTGTGGCATAACGGGTATGGCCAACCGATGGATTTCCTCTTTCCTAACCAACCGCTCGCAGACAGTGATCGTCCCTTCCCACGAACCGCACTCTCCATCTCTCATCACCTGATCCCCTAAACTAATTCGCTGCGGTGTCCCTCAAGGTTCCGTCCTTGCTCCAACACTCTTCCTCGTCTATGTGAACGACCTCCCTGACCTCATCTCCAACGGCAACCTCTTTCAGTTTGCTGATGACACTAACCACCTCCTTACAGCTCCTTAATCCAAATTATTCCTTTCCCTCATCGAGACGGCTAATGAGCAGGCAGCAATCATGTCATGTTACTGCCGAATAATAAGCTCGCTCTCCAACCCTCCAAAACAACCTTCATCAACTTCCACACTCAATCCCACAAGCCATCCATCTCTCCCCTAATCCGCATCAATGACCACATTATTCCTAGCACCCCATCCATAAAATTCCTGGGCATCCATCGAACTCCTACCCTCAATTGGTCTACGCACATCCAACACACGGCCTCCAAAATCCAAAGTAGCTGCTTCCTGCTACGCCGACTCAAGCCCATAGTTAACGCCCATTCCCTCAAACTGGTCTACCACGCTCATTTCCATTCCCATCTCTCCTACTGACTCCTCTTCTGGGGCACCTCTCCCGGTGCCAACCGCATCTTCATCCTGCAGAAACAGGCAGTCCGCATCATTGCCGGCATCGCTCGCCGCAAGTCTGCCAAACCCGAGTTCATTAAGTTACACATCCTGACTCTCACCTGCACTCTCATCCGTATTGCCAGCTCCTTTGCTCGTGAGCACCCAACCCTCTTCCCCCTAAACTCGTCAGTTCACCAATATGGCACTCAAGGGGGAAATTCCATTTGTATCCCCACTCACTCTCACTCCTCCTTCACTAGCAGCCCCCACTATGTATGCACAATTATCTATAACAAGGAAAACGCTCAGTGTAACGCGTTGATGAGCGAGCACAGAACATGCAACATCCCCATAGTAACGATGCACGACACGGCACAAGACGATTTTCTCTGCAATTTTTCAATCTCCATAATACTCTGGATGAATAACAGATCCATTGTGTCGTGAAGTCTTACCTACATACCTTCTCCAGAAATCTCTTGTAACATCCCATTCTAAACTCGTAAAATTACAATTAATACTTGACTGATTGGGCTTACAATATGTAAAATTTAATATTAAGTTGGTCTTGATCACCATGCAAAATTTGAACTTAATGTGAACATTTTTATTGTCGACCAATCAGAAGACATTATTTAAACTTAAACCAATTAGAGGATTTGGCCTTCGTACTGCATCCGATTTTATGCGCTAGCTCAAAAATGCTTTCATTTTACTGTACATTGTGGATAGCTTGGCTGCTCTACAGGCCTTGCCTTGGAACAGAAGCTTAAAGAAGGCAGGGATGACAATTTAGTATACATTTTTCAAGATTATGGAATAAAATGATCTTAAAATGACAAAACTTTTGAAAATAACGACAGATTAGACTGAAAATTGGCAAAAATATCTAAAATGTTGGTACCAATGACCACGCGAAGTTTCAAGTTGATCGGTCAATCTGTTCTAGTTTAAATTACAAAAATCACCGTAAAAATGGTTTCAAATTTGAACCAATGGGAGGATTTGGCTGAAATTTATTATGATTGGGTAAATTGTTGGTTGAAATGACTTTGCTAAATTTCAAATTGATCGGAACAACCAATCGAAAGATATTTTTTTTTAAATTTGAACCAATCACAGGAGCCCGTTCAAAAACGATCTAAGGGACCTCATAGATTACGTTAGTATGTGTACAAAATTTCAGATCGATTGCTTGAGCGGTTTGACCTGGGCTGTGACCACACAAAAAAAAACAAAAAAACACACAGAGAAAGTGCCATAAGAGTACCGTGGTGACGCTCGCTACGCTCGCTCAATAAGCTACCTCAGCACATCACCACCTCTTCCGGGCCAGCTTCCAATCCAGTCTTAATGCCAGGGGCGTGCGGTGGGTTTCCAGCATGACTAGGCACTTGCCAAATTTCAAGCCAAAATATGAATCCCCCCCCCCCCCCCCTCCGAATAAATCACTAATTTATAATTTTTTTACATGGAATTAAGCAACAGAATTTTTCTTACCGCGAATATTTTAATCCTAGAAGATATAATTTTCTTTGATGTAGGTACCAATCTCTCACCTTGTGTTGAAAAACTTTGATTTAGGATTTTCCGATGGCGCTGCATTTCTGTCCACATCCTTAGCCAACGAGAAAATAAACAGCTGATCCCACTCATGGATATCACTGAAATCCCACTGAATATACACGCATGGGAATAGGTACCATAATTACAATGTCCAGCGCAATCGAAATCAAAATTCGACACAACACAGTCAACTCAATCAGAACTCACTTCACAAATATTACAATTATAAACCTCTTTAAATGTCTAACTTCGATGTGAGCAGTCGTCAAACTGAGTAATTTGCTTGTTTATTGCTGCGTTGCGGAACGTGTCTTCGCATGCATTTTGTGCGTGGCCTTGTGTGGCCGTGGATGAGTGGAGTATATTTCGTGGGAGTAAGTGAGACAGAGAGATTACATCTAGAGCATTAGTTGGAGAGAGAAAGATATCAGTTGAATCTGCCTAAGCTGATGACGCGGTGTGAGTGACGTCATAGTGCGAGTTATACTCTTCCTCTCCTCCCCGCCCGCAATCAACACAGGCGCGTAGCTAGACTAATCTAGTAGGCTGCTCGGCCTTTCACAAAACATTTTATCAGAACATCGCAACGGCGGCGGCGTGGCACGGCTCGCCACGCTCCTCGCGTATAAATTATAATAAGCATTTCCGCATATTATAACATTAAGTACGTTCAATTTCAAAATATATCTAATGCACATAATATTATTTCATAAAATAAAATTTAAGATTAGTATGAATACTGGCTGCCTAGACAGTGCCTAGTTTGCCCAGGCTGCACTGCACGCCCCTGCTTAATGCCTACCTCCTCCTAAACCCATTCTACAGCCTGCAGGAATTTCTAGACTCATAACTGTACCATTACTTCAGTCTCAAACGTCTAAACCTCTAGCACTCTCGTTCAATTGTTTTCCCAATTCAACTTTCAGCCACTTACTACATGGCATTGTATTAGCTGAGGTGATTTATTTATTTGTTTATTTATTAATATTTATTCTATGAAATCTATGTATTCATTATTATTATTATTTTTCTTGGGTATAAACATTATTATTAGTTTTATTACCAACTGTATATAAAACTGTCAATGCAAACATTGTGACTTGTAAATATTTCTGACTTAGTCATAATGTGTACATTCTTACTCAACATTTGACGATACCCATACATATATTATGTACTTGTCCACGGGATGATAATAAAATGCAATACAATACAATACAATACGCGTAGAATATTAATTTTCTACATACATGTAGAATAACACGTAGAATATGTAGAATATGAAGAATATGTAGAATATTATTGTAGAATATTTTTTTTTAAGTGCCAGTGGATTGACATTGGTAAAATTTGGAAAAGTTGGCAAAGACCAAAATATATTATTTTACCTTATTAGTTGCCCTATATTTTCAATACTTCAAAACTTCATGTAACTTTCTTACAACAGATAAGAATCGACAAGATCTGACTCCGAGTCCATTGAATGTTAACATCAACATGAATATAAATCCCACATATATCAACTCAGAATATTAATAAAATTTATTGACTTCTGTTCTTATTTAAACCTATTGCATGGCAAGGTTTTATCTGATTTCTTGTGATAGACACCAGAAACAAATTCAATTCATAGCAAAACTTAGCTTTAAAAGCGGCCGAGTTCAAATCTTTAGAGTACATTTTTGGTAGAGTTGTTATGTACTACTAGGTCCTTCATACTTCATAGTTAAAGTAAAAAACTGTTATATTGAATACAAATCAATAAAATGATTATTATAAACCAATTCAATATGTTTTTCTTAAAAACAATATTCTACGTGTAGAATAGGTATGTCATCTACATCAATATTCTAAATTACATATTCTGCGGTAGAATATACGCGTAGAATACCCATTTTCTACGCAGAATATTCTACTGACACAACACAACCCTGCCTTATTGTGACAAGACAATTTTGATTGATTGATTGGTTATTATTGTTTAATGGCGCGTCAACTACGAGGTTATATTGCGCACATTAATGTTTATTTTAAACTTTGTTGATTATAAGTGGAGGACATGGGGAGGGGTCGACCTAAAGGGCCCGATCTGGGGGAGTCTGAAACTGGTGGGAAAGCCAGTTCAGAATTGGGATAGACCGGGGGGTGGAGGAAAGCTTCGGGCCGGTGGGACCCGATTTCAGGGGGATCACCATCTCGAGGGGGGAGGCCGGCCCGAGGGGCCCGCGAATTTGGGGAGGGCATGGGACTAGGTCGACCCTGGACTGCACTAAGTTGGGACCAACACTCTTTATGTAAGGCGGCCCCTTAAGCCCCACCACCGCGTCAAGGTGGCAGTCCATTGGTGGGGAAGACAATTTTGTTAGAATCATGAAAATAACGACAGATTAGTCTTTAAATTGGTAAAAATACCTAAAATGTTGGTCCTAATCACCATGATAAGTTATAAGTTGATCGGTAAATCGATTCTAGTTTAAATTTAAAAAATAACAGAAAAGATGGGTTGAAATTTTAACTAAGGGGGCGATTTGGCTAAAAATTTGTAAGATTGGGGACAATGTTGGTTTCAATAACTGCAAATTTCAAATTGATCGAACCAACCAATCCAAAGATATTTTTTTTAATTTGAACAAATCACAGGATCCCGTTTTAAAAACGATTTCAGGGACCGCATAGATTACGTTAGTATGTGTGCAAAATTTCAAATTTCGCGGTTGTGCGGTTTGACCTGGGCAGGGCAGGCAAAAAAAAAAACACGCAGATAAAGTGCCATAAGAGTACCGTGGTGACGCTCGCTACACTCGCTCCAAATATAGAATGTTTTAAAGTTTAAGCATGCGTTTTCTGAATTAATTTATCTCATGAAATGAATATAAGAAGTCATTCAAATTGCGATGGATAAAGAAAAATGGCGGGCGAGCAGGCGGACGTGCTCACGTCGGGCTCCGGCATTTTAGTCAATTTAAAGTGCAAAAAGTGCAATAGAAAAGTCGTGAATGGAGTGAAATGTGTAATATGTGAAGCCATGGTTCACAATAACTGTGCCGCATCGGAGTGTAATCAAACATGTGAAATCAGCGAGCTTCAACAACATTGGACGTGCAGTGCCTGTCTACACCCGGACGTAAACAACGAAGGGGGCGGTGGCGGCGACTCGGCGACAAGCGATTTTTTGAAGGTTGGTCTAGCACTTAACGTACAGGAGGAGAACGCAATGCTCAAAAGAGAAAACGGTATCCTTCAAAGGCTAGTAAGAAGCTTAGAAGCTGAGAACAAACTCCAAGCAGAACAAATTATGTTGATGGATAAGCATAGTAAAGGCCCTCCCTCATCAAGTCAGCTAAACGAGCAAACACCTAATTCTTATGCCATGGCTCTAAAATTTAATAAGAAAGAAGTTATTAGTATCACACCCAAAAACGGCAAAGATAACGACAACACGAAGTTAGATATCACGAAAAGTATCAATCCAGCCAAACTTCCAGTAGGAGTGTTTAGCATGCAACATAACAAGGAAGGGACCGTTCTCATCACATGTCCAGAATCATCAGCCGCCGCATTAGTCAAAGAGGTCGAACTAGTCCTAGGCGATAAATACACGGCAGAAATTAAACCAAAATTGAATCCTAGACTGCGAATATCAAACATACAACTTGAGCAAACTAACGAAGAAGTAGAAGAATTTCTTAACTCGATAATTATCCAAAATTGCTTGAACAAATCAGCCCCTGCGTTTGCCATGAAAATTGTTACGGTTCTCAAGCATAAAACCAGTTCATCAGTCGTCATCGAAGTTGATGCTCACACGCGTACTCTGTTATTGAGAGAAGGTCAAATAATTATTGGCTGGCGACGGTACAAGATCTGCGACCACCTCAATATTATTCAATGCTACAAATGCGCTGGCTACAATCACATAGCGAAAGTTTGCGAGAGAAATAAAGTCTGTTTATATTGTTCGGGTAATCATGAGGAAAAATCATGCAACTCCAAGTTTTACAAGTGCATAAACTGTGATAGATCAGGTGCAAATCCCAATCATGATGCAAGAGACAACATCTGTCCGACTAAACAGAAATGGACTTCTATTCTGAAGAGCAGGATAGCTTATGAATAGCAATTAATACCCCCCTCAGACACGACCAACATCACTAAGCCTCATCACAACATCGAACCTCGTATTAAATATCCTAGTAACATGCCTCACACTCGTCAGCGGTACTGTCCAAAATTCCTCCCGGACAAAGGCAAGAATGATACCAAGACAAACAAGATAACTTGGCAAACGAAGACTCCTGCGGAATCAGTAGGTTGTTTGTTAAGTATAAACATTAGAAGTCTAAGAAACAAGATAGACGACTTAGAACTTATCCTGGACTCCCACTCACCGGACGTAGTCTGTTTGACAGAACACTGGCTTCGAGAGTTTGAAATTGAGGCTACGAAGTTCATGAACTACAACATCATAAGCAGCTTCTGTAGAGATACACGCATCGGGGGCGGTACAGCAATATTATTGAAATCATCAATTGATAATGTAAATAGCTCAGCACTAATGATCGACCTTGAATGTGTTGAAAAGGACTTCGAATGCACCACATTGGAGTGGAAAAATGGTAAACTAGGATTAATAATCGTTATTTCTGTATACCGATCACCAGATGGCAAACTTGAGTATTTCTTTAGCAAACTCGAAAAACTACTGGAAGATCTTTGGCGACTCTACGGGCATAACGAGAGAATAGTCATAGTTGGGGATTTTAACATTGACATGCTATCTAATAGCACTGCAAGACGCAATATTATGGACATTATGAATTCATTTGGAATGGTTCCGTCGATTACAGTTCCTACAAGGATCACCGCTTCATCATCTACTTCAATTGACTGCGTTTTCACTAACTTTCATGACTTCATATTCAATTGCCACACGCTAGACCTCGGCTTATCGGACCACGACGGCTTGAAAATAGAATTCACCACGGCCTTGAGAAGTGACAATCAGTGTGTAATGTCCAAGCGAGTATTTTCAAAGTGTCAAATTGAATATTTCAACTCGCTACTTCATAACATAACTTGGGAGAATATCTTTGCATCTACAACAGTTGACGAGAAGTTTGATGCATTTCATTCTACCTTCATGTATCACTTCAATCTTGCATTCCCTCTGCGCACTATTAAAGTAAGAAGTTCTAACGACGATAAAGGCTGGGTTACACAAGCGATTCGTGAATCAGCGGAGACATTGCGCCATCTATACTCGGAGCTTCGAGTCAGCGGCCAAAATATTACGTTACGAAAGGAACACAATTCATTTCGCAAGGCCCACAAAAACTTAATAAAAACTGCTAAAATGAAATACAACGATGAACGTATTGCTAGAGCGCCGAACAAAGCATCTATTATGTGGAACATCATAAAGGGGCCTAGCAGAAATGTCCCTGCACCGCAGCTATCACTAGAAGACAATCAAGGTTTGATGCAAAACGCACCGTCAGCTTGTGCAAACATTCTAAGCAAACATTTTTGTGAAACTGTACCTGACCTACTGCTAAAACAAAATTGGGGACAAAACGCAGCACATGGTAATCCTACTGCTACACCAGGCGGTGTATCTAATCAGGGTGTAATCTTTCTCAAGCCCGTAAACTTATCTGAAATAATGGATATAATTTCTTCAAAATGTTCCAAGATGTCAGCTGGCTACGACGGTGTACCTAGTCGCCTTCTCAAGTCATGTGCCCCTCTAATCTGTGTGCCCTTAGCCGAGATAATCAATGCTTCACTCTCTCAAGGAACATTTCCCAGAGGTTTAAAAACAGCCAAGATTGTGCCAGTATTCAAGAAGGGCAGCAAATGTAAGCCAGAAAACTACAGACCAATTGCGCTTTTATCGTCGTTCTCTAAGATCTTCGAAGTTGGCATGCACAATCGTATCTTGGACTTCCTGGAGAAATATAAACTTCTCTCCAGGATGCAATATGGATTTCAAAAGGGCAAATCCACCATCCTTGCTATTGATAGTTTCCTAAACCAGGTATACAAGGCTCTTGATAATAAATTGCCAGCCATTGGCATTTACTATGACATGTCCAAGGCGTTTGACAGCCTCGATCATGCACTTCTACTGAGATCTCTGATGGGCCTTAACATTAGGGGCTTAGCACTTAGTTGGATAGAATCATTCTTATCTGACCGTTGTCAATATGTGTCAATCCACGACAAAGCAAGTAGTACATATTCAAATTCCGAGTCAAGAGATACTCACATAGGAGTACCGCAAGGCACTGTCCTGGGCCCGCTCCTCTACATCCTTTATGTAAACGGTCTGCCTGAGGCCTTAGGCCCGGGCACTGTTGCAAGCTTTGCAGATGACACGAGTCACCTCGTTACAGGCAAGAATCGGGAAGAGCTCGTCCAGATAGCAAATATCGCCGTCCAAAACATGGCTCATTGGTGCAAGTCAGCCAAACTCATCCTAAATGGAAGCAAAACTACATTTCTACAGTTCCGAACAAGACAGCGGCACATCGACTCAAGCCCGTTAATAAAACTTGGCAGCAAGACACTAGCGGAGAGCGAGAGCACTAAATTCCTAGGCATCACTATAAGCAATACACTTGACTGGACTGGGCATGTTGACGTCATCGCTAAGAAGATGGCCTCATCCATTTATCTCTTACGGAATCTTGTTAACCAGACCAGCCTATCGGTCCGTAGGGTAGCCTATTTCGCAAATGTTGAGTCCCATCTTAGCTATGGAGTGTGTTTTTGGGGATATGCACCTCCAGCCAAAAGGCTATTTATATTACAAAAAAAGGCCATAAGAATAATGATAGGAGCCTCGTATGGTGCAACGTGCAAGCCACTATTTATAAAATTAGAGATTTTAACCTTCCCTTGCCTTTATTTGTTCCATACCATCATGTTAACCAGAACCACACTTGACAACAAACCGACCAACTCCCATGTACATGCCCATGCCACACGCACTCATGATGACATCCATATAGAGGCACATGCACTAGCCCTGTATGGTAACAGCCATAATTATGCAGGCGCAAAATTTTATAACAGATTACCGAAAATTTTAAAGGAAGAAAAATGCGACAAACTGTTCAAATATAGACTTAGAAAGATTTTAATTGATAAATGTTTTTATTCAGTTACAGAATTTCTCGAGTATTTCGGCTGATGAATCGTTTTATTTACTACATGCCATTGTGTATCATTATTTTATATTTCTACATTGTTACCTTCACTTACCTGATTTGACTATGTATAGTTACTATGTACCTATTATTACTATGTATTATTTATATTATTATTATGTATATTAATGTATTATCTTGACTTGTTCTATAACATTGTTTGTTAAATGGAATAAAATACATTTGATTTGATTTGATTTGATTTGATTTGAACAAAGAACACATAATTAATAGAATTTTGAAAATGTGATTTAATATTTTTTTCGAAATTGTATCGCCCACAGAACATTCACTTACATCATCAATTCCTGATTCGAAAATTGAACGATAAGCTGTTTTGGTCCCGGGAATCTCAACTCTTTCAGCATCTGTTGAAGAGAGAAAAAAATCTTAGTAATAAATCTGGGGTAGTTTGTAAAACGTCAGAGAAGTGGACATAAAAAAACAATATCATAAGGACCATGTTCTTAAATAACTAATTTTTTGGGGGATATTTCTGCGTTAACCACAGCAGGTATCACGGTAAGCAGGTATCACGATTAGTTGACTCGGACTCTAAGTTAAACCACTATGGTTAAACCATAGAGATATATTACAGAGAGGGACAACTACTGGTTAATGTTTGACTAATTTTGAAAGATTCTTTTCCTCCATATTGGAGATATTTAATAATTCACTGCCACTGAAATGGAAAATTATTTCGGAAGGCAGTGAAAAAATTACATTGAGCTGTCAAATTTTAAACTTACTAGAAACACGTTTTTAACTTGCATAAAAAGACTATTACAATATTATATCTTGTTATTACTGTACATTTATTTGTTCTGTGCTGTTTGTTACTGTAAAGTATGCACTGAAAGTTAGTACAAAGTAACATTCAAGTCTCTTGCCAAAAACATTACAATCGAGGGGGGTGCCATATTGAAAGTAATTGCTTGAAATAGTCTCCAAGATGGTGGCTGGGCATGCTCAGATCTATCCTGACAATGTACAACGCATCATACCAAGGCTTGCTACCTACTTGCCCCTCTCTGTAAGTATATGAATCTCTATGGTTAAACATATTTAAAAATTTAAAAATCCATTTAGAAGCCAAATATTTCATAAGATTAGGTTAACAAAGTGAAAATTGGCAATGTTTTAAACCAATATTAACACTTGGAAAACGCTCAAAGTAACGCGTTGATAAGCGAGCACGGGTACGTGCAAATTCTTGAACCTGAAATGCGTACACAACGCACATAAAATTGAAATAATATGAGCCACTCAATCAACATAAAAGTACAATAATATGCTTTTCAATTTTCATCGAAATTTGAAAATGGCATCTAAGTACCCTGATACATAAAGCAAATCAGATGCAATTCAACTGGCACTGGAAAACATTCATTTCTATACTTCATATCTGACCGATATTAAATATGTCAATAAGTTCATAAGTTCTTAACTGATTAGGATGAAAAATTGTAAAATAAGAGACAATGTCGGTCTTACTGACCATGCAAAATATGAGTTTGATCACATTTATCGAAGACCATTTTCATTTTTCAACCTATCAGGAGACGTTTATTTAAATTTTAAACAACGAATGAATTAAAAAAAACAGGGATTTGCAAACAGAAATGGTTGTCTCTACATGTGTGCAAAATATGAGCTCGATCGAAGAAAAACTCTCAACTGTAGCCAAAATATGAGTTTGATCAGATTTATCGAAGACTGTCATTTTTCAACCTACCATCAGGAGATGTTTATTTAAATTTTAACCAATCAATGGATTTCAAAAAATTAGGGTCTCCAAACAGAGATGGTTGGTTGTACATACATGTGTGCAAAATTTCAGATTGATTGGTGAAAAGGTGCGACTTCGATTGCTCCTATTAACAGACAAAAGTAAAAGCAAAACAAAAAAAAAGAAAAAAAAGAAAGAGAGGTCCGTTTCAAAAGAGTCAAAAGGAGACGATCGCTTCGCTCGCTCAATTAAGTTTAACATCAGGATATTTAATAGGCGTTTGATCTATATTTGATCTACGTTTGATCTGACTAGACGGCAAGCCGACGGGAAAAGCAATTTTAATTTCCAGAAAGAAAGAAGGTCGCCTTTCAGAACAATTATCTTTAGGTATAGTGTTGTTGACTACAACAATTCGGCTTGCACCAATGACATATAGAGCTACTAGACTGACTACGCACTGCTCATCTTGTTCCAGCAGCGTGATTTCTTCCGCCATCTTGGATTGGGCAAGAAACTGATTTACCTACAAGAGCCAACATTGTGACTTATGCACATACACTTTATTTGTGCAATATGATACATGTTATTTAAGGGGATAATTTCTCCATGCTTAGGAGCTTATTTAAATTGAAACCCAAAATGTTAATAACCTAAAACTGATTATTAGAGTAAGGTAATACTACCTACAGGGTAAAATTATAGAATTGGATTTGGTAAATTTTATTTTACAAAAATTAAATTGTTTCCTAATAAATACCTACGTACTATTAATCATCATCTATTCCCTAATCATCCTCTTAATTACCCTCTAATCATCCTATATTCATCCTAGTATTATCTTTCAAATCCTCGAAAAAATATCATCAACTAAAGATTATCTCCATTTATTCCTGTATCTCTTTCTTGATTCAAACTGATTAAACGGAGCAGGTTTTTTCCCGAGTTGACATTGTTATTGTTTACATTTTTGACGGGGCAAAATGATGAGTTATGCAATGATCTAAATTGCTTAATATACTTAATGTATATTATCAAAATTCCCTAAAACACGAAGTTTCAAAATCTTGCTTACCGACTAATCACAAGCCCAGAAACCGCTCAAGGGAGACTTGTGATTGGTTAATAAAAAAAAGGTCTATGTGGATCCGGCTTTTAATCAAACTTTCCACGTCAACGAACGAGCTCAAACCAGTGCCCATTATGGCTGCATACCGTATTTGGATCAGAGCGCCCAGTTTCCATATCCTTTTAAAATTGTGACGTAATCACCTGGGCGTGTCCTTGAGTCGAATTTAGTCGATATATCGTATATAGGGTGAGGTCCAAAATAGAAGCTGGTTGGGCGTTGACGTCACCATAGGATTTACGGGTTAAATCTAACTTGCCGCGTCAACAAACGATCTGAAACCAGTACCCATAATGCTCAAGCTCAAGAGGTCGGGCGTTGTGATTACTCTATTTTCATTCATTCGACCACGATTCGACTCAAGGTCACGCCCAGGTGTTACGTCACAATGTTAAAAGGATAGGAAAACTGGGCGACCTGATTATAAATCGGTATGCACCCATAATATAATAGCGGGTTATCTTCAGCCTAAACCGGCCGTTTCCCGCACCCCAGACGCCACCTCTCTCTGTCCATCCATTCATCATCGCCAATCTCTCTTCTTGACATGTCCAGCAGCACCTGTTTCTTCCCAAGGTATCTGAAATAAGCTTGGACCTACACTATTTTACTACCCTTGGTTTCTTCCAATCCTCTTCTGGTCGCCCTCGTCTCCTTCTACCAGGGGGTATCCAAGCCTCTAATCTTTTTGGCCACCTCTGAGGTTCCATGCGCTGAACATGCCCATACCAAACAAGTCTATTTGTCTCTATACAGTTTACTACTGTCTTTTTCACTCCCATCCGCTTTCTTATCTCCTCATTCCTCAAGTGCTCTAATCTTGAGACTCCACAACTCCTCCTTAAGAAATCCATCTCCACTGCCAGCAACCTTTCTCTATGCCTCTGCGTCAGCTCCCACGTTTCTGCACCATACAGAAGTATGCTTTGAACTATCGTCATAGAGGTAAGAAGGGTTGGGTCTTTTTGGGGTACATTGAAGGAGCCTCCTCGTAGATTGCTGGAATTTCAGTATTATAGACTGTATAACCACAATCGGGCGTACCCTGGAAACGGTGAATTAACTTTTACCGGCTAATCCTTCAAACACCAGATCAAACAAGAAGAAGAAAGAACCAATGAATATGAATAACCAATGAGTGACAAAGAAACCAACAAAACGTTTTTTTTCAAGACCACTTTTGTTGACAATCTCAATAAATATTGAGGGATTCTCTAGCAATAAGAGCATTTTATTATCAGACATGTGCAAGAAGCATAAATGTGATATACTTCTTGTCCAGGAAACACATAGAGGAATAACTAGCAACAGACCTCAAATTGCAGGAATGCAGTTGATGATAGAAAGACCACATGATCAGTATGGGTGTGCAATTTTTATACGACCAGGTCTCGATATAGTGTCGGCTGCATTGACAGAAGCAAACAACATTGAAATTCTCACAATCTCCACCCATCAATTTTCTGTCACTTCTGTATATAAACCACCCGAGGCAAACTTTGTTTTCAACGAGCCAAGTAACTTTGCATCCGATAAGATTAATTTTATCATTGGTGATTTCAATTACCACAGTGAGGCTTGGGGATATAGCCATACCGATGAAAACGGCGAACGGCTGGAGCAGACATCAATGATTTTCATCTAAAATACGACCCAAAACTTCCGTCTACATTCAACAGCGGCAGATAGAAGAGAGGGTACAACCCGGACAACATCTTCGTGAGCAGGAAGCTGGCAGCACAGTGTGTGAAGCTTGTAGACGACCCAATCCCGCACACCCAACACAGGCCCATCTTGTGTATTGTGAACGCTGTGGTGAAACCACAGGAAGTGCCTTTCCGAAGAAGGTTTAATTTCAAGAAAGCCGATTGGAAAAACTTCCGCGAGCATCTTGACACGGATATTGAAGGAATCTATCCGTGTCCAGAAAAGTATGAGGTTTCATCGAACTCATAAAGCGAATCTCAAGGAAAAATATCCCGAGAGGCTGCCGCTCACAATATATTCAAGGACTGACGGGAGACATCAAGCACTTACTGGAGAGCTATCAGATTTGATTTGAACTGGATCCCTTCAGCGAAGACAAAATGTCAGCAGGGGAGGAGCTTACGCAAGCAATCGCCGCAGATCGGGCATCGCGATGGTGCTCATTAGTGAACAACCTCGATATGAAGCAGAGTAGTAGACGTCGTGCCTGGTCACGACTTAAGAACTTGAGCGGGGACCCAACCTCAACATCATCATACGGGGGTAACTGCAGACAATGTAGCCAGTCAACTTCTGAAGAATGGGAAATCACAGGGGAAGAAGGATCGTGAGCGTATTATACATGCAGAGGAGCAGGATGATGGATTTCTCAATAATCCCTTCAACTCATCCGAATTAAGAGAGGCAATTAAATGCATGAAACCAAATAAAGCTGCGGGCATCGACGATCTAAGGGCGGAGCAGATCAAGCAATTTGGCCCTTGAACTTTGGAATGGATCTTGAGCATGATGAATACCTGTATCGCGGACCTCAAAATTCCCAAAGCGTGGAGACAGGCCAGAGTTGTGGCCTTATTGAAACCCGGTAAGGAACCAGATGACACAAAAAGCTATCGACCAGGAGGCCAAGTCTTGAAACTTACGCTTTCAGGACGCAAACGCTCTAGGACGTCAACAAGTCCCATTTACTGTAAGAATGGCGACCTTGAAATCTTCTGTCAACTGTTTAGCTATTCATTTTGAATAAGGTTTTAACGTTTAATGACTGTATAACATCTGAAATAATAATTATAATGTTAATAAATTGTTTCCAATAGATTGCTGGATGACAATCAAATAAGTGACTTAAATTAATGATTCAATGTCGATCACTCTTACAGTGAATGGGACTTTATGACGTCCGAGAGCGTTTGCGTCCTGAAAGCGTAAGTTTCAAGACTTGGCCTCCAGTGTCACTTCTATGTCATCTCTACAAGATATTGGGGAGGATGATCCTCAACCGTGTCGCAGGAGCACTCGATGGAAAGATAATGACTGAGCAAGCCGGGTTCAGTGGTTCAGACCTGGAAAGTCTTGTTGCGGACAAATACTTAACCTTACACAGCACATAGAGGACGGTTTTGAAAGGAAACTAACAACCGGAATTGCTTTCATTGATTTAACTGCTACGTATGATACAGTAAATCACAGGTTATTGTTGCGCAAGATTTTCAATCTTACTGGAGACCACAAACTTACAATGGTCATTGGTAGTTTTCTTCAGAATCGGAGGTTTTATGTGTCGTTGAACGGTAAGAACAGCAGATGGAGGGTGCAGAAAAATGGCCTCCCACAAGGGAGCGTGCTTGCCCCCCTGTTATATAACATATATACCAATGACCAACCTGTTCCTGATCACACGAGGTTATTTATATACGCAGATGACATAGCGGTGGCCGTGCAAGGATCAGCTTTCAATGATATTGCCAGTACACTATCCGATGCTTTGGAAGAACTTGCGCTGTATTACGACGCCAATCATCTGAAGCCTAATCCGCTGAAGACCCAAGTGAGCGCATTCCACCTGCACAATCGGCACGCACGGGCCGAACTGAATGTTACTTGGCGAGGGAATAGGCTGGAACATTGTGCATCTCCAAAGTATCTTGGGGTAACATTGGACAGGACGCTTTCTTTAAGAAGCATTGCCTCAACACCAAGGCCAAAGTGAGATCCAGGAATAATATTATTCGAAGACTGACCAACTATTCATGGGGAGCCCAACCAGCCACGCTGAGAACATCTGCTCTGGCACTGTGTGTCTCAGTAATCTATACTCACTCGCTGGCATCGCCCCACCTAAGGTTAGGCGGGAAGTAGCAGCAGACATTGAGAGATCCAAGCAGGAGAAGGACCCACGACACCCGTTAAGCGGATATGTGCCTAAAGGTCGTCGGCTCAAGTCCAGGAAGACTTTCATCTCAAGAACAAGAAGTCTCAAGGGCGCTCCAAAAGCGAATCGGCTAAGGAAATGGAGCAGCGAACTTAACGACCTCGGAATGCCGCTAAATGAGGAAATTGCTGCCGGAAGTGACCTCAAATATTCGGTTTGGAGATCACTCAATAGGCTGAGGGTTGGAGTTCCTAGATGTAAGACGAACCTACGCAAGTGGGAGATGATAGATGACGATAACACGATGTGCGAATGCGGAGCATTGCAAGACCCGGCACACCTGTTAATATGTCCACTACTCCCCGAGCCCTGTACTATGGCTGATCTTTTCGAAGCCAATGAAATAGGGATTAAGGTGGCAAAGTATTGGAAGCAGAAAGTTTGATCTGGACACGGAAACGAACGAACTATCGTCTTGTATATTCTTTTTTTTTTGGTTTTACCTTCACTCCCGGACCAGAGTAACGAATTGAGCTTCTGTATTGCCTGTCTCGCCTGACCAATACGACAGGATATCTCTCGCCTACTGTTTCCTTCTTTATCAATTACTTTTCCCAAGTACTTATATTGCTCACACACCTCGATACACTGTCCATTCAAATCCAAGCCCTCTTCAATCTCCTTGCCGACCACCAAATATTTCGTCTTTGTAACGCTGATTCTTAATCCAGCCTCCTCATATGCATCATTAAGCTTCCTCAACATAAAATCAATGTCATACTCATCTGAGGCCATTAATATCTGATCATCAGCAAAGAGGAGAGTATGAAGAAGTTCACCACCAACATCAATTCCCATGCCCCTGCATTTTCCCTGCCACTCTTTTAAAATCTCGTTGACATCGGTGTTCCTTGCCTTTCGCTTCGAAATCACTTGCTTTATGGAGAAAATATTGTCTGCACATGATCTGCCTGCTGTGAAGCCACATTGTTCCTCGTCAATATTTATCTGGTATTCAAGTCGCTTTTTAATAACCCACCCATACAGTCTACCCACTGATGAAGTCACGCTTATCCCCCTGTAGTTCTTACATTCGAGTCGAGATCCCTTCTTGAAGATGGATGTAACATACGCCAATTTCCACTCCTTGGGTATGCAATCCTCTTCAATTAAACACTTGTTAAATATACAGGCCATTATCTCGAGAACAACATCTGGGGCACTCTTGACCAACTCAATGTGCACACCTCCAGGTCCCGGGCTTCTCCCATTCTTGATGCCTATCAAAGCGAACTTGATCTCCTCCTTTGAAATCCTCTCCACTCTTTCATTTGACTTCGTCGCCCTGAGCGCCTCCTCTAACCCATCCTGATACTCATCTCTATCCTCATTAAGCATCTCATTATAATAATTTACCCACCGGTCCGCGCTAATCATCTGCACTCGCTCCGAATTTCGATGATCCTGTCTCAAATTCTTAATTATCTTCCATGCTTCTTTTTGTTTAGTTCCCAGCAAGCACCGATCTACGTCTTCACATTTCTTCTCCCAACTCTCACTTTTCTTCTTCTTAACCATCTTCTTCACCTCTCCACTCATTCGGGCATAAAGCTTTCTATCCTCGAGATCTCGTGTTGATAACCACTTTTTATACATTTCCTTTTTCTCTACCACAAATTCTTCAACTTCTTTGTTCCACCAATCTTTCCTTACTTCCTGTCTTACTTCTTTGCCAAAAACCTCATTTGCAGCTTCTAGGATAACCCTCTTCATCTTCTCATACAATTCCTCCGCCCTCACTTCATGCCAATCACCTTGAAACACATCGCTCATCTTCGCAGCGAGTCTCAATTTGTATAAAAATCTAATGGAGTCCTGACGTAGTAAGTCCAACTGGAAACGGTCTTGCTGAATTCCAGTAAGACTCCGATCCCGTGGCTCCTACCTTTTAGCATCATGATTCCTAGGTTTAACATTAACACAAGCTTGAACCAAGTAGTGGTCGGTACCGCATTTAGCACCACGGTACACTTTCACATCAGTTGTTTTTATAAATGAAGTTTTCCTCTGAATAACAATAGTCAATGATAGACTTCCGTCCTGAAGTGGGCTGCGACCAGGTATACTTGTGAATTTTCTTGTGAGGAAAGAACCCATTGCATATTCGTAATGAAAATGCCTCACATAGCCCAATAAGACGCAAACCATTGTCATTAACATGCTCCTCACCACATCTTCCCACCTTTTCATCTCCGATTCTTATACCAACCCTAGCATTGAGGTCTCCTGTCAAAATAATTTCCTTCCTATGATTAATGTCAATCAAAAGTTTCGTCATCTTACGTTCATAATCGTCCTTCAAGCTCATTGTTGACTCTTCTGCAGGTGCGTAGGTATCTTCTGTAGGATCTTCTGTAGGTGCTACAATGATAATACTGTGTCCACGCAATTCTAACTCCATCTTCATGAGTCTCTCGTCTACCTCTTCCCAATTGCGGATACAACTCCGTACTTTCTTGTGCAAAACAATGGACTCTCCAACCTTTGCACATTTGCACTTTGTTACTCCACTATAGAAATATTGTATGTAATTGCCAATTTCCTCATTCCCTTGAACTTTCTTCTTCGTCTCTGTAAGCACCGTTATATAGGGCACTAGCCAAACTATCTCCCGCTAGGGTGCTGCCATCGGTTTTGTGACAAGTGTGAAGTAAGCTGTTCGTGCCACTCAAAATTAAAACTCGCTAAACTTTATTTTGACATGCGTAAGAAGATGTACTCACTGTTTAGATACATAGATTTTTTACTCTAGTATAATTAAATGTGTAAAAATAAGAAGATAGTGCAATATATAAAGCAAATTCTATTTCAATCTGAAGCGACACCCTCTCAATTGTTTTAATTGGAAGTTACAAAATTCCATTAAGCAGTGAGTCAGTTCAAGAGAGCACTGGAAACAAAAATAATTCTGTGAGCTGTCCATATATGATCAAAATATCATTATTACACTACCATTTCTAATAATTATCCACTATTTCGTTAAATAACCAAATATCAACATTAATTATTATAATATAACATGAAAATACGGACTGTGGAGTAAGAAATGCGTTGATTTGAAAAGCACAGCCTCGACGCTAGCGCCGAAGTGGCCGATCCCGTCGTCCTAGCTTGGCATCGCCCCATCTATCTCATATTTCTCCAACTGGTCAAAAATTTCCTTCTGTTTAGTGCCTAACCCTTGCACATTTCATGTTCCAATATTCATGTTCCTGTCCTTGCAAAAATTCGTCGTCGATTGAATCCGTCCAATATCCGAGGCTCAACGTCTGTGTCTTGAGTACTGTTCGTTTTTACAAGTACGGGATACTACCCCATAGCTAAACCCCCATCCTGGAGGACCAGAATTTTCTGTCAGGGTTTATTCCAGTTGACTATAGTCAACTAGGTCCAGCTATTTCTGGGCGCCGGATATTCGCCCCCACCCTCTTCCGTTAGCTACATGGCATACATCCATTGCATGCCATGCATTGCCCAGGGGTCACGCGACTCATGTCTTCGTGGACGTGGAAGTAGGATTTGTTGGCCTGTCATATACCTGACGTGAGCATTTCTCAGAGTTTTATAGCTATGCAGACGTTGACGAATCTATAGTCGAATGAATGAAAATAAAGGCATCCATGTTGGATCAGAATGTTGGACCCGACCTCTTGAGTTTGGACGTTATGGGCACTGGTTTGAGCTCGTTTGTTGACGCGGCAAGTTTGATTTAACCCGTAAATCCCATGGTGACTTCACACGCCCAACTCGCTCCTATTATGGAATGCACCCTATGCCTCAACTCAAAAGCCCGGGCTTTCTGATCCAAAATGGCTACCGGTATTTTCATACATTCGAATATGATTCGACTCAAAGTCACAAGAATAGGAAATCTGGGCGTTTGGATACAAATACGGTATGCAGCCATTGATGTCGTCATCAGGGCACGGCAAGGTTGAAATTGAATGTTTGAAAGTGGCCATTAGTCAAGGAACAAGGGACCGGTCGAGACAATTTTTATTGGTTACTTGTATTGATGCAATGAACAATAATAAATATAATTGGAGCAAGATGTTGGTGTTACTTTAAGAATAGCAACTATACACTCTGGTATATAAAGCAATTCAGATTCGGTTGCAGTGGAAAACATTCATTACGATTACGATACTTTATTTCTGACAGTTACGAACTAGTCAATAAATGCTTACATTCTTGACTGTTAGGGCTGAAAAATTTTAATATAAGAGAAAATGAAAACGATCCCAGAGACCTCATGGATTACATAAGTATACGTGTGCAAAATTTCAGATCGATTGGTTGGACGGCTAGACCTGAGAAGTGAACAAAAAGAAACACAGAGAAAGTGCCATGAAGAGTACCGTGGTGTGATTCGCTACGCTGGCTCAATAATGTTCATTTTGTAATATTGAATTGTTTTTATATTTACTTGACTGTGCCTATTGTTGTTTTAATATTATTTTAATTGACGTGTCTTATACCACTTCGTGATCCCATGACGAATAAACCAATAAATCGATAATAAACTGCACACATCAGACTGTTAAACACTAATTGTAAAGAACATGCTAAGGTTTGATGTATAAACGTTTTAAAAACATTACTGTAGCATGAAAAAAGTTACAGCTGTTAGAATGTGGTTGTCAAAAATCGATAAAGAGCTCCGAACAAATGCGTCCAGAAAATGTCCATAGCCGGACACTGTTTTTTCGAAACTGAAAAACTGCAAAAAGATATCATGCTAAATATGTCCAATTGTATTAAAAATAAATGTCTATAGATTTTCTACAAATTTCAATAAATTTGAATCCATGGTAGATTCCAAAGTTATTGTTTCTTGAAGAACCTTCTTGAAGTTAACCTGCTTCGTGAATAAGGGCGCTGGGAACCAAGGAATTACTACTAGTCCAGAGTCTAAGCTGAAAAAAGGGGTCTAACCTACCACAAATTGCAACAGAAGGTTTTTTGATATTAATCGATTCATAAAAAAACGCCCTCTATAACATATCAAAAGTTCTCCGAAATTTGATTAGGGTGGGTGGGCCAAAATGCAAAATTTGTCAAAAAGTCATTGTATTATCAAATAATTAAATTATATCAACCTAGTCGAGTAGCATATCAAATGAAAGCATATGTTTCGCACAATTATTAAAAATATATATCACCATTATAAAGTTGATACAGCGGTCAAAAGGGGTAAAAAAATAGTCAAATCTCATTACTGAAGTGTTCAAAGACAAAGGTGATATCTTTATCCCTAATAAAGAAAATAACATACTTTTTTATATTAATCGATCCGAAATGAGTCTGTTAATAACATATCAAAAGTTCTCCAAAATTCTTAAAACATGAGTGGGCCAATGAATCTGTCAAATAGTTTTAAAGGGCGATTTTTATTTTTGAGTGCAAAGTCTAACAGTAAGCCCAATTCCTGAATCATCACGATTTATAACAAAAGGTTTTTTGATGTGAAACAATACAGAACAATTCTCACTAAAACATATCAAAAGTTATCCAAATTTGAATTAGGGTGGTTGGGCCAAATTTCAAAATTTTGCATAAACTCATTGTTGTCATTATAAAATGATCAAAATGTATCAACCTTTTCGAGTAACATATGAAATGAAAGCTTATGGTTAGTACAACAAATTAAAACAAATATGACCATTTAAAAGGTCATTCAAAGGTCATGAGTGGCCAAAACGTTTTAAAATTTCCAATTTTTAAGCGTTGAATGACAATTACCATTAAGTCATCGTTAATAAAAGTAAATAATATACTTTTTGACACTAATCGATCCGCAATTAAATAGTTGATAACATATAAAAAATTCACCAAAATTCTTTAACCGTGGGTAAGACAAATATTTTTTATTTCAATTTCAAAATTGTCATATTTTGGTGAAGGAAAAATCAAACGTATAGTATAAAATGATGGATAATCGTTCTGAATATACGTAAACTATGTATTTTTTACATTAATTGTGGTAGTGTATGTCTAATTGTATTATTTTCTTCATATTTAAATGTAAAAATACGTATATTCAGAACGATTATCTATCATTTTATACTATACGTTTGATTTTTCCTTCACCAAAATTTGACAATTTTGAAATTGAATTAAAAATTATTTGGCCCACCCACGGTTAAAGAATTTTGGTGAATTTTTTATATGTTATTAAGGTGGCTGCATATCACGTGACTTTTCAACCAAAAAGCTACACATTTTCATTTGGAAGGGTTCAGTTTAGCAAATACTTCTCACTCATCAGATAAGTTAAAACACATCTGTTGGAACTAATCTAAGCAGAAAAGAACTGCGAAAATAACTTATTAGATGATTTTACTTCCTTGCACCTAAATATTCTCAAATCAAGACCTGAAGTTTAAGGAAATCCTATGAGTTGCCAAGAACAGCAAACTTTAATCTAATAAAAGGGCACATATGCATCACAAACCTGACACAATTTTGCCAACAAAACATGCGCTCTTTCTTCATCTTTCCAACGAAATGTTGAGATATTAATTATATCCACTATTATGAATGTAATATTTAAAATAACAGCACTGGGTTTTGACAGCTTTCAAACGCGTACGTATACACGATAATTGTGTTGTTTTTATTATAAAACCACTGCAAAATTAAATAATATTGTCTGCAAATATTGATAAGCTCCAGTATGCAGTGAATTTCCTTCATAAATCACCTTGGATTACTCAGCATGAACGATGTAAGGTATGTATTCATAGGTAACTATTTCTTTTGATCGGATGTAGAGAAATAAAGTCACGTGATATGCATTGGCCTTAACTATTTAATTGTGGATCGATTGGTGTCAAAAAGTATATTATTTACTTTTATTAACGATGACATAATGGTAATTGTCATTGGACGCTTAAAAATCAGAAATTTAACCACGTTTTGGCCTCTCATTACCTTTGTATGACCTTTTAAATGGTTATATTTGTTTTAATTTGTTGTACTAACCATAAGCTTTCATTTGATATGTTACTCGAAAAGGTTGATACATTTTGATAATTTGATAATGACAACAATGAGTTTTTGCAAAATTATGAAATTTGGCCCAACCAACCTAATTCAAATTTGGAGAACTTTTGATATGTTTAAGAGGGCATTGTTCTGTATCGTTTCACATCAAAGAACCTTTTGTTATAAATCGTGGTGATTCAGAAAATGGATTTACTAGTAGACTTTGCACTCAAAAATAAAAATCGACCTTTAAAACTATTTGACAGATTCATTGGCCCACTCATGTTTTAAGAATTTTGGAGAACTTTTGATATGTTATTAACAGACTTATTTCGGATCGATTAATATAAAAAAGTATGTTATTATCTTTATTAGGGATGAAGATATTACATTTGTCCTGAAACACTTCAGAAATGAGATTTGACCACTTTTTGACCCCTTTTGACCGCTGTATCAACTTTATAATGATGATATATATTTTTATTAATTTTACTAAACATAAGCTTTCATTTGATATGCTACTCGACTAGGTTGATATAATTTAATTGTTTGATAATGACATCAATGACTTTTTGACAAATTTGGCATTTTGGCCCACCCACTTTAATTAAATTTCGGAGAACTTTTGATATGTTATAGAGGACATTTTTATGAATCGATTAACATCAAGAAACCTTTTGTTGCAATTACTGATGGGTCAAAGTGTTTAGACTCTGGACTATACGTCATCATTATTTGTTTCTGAATGATTGTTACCACTTGTACTTACATTTATCGCTGACAAGGCGTCATTCCTGCAACTAAGTAGAATGGTTGCAGAAGTCTGCGAATGACTGTAAACAAGAGAAAGAAGAATTGTTTCAGTATGTATAGTATAATAGTCAGTATAATCGATTCAGACGGCCGTCTATGAGATACTTATCAATAGCCGAAATTGCAATTTACTATTACTGAACATAGGCGTGCGCACGGGGGGGGCCGGGGGGGCCTTGGCCCCCCCTAATGGGTCAGCCTCAACTAAAAAATAATAAAATGTGGTCCTCATAGTGTCAAAATTTTGTTTTAAATGGGTTTAAACAAAAAAATCTCCCTGCGGGGCAGACTGGAGTTGCACAAATCACTAGACTCAAGTACTAGGTTGATCAAAAACACACAATTTTGAAAAACAATGCCTACAAGGTACACTCGGCACATTTAAATATGATCGTCGATTTTTCTTCAGAGTCCCACGTTGTATACCCCTAATACCTACCGACCGGTTAGATCACGTGACTTCCTTATCAGTTCTCTCGCGGAACAAAACAAGGGGAGGGGGTAGTTCGTCGTCAATAGGAAACAAGTAATATTCTCTTTCAATATCTGAATCTGATCGACATTGCATTACGAGGTCTTCACTCGAATCCCACTTCAGTGTGTCGGATCGTGGTTTCACGTGATTTTGACGCAAAGTTGCCCATTAACTTACTAGTTCTGTGGATATTTCTCGATAAGTTTACTCAATGTCATATGCCAGATGAAAAATTTGTTTCAAACTTTTACTCAATTAATTTAGAGGTGCTAACGCCATCCACAAAAGAAATAAATTAACATTCTAGAGATCCGATTATGTGGTTTTAAAAACTTGACAATTTCGTTTTTGGAATTGGAAATTTAGCGTTTTGAATTAAGAGGGAGGGTCAATTATATTATTCAAAAATTTAAACCCTAGTAAGCCCAGTGCAGCATGTGACTGTCCACCTTAGTTTTTCACTATGGAAAATCAAAAATAAAACTAGGAAAACGCTCTGAGTAACGCGTTGATGAGCGAGCACGGATACGCGCAACACCTCGAACCGAAATTCTGTTCATCGAAAATGTCCTGAGCCAATAATAAGGACAAGCCAATAATTCTTGAATTTCGCCACATACTTGTATGAAAATCTCCAACAATTCTCAAAATATTGGTCCCAATAACCACGCAAAGTTTTAAGTTGATCGATTGAACCTTTATGATTGAATGATGCATGAATTTTGCATACTAATATCATTCTAGCCTACTCGTGTATAGTTTTTGAGAGCTAAACTTTGATTGATTCAAAAATGAAAATATTTGACGATTGGTCGAAAATCAAAAATGCTTCGATTAAGTTCAAATTTTGCATGGACATTAAGACTATACTTTTCTCCTATTTTACTAATTTTCAGCCCAATCGGTCAAGAAAGTTTACACTTATTGACAGGGCCGTAACAAGGGGTGTGCGGGCGGTGCGGCAGCACAGGGCGCCGCCAACAAGGGGGCGCCAGGAAACCAAATTTGTAATGACATGACTTTTTTGCATCCAAAATTAATTTTTGCGTATTAAAAGCACATAAAACGCCCTGCGGGGCATGGTTGATGTCGGTGATGATTTCAGTCATACCCAAAAGGTCAAATCCCCCCTTCAAAAAATTAATGAGCTCTTTAAAGAATTTTGAAATAAAGTTTTGAAATAAAAATTATTCTGACGATTTTTTTTTAGTGAAATTGAAAGTCAGAAATTATTAAAAACCATTAAAATCCTATCGAAAATCTAAATTTTCCGTTTCAGGGCCCAGGACCCGCATATGTTTAAGAGGTCCTCCCCCCTCCCCCCCCCCCAGGCGCCTCATTGCTGTCATTGTCAAGGGCCGTGGAAATGTTTGACCATTGTTTTGCATAATTATTTGTTTTGTGCACAACCAAAGTTTTGGTTTGTCCTAGTCTGAAATCATCACTGGTTGGGTATAGCGTTTTCTAGGGAGTTGGTTTTGATTGTGGGCAGGGTGGGGGGGGGGGGGGCAAATAATAAGACTGCCCTTTGAAAATATAGGGTAACCGACCAAATAAGAAAGAAAATGTGTATAATGTGAGAAATTCTGACATAAATCTGACAACGTTGCACTACAAATATTAATTATTTTGGGATTGTTCAGTTGGAACTTCAATTAAGAACATATACCTAATTGGAGCAAACGGTAAGGTATAATGGTTTTATGCTGTTGGTCGAACAAAATATTTGACACTTTGGGTTGGCTACTTTCCCCGCAGAAAATGTTTTGTTTTCTTGACACTCTGTGATCTATTTTTTGATATTCTTTTGTTTACAAAATGCAACTGTACGTAAAACATTCATCCATTGTAAAACACTACAAACTTTTTTTATTTTTCCCGTAATCCACGCGGCGGTGTGGCGAGAGGGGGAGGGGGGGGGGCAAGCACACCTACTCCCGCGCCAATAAAATATACATGCATCGTTCTTCCCCTTCAAATGTTGAAATATACTCACTTCGCTTTCGACGCAACCACAAGAAATCCATTGTTCTGGAATTCTTTTATTAGATTTGCCAACCCGAAGTACGCACTGAAAACAATCAACAAGTGTGTCAGAAAGAAATGCGTTCGTAATAAGAATTCTATAAGTAGTATTAAGTGATGAATATTTTTGTAAAAAGATTAAATTATTATACATATAATTATTATATTTTAATTATGTTGGAATGGAAAAGGAAGGGGGAGCAATGCTTCCCTTGCTTCCATTGAGTGCACGCCACTGAATCTCACATCATTGACTTCCGCTCCAGGGGATTTGCAAGAGTTTGTCGATGTCTAGTGACAAACGAAACTACCCGTTCTGACGTATAGACTAAGGTCAAATTCTTCACTCGTCCGGCTGAGATCGTCTTACATTGGACAAGTTTGCAGGGAAAGCTGACACAGCACAACAATATGCTTTTCATGCTCTTGTATTATAACTAGGAAAACGCTCTGTGTAACGCGTTGATGAGCGAGCACCCAAAACGCGCAATATCTCAAACCGGAATATCGTAACGTACAGAAAACATAACATAAAAAACACTCCGTGTAAAAAGAACAGCCAAGTCTCTGAAACTAAAAAAAATTATGAAATCTAAAAAAATTCTGCACTGAAAAGTGCAGAATATGCACTTCGAGATATGGCATCACTTCCGGTTTTCAAAATGGCGACTGAAAGCTCTTACACATTGTATTAATATGTATATAAATACTAATATTTCATTATAAGCCTTCTGAATATGTAGTTGGTTTTTATATAAAGGGGAAGTGAATTTAGGCAGAATTCGCTAAACTATGACGTCATTTCCGGTTTCAGTAATTAGAAAACTTTAATTTCACTGTTGTTATTTCATATAAAGGACCGTCTAAATCGATTGGCGCAAATTTCGTTCCGATCGGTTTAGCCGTTTTTAAGATATGACGTCACTTCCGGTTTCAAAATGGCGGCACAAAAAATTCATAAGGGCAAGGTATCATCAGGCAGACGAGCTGTATATGTGGTGAAAATTTCGGGTCAATCAACCCAGCTGTTTAGGCTGTGGCGGAGACCGCGGAATTTATTGGAAGATGAAAAATAATCATTATTATTATTATTATTATAATCTGAAGAAAGCCGTACAATTTCACGGTTTTCACGGTCCTCCAGCTCGCAAACGGCATAACCTATTGTTCCCAAATTTGGTTTATGTGGTGAGGTGGGCCATAGCTCGAAATTAAGATATTTCGCAACAATGTGAGATTTTCCAATTTTGAGATCCAGTAGGCCGAAAATGCCACTTTGATGCTTACAGTAAAGTGGGTTGCTCCAGCCTTTTTAAATGAGAGTGTGCGCACGCCGTACGACTTGGCTGGCGTGGAGCGACCGCTCCACTAGATTCATCTTCCAATAAATTCCGCGGTCTCCGCCACAGCCTAAACGGCTGGTTTGATTGACCCGAAATTTTCACCACATATACAGCTCGTCTGCCTGATGATACCTTGCCCTTATGAATTTTTTGTGCCGCCATTTTGAAACCGGAAGTGACGTCATATCTCAAAAACAGTTTAACCGATCGGAACGAAATTTGCGCCAATCGATTCAGACGGTCCTCTATATGAAATAACAATAGTGAAATTAAAGTTTTCTAATTACTGAAACCGGAAATGACGTCATAGTTTAGCGAAATCTGCCGGATATTCGCCCCCACCCTCTTCCGTTAGCTACATGGCATACATCCATTGCATGCCATGCATTGCCCAGGGGTCACGCGACTCATGTCTTCGTGGACGTGGAAGTAGGATTTGTTGGCCTGTCATATACCTGACGTGAGCATTTCTCAGAGTTTTATAGCTATGCAGACGTTGACGAATCTATAGTCGAATGAATGAAAATAAAGGCATCCATGTTGGATCAGAATGTTGGACCCGACCTCTTGAGTTTGGACGTTATGGGCACTGGTTTGAGCTCGTTTGTTGACGCGGCAAGTTTGATTTAACCCGTAAATCCCATGGTGACTTCACACGCCCAACTCGCTCCTATTATGGAATGCACCCTATGCCTCAACTCAAAAGCCCGGGCTTTCTGATCCAAAATGGCTACCGGTATTTTCATACATTCGAATATGATTCGACTCAAAGTCACAAGAATAGGAAATCTGGGCGTTTGGATACAAATACGGTATGCAGCCATTGATGTCGTCATCAGGGCACGGCAAGGTTGAAATTGAATGTTTGAAAGTGGCCATTAGTCAAGGAACAAGGGACCGGTCGAGACAATTTTTATTGGTTACTTGTATTGATGCAATGAACAATAATAAATATAATTGGAGCAAGATGTTGGTGTTACTTTAAGAATAGCAACTATACACTCTGGTATATAAAGCAATTCAGATTCGGTTGCAGTGGAAAACATTCATTACGATTACGATACTTTATTTCTGACAGTTACGAACTAGTCAATAAATGCTTACATTCTTGACTGTTAGGGCTGAAAAATTTTAATATAAGAGAAAATGAAAACGATCCCAGAGACCTCATGGATTACATAAGTATACGTGTGCAAAATTTCAGATCGATTGGTTGGACGGCTAGACCTGAGAAGTGAACAAAAAGAAACACAGAGAAAGTGCCATGAAGAGTACCGTGGTGTGATTCGCTACGCTGGCTCAATAATGTTCATTTTGTAATATTGAATTGTTTTTATATTTACTTGACTGTGCCTATTGTTGTTTTAATATTATTTTAATTGACGTGTCTTATACCACTTCGTGATCCCATGACGAATAAACCAATAAATCGATAATAAACTGCACACATCAGACTGTTAAACACTAATTGTAAAGAACATGCTAAGGTTTGATGTATAAACGTTTTAAAAACATTACTGTAGCATGAAAAAAGTTACAGCTGTTAGAATTTGGTTGTCAAAAATCGATAAAGAGCTCCGAACAAATGCGTCCAGAAAATGTCCATAGCCGGACACTGTTTTTTCGAAACTGAAAAACTGCAAAAAGATATCATGCTAAATATGTCCAATTGTATTAAAAATAAATGTCTATAGATTTTCTACAAATTTCAATAAATTTGAATCCATGGTAGATTCCAAAGTTATTGTTTCTTGAAGAACCTTCTTGAAGTTAACCTGCTTCGTGAATAAGGGCGCTGGGAACCAAGGAATTACTACTAGTCCAGAGTCTAAGCTGAAAAAAGGGGTCTAACCTACCACAAATTGCAACAGAAGGTTTTTTGATATTAATCGATTCATAAAAAAACGCCCTCTATAACATATCAAAAGTTCTCCGAAATTTGATTAGGGTGGGTGGGCCAAAATGCAAAATTTGTCAAAAAGTCATTGTATTATCAAATAATTAAATTATATCAACCTAGTCGAGTAGCATATCAAATGAAAGCATATGTTTCGCACAATTATTAAAAATATATATCACCATTATAAAGTTGATACAGCGGTCAAAAGGGGTAAAAAAATAGTCAAATCTCATTACTGAAGTGTTCAAAGACAAAGGTGATATCTTTATCCCTAATAAAGAAAATAACATACTTTTTTATATTAATCGATCCGAAATGAGTCTGTTAATAACATATCAAAAGTTCTCCAAAATTCTTAAAACATGAGTGGGCCAATGAATCTGTCAAATAGTTTTAAAGGGCGATTTTTATTTTTGAGTGCAAAGTCTAACAGTAAGCCCAATTCCTGAATCATCACGATTTATAACAAAAGGTTTTTTGATGTGAAACAATACAGAACAATTCTCACTAAAACATATCAAAAGTTATCCAAATTTGAATTAGGGTGGTTGGGCCAAATTTCAAAATTTTGCATAAACTCATTGTTGTCATTATAAAATGATCAAAATGTATCAACCTTTTCGAGTAACATATGAAATGAAAGCTTATGGTTAGTACAACAAATTAAAACAAATATGACCATTTAAAAGGTCATTCAAAGGTCATGAGTGGCCAAAACGTTTTAAAATTTCCAATTTTTAAGCGTTGAATGACAATTACCATTAAGTCATCGTTAATAAAAGTAAATAATATACTTTTTGACACTAATCGATCCGCAATTAAATAGTTGATAACATATAAAAAATTCACCAAAATTCTTTAACCGTGGGTAAGACAAATATTTTTTATTTCAATTTCAAAATTGTCATATTTTGGTGAAGGAAAAATCAAACGTATAGTATAAAATGATGGATAATCGTTCTGAATATACGTAAACTATGTATTTTTTACATTAATTGTGGTAGTGTATGTCTAATTGTATTATTTTCTTCATATTTAAATGTAAAAATACGTATATTCAGAACGATTATCTATCATTTTATACTATACGTTTGATTTTTCCTTCACCAAAATTTGACAATTTTGAAATTGAATTAAAAATTATTTGGCCCACCCACGGTTAAAGAATTTTGGTGAATTTTTTATATGTTATTAAGGTGGCTGCATATCACGTGACTTTTCAACCAAAAAGCTACACATTTTCATTTGGAAGGGTTCAGTTTAGCAAATACTTCTCACTCATCAGATAAGTTAAAACACATCTGTTGGAACTAATCTAAGCAGAAAAGAACTGCGAAAATAACTTATTAGATGATTTTACTTCCTTGCACCTAAATATTCTCAAATCAAGACCTGAAGTTTAAGGAAATCCTATGAGTTGCCAAGAACAGCAAACTTTAATCTAATAAAAGGGCACATATGCATCACAAACCTGACACAATTTTGCCAACAAAACATGCGCTCTTTCTTCATCTTTCCAACGAAATGTTGAGATATTAATTATATCCACTATTATGAATGTAATATTTAAAATAACAGCACTGGGTTTTGACAGCTTTCAAACGCGTACGTATACACGATAATTGTGTTGTTTTTATTATAAAACCACTGCAAAATTAAATAATATTGTCTGCAAATATTGATAAGCTCCAGTATGCAGTGAATTTCCTTCATAAATCACCTTGGATTACTCAGCATGAACGATGTAAGGTATGTATTCATAGGTAACTATTTCTTTTGATCGGATGTAGAGAAATAAAGTCACGTGATATGCATTGGCCTTAACTATTTAATTGTGGATCGATTGGTGTCAAAAAGTATATTATTTACTTTTATTAACGATGACATAATGGTAATTGTCATTGGACGCTTAAAAATCAGAAATTTAACCACGTTTTGGCCTCTCATTACCTTTGTATGACCTTTTAAATGGTTATATTTGTTTTAATTTGTTGTACTAACCATAAGCTTTCATTTGATATGTTACTCGAAAAGGTTGATACATTTTGATAATTTGATAATGACAACAATGAGTTTTTGCAAAATTATGAAATTTGGCCCAACCAACCTAATTCAAATTTGGAGAACTTTTGATATGTTTAAGAGGGCATTGTTCTGTATCGTTTCACATCAAAGAACCTTTTGTTATAAATCGTGGTGATTCAGAAAATGGATTTACTAGTAGACTTTGCACTCAAAAATAAAAATCGACCTTTAAAACTATTTGACAGATTCATTGGCCCACTCATGTTTTAAGAATTTTGGAGAACTTTTGATATGTTATTAACAGACTTATTTCGGATCGATTAATATAAAAAAGTATGTTATTATCTTTATTAGGGATGAAGATATTACATTTGTCCTGAAACACTTCAGAAATGAGATTTGACCACTTTTTGACCCCTTTTGACCGCTGTATCAACTTTATAATGATGATATATATTTTTATTAATTTTACTAAACATAAGCTTTCATTTGATATGCTACTCGACTAGGTTGATATAATTTAATTGTTTGATAATGACATCAATGACTTTTTGACAAATTTGGCATTTTGGCCCACCCACTTTAATTAAATTTCGGAGAACTTTTGATATGTTATAGAGGACATTTTTATGAATCGATTAACATCAAGAAACCTTTTGTTGCAATTACTGATGGGTCAAAGTGTTTAGACTCTGGACTATACGTCATCATTATTTGTTTCTGAATGATTGTTACCACTTGTACTTACATTTATCGCTGACAAGGCGTCATTCCTGCAACTAAGTAGAATGGTTGCAGAAGTCTGCGAATGACTGTAAACAAGAGAAAGAAGAATTGTTTCAGTATGTATAGTATAATAGTCAGTATAATCGATTCAGACGGCCGTCTATGAGATACTTATCAATAGCCGAAATTGCAATTTACTATTACTGAACATAGGCGTGCGCACGGGGGGGGCCGGGGGGGCCTTGGCCCCCCCTAATGGGTCAGCCTCAACTAAAAAATAATAAAATGTGGTCCTCATAGTGTCAAAATTTTGTTTTAAATGGGTTTAAACAAAAAAATCTCCCTGCGGGGCAGACTGGAGTTGCACAAATCACTAGACTCAAGTACTAGGTTGATCAAAAACACACAATTTTGAAAAACAATGCCTACAAGGTACACTCGGCACATTTAAATATGATCGTCGATTTTTCTTCAGAGTCCCACGTTGTATACCCCTAATACCTACCGACCGGTTAGATCACGTGACTTCCTTATCAGTTCTCTCGCGGAACAAAACAAGGGGAGGGGGTAGTTCGTCGTCAATAGGAAACAAGTAATATTCTCTTTCAATATCTGAATCTGATCGACATTGCATTACGAGGTCTTCACTCGAATCCCACTTCAGTGTGTCGGATCGTGGTTTCACGTGATTTTGACGCAAAGTTGCCCATTAACTTACTAGTTCTGTGGATATTTCTCGATAAGTTTACTCAATGTCATATGCCAGATGAAAAATTTGTTTCAAACTTTTACTCAATTAATTTAGAGGTGCTAACGCCATCCACAAAAGAAATAAATTAACATTCTAGAGATCCGATTATGTGGTTTTAAAAACTTGACAATTTCGTTTTTGGAATTGGAAATTTAGCGTTTTGAATTAAGAGGGAGGGTCAATTATATTATTCAAAAATTTAAACCCTAGTAAGCCCAGTGCAGCATGTGACTGTCCACCTTAGTTTTTCACTATGGAAAATCAAAAATAAAACTAGGAAAACGCTCTGAGTAACGCGTTGATGAGCGAGCACGGATACGCGCAACACCTCGAACCGAAATTCTGTTCATCGAAAATGTCCTGAGCCAATAATAAGGACAAGCCAATAATTCTTGAATTTCGCCACATACTTGTATGAAAATCTCCAACAATTCTCAAAATATTGGTCCCAATAACCACGCAAAGTTTTAAGTTGATCGATTGAACCTTTATGATTGAATGATGCATGAATTTTGCATACTAATATCATTCTAGCCTACTCGTGTATAGTTTTTGAGAGCTAAACTTTGATTGATTCAAAAATGAAAATATTTGACGATTGGTCGAAAATCAAAAATGCTTCGATTAAGTTCAAATTTTGCATGGACATTAAGACTATACTTTTCTCCTATTTTACTAATTTTCAGCCCAATCGGTCAAGAAAGTTTACACTTATTGACAGGGCCGTAACAAGGGGTGTGCGGGCGGTGCGGCAGCACAGGGCGCCGCCAACAAGGGGGCGCCAGGAAACCAAATTTGTAATGACATGACTTTTTTGCATCCAAAATTAATTTTTGCGTATTAAAAGCACATAAAACGCCCTGCGGGGCATGGTTGATGTCGGTGATGATTTCAGTCATACCCAAAAGGTCAAATCCCCCCTTCAAAAAATTAATGAGCTCTTTAAAGAATTTTGAAATAAAGTTTTGAAATAAAAATTATTCTGACGATTTTTTTTTAGTGAAATTGAAAGTCAGAAATTATTAAAAACCATTAAAATCCTATCGAAAATCTAAATTTTCCGTTTCAGGGCCCAGGACCCGCATATGTTTAAGAGGTCCTCCCCCCTCCCCCCCCCCCAGGCGCCACATTGCTGTCATTGTCAAGGGCCGTGGAAATGTTTGACCATTGTTTTGCATAATTATTTGTTTTGTGCACAACCAAAGTTTTGGTTTGTCCTAGTCTGAAATCATCACTGGTTGGGTATAGCGTTTTCTAGGGAGTTGGTTTTGATTGTGGGCAGGGTGGGGGGGGGGGGGGGGGGGGGGGGGCAAATAATAAGACTGCCCTTTGAAAATATAGGGTAACCGACCAAATAAGAAAGAAAATGTGTATAAAGTGAGAAATTCTGACATAAATCTGACAACGTTGCACTACAAATATTAATTATTTTGGGATTGTTCAATTGGAACTTCAATTAAGAACATATACCTAATTGGAGCAAACGGTAAGGTATAATGGTTTTATGCTGTTGGTCGAACAAAATATTTGACACTTTGGGTTGGCTACTTTCCCCGCAGAAAATGTTTTGTTTTCTTGACACTCTGTGATCTATTTTTTGATATTCTTTTGTTTACAAAATGCAACTGTACGTAAAACATTCATCCATTGTAAAACACTACAAACTTTTTTTATTTTTCCCGTAATCCACGCGGCGGTGTGGCGAGAGGGGGAGGGGGGGGGGGGGGCAAGCACACCTACTCCCACGCCAATAAAATATACATGCATCGTTCTTCCCCTTCAAATGTTGAAATATACTCACTTCGCTTTCGACGCAACCACAAGAAATCCATTGTTCTGGAATTCTTTTATTAGATTTGCCAACCCGAAGTACGCACTGAAAACAATCAACAAGTGTGTCAGAAAGAAATGCGTTCGTAATAAGAATTCTATAAGTAGTATTAAGTGATGAATATTTTTGTAAAAAGATTAAATTATTATACATATAATTATTATATTTTAATTATGTTGGAATGGAAAAGGAAGGGGGAGCAATGCTTCCCTTGCTTCCATTGAGTGCACGCCACTGAATCTCACATCATTGACTTCCGCTCCAGGGGATTTGCAAGAGTTTGTCGATGTCTAGTGACAAACGAAACTACCCGTTCTGACGTATAGACTAAGGTCAAATTCTTCACTCGTCCGGCTGAGATCGTCTTACATTGGACAAGTTTGCAGGGAAAGCTGACACAGCACAACAATATGCTTTTCATGCTCTTGTATTATAACTAGGAAAACGCTCTGTGTAACGCGTTGATGAGCGAGCACCCAAAACGCGCAATATCTCAAACCGGAATATCGTAACGTACAGAAAACATAACATAAAAAACACTCCGTGTAAAAAGAACAGCCAAGTCTCTGAAACTAAAAAAAATTATGAAATCTAAAAAAATTCTGCACTGAAAAGTGCAGAATATGCACTTCGAGATATGGCATCACTTCCGGTTTTCAAAATGGCGACTGAAAGCTCTTACACATTGTATTAATATGTATATAAATACTAATATTTCATTATAAGCCTTCTGAATATGTAGTTGGTTTTTATATAAAGGGGAAGTGAATTTAGGCAGAATTCGCTAAACTATGACGTCATTTCCGGTTTCAGTAATTAGAAAACTTTAATTTCACTGTTGTTATTTCATATAAAGGACCGTCTAAATCGATTGGCGCAAATTTCGTTCCGATCGGTTTAGCCGTTTTTAAGATATGACGTCACTTCCGGTTTCAAAATGGCGGCACAAAAAATTCATAAGGGCAAGGTATCATCAGGCAGACGAGCTGTATATGTGGTGAAAATTTCGGGTCAATCAACCCAGCTGTTTAGGCTGTGGCGGAGACCGCGGAATTTATTGGAAGATGAAAAATAATCATTATTATTATTATTATTATAATCTGAAGAAAGCCGTACAATTTCACGGTTTTCACGGTCCTCCAGCTCGCAAACGGCATAACCTATTGTTCCCAAATTTGGTTTATGTGGTGAGGTGGGCCATAGCTCGAAATTAAGATATTTCGCAACAATGTGAGATTTTCCAATTTTGAGATCCAGTAGGCCGAAAATGCCACTTTGATGCTTACAGTAAAAGTGGGTTGCTCCAGCCTTTTTAAATGAGAGTGTGCGCACGCCGTACGACTTGGCTGGCGTGGAGCGACCGCTCCACTAGATTCATCTTCCAATAAATTCCGCGGTCTCCGCCACAGCCTAAACGGCTGGTTTGATTGACCCGAAATTTTCACCACATATACAGCTCGTCTGCCTGATGATACCTTGCCCTTATGAATTTTTTGTGCCGCCATTTTGAAACCGGAAGTGACGTCATATCTCAAAAACAGTTTAACCGATCGGAACGAAATTTGCGCCAATCGATTCAGACGGTCCTCTATATGAAATAACAATAGTGAAATTAAAGTTTTCTAATTACTGAAACCGGAAATGACGTCATAGTTTAGCGAAATCTGCCTAAATTCACTTCCCCTTTATATAAAAACCAACTACATATTCAGAAGGCTTATAATGAAATATAAGTATTTATATACATATTAATACAATGTGTAAGAGCTTACAGCTGCCATTTTGAAAACCGGAAGGTTTTCATCTCGAAAACGGCTGGACCTATTGGAACGATGCTTTCTCAATTCTTCATGGCATATTACTTTAAGTTTATATTAAGCTCCAAACAATATTTTTCTTAGTAACTAATTCGGAAATGGCGTATTTATTTAAAGGAATTAGTCATTGTTGCCCCAAAAAGTTTTACAAGTTGTGTGAATAAACTAAAAAAATAAGTGATATCCCCATAAAAAACACTCCGTGTAAAAAAACAGCCAAGTCTCTTCAAATAAAAAAAAATTATGAAATCTAAAAATTCTGCACTGAAACGTAGTGATATCAAAAAATTAGCCAAGTCAAAACTTTATTTGAAAATTAAAAAATACTTATCGCATCGTTTTTTTAGGGCATTGTAGGTATACTATAAGTATATGTATTTATATCTAGCCTATACTTCTAAGCTAATTATATACACGATGCGCCAAGTATTCCCCCCATTCCCATATTTAGTGCGCACTTACTTTTCGAGTTATTCGTGAATAACCGTGGGCGGTGCAGCACCGGCCATTGAAAATGTCAAGGTTTTCAGCACGCCATGTTTTAGTGCACAATTAGTGCGTTCGATCCCCCTTATTCCCATAATTAGTGCGCGCTTACTTTTCGAGTTATTCGTGAAAAACCGTGAGCGGTGCAGCACTAAAAAAAGGACTCGAACTCGAAAAGTAAGTGCACACTATAATTATGGGAATGGGGGAGATCGAACGCACTAATTGTGCACTAAAACATGGCGTGCTGAAAACCTTGAAATTTTCAATGGGCGGTGCTGCACCGCCCACGGTTTTTCACGAATAACTCGAAAAGTAAGTGCGCACTAATTATGGGAATAAGGGGGATCGAACGCACTAATTGTGCACTAAAACATGGCGTGCTGAAAACATTGAAATTTTCAATCGGCGGTGCAGCACCGCCCACGGTTATTCACGAATAAATCGAAAAGTAAGTGCGCACTAATTATGGGAATGGGGGGGATCGAACGCACTAATTGTGCACTAATTCATCCCACACATGAGATAATTAGTGCGTTAATGGGTGGTGCTAACTTGACGGATCTTCATCAGGTAGCTTTTAAAAGGGGTGTAATTTCGCTGTTTTCACGGCCCTCTTGCTCGCAAATGACATAACCTGTTGTTCCCAAATTTTGTATAGGGGGTAAGGTTGGCCATAGCTGGAAATTAAGATATTTTGCAACAATGTGAGATTTTCGAATTTTGAGATTCAGTAGGCCGAAAATGCTATGTTGTTGCTTATAGTAAAAGTGTTTGGTCTGCTCCTCAGTTTATTAGGCTTAAAGTAACGGTATGTTGAGTGACTGTGAGTGTATAGTACGACTTGGCTGGGTGGAGCGACCGCTCCACTAGATTTTTATTGCATCAAAATTTAAATTTGTGATATTATTAAAATGTGTGACGTTCATTTCCGGTTTCGGTTTGGGAAACTGCAAATATTACTGATGATAATACATAAAGTTGACATAAATAAAATCATAAATTGTTTAACGCTGCTCTCGTTCAAATCTTTTCAGCCGTTAATGAGATATGATGTCACTTCCGGTTTCAAAATGGCGGCTTCCGTTTGGTTTTATAACAAGTCACATGATACGTCAAAAGTACATACGTTACATAAATATCAAAATATTTGGATCAACCTTTGTCGCCAAAATGCCAATCGATGTATTTCAAATTTCATTACATCATTTCCGGTTTCTTTAACATAATGTTTAGTCTTTTGCTACTGATAATGCATATCCCCATAAAAAACACTCCGTGTAAAAATACCAGCCAAGTCTCTTCAACTTAAAAAAAATAATGAAATCTAAAAATTCTGCACTGAAAAGTAGTGATATCAAAAAATTAGCCAAGTCAAAACTTTATTTGAAAATCAAAAAATACTTGACGCATCGTGTATATAGATAAATAGTTGAGAAGTATATGCCAGATATGAAATATACATCAAATATACATCTATACATATAATATACCTATAATGCTCTAAAAAACGATGCGCCAAGAATTATTTGATTTTCAAATAAAGTTTTGACTTGGCTAATTTTTTGATATCACTACTTTTCAGTGCAGATTTTTAGATTTCATTATTTTTTTTAAGTTGAAGAGACTAGGCTGGTATTTTTACACGGAGTGTTTTTTATGGGGATATCACTACTTCTTTTAGTTTATTCTTACAACTAATGTGTGACACATATCAAATGAACAATTACTAAATCCTTTAAAAAAAAACCACCCTTTACAATTTGGTTTTTCTCAAGAAGAATAGCAAAGGTTTCATTCCAATCGGTCACCCAGTTCCGAGATATGGCAACACTTCGGTTTTCAAAATGGCTGCTGAACTTTTTGCACTGCCACATAGAATTTATAACTATAAATGATGTGTATAATTTTAAGATTTCTGAATATGTATTTATTGTAAAGGAGGGGGTTATAATACTTTATAAATTTGAATGACGTCATTTCCGGCCTCATAAATAGGAAAATTCTAGTTTGACTGTTCCTATTCCATAGAGATGGCCTTCCGAATCGTTTGGCGCTAGTTCAATACCGATCTGTCAACCAGTTTCCGAGATATTACGTTTCTTCCGGTTTCAAAATGGCTGCTGAAATCACTGACTTCTTGAATTATAACTTAAACATGATTACATTTTATTATAAGCAGTCTCAAATAGTATATTTATTGCATCAAACTGTAAATTTGTGAGATTTTTAAAATGTGTGACGTCATTTCCGGTTTCAGTATGGGAAACTGCAAATATTATTGATGATAATACATAAAGTTGACCGTCTAAATTGTTAAGAGCTGGTTTCGTTCAAATCTATTTAGACGTTATAAAGATATGATGTCACTTCTGGTTTCAAAATGGCGGCTTCCATAAATATCAAAATAAAAGGATCAACCTTTGTTGCCGAAATGCCAATCGATGTATTTAAAATTTCATTACGTCATTTCGTTTTTTTTAACATAATGTTTAGTCTTTTGCTTCTGATAATGCATAAAGATGACTGTCTGAATCGTTTGGCGCAACTTTCGTTCCAATCGGTCCAGCCGTTGACGAGATATGACGTCACTTCCGGTTTCAAAATGGCGGCACAAAAAATTCATGGGGAGAAGGTTAAATCAGACGCCAAAAGTGCACACGTGGTAAAAATGTGAGATCAATCGGTTCAGCCGTTTATTCTGTGGCCTGTTTACCGGATTCTAGCTCCAGCCTACTACTTGATCAAATCATAGAGATTCATATATATATCTCTATGAACAAATGTAGTTCTCGATGACCTTGCAAATTTTCAAACCCGTCGGATCAACCGGATCGGGAGGAGTCTACGTCAAAGTACGTTCAAACATCCATACTTATGGACTTTGTGTATGTATTACCGACGTAAGGTATAGGTTCGGGTAATAAGGCCCTACTCGAAATAAGACCCACTTTCAATTTCTCAGAGAATGAATTTTTATTTTTTGAATTTCCACCGTCAAGTTTGAAAGAGTTAATCCAACTTTGGGTCGAGATAGGTAACAAAATGACGTCATTTCCGGCTTTGATTTCCGGTACAAAAGTAGCAAGCAAAGAAATGGTTTGTAACCACAACCGTCATCTGTCAGAATTGCATCACAAAGTGTTAACATGATTAAAAATGACCCAGAAATTGACTTTTATATACCTAATGCTTATTTAGAAGTAGTATGGAAAATAGTGAGATATAATCAATTGTTCGTGAAGTAATAAATGCTAATGATAGCATATATTCTAACTAAAAACATCATAAAAATCAAATTATACAGTGTCTCGGCACATTTAAATATGATTATCGATTTTTCTTCAGAGTCCCACGTTGTATACCCCTAATACCTACCGACCGGTTAGATCACGTGACTTCCTTATCAGTTCTCTCGCGGAACAAAACAAGGGGAGGGGGTAGTTCGTCGTCAATAGGAAACAAGTAATATTCTCTTTCAATATCTGAATCTGATCGACATTGCATTACGAGGTCTTCATTCGAATCCCACTTCAGTGTGACGGATCGTGGTTTCACGTGATTTTGACGCAAAGTTGCCCATTAACTTACTAGTTCTGTGGATTAGATTTTTTTTAGATTAGTTTGGTTTAATGGAGCGTCAACGACGAGGTTATATTGCGCACATTAATTGTTATATTTAACTTTGTTGATCATAATTGGAGGGCAAGGGGAGGGGGTCGACCTAACCACCCCCGATCCTGGGGAGTCCAGCACTGGTGGGAAGGCCAGGCCGGAATGGGGACGGACCGGGGAGTGTGAGGATTCGGGCCGGCTGAACCCGATTTCAGGGGGATCACCATCTCGAGGGGGGAGGCCGGCCCGAGGGGACCGCAAATTCAAGGGAGGGCATGGTTAGGCCGACCCTGGCTGCTCTTGGTCTGGGCCTCCCCACTGATCTGTCCGGCATGGGTAACCCTTACACATGAGCATAATATGCTCGCCGGCGTAGCTGCAATGGATCATTGGCCAACACAAACCCCACCACCACGATAAGGTGACAGCCGTCGGGGGGTGGGGGGGGGGGGGGGGGGTGTTCTGTGGATATTTCTCGATAAGTTTACTCAATGTCATATGCCAGATGAAAAATTTGTTTCAAACTTTTACCTAATTAATTTAGAGGTGCTAACGCCATCCACAAAAGAAATAAATTTACATTCTAGAAATCCGATTATGTGGTTTTAAAAACTTGACAATTTCGTTTTTGGAATTGGAAATTTCGCGTTTTGAATGAAGAGGGAGGGTCAATTATATTACTCAAAAATTTAAACCCTAGTATGCCCAGTGCAGCATGTGACTGTCCACCTTGGTTTTTCACTATGCAAAATCAAAAATCAAATTATTAAAAGCTGTTTCCTGCTGTTTGTTTATGTATTGCGACTGTAAAAGACATTATGTCAACTTTATTTTCATGTGATAATGCGAGGTCACTGCCCCTCCCACTAAGCAACCCCAAGTTGTTTTCTACAAGGTCAGAGCTCTTCTGTCATTTACGCGAATAGGGGAGGATCACTGACTGCACTTTAGAAATAAAAAAGGTTGAATATTGGGGGTTGTCTTGGTGATCATTAGAAAAAAGCAAAAAAATCAAATCTCATTAGAAAAGCAAAGCTTTTCTAATAAAAAAAGGTATGAAATATGAAATGTAATGTAGACTTTTCAAATCATTCATCTGGCATATGACATTGAGTAAACTTATCGAGAAATATGCACAGAACTAGTAAGTTAATGGGCAACTTTGCGTCAAAATCACGTGAAACCACGATCCGTCACATTGAAGTGGGATTCGAATGAAGACCTCGTAATGCAATGTCGATCAGATATTGAAAGAGAATATTACTTGTTTCCAATTGACGACGAACTACCCCTTCCCCTTGTGTAGTGTTTGTGCAGCTAGATATATGAACCTTGCTATAAACATATATGGCTGTGTGGAATATGTTTATAATGATTGAGTACAATAAAGGACTGAGATGAATGAAGTCATGAATTTTACAATGGCGACGAGGATCAAAGTAATTTTACTTGTAATTGAATAATTAATGAAACAAACTATTCAAGTTTGATTGATAACTATATAATTGAGTAAGAAGTAATTCGTTAAAGAAGAAAATGAGTGAAAAACTCAGTTTACAACCATTTTCTACAGAAGGTCATGATGCGGCCGTTGCCAGCCGTTGGCAGCGATGGGTCAGGAGTTTCGAGATTTTTGTCGAAATAAAAGGTGCTCTTGATGCCGCGGCAAAGAAATGCAGACTATTACATCATGCTGGCGAAGAAGTACAAGAAATTTGGTTTAATTTACCGGAGTCACAGGATGAAGAAAAAACGAAAAAAAATTGTTATAAGGTATGTCTTGAGGCATTAAATACATATTTTGGTGACAATTCAAGTAGAATTTTTTTACGACACCAGTTTAGAGACACGAACATGGAAGAAGGAGAAACTGTATGCCAATTTTTGACTCGATTAAAGAGCAAAAGTGTTAATTGTGGTTTCGAAAAATACAGTGAAGAGAAGGCATTGATTGATCACGTTGTAGCGAAATGCCTTTCTAGTGAGCTGAGAATAAAGTTACTCGAGAAGGGAGATGCATTGACATTGCAAAAGGTACGAGAAATTGCAAGATGCCTGGAATCATCTAAGCAGCAAGCTGCAGATATTGAAGGAAAAACTAAAGACTGTATGTATAGCAAAAATATCAATAAAAACTCAAGGTAAAGCAAGTCAAGGTCAAGGTTTTTCATCCCAAGAAAAGAAAAGATGTTGTTATAGATGCGGACAAGAGGGTCATTTGGCGAATGATAGTGTGTGTACAGCAATTGGGAAAGAGTGTAATATTTGCGGAAAAATGGGTCATTTAGCAATCTGCTGTAAGAGGAGACAAGAAGGGAAATCGAAAGATACACACAAGAAGAAATCTAATGTACTGCGACAGTTAGAAACTGACGACGAGACATCTGACGATGAGACATCAGGTGATGAGATGCCGGCGGTCAAAGGTAAAAAAGTTACATTCAGTATCACTTGTTTCCACAACGGACATGAGATTAATGTAGGTGCTACAATGATAATACTGTGTCCACGCAATTCTAACTCCATCTTCATGAGTCTCTCGTCTACCTCTTCCCAATTGCGGATACAACTCCGTACTTTCTTGTGCAAAACAATGGACTCTCCAACCTTTGCACATTTGCACTTTGTTACTCCACTATAGAAATATTGTATGTAATTGCCAATTTCCTCATTCCCTTGAACTTTCTTCTTCGTCTCTGTAAGCACCGTTATATCTATCTCATATTTCTCCAACTGGTCAAAAATTTCCTTCTGTTTAGTGCCTAACCCTTGCACATTTCATGTTCCAATATTCATGTTCCTGTCCTTGCAAAAATTCGTCGTCGATTGAATCCGTCCAATATCCGAGGCTCAACGTCTGTGTCTTGAGTACTGTTCGTTTTTACAAGTACGGGATACTACCCCATAGCTAAACCCCCATCCTGGAGGACCAGAATTTTCTGTCAGGGTTTATTCCAGTTGACTATAGTCAACTAGGTCCAGCTATTTCTGGGCGCCGGATATTCGCCCCCACCCTCTTCCGTTAGCTACATGACATACATCCATTGCATGCCATGCATTGCCCAGGGGTCACGCGACTCATGTCTTCGTGGACGTGGAAGTAGGATTTGTTGGCCTGTCATATACCTGACGTGAGCATTTCTCAGAGTTTTATAGCTATGCAGACGTTGACGAATCTATAGTCGAATGAATGAAAATAAAGGCATCCATGTTGGATCAGAATGTTGGACCCGACCTCTTGAGTTTGGACGTTATGGGCACTGGTTTGAGCTCGTTTGTTGACGCGGCAAGTTTGATTTAACCCGTAAATCCCATGGTGACTTCACACGCCCAACTCGCTCCTATTATGGAATGCACCCTATGCCTCAACTCAAAAGCCCGGGCTTTCTGATCCAAAATGGCTACCGGTATTTTCATACATTCGAATATGATTCGACTCAAAGTCACAAGAATAGGAAATCTGGGCGTTTGGATACAAATACGGTATGCAGCCATTGATGTCGTCATCAGGGCACGGCAAGGTTGAAATTGAATGTTTGAAAGTGGCCATTAGTCAAGGAACAAGGGACCGGTCGAGACAATTTTTATTGGTTACTTGTATTGATGCAATGAACAATAATAAATATAATTGGAGCAAGATGTTGGTGTTACTTTAAGAATAGCAACTATACACTCTGGTATATAAAGCAATTCAGATTCGGTTGCAGTGGAAAACATTCATTACGATTACGATACTTTATTTCTGACAGTTACGAACTAGTCAATAAATGCTTACATTCTTGACTGTTAGGGCTGAAAAATTTTAATATAAGAGAAAATGAAAACGATCCCAGAGACCTCATGGATTACATAAGTATACGTGTGCAAAATTTCAGATCGATTGGTTGGACGGCTAGACCTGAGAAGTGAACAAAAAGAAACACAGAGAAAGTGCCATGAAGAGTACCGTGGTGTGATTCGCTACGCTGGCTCAATAATGTTCATTTTGTAATATTGAATTGTTTTTATATTTACTTGACTGTGCCTATTGTTGTTTTAATATTATTTTAATTGACGTGTCTTATACCACTTCGTGATCCCATGACGAATAAACCAATAAATCGATAATAAACTGCACACATCAGACTGTTAAACACTAATTGTAAAGAACATGCTAAGGTTTGATGTATAAACGTTTTAAAAACATTACTGTAGCATGAAAAAAGTTACAGCTGTTAGAATTTGGTTGTCAAAAATCGATAAAGAGCTCCGAACAAATGCGTCCAGAAAATGTCCATAGCCGGACACTGTTTTTTCGAAACTGAAAAACTGCAAAAAGATATCATGCTAAATATGTCCAATTGTATTAAAAATAAATGTCTATAGATTTTCTACAAATTTCAATAAATTTGAATCCATGGTAGATTCCAAAGTTATTGTTTCTTGAAGAACCTTCTTGAAGTTAACCTGCTTCGTGAATAAGGGCGCTGGGAACCAAGGAATTACTACTAGTCCAGAGTCTAAGCTGAAAAAAGGGGTCTAACCTACCACAAATTGCAACAGAAGGTTTTTTGATATTAATCGATTCATAAAAAAACGCCCTCTATAACATATCAAAAGTTCTCCGAAATTTGATTAGGGTGGGTGGGCCAAAATGCAAAATTTGTCAAAAAGTCATTGTATTATCAAATAATTAAATTATATCAACCTAGTCGAGTAGCATATCAAATGAAAGCATATGTTTCGCACAATTATTAAAAATATATATCACCATTATAAAGTTGATACAGCGGTCAAAAGGGGTAAAAAAATAGTCAAATCTCATTACTGAAGTGTTCAAAGACAAAGGTGATATCTTTATCCCTAATAAAGAAAATAACATACTTTTTTATATTAATCGATCCGAAATGAGTCTGTTAATAACATATCAAAAGTTCTCCAAAATTCTTAAAACATGAGTGGGCCAATGAATCTGTCAAATAGTTTTAAAGGGCGATTTTTATTTTTGAGTGCAAAGTCTAACAGTAAGCCCAATTCCTGAATCATCACGATTTATAACAAAAGGTTTTTTGATGTGAAACAATACAGAACAATTCTCACTAAAACATATCAAAAGTTATCCAAATTTGAATTAGGGTGGTTGGGCCAAATTTCAAAATTTTGCATAAACTCATTGTTGTCATTATAAAATGATCAAAATGTATCAACCTTTTCGAGTAACATATGAAATGAAAGCTTATGGTTAGTACAACAAATTAAAACAAATATGACCATTTAAAAGGTCATTCAAAGGTCATGAGTGGCCAAAACGTTTTAAAATTTCCAATTTTTAAGCGTTGAATGACAATTACCATTAAGTCATCGTTAATAAAAGTAAATAATATACTTTTTGACACTAATCGATCCGCAATTAAATAGTTGATAACATATAAAAAATTCACCAAAATTCTTTAACCGTGGGTAAGACAAATATTTTTTATTTCAATTTCAAAATTGTCATATTTTGGTGAAGGAAAAATCAAACGTATAGTATAAAATGATGGATAATCGTTCTGAATATACGTAAACTATGTATTTTTTACATTAATTGTGGTAGTGTATGTCTAATTGTATTATTTTCTTCATATTTAAATGTAAAAATACGTATATTCAGAACGATTATCTATCATTTTATACTATACGTTTGATTTTTCCTTCACCAAAATTTGACAATTTTGAAATTGAATTAAAAATTATTTGGCCCACCCACGGTTAAAGAATTTTGGTGAATTTTTTATATGTTATTAAGGTGGCTGCATATCACGTGACTTTTCAACCAAAAAGCTACACATTTACATTTGGAAGGGTTCAGTTTAGCAAATACTTCTCACTCATCAGATAAGTTAAAACACATCTGTTGGAACTAATCTAAGCAGAAAAGAACTGCGAAAATAACTTATTAGATGATTTTACTTCCTTGCACCTAAATATTCTCAAATCAAGACCTGAAGTTTAAGGAAATCCTATGAGTTGCCAAGAACAGCAAACTTTAATCTAATAAAAGGGCACATATGCATCACAAACCTGACACAATTTTGCCAACAAAACATGCGCTCTTTCTTCATCTTTCCAACGAAATGTTGAGATATTAATTATATCCACTATTATGAATGTAATATTTAAAATAACAGCACTGGGTTTTGACAGCTTTCAAACGCGTACGTATACACGATAATTGTGTTGTTTTTATTATAAAACCACTGCAAAATTAAATAATATTGTCTGCAAATATTGATAAGCTCCAGTATGCAGTGAATTTCCTTCATAAATCACCTTGGATTACTCAGCATGAACGATGTAAGGTATGTATTCATAGGTAACTATTTCTTTTGATCGGATGTAGAGAAATAAAGTCACGTGATATGCATTGGCCTTAACTATTTAATTGTGGATCGATTGGTGTCAAAAAGTATATTATTTACTTTTATTAACGATGACATAATGGTAATTGTCATTGGACGCTTAAAAATCAGAAATTTAACCACGTTTTGGCCTCTCATTACCTTTGTATGACCTTTTAAATGGTTATATTTGTTTTAATTTGTTGTACTAACCATAAGCTTTCATTTGATATGTTACTCGAAAAGGTTGATACATTTTGATAATTTGATAATGACAACAATGAGTTTTTGCAAAATTATGAAATTTGGCCCAACCAACCTAATTCAAATTTGGAGAACTTTTGATATGTTTAAGAGGGCATTGTTCTGTATCGTTTCACATCAAAGAACCTTTTGTTATAAATCGTGGTGATTCAGAAAATGGATTTACTTGTAGACTTTGCACTCAAAAATAAAAATCGACCTTTAAAACTATTTGACAGATTCATTGGCCCACTCATGTTTTAAGAATTTTGGAGAACTTTTGATATGTTATTAACAGACTTATTTCGGATCGATTAATATAAAAAAGTATGTTATTATCTTTATTAGGGATGAAGATATTACATTTGTCCTGAAACACTTCAGAAATGAGATTTGACCACTTTTTGACCCCTTTTGACCGCTGTATCAACTTTATAATGATGATATATATTTTTATTAATTTTACTAAACATAAGCTTTCATTTGATATGCTACTCGACTAGGTTGATATAATTTAATTGTTTGATAATGACATCAATGACTTTTTGACAAATTTGGCATTTTGGCCCACCCACTTTAATTAAATTTCGGAGAACTTTTGATATGTTATAGAGGACATTTTTATGAATCGATTAACATCAAGAAACCTTTTGTTGCAATTACTGATGGGTCAAAGTGTTTAGACTCTGGACTATACGTCATCATTATTTGTTTCTGAATGATTGTTACCACTTGTACTTACATTTATCGCTGACAAGGCGTCATTCCTGCAACTAAGTAGAATGGTTGCAGAAGTCTGCGAATGACTGTAAACAAGAGAAAGAAGAATTGTTTCAGTATGTATAGTATAATAGTCAGTATAATCGATTCAGACGGCCGTCTATGAGATACTTATCAATAGCCGAAATTGCAATTTACTATTACTGAACATAGGCGTGCGCACGGGGGGGGCCGGGGGGGCCTTGGCCCCCCCTAATGGGTCAGCCTCAACTAAAAAATAATAAAATGTGGTCCTCATAGTGTCAAAATTTTGTTTTAAATGGGTTTAAACAAAAAAATCTCCCTGCGGGGCAGACTGGAGTTGCACAAATCACTAGACTCAAGTACTAGGTTGATCAAAAACACACAATTTTGAAAAACAATGCCTACAAGGTACACTCGGCACATTTAAATATGATCGTCGATTTTTCTTCAGAGTCCCACGTTGTATACCCCTAATACCTACCGACCGGTTAGATCACGTGACTTCCTTATCAGTTCTCTCGCGGAACAAAACAAGGGGAGGGGGTAGTTCGTCGTCAATAGGAAACAAGTAATATTCTCTTTCAATATCTGAATCTGATCGACATTGCATTACGAGGTCTTCACTCGAATCCCACTTCAGTGTGTCGGATCGTGGTTTCACGTGATTTTGACGCAAAGTTGCCCATTAACTTACTAGTTCTGTGGATATTTCTCGATAAGTTTACTCAATGTCATATGCCAGATGAAAAATTTGTTTCAAACTTTTACTCAATTAATTTAGAGGTGCTAACGCCATCCACAAAAGAAATAAATTAACATTCTAGAGATCCGATTATGTGGTTTTAAAAACTTGACAATTTCGTTTTTGGAATTGGAAATTTAGCGTTTTGAATTAAGAGGGAGGGTCAATTATATTATTCAAAAATTTAAACCCTAGTAAGCCCAGTGCAGCATGTGACTGTCCACCTTAGTTTTTCACTATGGAAAATCAAAAATAAAACTAGGAAAACGCTCTGAGTAACGCGTTGATGAGCGAGCACGGATACGCGCAACACCTCGAACCGAAATTCTGTTCATCGAAAATGTCCTGAGCCAATAATAAGGACAAGCCAATAATTCTTGAATTTCGCCACATACTTGTATGAAAATCTCCAACAATTCTCAAAATATTGGTCCCAATAACCACGCAAAGTTTTAAGTTGATCGATTGAACCTTTATGATTGAATGATGCATGAATTTTGCATACTAATATCATTCTAGCCTACTCGTGTATAGTTATTGAGAGCTAAACTTTGATTGATTCAAAAATGAAAATATTTGACGATTGGTCGAAAATCAAAAATGCTTCGATTAAGTTCAAATTTTGCATGGACATTAAGACTATACTTTTCTCCTATTTTACTAATTTTCAGCCCAATCGGTCAAGAAAGTTTACACTTATTGACAGGGCCGTAACAAGGGGTGTGCGGGCGGTGCGGCAGCACAGGGCGCCGCCAACAAGGGGGCGCCAGGAAACCAAATTTGTAATGACATGACTTTTTTGCATCCAAAATTAATTTTTGCGTATTAAAAGCACATAAAACGCCCTGCGGGGCATGGTTGATGTCGGTGATGATTTCAGTCATACCCAAAAGGTCAAATCCCCCCTTCAAAAAATTAATGAGCTCTTTAAAGAATTTTGAAATAAAGTTTTGAAATAAAAATTATTCTGACGATTTTTTTTTAGTGAAATTGAAAGTCAGAAATTATTAAAAACCATTAAAATCCTATCGAAAATCTAAATTTTCCGTTTCAGGGCCCAGGACCCGCATATGTTTAAGAGGTCCTCCCCCCTCCCCCCCCCCCAGGCGCCTCATTGCTGTCATTGTCAAGGGCCGTGGAAATGTTTGACCATTGTTTTGCATAATTATTTGTTTTGTGCACAACCAAAGTTTTGGTTTGTCCTAGTCTGAAATCATCACTGGTTGGGTATAGCGTTTTCTAGGGAGTTGGTTTTGATTGTGGGCAGGGTGGGGGGGGGGGGGCAAATAATAAGACTGCCCTTTGAAAATATAGGGTAACCGACCAAATAAGAAAGAAAATGTGTATAATGTGAGAAATTCTGACATAAATCTGACAACGTTGCACTACAAATATTAATTATTTTGGGATTGTTCAATTGGAACTTCAATTAAGAACATATACCTAATTGGAGCAAACGGTAAGGTATAATGGTTTTATGCTGTTGGTCGAACAAAATATTTGACACTTTGGGTTGGCTACTTTCCCCGCAGAAAATGTTTTGTTTTCTTGACACTCTGTGATCTATTTTTTGATATTCTTTTGTTTACAAAATGCAACTGTACGTAAAACATTCATCCATTGTAAAACACTACAAACTTTTTTTATTTTTCCCGTAATCCACGCGGCGGTGTGGCGAGAGGGGGAGGGGGGGGGGGGGGGGGCAAGCACACCTACTCCCGCGCCAATAAAATATACATGCATCGTTCTTCCCCTTCAAATGTTGAAATATACTCACTTCGCTTTCGACGCAACCACAAGAAATCCATTGTTCTGGAATTCTTTTATTAGATTTGCCAACCCGAAGTACGCACTGAAAACAATCAACAAGTGTGTCAGAAAGAAATGCGTTCGTAATAAGAATTCTATAAGTAGTATTAAGTGATGAATATTTTTGTAAAAAGATTAAATTATTATACATATAATTATTATATTTTAATTATGTTGGAATGGAAAAGGAAGGGGGAGCAATGCTTCCCTTGCTTCCATTGAGTGCACGCCACTGAATCTCACATCATTGACTTCCGCTCCAGGGGATTTGCAAGAGTTTGTCGATGTCTAGTGACAAACGAAACTACCCGTTCTGACGTATAGACTAAGGTCAAATTCTTCACTCGTCCGGCTGAGATCGTCTTACATTGGACAAGTTTGCAGGGAAAGCTGACACAGCACAACAATATGCTTTTCATGCTCTTGTATTATAACTAGGAAAACGCTCTGTGTAACGCGTTGATGAGCGAGCACCCAAAACGCGCAATATCTCAAACCGGAATATCGTAACGTACAGAAAACATAACATAAAAAACACTCCGTGTAAAAAGAACAGCCAAGTCTCTGAAACTAAAAAAAATTATGAAATCTAAAAAAATTCTGCACTGAAAAGTGCAGAATATGCACTTCGAGATATGGCATCACTTCCGGTTTTCAAAATGGCGACTGAAAGCTCTTACACATTGTATTAATATGTATATAAATACTAATATTTCATTATAAGCCTTCTGAATATGTAGTTGGTTTTTATATAAAGGGGAAGTGAATTTAGGCAGAATTCGCTAAACTATGACGTCATTTCCGGTTTCAGTAATTAGAAAACTTTAATTTCACTGTTGTTATTTCATATAAAGGACCGTCTAAATCGATTGGCGCAAATTTCGTTCCGATCGGTTTAGCCGTTTTTAAGATATGACGTCACTTCCGGTTTCAAAATGGCGGCACAAAAAATTCATAAGGGCAAGGTATCATCAGGCAGACGAGCTGTATATGTGGTGAAAATTTCGGGTCAATCAACCCAGCTGTTTAGGCTGTGGCGGAGACCGCGGAATTTATTGGAAGATGAAAAATAATCATTATTATTATTATTATTATAATCTGAAGAAAGCCGTACAATTTCACGGTTTTCACGGTCCTCCAGCTCGCAAACGGCATAACCTATTGTTCCCAAATTTGGTTTATGTGGTGAGGTGGGCCATAGCTCGAAATTAAGATATTTCGCAACAATGTGAGATTTTCCAATTTTGAGATCCAGTAGGCCGAAAATGCCACTTTGATGCTTACAGTAAAAGTGGGTTGCTCCAGCCTTTTTAAATGAGAGTGTGCGCACGCCGTACGACTTGGCTGGCGTGGAGCGACCGCTCCACTAGATTCATCTTCCAATAAATTCCGCGGTCTCCGCCACAGCCTAAACGGCTGGTTTGATTGACCCGAAATTTTCACCACATATACAGCTCGTCTGCCTGATGATACCTTGCCCTTATGAATTTTTTGTGCCGCCATTTTGAAACCGGAAGTGACGTCATATCTCAAAAACAGTTTAACCGATCGGAACGAAATTTGCGCCAATCGATTCAGACGGTCCTCTATATGAAATAACAATAGTGAAATTAAAGTTTTCTAATTACTGAAACCGGAAATGACGTCATAGTTTAGCGAAATCTGCCTAAATTCACTTCCCCTTTATATAAAAACCAACTACATATTCAGAAGGCTTATAATGAAATATAAGTATTTATATACATATTAATACAATGTGTAAGAGCTTACAGCTGCCATTTTGAAAACCGGAAGGTTTTCATCTCGAAAACGGCTGGACCTATTGGAACGATGCTTTCTCAATTCTTCATGGCATATTACTTTAAGTTTATATTAAGCTCCAAACAATATTTTTCTTAGTAACTAATTCGGAAATGGCGTATTTATTTAAAGGAATTAGTCATTGTTGCCCCAAAAAGTTTTACAAGTTGTGTGAATAAACTAAAAAAATAAGTGATATCCCCATAAAAAACACTCCGTGTAAAAAAACAGCCAAGTCTCTTCAAATAAAAAAAAATTATGAAATCTAAAAATTCTGCACTGAAACGTAGTGATATCAAAAAATTAGCCAAGTCAAAACTTTATTTGAAAATTAAAAAATACTTATCGCATCGTTTTTTTAGGGCATTGTAGGTATACTATAAGTATATGTATTTATATCTAGCCTATACTTCTAAGCTAATTATATACACGATGCGCCAAGTATTCCCCCCATTCCCATATTTAGTGCGCACTTACTTTTCGAGTTATTCGTGAATAACCGTGGGCGGTGCAGCACCGGCCATTGAAAATGTCAAGGTTTTCAGCACGCCATGTTTTAGTGCACAATTAGTGCGTTCGATCCCCCTTATTCCCATAATTAGTGCGCGCTTACTTTTCGAGTTATTCGTGAAAAACCGTGAGCGGTGCAGCACTAAAAAAAGGACTCGAACTCGAAAAGTAAGTGCACACTATAATTATGGGAATGGGGGAGATCGAACGCACTAATTGTGCACTAAAACATGGCGTGCTGAAAACCTTGAAATTTTCAATGGGCGGTGCTGCACCGCCCACGGTTTTTCACGAATAACTCGAAAAGTAAGTGCGCACTAATTATGGGAATAAGGGGGATCGAACGCACTAATTGTGCACTAAAACATGGCGTGCTGAAAACATTGAAATTTTCAATCGGCGGTGCAGCACCGCCCACGGTTATTCACGAATAAATCGAAAAGTAAGTGCGCACTAATTATGGGAATGGGGGGGATCGAACGCACTAATTGTGCACTAATTCATCCCACACATGAGATAATTAGTGCGTTAATGGGTGGTGCTAACTTGACGGATCTTCATCAGGTAGCTTTTAAAAGGGGTGTAATTTCGCTGTTTTCACGGCCCTCTTGCTCGCAAATGACATAACCTGTTGTTCCCAAATTTTGTATAGGGGGTAAGGTTGGCCATAGCTGGAAATTAAGATATTTTGCAACAATGTGAGATTTTCGAATTTTGAGATTCAGTAGGCCGAAAATGCTATGTTGTTGCTTATAGTAAAAGTGTTTGGTCTGCTCCTCAGTTTATTAGGCTTAAAGTAACGGTATGTTGAGTGACTGTGAGTGTATAGTACGACTTGGCTGGGTGGAGCGACCGCTCCACTAGATTTTTATTGCATCAAAATTTAAATTTGTGATATTATTAAAATGTGTGACGTTCATTTCCGGTTTCGGTTTGGGAAACTGCAAATATTACTGATGATAATACATAAAGTTGACATAAATAAAATCATAAATTGTTTAACGCTGCTCTCGTTCAAATCTTTTCAGCCGTTAATGAGATATGATGTCACTTCCGGTTTCAAAATGGCGGCTTCCGTTTGGTTTTATAACAAGTCACATGATACGTCAAAAGTACATACGTTACATAAATATCAAAATATTTGGATCAACCTTTGTCGCCAAAATGCCAATCGATGTATTTCAAATTTCATTACATCATTTCCGGTTTCTTTAACATAATGTTTAGTCTTTTGCTACTGATAATGCATATCCCCATAAAAAACACTCCGTGTAAAAATACCAGCCAAGTCTCTTCAACTTAAAAAAAATAATGAAATCTAAAAATTCTGCACTGAAAAGTAGTGATATCAAAAAATTAGCCAAGTCAAAACTTTATTTGAAAATCAAAAAATACTTGACGCATCGTGTATATAGATAAATAGTTGAGAAGTATATGCCAGATATGAAATATACATCAAATATACATCTATACATATAATATACCTATAATGCTCTAAAAAACGATGCGCCAAGAATTATTTGATTTTCAAATAAAGTTTTGACTTGGCTAATTTTTTGATATCACTACTTTTCAGTGCAGATTTTTAGATTTCATTATTTTTTTTAAGTTGAAGAGACTAGGCTGGTATTTTTACACGGAGTGTTTTTTATGGGGATATCACTACTTTTTTTAGTTTATTCTTACAACTAATGTGTGACACATATCAAATGAACAATTACTAAATCCTTTAAAAAAAAACCACCCTTTACAATTTGGTTTTTCTCAAGAAGAATAGCAAAGGTTTCATTCCAATCGGTCACCCAGTTCCGAGATATGGCAACACTTCGGTTTTCAAAATGGCTGCTGAACTTTTTGCACTGCCACATAGAATTTATAACTATAAATGATGTGTATAATTTTAAGATTTCTGAATATGTATTTATTGTAAAGGAGGGGGTTATAATACTTTATAAATTTGAATGACGTCATTTCCGGCCTCATAAATAGGAAAATTCTAGTTTGACTGTTCCTATTCCATAGAGATGGCCTTCCGAATCGTTTGGCGCTAGTTCAATACCGATCTGTCAACCAGTTTCCGAGATATTACGTTTCTTCCGGTTTCAAAATGGCTGCTGAAATCACTGACTTCTTGAATTATAACTTAAACATGATTACATTTTATTATAAGCAGTCTCAAATAGTATATTTATTGCATCAAACTGTAAATTTGTGAGATTTTTAAAATGTGTGACGTCATTTCCGGTTTCAGTATGGGAAACTGCAAATATTATTGATGATAATACATAAAGTTGACCGTCTAAATTGTTAAGAGCTGGTTTCGTTCAAATCTATTTAGACGTTATAAAGATATGATGTCACTTCTGGTTTCAAAATGGCGGCTTCCATAAATATCAAAATAAAAGGATCAACCTTTGTTGCCGAAATGCCAATCGATGTATTTAAAATTTCATTACGTCATTTCGTTTTTTTTAACATAATGTTTAGTCTTTTGCTTCTGATAATGCATAAAGATGACTGTCTGAATCGTTTGGCGCAACTTTCGTTCCAATCGGTCCAGCCGTTGACGAGATATGACGTCACTTCCGGTTTCAAAATGGCGGCACAAAAAATTCATGGGGAGAAGGTTAAATCAGACGCCAAAAGTGCACACGTGGTAAAAATGTGAGATCAATCGGTTCAGCCGTTTATTCTGTGGCCTGTTTACCGGATTCTAGCTCCAGCCTACTACTTGATCAAATCATAGAGATTCATATATATATCTCTATGAACAAATGTAGTTCTCGATGACCTTGCAAATTTTCAAACCCGTCGGATCAACCGGATCGGGAGGAGTCTACGTCAAAGTACGTTCAAACATCCATACTTATGGACTTTGTGTATGTATTACCGACGTAAGGTATAGGTTCGGGTAATAAGGCCCTACTCGAAATAAGACCCACTTTCAATTTCTCAGAGAATGAATTTTTATTTTTTGAATTTCCACCGTCAAGTTTGAAAGAGTTAATCCAACTTTGGGTCGAGATAGGTAACAAAATGACGTCATTTCCGGCTTTGATTTCCGGTACAAAAGTAGCAAGCAAAGAAATGGTTTGTAACCACAACCGTCATCTGTCAGAATTGCATCACAAAGTGTTAACATGATTAAAAATGACCCAGAAATTGACTTTTATATACCTAATGCTTATTTAGAAGTAGTATGGAAAATAGTGAGATATAATCAATTGTTCGTGAAGTAATAAATGCTAATGATAGCATATATTCTAACTAAAAACATCATAAAAATCAAATTATACAGTGTCTCGGCACATTTAAATATGATTATCGATTTTTCTTCAGAGTCCCACGTTGTATACCCCTAATACCTACCGACCGGTTAGATCACGTGACTTCCTTATCAGTTCTCTCGCGGAACAAAACAAGGGGAGGGGGTAGTTCGTCGTCAATAGGAAACAAGTAATATTCTCTTTCAATATCTGAATCTGATCGACATTGCATTACGAGGTCTTCATTCGAATCCCACTTCAGTGTGACGGATCGTGGTTTCACGTGATTTTGACGCAAAGTTGCCCATTAACTTACTAGTTCTGTGGATTAGATTTTTTTTAGATTAGTTTGGTTTAATGGAGCGTCAACGACGAGGTTATATTGCGCACATTAATTGTTATATTTAACTTTGTTGATCATAATTGGAGGGCAAGGGGAGGGGGTCGACCTAACCACCCCCGATCCTGGGGAGTCCAGCACTGGTGGGAAGGCCAGGCCGGAATGGGGACGGACCGGGGAGTGTGAGGATTCGGGCCGGCTGAACCCGATTTCAGGGGGATCACCATCTCGAGGGGGGAGGCCGGCCCGAGGGGACCGCAAATTCAAGGGAGGGCATGGTTAGGCCGACCCTGGCTGCTCTTGGTCTGGGCCTCCCCACTGATCTGTCCGGCATGGGTAACCCTTACACATGAGCATAATATGCTCGCCGGCGTAGCTGCAATGGATCATTGGCCAACACAAACCCCACCACCACGATAAGGTGACAGCCGTCGGGGGGTGGGGGGGGGGGGGGGGGGTGTTCTGTGGATATTTCTCGATAAGTTTACTCAATGTCATATGCCAGATGAAAAATTTGTTTCAAACTTTTACCTAATTAATTTAGAGGTGCTAACGCCATCCACAAAAGAAATAAATTTACATTCTAGAAATCCGATTATGTGGTTTTAAAAACTTGACAATTTCGTTTTTGGAATTGGAAATTTCGCGTTTTGAATGAAGAGGGAGGGTCAATTATATTACTCAAAAATTTAAACCCTAGTATGCCCAGTGCAGCATGTGACTGTCCACCTTGGTTTTTCACTATGCAAAATCAAAAATCAAATTATTAAAAGCTGTTTCCTGCTGTTTGTTTATGTATTGCGACTGTAAAAGACATTATGTCAACTTTATTTTCATGTGATAATGCGAGGTCACTGCCCCTCCCACTAAGCAACCCCAAGTTGTTTTCTACAAGGTCAGAGCTCTTCTGTCATTTACGCGAATAGGGGAGGATCACTGACTGCACTTTAGAAATAAAAAAGGTTGAATATTGGGGGTTGTCTTGGTGATCATTAGAAAAAAGCAAAAAAATCAAATCTCATTAGAAAAGCAAAGCTTTTCTAATAAAAAAAGGTATGAAATATGAAATGTAATGTAGACTTTTCAAATCATTCATCTGGCATATGACATTGAGTAAACTTATCGAGAAATATGCACAGAACTAGTAAGTTAATGGGCAACTTTGCGTCAAAATCACGTGAAACCACGATCCGTCACATTGAAGTGGGATTCGAATGAAGACCTCGTAATGCAATGTCGATCAGATATTGAAAGAGAATATTACTTGTTTCCAATTGACGACGAACTACCCCTTCCCCTTGTGTAGTGTTTGTGCAGCTAGATATATGAACCTTGCTATAAACATATATGGCTGTGTGGAATATGTTTATAATGATTGAGTACAATAAAGGACTGAGATGAATGAAGTCATGAATTTTACAATGGCGACGAGGATCAAAGTAATTTTACTTGTAATTGAATAATTAATGAAACAAACTATTCAAGTTTGATTGATAACTATATAATTGAGTAAGAAGTAATTCGTTAAAGAAGAAAATGAGTGAAAAACTCAGTTTACAACCATTTTCTACAGAAGGTCATGATGCGGCCGTTGCCAGCCGTTGGCAGCGATGGGTCAGGAGTTTCGAGATTTTTGTCGAAATAAAAGGTGCTCTTGATGCCGCGGCAAAGAAATGCAGACTATTACATCATGCTGGCGAAGAAGTACAAGAAATTTGGTTTAATTTACCGGAGTCACAGGATGAAGAAAAAACGAAAAAAAATTGTTATAAGGTATGTCTTGAGGCATTAAATACATATTTTGGTGACAATTCAAGTAGAATTTTTTTACGACACCAGTTTAGAGACACGAACATGGAAGAAGGAGAAACTGTATGCCAATTTTTGACTCGATTAAAGAGCAAAAGTGTTAATTGTGGTTTCGAAAAATACAGTGAAGAGAAGGCATTGATTGATCACGTTGTAGCGAAATGCCTTTCTAGTGAGCTGAGAATAAAGTTACTCGAGAAGGGAGATGCATTGACATTGCAAAAGGTACGAGAAATTGCAAGATGCCTGGAATCATCTAAGCAGCAAGCTGCAGATATTGAAGGAAAAACTAAAGACTGTATGTATAGCAAAAATATCAATAAAAACTCAAGGTAAAGCAAGTCAAGGTCAAGGTTTTTCATCCCAAGAAAAGAAAAGATGTTGTTATAGATGCGGACAAGAGGGTCATTTGGCGAATGATAGTGTGTGTACAGCAATTGGGAAAGAGTGTAATATTTGCGGAAAAATGGGTCATTTAGCAATCTGCTGTAAGAGGAGACAAGAAGGGAAATCGAAAGATACACACAAGAAGAAATCTAATGTACTGCGACAGTTAGAAACTGACGACGAGACATCTGACGATGAGACATCAGGTGATGAGATGCCGGCGGTCAAAGGTAAAAAAGTTACATTCAGTATCACTTGTTTCCACAACGGACATGAGATTAATGTAGGTGCTACAATGATAATACTGTGTCCACGCAATTCTAACTCCATCTTCATGAGTCTCTCGTCTACCTCTTCCCAATTGCGGATACAACTCCGTACTTTCTTGTGCAAAACAATGGACTCTCCAACCTTTGCACATTTGCACTTTGTTACTCCACTATAGAAATATTGTATGTAATTGCCAATTTCCTCATTCCCTTGAACTTTCTTCTTCGTCTCTGTAAGCACCGTTATATCTATCTCATATTTCTCCAACTGGTCAAAAATTTCCTTCTGTTTAGTGCCTAACCCTTGCACATTTCATGTTCCAATATTCATGTTCCTGTCCTTGCAAAAATTCGTCGTCGATTGAATCCGTCCAATATCCGAGGCTCAACGTCTGTGTCTTGAGTACTGTTCGTTTTTACAAGTACGGGATACTACCCCATAGCTAAACCCCCATCCTGGAGGACCAGAATTTTCTGTCAGGGTTTATTCCAGTTGACTATAGTCAACTAGGTCCAGCTATTTCTGGGCGCCGGATATTCGCCCCCACCCTCTTCCGTTAGCTACATGGCATACATCCATTGCATGCCATGCATTGCCCAGGGGTCACGCGACTCATGTCTTCGTGGACGTGGAAGTAGGATTTGTTGGCCTGTCATATACCTGACGTGAGCATTTCTCAGAGTTTTATAGCTATGCAGACGTTGACGAATCTATAGTCGAATGAATGAAAATAAAGGCATCCATGTTGGATCAGAATGTTGGACCCGACCTCTTGAGTTTGGACGTTATGGGCACTGGTTTGAGCTCGTTTGTTGACGCGGCAAGTTTGATTTAACCCGTAAATCCCATGGTGACTTCACACGCCCAACTCGCTCCTATTATGGAATGCACCCTATGCCTCAACTCAAAAGCCCGGGCTTTCTGATCCAAAATGGCTACCGGTATTTTCATACATTCGAATATGATTCGACTCAAAGTCACAAGAATAGGAAATCTGGGCGTTTGGATACAAATACGGTATGCAGCCATTGATGTCGTCATCAGGGCACGGCAAGGTTGAAATTGAATGTTTGAAAGTGGCCATTAGTCAAGGAACAAGGGACCGGTCGAGACAATTTTTATTGGTTACTTGTATTGATGCAATGAACAATAATAAATATAATTGGAGCAAGATGTTGGTGTTACTTTAAGAATAGCAACTATACACTCTGGTATATAAAGCAATTCAGATTCGGTTGCAGTGGAAAACATTCATTACGATTACGATACTTTATTTCTGACAGTTACGAACTAGTCAATAAATGCTTACATTCTTGACTGTTAGGGCTGAAAAATTTTAATATAAGAGAAAATGAAAACGATCCCAGAGACCTCATGGATTACATAAGTATACGTGTGCAAAATTTCAGATCGATTGGTTGGACGGCTAGACCTGAGAAGTGAACAAAAAGAAACACAGAGAAAGTGCCATGAAGAGTACCGTGGTGTGATTCGCTACGCTGGCTCAATAATGTTCATTTTGTAATATTGAATTGTTTTTATATTTACTTGACTGTGCCTATTGTTGTTTTAATATTATTTTAATTGACGTGTCTTATACCACTTCGTGATCCCATGACGAATAAACCAATAAATCGATAATAAACTGCACACATCAGACTGTTAAACACTAATTGTAAAGAACATGCTAAGGTTTGATGTATAAACGTTTTAAAAACATTACTGTAGCATGAAAAAAGTTACAGCTGTTAGAATTTGGTTGTCAAAAATCGATAAAGAGCTTCGAACAAATGCGTCCAGAAAATGTCCATAGCCGGACACTGTTTTTTCGAAACTGAAAAACTGCAAAAAGATATCATGCTAAATATGTCCAATTGTATTAAAAATAAATGTCTATAGATTTTCTACAAATTTCAATACATTTGAATCCATGGTAGATTCCAAAGTTATTGTTTCTTGAAGAACCTTCTTGAAGTTAACCTGCTTCGTGAATAAGGGCGCTGGGAACCAAGGAATTACTACTAGTCCAGAGTCTAAGCTGAAAAAAGGGGTCTAACCTACCACAAATTGCAACAGAAGGTTTTTTGATATTAATCGATTCATAAAAAAACGCCCTCTATAACATATCAAAAGTTCTCCGAAATTTGATTAGGGTGGGTGGGCCAAAATGCAAAATTTGTCAAAAAGTCATTGTATTATCAAATAATTAAATTATATCAACCTAGTCGAGTAGCATATCAAATGAAAGCATATGTTTCGCACAATTATTAAAAATATATATCACCATTATAAAGTTGATACAGCGGTCAAAAGGGGTAAAAAAATAGTCAAATCTCATTACTGAAGTGTTCAAAGACAAAGGTGATATCTTTATCCCTAATAAAGAAAATAACATACTTTTTTATATTAATCGATCCGAAATGAGTCTGTTAATAACATATCAAAAGTTCTCCAAAATTCTTAAAACATGAGTGGGCCAATGAATCTGTCAAATAGTTTTAAAGGGCGATTTTTATTTTTGAGTGCAAAGTCTAACAGTAAGCCCAATTCCTGAATCATCACGATTTATAACAAAAGGTTTTTTGATGTGAAACAATACAGAACAATTCTCACTAAAACATATCAAAAGTTATCCAAATTTGAATTAGGGTGGTTGGGCCAAATTTCAAAATTTTGCATAAACTCATTGTTGTCATTATAAAATGATCAAAATGTATCAACCTTTTCGAGTAACATATGAAATGAAAGCTTATGGTTAGTACAACAAATTAAAACAAATATGACCATTTAAAAGGTCATTCAAAGGTCATGAGTGGCCAAAACGTTTTAAAATTTCCAATTTTTAAGCGTTGAATGACAATTACCATTAAGTCATCGTTAATAAAAGTAAATAATATACTTTTTGACACTAATCGATCCGCAATTAAATAGTTGATAACATATAAAAAATTCACCAAAATTCTTTAACCGTGGGTAAGACAAATATTTTTTATTTCAATTTCAAAATTGTCATATTTTGGTGAAGGAAAAATCAAACGTATAGTATAAAATGATGGATAATCGTTCTGAATATACGTAAACTATGTATTTTTTACATTAATTGTGGTAGTGTATGTCTAATTGTATTATTTTCTTCATATTTAAATGTAAAAATACGTATATTCAGAACGATTATCTATCATTTTATACTATACGTTTGATTTTTCCTTCACCAAAATTTGACAATTTTGAAATTGAATTAAAAATTATTTGGCCCACCCACGGTTAAAGAATTTTGGTGAATTTTTTATATGTTATTAAGGTGGCTGCATATCACGTGACTTTTCAACCAAAAAGCTACACATTTTCATTTGGAAGGGTTCAGTTTAGCAAATACTTCTCACTCATCAGATAAGTTAAAACACATCTGTTGGAACTAATCTAAGCAGAAAAGAACTGCGAAAATAACTTATTAGATGATTTTACTTCCTTGCACCTAAATATTCTCAAATCAAGACCTGAAGTTTAAGGAAATCCTATGAGTTGCCAAGAACAGCAAACTTTAATCTAATAAAAGGGCACATATGCATCACAAACCTGACACAATTTTGCCAACAAAACATGCGCTCTTTCTTCATCTTTCCAACGAAATGTTGAGATATTAATTATATCCACTATTATGAATGTAATATTTAAAATAACAGCACTGGGTTTTGACAGCTTTCAAACGCGTACGTATACACGATAATTGTGTTGTTTTTATTATAAAACCACTGCAAAATTAAATAATATTGTCTGCAAATATTGATAAGCTCCAGTATGCAGTGAATTTCCTTCATAAATCACCTTGGATTACTCAGCATGAACGATGTAAGGTATGTATTCATAGGTAACTATTTCTTTTGATCGGATGTAGAGAAATAAAGTCACGTGATATGCATTGGCCTTAACTATTTAATTGTGGATCGATTGGTGTCAAAAAGTATATTATTTACTTTTATTAACGATGACATAATGGTAATTGTCATTGGACGCTTAAAAATCAGAAATTTAACCACGTTTTGGCCTCTCATTACCTTTGTATGACCTTTTAAATGGTTATATTTGTTTTAATTTGTTGTACTAACCATAAGCTTTCATTTGATATGTTACTCGAAAAGGTTGATACATTTTGATAATTTGATAATGACAACAATGAGTTATTGCAAAATTATGAAATTTGGCCCAACCAACCTAATTCAAATTTGGAGAACTTTTGATATGTTTAAGAGGGCATTGTTCTGTATCGTTTCACATCAAAGAACCTTTTGTTATAAATCGTGGTGATTCAGAAAATGGATTTACTAGTAGACTTTGCACTCAAAAATAAAAATCGACCTTTAAAACTATTTGACAGATTCATTGGCCCACTCATGTTTTAAGAATTTTGGAGAACTTTTGATATGTTATTAACAGACTTATTTCGGATCGATTAATATAAAAAAGTATGTTATTATCTTTATTAGGGATGAAGATATTACATTTGTCCTGAAACACTTCAGAAATGAGATTTGACCACTTTTTGACCCCTTTTGACCGCTGTATCAACTTTATAATGATGATATATATTTTTATTAATTTTACTAAACATAAGCTTTCATTTGATATGCTACTCGACTAGGTTGATATAATTTAATTGTTTGATAATGACATCAATGACTTTTTGACAAATTTGGCATTTTGGCCCACCCACTTTAATTAAATTTCGGAGAACTTTTGATATGTTATAGAGGACATTTTTATGAATCGATTAACATCAAGAAACCTTTTGTTGCAATTACTGATGGGTCAAAGTGTTTAGACTCTGGACTATACGTCATCATTATTTGTTTCTGAATGATTGTTACCACTTGTACTTACATTTATCGCTGACAAGGCGTCATTCCTGCAACTAAGTAGAATGGTTGCAGAAGTCTGCGAATGACTGTAAACAAGAGAAAGAAGAATTGTTTCAGTATGTATAGTATAATAGTCAGTATAATCGATTCAGACGGCCGTCTATGAGATACTTATCAATAGCCGAAATTGCAATTTACTATTACTGAACATAGGCGTGCGCACGGGGGGGGCCGGGGGGGCCTTGGCCCCCCCTAATGGGTCAGCCTCAACTAAAAAATAATAAAATGTGGTCCTCATAGTGTCAAAATTTTGTTTTAAATGGGTTTAAACAAAAAAATCTCCCTGCGGGGCAGACTGGAGTTGCACAAATCACTAGACTCAAGTACTAGGTTGATCAAAAACACACAATTTTGAAAAACAATGCCTACAAGGTACACTCGGCACATTTAAATATGATCGTCGATTTTTCTTCAGAGTCCCACGTTGTATACCCCTAATACCTACCGACCGGTTAGATCACGTGACTTCCTTATCAGTTCTCTCGCGGAACAAAACAAGGGGAGGGGGTAGTTCGTCGTCAATAGGAAACAAGTAATATTCTCTTTCAATATCTGAATCTGATCGACATTGCATTACGAGGTCTTCACTCGAATCCCACTTCAGTGTGTCGGATCGTGGTTTCACGTGATTTTGACGCAAAGTTGCCCATTAACTTACTAGTTCTGTGGATATTTCTCGATAAGTTTACTCAATGTCATATGCCAGATGAAAAATTTGTTTCAAACTTTTACTCAATTAATTTAGAGGTGCTAACGCCATCCACAAAAGAAATAAATTAACATTCTAGAGATCCGATTATGTGGTTTTAAAAACTTGACAATTTCGTTTTTGGAATTGGAAATTTAGCGTTTTGAATTAAGAGGGAGGGTCAATTATATTATTCAAAAATTTAAACCCTAGTAAGCCCAGTGCAGCATGTGACTGTCCACCTTAGTTTTTCACTATGGAAAATCAAAAATAAAACTAGGAAAACGCTCTGAGTAACGCGTTGATGAGCGAGCACGGATACGCGCAACACCTCGAACCGAAATTCTGTTCATCGAAAATGTCCTGAGCCAATAATAAGGACAAGCCAATAATTCTTGAATTTCGCCACATACTTGTATGAAAATCTCCAACAATTCTCAAAATATTGGTCCCAATAACCACGCAAAGTTTTAAGTTGATCGATTGAACCTTTATGATTGAATGATGCATGAATTTTGCATACTAATATCATTCTAGCCTACTCGTGTATAGTTTTTGAGAGCTAAACTTTGATTGATTCAAAAATGAAAATATTTGACGATTGGTCGAAAATCAAAAATGCTTCGATTAAGTTCAAATTTTGCATGGACATTAAGACTATACTTTTCTCCTATTTTACTAATTTTCAGCCCAATCGGTCAAGAAAGTTTACACTTATTGACAGGGCCGTAACAAGGGGTGTGCGGGCGGTGCGGCAGCACAGGGCGCCGCCAACAAGGGGGCGCCAGGAAACCAAATTTGTAATGACATGACTTTTTTGCATCCAAAATTAATTTTTGCGTATTAAAAGCACATAAAACGCCCTGCGGGGCATGGTTGATGTCGGTGATGATTTCAGTCATACCCAAAAGGTCAAATCCCCCCTTCAAAAAATTAATGAGCTCTTTAAAGAATTTTGAAATAAAGTTTTGAAATAAAAATTATTCTGACGATTTTTTTTTAGTGAAATTGAAAGTCAGAAATTATTAAAAACCATTAAAATCCTATCGAAAATCTAAATTTTCCGTTTCAGGGCCCAGGACCCGCATATGTTTAAGAGGTCCTCCCCCCTCCCCCCCCCAGGCGCCTCATTGCTGTCATTGTCAAGGGCCGTGGAAATGTTTGACCATTGTTTTGCATAATTATTTGTTTTGTGCACAACCAAAGTTTTGGTTTGTCCTAGTCTGAAATCATCACTGGTTGGGTATAGCGTTTTCTAGGGAGTTGGTTTTGATTGTGGGCAGGGTGGGGGGGGGGGGGGGGGGCAAATAATAAGACTGCCCTTTGAAAATATAGGGTAACCGACCAAATAAGAAAGAAAATGTGTATAATGTGAGAAATTCTGACATAAATCTGACAACGTTGCACTACAAATATTAATTATTTTGGGATTGTTCAGTTGGAACTTCAATTAAGAACATATACCTAATTGGAGCAAACGGTAAGGTATAATGGTTTTATGCTGTTGGTCGAACAAAATATTTGACACTTTGGGTTGGCTACTTTCCCCGCAGAAAATGTTTTGTTTTCTTGACACTCTGTGATCTATTTTTTGATATTCTTTTGTTTACAAAATGCAACTGTACGTAAAACATTCATCCATTGTAAAACACTACAAACTTTTTTTATTTTTCCCGTAATCCACGCGGCGGTGTGGCGAGAGGGGGAGGGGGGGGGGCAAGCACACCTACTCCCGCGCCAATAAAATATACATGCATCGTTCTTCCCCTTCAAATGTTGAAATATACTCACTTCGCTTTCGACGCAACCACAAGAAATCCATTGTTCTGGAATTCTTTTATTAGATTTGCCAACCCGAAGTACGCACTGAAAACAATCAACAAGTGTGTCAGAAAGAAATGCGTTCGTAATAAGAATTCTATAAGTAGTATTAAGTGATGAATATTTTTGTAAAAAGATTAAATTATTATACATATAATTATTATATTTTAATTATGTTGGAATGGAAAAGGAAGGGGGAGCAATGCTTCCCTTGCTTCCATTGAGTGCACGCCACTGAATCTCACATCATTGACTTCCGCTCCAGGGGATTTGCAAGAGTTTGTCGATGTCTAGTGACAAACGAAACTACCCGTTCTGACGTATAGACTAAGGTCAAATTCTTCACTCGTCCGGCTGAGATCGTCTTACATTGGACAAGTTTGCAGGGAAAGCTGACACAGCACAACAATATGCTTTTCATGCTCTTGTATTATAACTAGGAAAACGCTCTGTGTAACGCGTTGATGAGCGAGCACCCAAAACGCGCAATATCTCAAACCGGAATATCGTAACGTACAGAAAACATAACATAAAAAACACTCCGTGTAAAAAGAACAGCCAAGTCTCTGAAACTAAAAAAAATTATGAAATCTAAAAAAATTCTGCACTGAAAAGTGCAGAATATGCACTTCGAGATATGGCATCACTTCCGGTTTTCAAAATGGCGACTGAAAGCTCTTACACATTGTATTAATATGTATATAAATACTAATATTTCATTATAAGCCTTCTGAATATGTAGTTGGTTTTTATATAAAGGGGAAGTGAATTTAGGCAGAATTCGCTAAACTATGACGTCATTTCCGGTTTCAGTAATTAGAAAACTTTAATTTCACTGTTGTTATTTCATATAAAGGACCGTCTAAATCGATTGGCGCAAATTTCGTTCCGATCGGTTTAGCCGTTTTTAAGATATGACGTCACTTCCGGTTTCAAAATGGCGGCACAAAAAATTCATAAGGGCAAGGTATCATCAGGCAGACGAGCTGTATATGTGGTGAAAATTTCGGGTCAATCAACCCAGCTGTTTAGGCTGTGGCGGAGACCGCGGAATTTATTGGAAGATGAAAAATAATCATTATTATTATTATTATTATAATCTGAAGAAAGCCGTACAATTTCACGGTTTTCACGGTCCTCCAGCTCGCAAACGGCATAACCTATTGTTCCCAAATTTGGTTTATGTGGTGAGGTGGGCCATAGCTCGAAATTAAGATATTTCGCAACAATGTGAGATTTTCCAATTTTGAGATCCAGTAGGCCGAAAATGCCACTTTGATGCTTACAGTAAAAGTGGGTTGCTCCAGCCTTTTTAAATGAGAGTGTGCGCACGCCGTACGACTTGGCTGGCGTGGAGCGACCGCTCCACCAGATTCATCTTCCAATAAATTCCGCGGTCTCCGCCACAGCCTAAACGGCTGGTTTGATTGACCCGAAATTTTCACCACATATACAGCTCGTCTGCCTGATGATACCTTGCCCTTATGAATTTTTTGTGCCGCCATTTTGAAACCGGAAGTGACGTCATATCTCAAAAACAGTTTAACCGATCGGAACGAAATTTGCGCCAATCGATTCAGACGGTCCTCTATATGAAATAACAATAGTGAAATTAAAGTTTTCTAATTACTGAAACCGGAAATGACGTCATAGTTTAGCGAAATCTGCCTAAATTCACTTCCCCTTTATATAAAAACCAACTACATATTCAGAAGGCTTATAATGAAATATAAGTATTTATATACATATTAATACAATGTGTAAGAGCTTACAGCTGCCATTTTGAAAACCGGAAGGTTTTCATCTCGAAAACGGCTGGACCTATTGGAACGATGCTTTCTCAATTCTTCATGGCATATTACTTTAAGTTTATATTAAGCTCCAAACAATATTTTTCTTAGTAACTAATTCGGAAATGGCGTATTTATTTAAAGGAATTAGTCATTGTTGCCCCAAAAAGTTTTACAAGTTGTGTGAATAAACTAAAAAAATAAGTGATATCCCCATAAAAAACACTCCGTGTAAAAAAACAGCCAAGTCTCTTCAAATAAAAAAAAATTATGAAATCTAAAAATTCTGCACTGAAACGTAGTGATATCAAAAAATTAGCCAAGTCAAAACTTTATTTGAAAATTAAAAAATACTTATCGCATCGTTTTTTTAGGGCATTGTAGGTATACTATAAGTATATGTATTTATATCTAGCCTATACTTCTAAGCTAATTATATACACGATGCGCCAAGTATTCCCCCCATTCCCATATTTAGTGCGCACTTACTTTTCGAGTTATTCGTGAATAACCGTGGGCGGTGCAGCACCGGCCATTGAAAATGTCAAGGTTTTCAGCACGCCATGTTTTAGTGCACAATTAGTGCGTTCGATCCCCCTTATTCCCATAATTAGTGCGCGCTTACTTTTCGAGTTATTCGTGAAAAACCGTGAGCGGTGCAGCACTAAAAAAAGGACTCGAACTCGAAAAGTAAGTGCACACTATAATTATGGGAATGGGGGAGATCGAACGCACTAATTGTGCACTAAAACATGGCGTGCTGAAAACCTTGAAATTTTCAATGGGCGGTGCTGCACCGCCCACGGTTTTTCACGAATAACTCGAAAAGTAAGTGCGCACTAATTATGGGAATAAGGGGGATCGAACGCACTAATTGTGCACTAAAACATGGCGTGCTGAAAACATTGAAATTTTCAATCGGCGGTGCAGCACCGCCCACGGTTATTCACGAATAAATCGAAAAGTAAGTGCGCACTAATTATGGGAATGGGGGGGATCGAACGCACTAATTGTGCACTAATTCATCCCACACATGAGATAATTAGTGCGTTAATGGGTGGTGCTAACTTGACGGATCTTCATCAGGTAGCTTTTAAAAGGGGTGTAATTTCGCTGTTTTCACGGCCCTCTTGCTCGCAAATGACATAACCTGTTGTTCCCAAATTTTGTATAGGGGGTAAGGTTGGCCATAGCTGGAAATTAAGATATTTTGCAACAATGTGAGATTTTCGAATTTTGAGATTCAGTAGGCCGAAAATGCTATGTTGTTGCTTATAGTAAAAGTGTTTGGTCTGCTCCTCAGTTTATTAGGCTTAAAGTAACGGTATGTTGAGTGACTGTGAGTGTATAGTACGACTTGGCTGGGTGGAGCGACCGCTCCACTAGATTTTTATTGCATCAAAATTTAAATTTGTGATATTATTAAAATGTGTGACGTTCATTTCCGGTTTCGGTTTGGGAAACTGCAAATATTACTGATGATAATACATAAAGTTGACATAAATAAAATCATACATTGTTTAACGCTGCTCTCGTTCAAATCTTTTCAGCCGTTAATGAGATATGATGTCACTTCCGGTTTCAAAATGGCGGCTTCCGTTTGGTTTTATAACAAGTCACATGATACGTCAAAAGTACATACGTTACATAAATATCAAAATATTTGGATCAACCTTTGTCGCCAAAATGCCAATCGATGTATTTCAAATTTCATTACATCATTTCCGGTTTCTTTAACATAATGTTTAGTCTTTTGCTACTGATAATGCATATCCCCATAAAAAACACTCCGTGTAAAAATACCAGCCAAGTCTCTTCAACTTAAAAAAAATAATGAAATCTAAAAATTCTGCACTGAAAAGTAGTGATATCAAAAAATTAGCCAAGTCAAAACTTTATTTGAAAATCAAAAAATACTTGACGCATCGTGTATATAGATAAATAGTTGAGAAGTATATGCCAGATATGAAATATACATCAAATATACATCTATACATATAATATACCTATAATGCTCTAAAAAACGATGCGCCAAGAATTATTTGATTTTCAAATAAAGTTTTGACTTGGCTAATTTTTTGATATCACTACTTTTCAGTGCAGATTTTTAGATTTCATTATTTTTTTTAAGTTGAAGAGACTAGGCTGGTATTTTTACACGGAGTGTTTTTTATGGGGATATCACTACTTTTTTTAGTTTATTCTTACAACTAATGTGTGACACATATCAAATGAACAATTACTAAATCCTTTAAAAAAAACCACCCTTTACAATTTGGTTTTTCTCAAGAAGAATAGCAAAGGTTTCATTCCAATCGGTCACCCAGTTCCGAGATATGGCAACACTTCGGTTTTCAAAATGGCTGCTGAACTTTTTGCACTGCCACATAGAATTTATAACTATAAATGATGTGTATAATTTTAAGATTTCTGAATATGTATTTATTGTAAAGGAGGGGGTTATAATACTTTATAAATTTGAATGACGTCATTTCCGGCCTCATAAATAGGAAAATTCTAGTTTGACTGTTCCTATTCCATAGAGATGGCCTTCCGAATCGTTTGGCGCTAGTTCAATACCGATCTGTCAACCAGTTTCCGAGATATTACGTTTCTTCCGGTTTCAAAATGGCTGCTGAAATCACTGACTTCTTGAATTATAACTTAAACATGATTACATTTTATTATAAGCAGTCTCAAATAGTATATTTATTGCATCAAACTGTAAATTTGTGAGATTTTTAAAATGTGTGACGTCATTTCCGGTTTCAGTATGGGAAACTGCAAATATTATTGATGATAATACATAAAGTTGACCGTCTAAATTGTTAAGAGCTGGTTTCGTTCAAATCTATTTAGACGTTATAAAGATATGATGTCACTTCTGGTTTCAAAATGGCGGCTTCCATAAATATCAAAATAAAAGGATCAACCTTTGTTGCCGAAATGCCAATCGATGTATTTAAAATTTCATTACGTCATTTCGTTTTTTTTAACATAATGTTTAGTCTTTTGCTTCTGATAATGCATAAAGATGACTGTCTGAATCGTTTGGCGCAACTTTCGTTCCAATCGGTCCAGCCGTTGACGAGATATGACGTCACTTCCGGTTTCAAAATGGCGGCACAAAAAATTCATGGGGAGAAGGTTAAATCAGACGCCAAAAGTGCACACGTGGTAAAAATGTGAGATCAATCGGTTCAGCCGTTTATTCTGTGGCCTGTTTACCGGATTCTAGCTCCAGCCTACTACTTGATCAAATCATAGAGATTCATATATATATCTCTATGAACAAATGTAGTTCTCGATGACCTTGCAAATTTTCAAACCCGTCGGATCAACCGGATCGGGAGGAGTCTACGTCAAAGTACGTTCAAACATCCATACTTATGGACTTTGTGTATGTATTACCGACGTAAGGTATAGGTTCGGGTAATAAGGCCCTACTCGAAATAAGACCCACTTTCAATTTCTCAGAGAATGAATTTTTATTTTTTGAATTTCCACCGTCAAGTTTGAAAGAGTTAATCCAACTTTGGGTCGAGATAGGTAACAAAATGACGTCATTTCCGGCTTTGATTTCCGGTACAAAAGTAGCAAGCAAAGAAATGGTTTGTAACCACAACCGTCATCTGTCAGAATTGCATCACAAAGTGTTAACATGATTAAAAATGACCCAGAAATTGACTTTTATATACCTAATGCTTATTTAGAAGTAGTATGGAAAATAGTGAGATATAATCAATTGTTCGTGAAGTAATAAATGCTAATGATAGCATATATTCTAACTAAAAACATCATAAAAATCAAATTATACAGTGTCTCGGCACATTTAAATATGATTATCGATTTTTCTTCAGAGTCCCACGTTGTATACCCCTAATACCTACCGACCGGTTAGATCACGTGACTTCCTTATCAGTTCTCTCGCGGAACAAAACAAGGGGAGGGGGTAGTTCGTCGTCAATAGGAAACAAGTAATATTCTCTTTCAATATCTGAATCTGATCGACATTGCATTACGAGGTCTTCATTCGAATCCCACTTCAGTGTGACGGATCGTGGTTTCACGTGATTTTGACGCAAAGTTGCCCATTAACTTACTAGTTCTGTGGATTAGATTTTTTTTAGATTAGTTTGGTTTAATGGAGCGTCAACGACGAGGTTATATTGCGCACATTAATTGTTATATTTAACTTTGTTGATCATAATTGGAGGGCAAGGGGAGGGGGTCGACCTAACCACCCCCGATCCTGGGGAGTCCAGCACTGGTGGGAAGGCCAGGCCGGAATGGGGACGGACCGGGGAGTGTGAGGATTCGGGCCGGCTGAACCCGATTTCAGGGGGATCACCATCTCGAGGGGGGAGGCCGGCCCGAGGGGACCGCAAATTCAAGGGAGGGCATGGTTAGGCCGACCCTGGCTGCTCTTGGTCTGGGCCTCCCCACTGATCTGTCCGGCATGGGTAACCCTTACACATGAGCATAATATGCTCGCCGGCGTAGCTGCAATGGATCATTGGCCAACACAAACCCCACCACCACGATAAGGTGACAGCCGTCGGGGGGTGGGGGGGGGGGGGGGGGGTGTTCTGTGGATATTTCTCGATAAGTTTACTCAATGTCATATGCCAGATGAAAAATTTGTTTCAAACTTTTACCTAATTAATTTAGAGGTGCTAACGCCATCCACAAAAGAAATAAATTTACATTCTAGAAATCCGATTATGTGGTTTTAAAAACTTGACAATTTCGTTTTTGGAATTGGAAATTTCGCGTTTTGAATGAAGAGGGAGGGTCAATTATATTACTCAAAAATTTAAACCCTAGTATGCCCAGTGCAGCATGTGACTGTCCACCTTGGTTTTTCACTATGCAAAATCAAAAATCAAATTATTAAAAGCTGTTTCCTGCTGTTTGTTTATGTATTGCGACTGTAAAAGACATTATGTCAACTTTATTTTCATGTGATAATGCGAGGTCACTGCCCCTCCCACTAAGCAACCCCAAGTTGTTTTCTACAAGGTCAGAGCTCTTCTGTCATTTACGCGAATAGGGGAGGATCACTGACTGCACTTTAGAAATAAAAAAGGTTGAATATTGGGGGTTGTCTTGGTGATCATTAGAAAAAAGCAAAAAAATCAAATCTCATTAGAAAAGCAAAGCTTTTCTAATAAAAAAAGGTATGAAATATGAAATGTAATGTAGACTTTTCAAATCATTCATCTGGCATATGACATTGAGTAAACTTATCGAGAAATATGCACAGAACTAGTAAGTTAATGGGCAACTTTGCGTCAAAATCACGTGAAACCACGATCCGTCACATTGAAGTGGGATTCGAATGAAGACCTCGTAATGCAATGTCGATCAGATATTGAAAGAGAATATTACTTGTTTCCAATTGACGACGAACTACCCCTTCCCCTTGTGTAGTGTTTGTGCAGCTAGATATATGAACCTTGCTATAAACATATATGGCTGTGTGGAATATGTTTATAATGATTGAGTACAATAAAGGACTGAGATGAATGAAGTCATGAATTTTACAATGGCGACGAGGATCAAAGTAATTTTACTTGTAATTGAATAATTAATGAAACAAACTATTCAAGTTTGATTGATAACTATATAATTGAGTAAGAAGTAATTCGTTAAAGAAGAAAATGAGTGAAAAACTCAGTTTACAACCATTTTCTACAGAAGGTCATGATGCGGCCGTTGCCAGCCGTTGGCAGCGATGGGTCAGGAGTTTCGAGATTTTTGTCGAAATAAAAGGTGCTCTTGATGCCGCGGCAAAGAAATGCAGACTATTACATCATGCTGGCGAAGAAGTACAAGAAATTTGGTTTAATTTACCGGAGTCACAGGATGAAGAAAAAACGAAAAAAAATTGTTATAAGGTATGTCTTGAGGCATTAAATACATATTTTGGTGACAATTCAAGTAGAATTTTTTTACGACACCAGTTTAGAGACACGAACATGGAAGAAGGAGAAACTGTATGCCAATTTTTGACTCGATTAAAGAGCAAAAGTGTTAATTGTGGTTTCGAAAAATACAGTGAAGAGAAGGCATTGATTGATCACGTTGTAGCGAAATGCCTTTCTAGTGAGCTGAGAATAAAGTTACTCGAGAAGGGAGATGCATTGACATTGCAAAAGGTACGAGAAATTGCAAGATGCCTGGAATCATCTAAGCAGCAAGCTGCAGATATTGAAGGAAAAACTAAAGACTGTATGTATAGCAAAAATATCAATAAAAACTCAAGGTAAAGCAAGTCAAGGTCAAGGTTTTTCATCCCAAGAAAAGAAAAGATGTTGTTATAGATGCGGACAAGAGGGTCATTTGGCGAATGATAGTGTGTGTACAGCAATTGGGAAAGAGTGTAATATTTGCGGAAAAATGGGTCATTTAGCAATCTGCTGTAAGAGGAGACAAGAAGGGAAATCGAAAGATACACACAAGAAGAAATCTAATGTACTGCGACAGTTAGAAACTGACGACGAGACATCTGACGATGAGACATCAGGTGATGAGATGCCGGCGGTCAAAGGTAAAAAAGTTACATTCAGTATCACTTGTTTCCACAACGGACATGAGATTAATGTAGGTGCTACAATGATAATACTGTGTCCACGCAATTCTAACTCCATCTTCATGAGTCTCTCGTCTACCTCTTCCCAATTGCGGATACAACTCCGTACTTTCTTGTGCAAAACAATGGACTCTCCAACCTTTGCACATTTGCACTTTGTTACTCCACTATAGAAATATTGTATGTAATTGCCAATTTCCTCATTCCCTTGAACTTTCTTCTTCGTCTCTGTAAGCACCGTTATATCTATCTCATATTTCTCCAACTGGTCAAAAATTTCCTTCTGTTTAGTGCCTAACCCTTGCACATTTCATGTTCCAATATTCATGTTCCTGTCCTTGCAAAAATTCGTCGTCGATTGAATCCGTCCAATATCCGAGGCTCAACGTCTGTGTCTTGAGTACTGTTCGTTTTTACAAGTACGGGATACTACCCCATAGCTAAACCCCCATCCTGGAGGACCAGAATTTTCTGTCAGGGTTTATTCCAGTTGACTATAGTCAACTAGGTCCAGCTATTTCTGGGCGCCGGATATTCGCCCCCACCCTCTTCCGTTAGCTACATGGCATACATCCATTGCATGCCATGCATTGCCCAGGGGTCACGCGACTCATGTCTTCGTGGACGTGGAAGTAGGATTTGTTGGCCTGTCATATACCTGACGTGAGCATTTCTCAGAGTTTTATAGCTATGCAGACGTTGACGAATCTATAGTCGAATGAATGAAAATAAAGGCATCCATGTTGGATCAGAATGTTGGACCCGACCTCTTGAGTTTGGACGTTATGGGCACTGGTTTGAGCTCGTTTGTTGACGCGGCAAGTTTGATTTAACCCGTAAATCCCATGGTGACTTCACACGCCCAACTCGCTCCTATTATGGAATGCACCCTATGCCTCAACTCAAAAGCCCGGGCTTTCTGATCCAAAATGGCTACCGGTATTTTCATACATTCGAATATGATTCGACTCAAAGTCACAAGAATAGGAAATCTGGGCGTTTGGATACAAATACGGTATGCAGCCATTGATGTCGTCATCAGGGCACGGCAAGGTTGAAATTGAATGTTTGAAAGTGGCCATCAGTCAAGGAACAAGGGACCGGTCGAGACAATTTTTATTGGTTACTTGTATTGATGCAATGAACAATAATAAATATAATTGGAGCAAGATGTTGGTGTTACTTTAAGAATAGCAACTATACACTCTGGTATATAAAGCAATTCAGATTCGGTTGCAGTGGAAAACATTCATTACGATTACGATACTTTATTTCTGACAGTTACGAACTAGTCAATAAATGCTTACATTCTTGACTGTTAGGGCTGAAAAATTTTAATATAAGAGAAAATGAAAACGATCCCAGAGACCTCATGGATTACATAAGTATACGTGTGCAAAATTTCAGATCGATTGGTTGGACGGCTAGACCTGAGAAGTGAACAAAAAGAAACACAGAGAAAGTGCCATGAAGAGTACCGTGGTGTGATTCGCTACGCTGGCTCAATAATGTTCATTTTGTAATATTGAATTGTTTTTATATTTACTTGACTGTGCCTATTGTTGTTTTAATATTATTTTAATTGACGTGTCTTATACCACTTCGTGATCCCATGACGAATAAACCAATAAATCGATAATAAACTGCACACATCAGACTGTTAAACACTAATTGTAAAGAACATGCTAAGGTTTGATGTATAAACGTTTTAAAAACATTACTGTAGCATGAAAAAAGTTACAGCTGTTAGAATGTGGTTGTCAAAAATCGATAAAGAGCTCCGAACAAATGCGTCCAGAAAATGTCCATAGCCGGACACTGTTTTTTCGAAACTGAAAAACTGCAAAAAGATATCATGCTAAATATGTCCAATTGTATTAAAAATAAATGTCTATAGATTTTCTACAAATTTCAATAAATTTGAATCCATGGTAGATTCCAAAGTTATTGTTTCTTGAAGAACCTTCTTGAAGTTAACCTGCTTCGTGAATAAGGGCGCTGGGAACCAAGGAATTACTACTAGTCCAGAGTCTAAGCTGAAAAAAGGGGTCTAACCTACCACAAATTGCAACAGAAGGTTTTTTGATATTAATCGATTCATAAAAAAACGCCCTCTATAACATATCAAAAGTTCTCCGAAATTTGATTAGGGTGGGTGGGCCAAAATGCAAAATTTGTCAAAAAGTCATTGTATTATCAAATAATTAAATTATATCAACCTAGTCGAGTAGCATATCAAATGAAAGCATATGTTTCGCACAATTATTAAAAATATATATCACCATTATAAAGTTGATACAGCGGTCAAAAGGGGTAAAAAAATAGTCAAATCTCATTACTGAAGTGTTCAAAGACAAAGGTGATATCTTTATCCCTAATAAAGAAAATAACATACTTTTTTATATTAATCGATCCGAAATGAGTCTGTTAATAACATATCAAAAGTTCTCCAAAATTCTTAAAACATGAGTGGGCCAATGAATCTGTCAAATAGTTTTAAAGGGCGATTTTTATTTTTGAGTGCAAAGTCTAACAGTAAGCCCAATTCCTGAATCATCACGATTTATAACAAAAGGTTTTTTGATGTGAAACAATACAGAACAATTCTCACTAAAACATATCAAAAGTTATCCAAATTTGAATTAGGGTGGTTGGGCCAAATTTCAAAATTTTGCATAAACTCATTGTTGTCATTATAAAATGATCAAAATGTATCAACCTTTTCGAGTAACATATGAAATGAAAGCTTATGGTTAGTACAACAAATTAAAACAAATATGACCATTTAAAAGGTCATTCAAAGGTCATGAGTGGCCAAAACGTTTTAAAATTTCCAATTTTTAAGCGTTGAATGACAATTACCATTAAGTCATCGTTAATAAAAGTAAATAATATACTTTTTGACACTAATCGATCCGCAATTAAATAGTTGATAACATATAAAAAATTCACCAAAATTCTTTAACCGTGGGTAAGACAAATATTTTTTATTTCAATTTCAAAATTGTCATATTTTGGTGAAGGAAAAATCAAACGTATAGTATAAAATGATGGATAATCGTTCTGAATATACGTAAACTATGTATTTTTTACATTAATTGTGGTAGTGTATGTCTAATTGTATTATTTTCTTCATATTTAAATGTAAAAATACGTATATTCAGAACGATTATCTATCATTTTATACTATACGTTTGATTTTTCCTTCACCAAAATTTGACAATTTTGAAATTGAATTAAAAATTATTTGGCCCACCCACGGTTAAAGAATTTTGGTGAATTTTTTATATGTTATTAAGGTGGCTGCATATCACGTGACTTTTCAACCAAAAAGCTACACATTTTCATTTGGAAGGGTTCAGTTTAGCAAATACTTCTCACTCATCAGATAAGTTAAAACACATCTGTTGGAACTAATCTAAGCAGAAAAGAACTGCGAAAATAACTTATTAGATGATTTTACTTCCTTGCACCTAAATATTCTCAAATCAAGACCTGAAGTTTAAGGAAATCCTATGAGTTGCCAAGAACAGCAAACTTTAATCTAATAAAAGGGCACATATGCATCACAAACCTGACACAATTTTGCCAACAAAACATGCGCTCTTTCTTCATCTTTCCAACGAAATGTTGAGATATTAATTATATCCACTATTATGAATGTAATATTTAAAATAACAGCACTGGGTTTTGACAGCTTTCAAACGCGTACGTATACACGATAATTGTGTTGTTTTTATTATAAAACCACTGCAAAATTAAATAATATTGTCTGCAAATATTGATAAGCTCCAGTATGCAGTGAATTTCCTTCATAAATCACCTTGGATTACTCAGCATGAACGATGTAAGGTATGTATTCATAGGTAACTATTTCTTTTGATCGGATGTAGAGAAATAAAGTCACGTGATATGCATTGGCCTTAACTATTTAATTGTGGATCGATTGGTGTCAAAAAGTATATTATTTACTTTTATTAACGATGACATAATGGTAATTGTCATTGGACGCTTAAAAATCAGAAATTTAACCACGTTTTGGCCTCTCATTACCTTTGTATGACCTTTTAAATGGTTATATTTGTTTTAATTTGTTGTACTAACCATAAGCTTTCATTTGATATGTTACTCGAAAAGGTTGATACATTTTGATAATTTGATAATGACAACAATGAGTTATTGCAAAATTATGAAATTTGGCCCAACCAACCTAATTCAAATTTGGAGAACTTTTGATATGTTTAAGAGGGCATTGTTCTGTATCGTTTCACATCAAAGAACCTTTTGTTATAAATCGTGGTGATTCAGAAAATGGATTTACTAGTAGACTTTGCACTCAAAAATAAAAATCGACCTTTAAAACTATTTGACAGATTCATTGGCCCACTCATGTTTTAAGAATTTTGGAGAACTTTTGATATGTTATTAACAGACTTATTTCGGATCGATTAATATAAAAAAGTATGTTATTATCTTTATTAGGGATGAAGATATTACATTTGTCCTGAAACACTTCAGAAATGAGATTTGACCACTTTTTGACCCCTTTTGACCGCTGTATCAACTTTATAATGATGATATATATTTTTATTAATTTTACTAAACATAAGCTTTCATTTGATATGCTACTCGACTAGGTTGATATAATTTAATTGTTTGATAATGACATCAATGACTTTTTGACAAATTTGGCATTTTGGCCCACCCACTTTAATTAAATTTCGGAGAACTTTTGATATGTTATAGAGGACATTTTTATGAATCGATTAACATCAAGAAACCTTTTGTTGCAATTACTGATGGGTCAAAGTGTTTAGACTCTGGACTATACGTCATCATTATTTGTTTCTGAATGATTGTTACCACTTGTACTTACATTTATCGCTGACAAGGCGTCATTCCTGCAACTAAGTAGAATGGTTGCAGAAGTCTGCGAATGACTGTAAACAAGAGAAAGAAGAATTGTTTCAGTATGTATAGTATAATAGTCAGTATAATCGATTCAGACGGCCGTCTATGAGATACTTATCAATAGCCGAAATTGCAATTTACTATTACTGAACATAGGCGTGCGCACGGGGGGGGCCGGGGGGGCCTTGGCCCCCCCTAATGGGTCAGCCTCAACTAAAAAATAATAAAATGTGGTCCTCATAGTGTCAAAATTTTGTTTTAAATGGGTTTAAACAAAAAAATCTCCCTGCGGGGCAGACTGGAGTTGCACAAATCACTAGACTCAAGTACTAGGTTGATCAAAAACACACAATTTTGAAAAACAATGCCTACAAGGTACACTCGGCACATTTAAATATGATCGTCGATTTTTCTTCAGAGTCCCACGTTGTATACCCCTAATACCTACCGACCGGTTAGATCACGTGACTTCCTTATCAGTTCTCTCGCGGAACAAAACAAGGGGAGGGGGTAGTTCGTCGTCAATAGGAAACAAGTAATATTCTCTTTCAATATCTGAATCTGATCGACATTGCATTACGAGGTCTTCACTCGAATCCCACTTCAGTGTGTCGGATCGTGGTTTCACGTGATTTTGACGCAAAGTTGCCCATTAACTTACTAGTTCTGTGGATATTTCTCGATAAGTTTACTCAATGTCATATGCCAGATGAAAAATTTGTTTCAAACTTTTACTCAATTAATTTAGAGGTGCTAACGCCATCCACAAAAGAAATAAATTAACATTCTAGAGATCCGATTATGTGGTTTTAAAAACTTGACAATTTCGTTTTTGGAATTGGAAATTTAGCGTTTTGAATTAAGAGGGAGGGTCAATTATATTATTCAAAAATTTAAACCCTAGTAAGCCCAGTGCAGCATGTGACTGTCCACCTTAGTTTTTCACTATGGAAAATCAAAAATAAAACTAGGAAAACGCTCTGAGTAACGCGTTGATGAGCGAGCACGGATACGCGCAACACCTCGAACCGAAATTCTGTTCATCGAAAATGTCCTGAGCCAATAATAAGGACAAGCCAATAATTCTTGAATTTCGCCACATACTTGTATGAAAATCTCCAACAATTCTCAAAATATTGGTCCCAATAACCACGCAAAGTTTTAAGTTGATCGATTGAACCTTTATGATTGAATGATGCATGAATTTTGCATACTAATATCATTCTAGCCTACTCGTGTATAGTTTTTGAGAGCTAAACTTTGATTGATTCAAAAATGAAAATATTTGACGATTGGTCGAAAATCAAAAATGCTTCGATTAAGTTCAAATTTTGCATGGACATTAAGACTATACTTTTCTCCTATTTTACTAATTTTCAGCCCAATCGGTCAAGAAAGTTTACACTTATTGACAGGGCCGTAACAAGGGGTGTGCGGGCGGTGCGGCAGCACAGGGCGCCGCCAACAAGGGGGCGCCAGGAAACCAAATTTGTAATGACATGACTTTTTTGCATCCAAAATTAATTTTTGCGTATTAAAAGCACATAAAACGCCCTGCGGGGCATGGTTGATGTCGGTGATGATTTCAGTCATACCCAAAAGGTCAAATCCCCCCTTCAAAAAATTAATGAGCTCTTTAAAGAATTTTGAAATAAAGTTTTGAAATAAAAATTATTCTGACGATTTTTTTTTAGTGAAATTGAAAGTCAGAAATTATTAAAAACCATTAAAATCCTATCGAAAATCTAAATTTTCCGTTTCAGGGCCCAGGACCCGCATATGTTTAAGAGGTCCTCCCCCCTCCCCCCCCCCAGGCGCCTCATTGCTGTCATTGTCAAGGGCCGTGGAAATGTTTGACCATTGTTTTGCATAATTATTTGTTTTGTGCACAACCAAAGTTTTGGTTTGTCCTAGTCTGAAATCATCACTGGTTGGGTATAGCGTTTTCTAGGGAGTTGGTTTTGATTGTGGGCAGGGTGGGGGGGGGGGGGGGGGGGCAAATAATAAGACTGCCCTTTGAAAATATAGGGTAACCGACCAAATAAGAAAGAAAATGTGTATAATGTGAGAAATTCTGACATAAATCTGACAACGTTGCACTACAAATATTAATTATTTTGGGATTGTTCAATTGGAACTTCAATTAAGAACATATACCTAATTGGAGCAAACGGTAAGGTATAATGGTTTTATGCTGTTGGTCGAACAAAATATTTGACACTTTGGGTTGGCTACTTTCCCCGCAGAAAATGTTTTGTTTTCTTGACACTCTGTGATCTATTTTTTGATATTCTTTTGTTTACAAAATGCAACTGTACGTAAAACATTCATCCATTGTAAAACACTACAAACTTTTTTTATTTTTCCCGTAATCCACGCGGCGGTGTGGCGAGAGGGGGAGGGGGGGGGGGGGGGGGGCAAGCACACCTACTCCCGCGCCAATAAAATATACATGCATCGTTCTTCCCCTTCAAATGTTGAAATATACTCACTTCGCTTTCGACGCAACCACAAGAAATCCATTGTTCTGGAATTCTTTTATTAGATTTGCCAACCCGAAGTACGCACTGAAAACAATCAACAAGTGTGTCAGAAAGAAATGCGTTCGTAATAAGAATTCTATAAGTAGTATTAAGTGATGAATATTTTTGTAAAAAGATTAAATTATTATACATATAATTATTATATTTTAATTATGTTGGAATGGAAAAGGAAGGGGGAGCAATGCTTCCCTTGCTTCCATTGAGTGCACGCCACTGAATCTCACATCATTGACTTCCGCTCCAGGGGATTTGCAAGAGTTTGTCGATGTCTAGTGACAAACGAAACTACCCGTTCTGACGTATAGACTAAGGTCAAATTCTTCACTCGTCCGGCTGAGATCGTCTTACATTGGACAAGTTTGCAGGGAAAGCTGACACAGCACAACAATATGCTCTTCATGCTCTTGTATTATAACTAGGAAAACGCTCTGTGTAACGCGTTGATGAGCGAGCACCCAAAACGCGCAATATCTCAAACCGGAATATCGTAACGTACAGAAAACATAACATAAAAAACACTCCGTGTAAAAAGAACAGCCAAGTCTCTGAAACTAAAAAAAATTATGAAATCTAAAAAAATTCTGCACTGAAAAGTGCAGAATATGCACTTCGAGATATGGCATCACTTCCGGTTTTCAAAATGGCGACTGAAAGCTCTTACACATTGTATTAATATGTATATAAATACTAATATTTCATTATAAGCCTTCTGAATATGTAGTTGGTTTTTATATAAAGGGGAAGTGAATTTAGGCAGAATTCGCTAAACTATGACGTCATTTCCGGTTTCAGTAATTAGAAAACTTTAATTTCACTGTTGTTATTTCATATAAAGGACCGTCTAAATCGATTGGCGCAAATTTCGTTCCGATCGGTTTAGCCGTTTTTAAGATATGACGTCACTTCCGGTTTCAAAATGGCGGCACAAAAAATTCATAAGGGCAAGGTATCATCAGGCAGACGAGCTGTATATGTGGTGAAAATTTCGGGTCAATCAACCCAGCTGTTTAGGCTGTGGCGGAGACCACGGAATTTATTGGAAGATGAAAAATAATCATTATTATTATTATTATTATAATCTGAAGAAAGCCGTACAATTTCACGGTTTTCACGGTCCTCCAGCTCGCAAACGGCATAACCTATTGTTCCCAAATTTGGTTTATGTGGTGAGGTGGGCCATAGCTCGAAATTAAGATATTTCGCAACAATGTGAGATTTTCCAATTTTGAGATCCAGTAGGCCGAAAATGCCACTTTGATGCTTACAGTAAAAGTGGGTTGCTCCAGCCTTTTTAAATGAGAGTGTGCGCACGCCGTACGACTTGGCTGGCGTGGAGCGACCGCTCCACTAGATTCATCTTCCAATAAATTCCGCGGTCTCCGCTACAGCCTAAACGGCTGGTTTGATTGACCCGAAATTTTCACCACATATACAGCTCGTCTGCCTGATGATACCTTGCCCTTATGAATTTTTTGTGCCGCCATTTTGAAACCGGAAGTGACGTCATATCTCAAAAACAGTTTAACCGATCGGAACGAAATTTGCGCCAATCGATTCAGACGGTCCTCTATATGAAATAACAATAGTGAAATTAAAGTTTTCTAATTACTGAAACCGGAAATGACGTCATAGTTTAGCGAAATCTGCCTAAATTCACTTCCCCTTTATATAAAAACCAACTACATATTCAGAAGGCTTATAATGAAATATAAGTATTTATATACATATTAATACAATGTGTAAGAGCTTACAGCTGCCATTTTGAAAACCGGAAGGTTTTCATCTCGAAAACGGCTGGACCTATTGGAACGATGCTTTCTCAATTCTTCATGGCATATTACTTTAAGTTTATATTAAGCTCCAAACAATATTTTTCTTAGTAACTAATTCGGAAATGGCGTATTTATTTAAAGGAATTAGTCATTGTTGCCCCAAAAAGTTTTACAAGTTGTGTGAATAAACTAAAAAAATAAGTGATATCCCCATAAAAAACACTCCGTGTAAAAAAACAGCCAAGTCTCTTCAAATAAAAAAAAATTATGAAATCTAAAAATTCTGCACTGAAACGTAGTGATATCAAAAAATTAGCCAAGTCAAAACTTTATTTGAAAATTAAAAAATACTTATCGCATCGTTTTTTTAGGGCATTGTAGGTATACTATAAGTATATGTATTTATATCTAGCCTATACTTCTAAGCTAATTATATACACGATGCGCCAAGTATTCCCCCCATTCCCATATTTAGTGCGCACTTACTTTTCGAGTTATTCGTGAATAACCGTGGGCGGTGCAGCACCGGCCATTGAAAATGTCAAGGTTTTCAGCACGCCATGTTTTAGTGCACAATTAGTGCGTTCGATCCCCCTTATTCCCATAATTAGTGCGCGCTTACTTTTCGAGTTATTCGTGAAAAACCGTGAGCGGTGCAGCACTAAAAAAAGGACTCGAACTCGAAAAGTAAGTGCACACTATAATTATGGGAATGGGGGAGATCGAACGCACTAATTGTGCACTAAAACATGGCGTGCTGAAAACCTTGAAATTTTCAATGGGCGGTGCTGCACCGCCCACGGTTTTTCACGAATAACTCGAAAAGTAAGTGCGCACTAATTATGGGAATAAGGGGGATCGAACGCACTAATTGTGCACTAAAACATGGCGTGCTGAAAACATTGAAATTTTCAATCGGCGGTGCAGCACCGCCCACGGTTATTCACGAATAAATCGAAAAGTAAGTGCGCACTAATTATGGGAATGGGGGGGATCGAACGCACTAATTGTGCACTAATTCATCCCACACATGAGATAATTAGTGCGTTAATGGGTGGTGCTAACTTGACGGATCTTCATCAGGTAGCTTTTAAAAGGGGTGTAATTTCGCTGTTTTCACGGCCCTCTTGCTCGCAAATGACATAACCTGTTGTTCCCAAATTTTGTATAGGGGGTAAGGTTGGCCATAGCTGGAAATTAAGATATTTTGCAACAATGTGAGATTTTCGAATTTTGAGATTCAGTAGGCCGAAAATGCTATGTTGTTGCTTATAGTAAAAGTGTTTGGTCTGCTCCTCAGTTTATTAGGCTTAAAGTAACGGTATGTTGAGTGACTGTGAGTGTATAGTACGACTTGGCTGGGTGGAGCGACCGCTCCACTAGATTTTTATTGCATCAAAATTTAAATTTGTGATATTATTAAAATGTGTGACGTTCATTTCCGGTTTCGGTTTGGGAAACTGCAAATATTACTGATGATAATACATAAAGTTGACATAAATAAAATCATACATTGTTTAACGCTGCTCTCGTTCAAATCTTTTCAGCCGTTAATGAGATATGATGTCACTTCCGGTTTCAAAATGGCGGCTTCCGTTTGGTTTTATAACAAGTCACATGATACGTCAAAAGTACATACGTTACATAAATATCAAAATATTTGGATCAACCTTTGTCGCCAAAATGCCAATCGATGTATTTCAAATTTCATTACATCATTTCCGGTTTCTTTAACATAATGTTTAGTCTTTTGCTACTGATAATGCATATCCCCATAAAAAACACTCCGTGTAAAAATACCAGCCAAGTCTCTTCAACTTAAAAAAAATAATGAAATCTAAAAATTCTGCACTGAAAAGTAGTGATATCAAAAAATTAGCCAAGTCAAAACTTTATTTGAAAATCAAAAAATACTTGACGCATCGTGTATATAGATAAATAGTTGAGAAGTATATGCCAGATATGAAATATACATCAAATATACATCTATACATATAATATACCTATAATGCTCTAAAAAACGATGCGCCAAGAATTATTTGATTTTCAAATAAAGTTTTGACTTGGCTAATTTTTTGATATCACTACTTTTCAGTGCAGATTTTTAGATTTCATTATTTTTTTTAAGTTGAAGAGACTAGGCTGGTATTTTTACACGGAGTGTTTTTTATGGGGATATCACTACTTTTTTTAGTTTATTCTTACAACTAATGTGTGACACATATCAAATGAACAATTACTAAATCCTTTAAAAAAAAACCACCCTTTACAATTTGGTTTTTCTCAAGAAGAATAGCAAAGGTTTCATTCCAATCGGTCACCCAGTTCCGAGATATGGCAACACTTCGGTTTTCAAAATGGCTGCTGAACTTTTTGCACTGCCACATAGAATTTATAACTATAAATGATGTGTATAATTTTAAGATTTCTGAATATGTATTTATTGTAAAGGAGGGGGTTATAATACTTTATAAATTTGAATGACGTCATTTCCGGCCTCATAAATAGGAAAATTCTAGTTTGACTGTTCCTATTCCATAGAGATGGCCTTCCGAATCGTTTGGCGCTAGTTCAATACCGATCTGTCAACCAGTTTCCGAGATATTACGTTTCTTCCGGTTTCAAAATGGCTGCTGAAATCACTGACTTCTTGAATTATAACTTAAACATGATTACATTTTATTATAAGCAGTCTCAAATAGTATATTTATTGCATCAAACTGTAAATTTGTGAGATTTTTAAAATGTGTGACGTCATTTCCGGTTTCAGTATGGGAAACTGCAAATATTATTGATGATAATACATAAAGTTGACCGTCTAAATTGTTAAGAGCTGGTTTCGTTCAAATCTATTTAGACGTTATAAAGATATGATGTCACTTCTGGTTTCAAAATGGCGGCTTCCATAAATATCAAAATAAAAGGATCAACCTTTGTTGCCGAAATGCCAATCGATGTATTTAAAATTTCATTACGTCATTTCGTTTTTTTTAACATAATGTTTAGTCTTTTGCTTCTGATAATGCATAAAGATGACTGTCTGAATCGTTTGGCGCAACTTTCGTTCCAATCGGTCCAGCCGTTGACGAGATATGACGTCACTTCCGGTTTCAAAATGGCGGCACAAAAAATTCATGGGGAGAAGGTTAAATCAGACGCCAAAAGTGCACACGTGGTAAAAATGTGAGATCAATCGGTTCAGCCGTTTATTCTGTGGCCTGTTTACCGGATTCTAGCTCCAGCCTACTACTTGATCAAATCATAGAGATTCATATATATATCTCTATGAACAAATGTAGTTCTCGATGACCTTGCAAATTTTCAAACCCGTCGGATCAACCGGATCGGGAGGAGTCTACGTCAAAGTACGTTCAAACATCCATACTTATGGACTTTGTGTATGTATTACCGACGTAAGGTATAGGTTCGGGTAATAAGGCCCTACTCGAAATAAGACCCACTTTCAATTTCTCAGAGAATGAATTTTTATTTTTTGAATTTCCACCGTCAAGTTTGAAAGAGTTAATCCAACTTTGGGTCGAGATAGGTAACAAAATGACGTCATTTCCGGCTTTGATTTCCGGTACAAAAGTAGCAAGCAAAGAAATGGTTTGTAACCACAACCGTCATCTGTCAGAATTGCATCACAAAGTGTTAACATGATTAAAAATGACCCAGAAATTGACTTTTATATACCTAATGCTTATTTAGAAGTAGTATGGAAAATAGTGAGATATAATCAATTGTTCGTGAAGTAATAAATGCTAATGATAGCATATATTCTAACTAAAAACATCATAAAAATCAAATTATACAGTGTCTCGGCACATTTAAATATGATTATCGATTTTTCTTCAGAGTCCCACGTTGTATACCCCTAATACCTACCGACCGGTTAGATCACGTGACTTCCTTATCAGTTCTCTCGCGGAACAAAACAAGGGGAGGGGGTAGTTCGTCGTCAATAGGAAACAAGTAATATTCTCTTTCAATATCTGAATCTGATCGACATTGCATTACGAGGTCTTCATTCGAATCCCACTTCAGTGTGACGGATCGTGGTTTCACGTGATTTTGACGCAAAGTTGCCCATTAACTTACTAGTTCTGTGGATTAGATTTTTTTTAGATTAGTTTGGTTTAATGGAGCGTCAACGACGAGGTTATATTGCGCACATTAATTGTTATATTTAACTTTGTTGATCATAATTGGAGGGCAAGGGGAGGGGGTCGACCTAACCACCCCCGATCCTGGGGAGTCCAGCACTGGTGGGAAGGCCAGGCCGGAATGGGGACGGACCGGGGAGTGTGAGGATTCGGGCCGGCTGAACCCGATTTCAGGGGGATCACCATCTCGAGGGGGGAGGCCGGCCCGAGGGGACCGCAAATTCAAGGGAGGGCATGGTTAGGCCGACCCTGGCTGCTCTTGGTCTGGGCCTCCCCACTGATCTGTCCGGCATGGGTAACCCTTACACATGAGCATAATATGCTCGCCGGCGTAGCTGCAATGGATCATTGGCCAACACAAACCCCACCACCACGATAAGGTGACAGCCGTCGGGGGGTGGGGGGGGGGGGGGTGTTCTGTGGATATTTCTCGATAAGTTTACTCAATGTCATATGCCAGATGAAAAATTTGTTTCAAACTTTTACCTAATTAATTTAGAGGTGCTAACGCCATCCACAAAAGAAATAAATTTACATTCTAGAAATCCGATTATGTGGTTTTAAAAACTTGACAATTTCGTTTTTGGAATTGGAAATTTCGCGTTTTGAATGAAGAGGGAGGGTCAATTATATTACTCAAAAATTTAAACCCTAGTATGCCCAGTGCAGCATGTGACTGTCCACCTTGGTTTTTCACTATGCAAAATCAAAAATCAAATTATTAAAAGCTGTTTCCTGCTGTTTGTTTATGTATTGCGACTGTAAAAGACATTATGTCAACTTTATTTTCATGTGATAATGCGAGGTCACTGCCCCTCCCACTAAGCAACCCCAAGTTGTTTTCTACAAGGTCAGAGCTCTTCTGTCATTTACGCGAATAGGGGAGGATCACTGACTGCACTTTAGAAATAAAAAAGGTTGAATATTGGGGGTTGTCTTGGTGATCATTAGAAAAAAGCAAAAAAATCAAATCTCATTAGAAAAGCAAAGCTTTTCTAATAAAAAAAGGTATGAAATATGAAATGTAATGTAGACTTTTCAAATCATTCATCTGGCATATGACATTGAGTAAACTTATCGAGAAATATGCACAGAACTAGTAAGTTAATGGGCAACTTTGCGTCAAAATCACGTGAAACCACGATCCGTCACATTGAAGTGGGATTCGAATGAAGACCTCGTAATGCAATGTCGATCAGATATTGAAAGAGAATATTACTTGTTTCCAATTGACGACGAACTACCCCTTCCCCTTGTGTAGTGTTTGTGCAGCTAGATATATGAACCTTGCTATAAACATATATGGCTGTGTGGAATATGTTTATAATGATTGAGTACAATAAAGGACTGAGATGAATGAAGTCATGAATTTTACAATGGCGACGAGGATCAAAGTAATTTTACTTGTAATTGAATAATTAATGAAACAAACTATTCAAGTTTGATTGATAACTATATAATTGAGTAAGAAGTAATTCGTTAAAGAAGAAAATGAGTGAAAAACTCAGTTTACAACCATTTTCTACAGAAGGTCATGATGCGGCCGTTGCCAGCCGTTGGCAGCGATGGGTCAGGAGTTTCGAGATTTTTGTCGAAATAAAAGGTGCTCTTGATGCCGCGGCAAAGAAATGCAGACTATTACATCATGCTGGCGAAGAAGTACAAGAAATTTGGTTTAATTTACCGGAGTCACAGGATGAAGAAAAAACGAAAAAAATTTGTTATAAGGTATGTCTTGAGGCATTAAATACATATTTTGGTGACAATTCAAGTAGAATTTTTTTACGACACCAGTTTAGAGACACGAACATGGAAGAAGGAGAAACTGTATGCCAATTTTTGACTCGATTAAAGAGCAAAAGTGTTAATTGTGGTTTCGAAAAATACAGTGAAGAGAAGGCATTGATTGATCACGTTGTAGCGAAATGCCTTTCTAGTGAGCTGAGAATAAAGTTACTCGAGAAGGGAGATGCATTGACATTGCAAAAGGTACGAGAAATTGCAAGATGCCTGGAATCATCTAAGCAGCAAGCTGCAGATATTGAAGGAAAAACTAAAGACTGTATGTATAGCAAAAATATCAATAAAAACTCAAGGTAAAGCAAGTCAAGGTCAAGGTTTTTCATCCCAAGAAAAGAAAAGATGTTGTTATAGATGCGGACAAGAGGGTCATTTGGCGAATGATAGTGTGTGTACAGCAATTGGGAAAGAGTGTAATATTTGCGGAAAAATGGGTCATTTAGCAATCTGCTGTAAGAGGAGACAAGAAGGGAAATCGAAAGATACACACAAGAAGAAATCTAATGTACTGCGACAGTTAGAAACTGACGACGAGACATCTGACGATGAGACATCAGGTGATGAGATGCCGGCGGTCAAAGGTAAAAAAGTTACATTCAGTATCACTTGTTTCCACAACGGACATGAGATTAATGCATTGAATAATACGGCATGTCGCGATGGGGAAATTCAAGCCAAGACTGGCGGTGTTACAATGAATTTCATAATTGACTCTGGAGCTTCTTGCAACATAATTAATCACGATACATGGTTATCATGTAAGGAACAAATAAATGGGAGTTGTTACAAGACAAATAAAAAAATATTTGCTTATGGTGTGTTACTCCACTGAAAATTCTGTGTAAATTAAAGACAAGAATACAGATTCAGAATAAAGAAGAGCAGGTAGTAAGTTTCTATGTGGTGGAAAGCAAAGGAGCATCTCTGTTAGGGAAGGAAACAGCACAGAAGTTAGGAGTATTACATCTGGGTCCGTTTCCAAGTGAATCATTGAATAATGTTACATCAGGGTCAATAAACCCTAAGTTGAAGACTGTTCAAGAACAGAATCCAGACGTTTTTGAGGGAAAAGGCAAGCTCAAAGGTTTTCAGTTGAATCTTAGAGTAAATGAAGAAGTACAACCTGTTGCACAAGCTCCTAGAAGAGTGCCGTATCAATTGAGAGAGAAGCTCAATGATAAACTTGAAGAGTGGATCAGAAAAGACATTATCGAAAGGGTAGCAGAAGCCACTCCGTGGGTATCGCCTCTTGTGGTAATTACAAAGAAAAATGGGGAACTGCGTCCATGTATAGACATGCGTCGAGCTAATGTAGCAATCAGTCGAGAACGTTACCCAATACCTACATTTGAAGAAGATGTAGCTGCAATGAACGACTGTCAAGTGTTTAGTGTCCTAGATCTTAAATCTGCATATCTGCAGATTGAGCTACACGAGAAGTCGAGGGAGATTACTACATTCGCAACACATTCAGGTAATTACAGATTTAAAAGATTATTTTTGGCATAAACTGTGCACCAGAGATATTTCAACGGATAATGACAGACACTGTCAAAGGTTGTAATGGGGTTCGAGTGTACATTGATGATTTGATCGTGTCGGGAAAGACAAAGATGGAGCATGACACGAACATTAAATGCGTTTTAGAAAGACTCAAGGAAAAAGGGCTGACCCTTAATGCGGAGAAATGCCTAATTGGAGAGCCTGAGGTTAAATATCGGGGACACTGGTTTTCTAAAGATGGAATTCGTCACTGGAGGAGCGCCTGAGTTCAATTCAACAGTGCAGAGCTCCGACAAACCGCTCAGAGCTGGAAAGTTTCCTTGGATTAGTTGGATATAATCACCGGTTCATTCCAAATTACTCGACAATTACATACCCCCTCAGGAGGTTAATGAGAAAAAACGTTCCATACAAGTGGGAACGCGAACAGGAAGAAAGTTTCAAGGAACTGAAGAAATGCCTTGACGAGTCATCTGGATTGGGGTATTACAATCAAAACGCAGATACATTCATCGTTGCAGATGCTAGTCCTTACGGATTGGGAAGTGTTCTGTTGCAAAACTCCAGAACTGGACCACGAGTAATTGAATACGCAAGTCGGGCACTTACAGATGCTGAGACTCGATACAGTCAGGTCGAGAAAGAGGCCCTGGCGTTAGTATGGGCTTGTGAGAAATTTCAATTTTACGTTTTGGGTGGAGAATTCAAATTGATCACAGATCACAAACCACTGGAATTCATATTCTCAACAACAAGGACCAAAACATGCGCTAGAATTGAGAGGTGGATCATGCGTCTTCAAGGTTTCAATTATAAAGTGATATACAAACCAGGTAAATCTAACATAGCTGATCCTTTGTCAAGACTTTTACCAGCTAATTTGAAAGCACCGGCACAGGGATATGACGATTTATATGTACACTGGGTTGTTGAACAAGCTGTTCCAAATTCCATGCCATTATCGAAGATACAAGAAGAAGCTGCACGAGATGAAGAAATAATCAAAATTCGGAACGCACTACAAAGTGGGAAATGGTCTGTAGACCTGAAGCGTTTTGAACTAATCGCGAATGAACTCTGTGTAGTTGATAATATTGTTCTGCGAGACACCAGGATCGTTATTCCGAAAAATCTCCGAAAGCAAGTATTGGAAATTGCTCATGAGGGGCATCCGGGAGTGGTGAAAATGAAACAGCGCGTGAGAACAAAAGTCTGGTGGCTTGACATTGATAAAGATGTTGAGAAATTTGTCAAGAAGTGTCATGGATGTCAATTAGTTAGCAATTATAATCCACCAGAACCAATGGATATGACAAAATTACCAGACGGTCCTTGGCAACATCTGGCAATGGATTTCATGAAGCTTACGAACGAGTATTTATTCGTGGTGGTAGATTATTATTCACGATACTATGAAGTAAAGATAATGCGCTCAATAACAGCGGAAAAAACTATAGACGCACTTCAAGAGATGTTTACTCGGTTTGGTTTACCTGAATCAATCACTGCGGATCATGGAACTCAGTTCACCGGAAATGAATTTAAGGAATTCTGCGAGAATTATGACATTCATCTGCGCTTAACAACTCCAAAGTGGGCTCAAGCTAATGGAGAGGTGGAGCGTCAGAATCGCTCAATTATGAAACAAATGCGCATCGCTCAAGCCGAAGGCAATTCGTTGAAAGTCGCATTAAGGGAATACCTTTTTGCGTATCGGACAACTGCACAAGCGACAACAGGAGTAACCCCTGCTTTTCTAATGTTTGGTAGAGAGTTAAGGGATAAGTTTCCATCCATATTGAGACGGAAGAACGATGATGAAGCAGTGCGAGACCGCGATCGGATGCAGAAGTATCGGGCAAAAGTGTACGCCGACTCGACAAGGAGAGCTTCTGAAAACGATATTCAAGTAGGAGACACTGTTCTGGTCCGGCAGGAAAGGAAGGACAAGATGACGACATCGTTTGCTTCAACTCCTTTTCAAGTGATCAGTAGACAAGGAAATGCTGTTACAGTAAGGTCGGCTGAAAGGGTTGATTACAAAAGAAATGTCACTCATGTCAAGAGATACATGTCTCCTGATGACTACAAACAGAGTCAACATTCTCAACAATCATCAGCATCGACTGTACCAACAGTTCGGCGATCCGCCAGGATCAGAGGTCATCAGACTGTAGATAAATAGATATTTAATTATTGTTGTATTGTATTGTATGTTCTTTTTTATAAGAGGGAATGATGTAGTGTTTGTGCAGGTAGATATATGAACCTTGCTATAAACATAGATGGCTGTGTGGAATATGTTTATAATGATTGAGTACAATAAAGGACTGAGATGAATGAAGTCATGAATTTTACACCTTGTTTTGTTCCGCGAGATAACTGATAAGGAAGTCACGTGATCTAACCGGTCGGTAGGTATTAGGGGTATACAACGTGGGACTCTGAAGAAAAATCGACGATCATATTTAAATGTGCCGAGTGTACATAATATTAGTGTAAAACGAAACATTCACGGCCCACTTCAATTAGTGAAAAATTAATGTGAAGTGGGGCCGAGAAAGATGACATTTCGTTTTACACTAATTTGTACTTAGGACACCGGCATTAGATTTTTATGATGTTTTTAGTTAGAATATATGCTATACAACATTAAAGTAATGTTTAAACCTTCAATTTCATTCAATATTTACAAACACATCACTTATTATCCGTTTTAAGGGGAATGTACACGGAATTTTGGACTCAGCTAATATTAGGTTTGTTCGCCAACATCCACCTTACGGTGGAAGTTGGAGTTGTTGGAACCTTGAAAAATGCTGTGAATGCAAGAAGTGCTGCTACTACAACTGGATACTGGCGAACGGTTTCAGTGGGAATAGTTGTGAAAATGGCGGCGGAATTTCAAAATCAATTAGAACTAATATTAATATTATTATAACTAATATTAGAATTAATATTACATATGAAATATTAAACCAATAATTACCTCCAGTAAGGTAAAAGCATTCAATCTTCTAAATCTGTTTGTAGGAACGCTTTAACAGCTTTAACAATACTTGTGAATTGAGAAATTTGAAAAAGCGCGCTAAAATAAAATCTTCCACCCAAGAATCCAACCCATGAGCAGGTGGAGCAGGTGGTGCGGCAGCACCAGAAATGTTGCCGAACACAGTTTTGGTGGAACCATCAACCAACCTAGAACCAATGTTGTTGCCGAACGCTTTTGGGTGCAAAAGGTGCAAAAGGTGGAGATGTTGGCGAACAAACCTATAAGTGGCACAACCTTCAAACTTTAAAATCAAATAACCACTTACTCAAAAAACAAAAAATAATAATAATAAATTTTTTGACAAATTTTATGGATTTAATTTAGATTTTTTCTTAAAAACATACAACCAGCAAATTTGCTACTCCTTTCTTGAATTTCAAAACACAATTTTTTTTTTTAGTTACCAGAGGCACACTGCATAAAACAACGTGGAGTTTTTCAAATACATTTACTTATTTTATCAGTTAAAAATGTTTGAATACATTTAAAAAAAATAATAGCAGTAAATATGTCAAATTAATAGGTAAAAGTAGTAAAATAAAAAATGTACACATTCAAAAAATTGTAACTTATAAAATAAGTAAATTTATTAGAAAAACCTTACGTTGTTTTATGCAGTGTGCCTCTGGTAACTAAAAAAAAAATTGTGTTTTGAAATTCAAAAAAGGAGTAGCAAATTTGATGGGTGTATGTTTTTATGCATAAAAACTAAATAAAATCCATAAAATTTTTAATTTTTTTTTATTTATTATTTTTTTGAGTTTGTTGTTATTTGATTCGGAAATCTGAAGGTTGTGCCACTTATATCCAATTTAAGTATTATTATCCTTTGGTATTCTGTTGTACTCTCAAATACCTTTAATGTCCTAGGTGCATAATATCATTGTAAAACGAAATATCATCTTTCACGGCCTAACACAGTATCCGTGAATAAATAACCCTTGCGCCATCACATGGACATTTTACTCTGAAAGAGTGCTTTGTGCTGACATCTTTGCGCCAATGTGGGAGCGATTTGTCCACAGCCTTCATTACAAAAGTCATTTTAAGGTGACAGGTGACAGCTGTCCCACCCATTTCCTATATTTGCCGTAAATAGGTCGGTATGACTGCGTCACATAAACGTACTTTTATTAATGCATTTACATTATTCATTTATTTCGGGTGCATTAACTTATCCCCCACAAAATGATATCAAAAAACGAAAAAGATAGTCGTTTTGTGCTCGTTTTGTGCTGAATTGTGCCGTAAAAAATCGTTTTGAGTTTGAGCTGTCACCGTTTTGAGCGAATGTTAATTCTGAGTGGCTGTGCTAAGTTAATGCAAAATCAAGCATAAAAATAAAAACTTCGTATGAGCTAATTTTCTTGCGCTGACTGAATTGTGCTCGTTTTGTGCTGATTTGTGCCGTTGAGTTATCGTTTTGAGCTCATCCCGTTAAAAAGTTATCGCCCGTTTTAAATGGCTAGGCAAAGTTAATGCTAGCCCATGCCATCATTCAAATAATCAAACCAAAATAGGAATGCGTTTTGTGCTCGTTTTGTGCTGATTTGTGCCGATAGTAATCGTTTTGAGCTTATCCCGTTCCAAAGTTATCGCCCCTTTTAAATGGCTGGGCTAAGTTAATGCTAGCCCAGCTACATTGAAATACCTTACCTTACCTTACCCTATGGCGCTACGGCCCTTGTAGAGCCCTGGCCTCCTCCACTACTCCTCTCCACACTTCCCGATCCAGGGCCCGCCTCCTCCATCCTCGCACCCCAAGCCTACGCAAATCCTCCTCCACGTCGTCCAGCCACCTCTTGCGTGGTCGTCCCGGGAGTCTTCTTCCTTCCGGTTTCTGCCTGTAGGCCTTTTGGGCTCCCCTTTCCTCAGGCATACGCTCCATGTGGCCGGCCCAACGTAGTCTTCCCTTCCTCACCTCTGTCGAGATGGATGGATCTTCGTATATGTCATAAATCTCATCGTTTCTACGAATCCTCCATTCGCCATCGTCCTGTACAGGTCCGTAGATTCGGCGGAGGATCTTGCGCTCCCAGGTGCTAAGAGCGTCCTCATCCCTCTTCGTCAGCACCCAGGTCTCGCTTCCATATGTAACAACAGGCCGGATAACTTCTTCTTAGTCTTCTAGTCTTCCTGGAGAGTAAATTTGACTTTAGAAGGTGTTGCATGCTGAAGTAGCATCTGTTCCCAGCGCTAATCCTGGCCATGATCTCCAAGTGAGTCTCATTAGTCTCCGTGACGAGTGAGCCGAGGTACTTGAAGTTGTCCACTCTTTCAAACTGATGCTGATTCACAGACAATGACTCACGTTGGTTTCTGTAGTTCCGCTCCATGACCATGTACTTGGTTTTGCTCTCATTGACAACCAGTCCTGCGCGCTCCGACGCCTCCTCCAGCTGGACGAAGCTCTCCTTCAACGCCCTTTCATTTCTGCTCAAGAGGTCAACATCATCAGCATATGCCAGGTAATGGACTGTCCGGTTCAGTAGTGTCCCGCCTCCATTGATGTCGATGTTCCGGATAACTCTCTCCAACGTCAAGTTGAACAGCAGACACGACAGCGAATCCCCCTGCCGCAAACCTCTGCTCACTTGGAACTCTCGTGATATGTTGTTCTGCACCTTTACCTTGCATGTTGAGTTCGCCAGAGTCATACGCACTAACTGAGCCAGCTTCTCCGGTACTCCCAGAACGTCCAGAGTCTCATACAAATAATCGCGATTCACACTGTCGTACGCTTGTTTGTAATCGATGAACAGCTGGTGCACGGTGATATTGTGCTCATAACATTTTTCTAGAATAGTGCGAATGGTGAAAATCTGGTCCGTTGTGGATCTGTTGTGACGGAACCCGCATTGGTAGTCTCCCAGCACTTGTTCGGCATATGGCTCAATACGTCTTGCAATTATCTTCGTTAGGATCTTGTATCCAGTGTTGAGCAGTGAAATGCCACGGTAGTTGGCACACTCCAACTTTGATCCCTTCTTGTGTATGGGACATATCAGGGCTACTCTCCACTCGCTTGGCATCTTCTCCTCTTGCCAAATCCTCATGATGATGCCATGTAGTTCATGCTTCAATTCCTCTCCGCCGTACTTCAGTAGTTCTGCCGTGATCATGTCCTCGCCTGGTGCCTTGTGATTCTTCATTCTGCGAATGGCTTCCTCCGTCTCGCCTAGTGAGGGGTCGGCAACGTCTGGGCCCGCTTCGACTAGCTCTTGAACATTTTCTGCCTGATCCCCGCTCCCACCGGCGCCGTTCAGCAGTTCCTCAAAATGTTCTGCCCACCGCTCCACAACCCTCTTCCCTTCCGCAATCAGGTTTCCCTCCTTGTCGTTGCACATGCTCGTCCGCGCCTGGAACCCATTCTTCTCATCCCTTATTTTGGAGTACATTTTTCTAGTTTCCTTCCGTCTGGCCAACTCCTCAATTTCCTCTACTTTCTGCTTCTCCCACTTCCTCTTCTCTCTTCTACAAGCTTTCTTAGCCACTGCTCGCAGTCTTGAGAACTCACTGCAGTTGGTTCTTGTTCCTCTCTGTAGCATTTTCTTCCTGGCCTCATTTCTATTCGCTATGGCCTCCTTGCACTCTGCATTGAACCAAGGGTCTCTTCTATCCACTGGCTGAAATCCCACTACTTGCTCTGCTGTGGCTGTCACTGCAGCTTTAAGTATTTTCCAGTCGTTTTCTATGTCTGTTGCTCCCTGCATTTTGGCCTTTTCTAGCACAAGCTGCGCCTTCAGATGGCATGCAAACTCCTCTTGCACCCTCTTCCCACACTCTCCGTCTCGCACTAGCTTCTGTCCATCGAACCTCTGGCGTCTGACACCTCTCTCCATCCTTGCCACCGATATCCGCTGACGGCACCTCGCTCGGACTAGGAAGTGATCTGAGTCCACGTCTGCGCCTCGGTAGCTCCGCACATCCAGGATATCGGAGCCGTGCCTAGTGTCGATGAGTACATGGTCGATCTGGTTCTGGGTATTTCCATCTGGGGAGCGCCACGTGGCTTTGTGCACGTTCTTGTGGGGAAATTTGGTACTGCTGACCGTCATACCCTTACTTATCGCAAACTCCACCAACCGCATCCCGTTGTTATTGGAATCACTATGTAGACTCTCTGCCCCTATGGTTGGTCTGAAGATTGTCTCCCTCCCGACCTTGGCGTTCATGTCCCCAAGAATGATCTTGATATCGTGTCGAGGTGCACCATCATATGCCCTCTCTAGCTCTTCATAGAAATTCTCCTTCGCTTCGTCGTCAGAATCTTCTGTGGGAGCATGCGCATTGATGAATGTAGTGTTGAAGAGATGTCCTTTCAGCCTCATTGTGCAAAGCCTCTCATTTATTGCCTTGAAGCCAATTACTGCGCTTTCATACTGCTTAGCTACGGCGAATCCTGTACCAAGTGTGTTTCTGTTGTGGCCACTGTAGAATATTGTATACAGTTTCTGGCGGAACATGTCCGTCCCTTTCCATCTCATCTCCTGAAGTGCTGCCATTCTCACCTTCTATCTGTCCAGCTCTACCACCAGGCTTGCAAGAGCCCCCGCTCTGTACAGGCTTAACACGTTCCACGTTCCTATCCAAAAATCATGTCCATTTTCTCGCTTGAGTCGTTCCCTTTGATCAGTCCGGCTTCTTTTTCGTAGTGATTGTTTCGTAACCGACCTTTTTTTCCGAAGTGGAGTGGTTAGCCCCGCGTCCAACCTGATAGGGGGTTGCCCCTTGCAGCTCCCAGGTAGCTGCCCATTTCTGTTAGGGTGGGACCCTTAGCCCTTGAGGATCCCTCCCCTACCCACAAGGCAGTGGGTTTCGCCGTTTAGCCCCGACAGGGATGCCCCTTCCGCCAGCTTTGCCGTACCGAACCACACATTCTCCGCCATCGCTACCGTTGAGGTCTTCGTTGGACTACCTTTCGTCTGGCTTCTCCCCTTCGACCTGTCCGGCTTGGGTGGCCCTACCAGAAGTTTATACTTCCGCCGGCATAGCTCTCTGGATCATAAAAGCACGCAAACCCGTTCACCACGATAAGGTAGTAGTCTAGGAATCAAACCAGGAATCAAACCAAAATTGGCATGCGTTTTGTGCTCGTTTTGTGCTGATTTGTACATGATCTGTGGATGAATTCGTGTGTGGTGCGAATAGACACTCCGTAAAGAATATCTTATTTATAGTTACCCAGTTCTGTCTGTCTGTGTGTGTGTGTGTGTGTGTGTGTGTGTGTGTGTGTGTGTGTGTCAGGAACGGTTGCGCGCTTCGATTTGACATTGGTATTTATTGAAAACTATAATTAAGATGGAGGCGTTTTATTGCCATCATGTCTAAAATTACATCTTCTGCCTTTTGTGAATAAATTAATAACCGAAACTCACCTAAGACGAGCACCTTATCCTTTTGTAATTATAATAAATTCATTATAAGATACTAATACGGTCCAAACCAGCACATTATATTAAAAACGTCATCTCAGCAAGAAACTTCAAACGTTATTTTTCTTATTTTCTCTTGCTCTGAATTTCGTAGGCCGTGAACATGATCAAACCAAAGTCGATGGAGTTATATTATACATTTTCTTGGGAAATAATTTTCCTTCGTTTCTTATTTACTAAGAGTGGTGTGTATTGAGTCATGTAAACGACGTCAAGTTACTGTTGGTAATGTTTTAAACATCAATGCTTAAATTTTTACATTGCATACTGATAGGTACCTTAGAGGCAGATGGGCGGAAGTCAATTTTAATGATTCTTAAAGTGATCTCAATAACCAGTAATTCTGAGCTGAATTCTTCATCCAATCATATTTGTAATGGTGACATGGGCCTTCTGTAAGGGTACCTATACTTCAATATAACTGTATTTGTTAACATCAGTCCAATGGTAGGTACTTATAGAGCTTGATTACCATTCCAAAAGTGTGCACTGAGAAATCCAAAACATATGACCTTCCGCTCTTATACCTACCTCTGACCTCAGAGAAACGGATATAATGAAGCTCACCATGCATTCATAGTTTGCACGAGCTTCATTTGTTTTTCATCAACAATGTAAAAAAGTAAATTTCAACCATTTTACAGATGTCAAGTCGATTAATGCTAATTATAAGCGGTTAATCAAAGATATTTGGTATATGAGGTGGTTTTATACCCATAAGAATTTCTTCTGCAGTTTATTGCAGTAACCATTATATCACCACAATACCGAAACACAGATTGACAGCCGTTCTGACACGTTACACCAATATGGCCTCTCAACAATGAGATGATGTCACGTGCAAACTATGAATTGGTATCACAAATAAAGAATGTGTCGTGTGTATCGGGTCACGATATCAACTTCACCTATATTTTAACGGCGCATTATGACACTATACATTTTCTTAATTTTCTTACTAATACTCATGGTCATGGTTTACATTTGAAGACTTATGTAATTGATTTACCATAATAGGTATGATTAAATTGCCTTCCTTCGTACCTCATTTACGTATTTTGTTGGGCATTTGGTCTGTTAATTACGTAACGTGTGTATTAACGACGCACAATCTGCTGACAAATATTGCTGTCTTTTTATATTTAATATTTATGCATACCTCACTGGTGCGCATTGGTCATGTTATACATGACGGGACGCTCTAGTATCTATATAATTAGGTAGAAACTCAGTTCGACTATCTTGACCCACTTTATGTTATTCAACAATGTATAACATAAAATAGATACCTGGAAACTTGAACTGCATTTACATTTTTGAAAAGGCAGAGCTGAAGATGAGTTTTAAAGTTAACTATTAACTATTAACGAAACTCACGGGATTCCTCGGACCCACAGCGTCCGAGGTAGAGTGGCCTCTGCTTCGACACCGGCAGCTTCTGGAAGAAAGAGAACTGGTTGTTTAAATGCTCAAGAGTGATTGTTATTGTGAATACAATGAATACAATGAATTAGAAATAGAGTGCATTTACTTTTAAATTCAATAGTTGTTTACTAGATCTGTGCCTGTATAAGGCTTGGTCACAATTGTCGTAATGTCTAATGTTTATAGATGGAATATATTCAAAAAGGGCAATTTTCTAAATTATCAAAAAAATATGTGTTATTTGTCACTGTTATGTACGAATTCTCAGCGAGTATGATCATGGGCTGATGCTTCTTTTAGGAACTACATGTTATTTGTCACTGTTATGTACGAATTCTCAGCGAGTATGATCATGGGCTGATGCTTCTTTTAGGAACTATACAAGTTATAAAGAGTTGTCATGTTTCGGTAAAACTTGCTGCAATCGCACGCCATTCACATCACACTGTTCTGCAAATAGGCTAATAGCAACAAATAATTGATTATGAGTAAGTTTACGTCATTACAAGAAAGTGGGAAGGATGGATTGTGGGAAGGAGATGGTCGTTGTCTATTATTAAGGAACCTTCCCAGCATTTGCCTCTCAACTGAGACAAACCAAGAAAAATCAACTTTCAAGAAGGTTTGAGAGCGAGTTTTGATCAACAGGTACTGCATATGACATATTGCATAATGCAATATGATTTAAGTTATGCTTGGCGTTGGTATAAGCCCCATAGGGTTCACTATTTTTTAGTCTATTAGTCCCTACAACCTACAACTCTCTACACTACAACTCACTACAACTATATACATACTTTCAGGCGCGTAGGAACTTTATTTTGAGAGGGGGGGTCAAAATTATCGGGGATCAATGGAGGTCAGGAAAGGTAGTTCGCTCTACAAGGGGTCTGGGGCCCTAGCCCCCCCCCCCCCCCCCAGTTAGCCCCGTAGGACCTTTTTTGAATTTTTTATACAAAAGTATTTTATCATTCTTCTCAAAGAAATTTAAAAAGTGTGATATGATGTTTTCATGGAATCCCTCATGGCCCCCAGGGCATTTTTTTACATTTTGATAAAAAAATCTAAATCGACGCATTTTTGGCATCTTTTTTTAAAGAAATTTAAAATGTGTACATGCAATATTCTTGAGGAAATATGAGACAAAATGAAAATGTTGTTATTTGACAAAATCCCAAATGGCCCCGCAGGGAAATACTTGAATTCTAGTGAAAGAGAATCGATTGAATTTGGAATCGACAATTGAAAAAGGTTGCAAGAGCAAAGCAATAAGCAATCAATAAGAAAAATCTGTATGTGTTTTGGAATTTAATAGTTTAACGTGTAATTATTCAATTTTGTTCATGAGGTTGATCATTTTGGACAAATGAGTAAATGGATGTCTCATTGGATAATACCTCTGTTCAATTAGTTTTGCAAAACTTGAGAAAATTTTGAGAATTCAACCTCATAATGGAGCAAATCTGTGCATTCTGTGCAATCTGTGCATCACTTAATCAACATTTGTGAATATCTGGAGGTGTTCAGAATCTTTAGCAGGGGGGGGGGGGGGTCAGGATATCTGGCAGGGGGGTCATGGACCAGGCAGGGGGGTCCGATTCCCCCTTTCCCCCCTATTCCAACGCGCCTGCCTACTTGAATAATACTGCTAAATGAAATTGAAACTTGAGATTTTGGTTATTGGGGTTTGGCTTGGGGTTTGGGGATATGACATTGTGGTGGAGGGGGAGGGAGGGCTGGTGTTAAGTTTACCCCACACTTTTAATTATTGAATAACTTTTAAGGGAATGTGGCTCAAAATTCAAAGGTGGTGGTGCAAAATGGTGAATAATTGGTGCAAAATTCCAGCGTTGTCAGATTTCAAAGATTCGAAATTGGGGGGCTGGCGTTAACTTGGACCCCATTTTGAATTTTGATTAACTTTATAAGGGTTGTGGTGCAAATATCTAATTTAATTTGGTGGTGCAAAACGGTGCATAATTGGTGCAAAAATTCTGCGTTGATTTTTTTCCCCAACTTAACCAACTTAACGGACAACTTATTGCGCCCGAAAAAACGATGACGCCTAGAAACTGACAGATGATCTGTGAGGTGGTGACCTTGGTTGCAGTGTTTCCGACTCAAAATGTCGTGGCCGTGCTGTGATTGGTTTACGAGCGTCATCCAATCACGGCTTATTTGTGAACTACTTTATCGGCAAATGAATAGTTTCGAGCTACTTTACCGAAAAAAATGCGGGAAATTCGAATTTTCGAATATTCGTTGATCAGAATATCACTTTTCGTCTTCGAATTCGAATACTACGACTTTGACCGAATACACTCTAAGAAATCGTCTCAAAAAATGTGTTAATTTATGACGACACAAAATTTGTGTTGCTTCTTGCAAAATCAACACATCAACATTTGTGTTGTCAGAAATAAAAAAAAAATGTGTGTTGAAATCAACATCGTCATAAGTAACACATTTTTGTATACGATTTCTTAGAGTGTACTTCGCCTAATCAAATATCCCAGAAAAAACACTCCGTGTAAAAAAGGCAGCCAAGTCTCTTTAATTTAAAAAAATTCAACACCGAAAAGGAGTGATATCAAAAAAGGAGCCAAGTCAATGACATTTCCAAATATTTAATCGTATTTTTGAAATAAAAGAATAAACACCGAGAAATACTTTACAAAAGGACTTGGCGCATCGTTTTTTTAAAGACATAATTCTATCCTAAAAGTGGAAAGAAATTTACAAGTAGGTACATTTTCCTCTTTCTATTAGATTTAGAATCTATGAATCAAGCTACTTTTAGTAATGGCTATTTTATAGTTTTGTCAATGGCGAGAAGAAAGATGTCATGCTGTAAAAGATAAGTAATATAAGGATGGAAGAATTAAATAACAATTGGAAGTGGGCTCATACATATTCTTGCAGTACTGTTAATATGGTGATATTAGAAGGGTATCTTTTCATAATTTGATTGTAACTGAAGGAATTCATGAAACGTTGTCAAATAATTACTAACTATCTATGGAACACTATTATATATTTTTAAAGTATAAAGATATTTTTTTTAATAGAAATACAATGTGACTGTGTACTTTGTGAAATGTATTGTTATAAAATGTGGATTAATTGAAATGTATTTCATGATGAGAAGGTATAACGCATGAGACTTAATTATGTTGACCACGAAACAATATTACGAAGATAACTATTGTGTATTTATAGAAAACATAGACAACAAGTTTCATCGCGTATATATTCAAATAGAAAATATTTTACAGTAGGTATGTATAATATGTAATTGAAGGATGTTTCCCTATTATTCTAAAAATTCTTAATGACTGTTGTATATAAATGACTTATGCTTATGAATAGAAAAATGTCTTTAAAAAACGATGCGCCAAGTCCTTTTGTAAAGTATTTCTCGGTGTTTATTCTTTTATTTCAAAAATACGATTAAATATTTGGAAATGTCATTGACTTGGCTCCTTTTTTGATATCACTCCTTTTCGGTGTTGAATTTTTTTAAAGTAAAGAGACTTGGCTGCCTTTTTTACACGGAGTGTTTTTTCTGGGATATCACTTCTTTTGTTAGTTTATTCATACAGCTTGTAGCACATGTCCGAGAAGGGACTAATTTCTTTAAAAAAATACGCCTCAACCGATTTGGTTACTATGAAAAGTTGCGTTTGGTATAAGATGAAAATGATTATCCAAGAAGAATAGCTTAAGTTTCGTTATAATCGATCCAGCCGTTTTCGATACATGACGTCACTTCCGGTTTTGAAATAGCGGCCGAATTCCGGTATAGGTAATAAGAAAACAATCTAGTTTTATCTAGTTGATACCTTCATGAACGACCATCTGAATTCCTAATCCCTATATTTCCGTAAAATCGGTCATGCCGTTTGTAATATATGACGTCACTTCCGGTTTCATTTAGTGGTTCCTGCCGCCATTTCCGGTACCATTAATTTATTTATTCATTTTTCACAATTGATTTTTCAAATAAATAGCAGAATGAATACGCAGGAGCTAGTTTAGTTGCAATCGGTACAGGCGTTTTAGATATATGACGTCACTTCCGGTTTCAGGAATGGCGGCCGAGAACACTGCACCCTTGAATATATAAATTGTATTGTCTATGTTACAATGTAAGTTAATTATGTAAGTATTTTAAGTATAATTTGTTGAAATAAGTTAAATATTGCGTATTTATGACGTCACTTCCGGTTTAGAAAATAAGAAAATAATATTTTTTTTATTGATACTTCATATAGATGACCATCTAAATCGAATGGCGCTAATTTCGTTCTAATCGGTCCAGACGTTTTTGAGTTACGACGTCACTTCCGGTTTAAAAATGGCGGCACAAAAAATCACAAGAGGCAAGGTATCATCAGACGCCAAAAGTGCATATGTGGTAAAAGTTTCAGGTCGATCGGTTCAGCCGTTTAGGCTGTGGCCCTGTCAACAATGTTTCCTGATATCTGAATCATCATCATCATCATCATCATCATCAGATAGCTTTAAGAAGGGGTATAATTTCACTGTTTTCATGGCCCTCTAGCTCGCAAATGGCAAAACCTGTTGTTCCCAAATTTGGTATATGGGGTGGGGTGGGCCATAGCTCGAAATTAAGACATTTCACAACAATGTGAGATTTTCCAATTTTAAGATCCAGTAGGCCGAAAATGCCATGTTGTTGCTTACAGTAAAAGTGTTTGGTCTGCTCCTCAGTTTATTAGGCATTTACGGTATGTTGAGTGACTGTGAGTGTATAGTACGACTTGGCTGGGTGAAGCGACCACTCCACTAGATTCGCATCGCACACCCCTACTTTATGCAAAAAAATTCGATAATCGATTTGCAAAAAATAATCAATTAACAGACATCCTAGATACTTTTGCTTACCCTGGTCGGTGTTTTGATTTCTGCGGTAGTCGCCCCTGGTAGCGCCTGCTCCCGAGTAGCTTTCGGCACCTGCTCCCGAGTAGCCTCGGAAGCCGTACGAATTCGACCCCGACTTACGAAAACCCTCATTGAGCGTGTCGCCTCTTGGGAACGACTCCACCTGGAGAAGTACGAATTCAAATGTCACAGTCATACAACTTACAACTCTCTCTCATTTATAGGCTGAAGTACATTCATCTAAATTAAAGACTTGGTGAGAAAATAGACCACGGTTTGTCATTGAAGTTTATTTTGCACCCTCATTTAGAATGGGTTAGTTAAGTCAAAAATAGTAATTCATAATGTTTTCAATTGATGTAGCTAGGGAATTGAAGGTAGTAGGCATAAAGAGTATTACAGCTGCTCGATTTTGTAACATTCATTTTGAGGTGTACATGTATACTCGAGTCACTGAACACACAATCTTGCATTGACCATCTCTTTATAAACACAAACAAAAATTACACTTCAAAACCAGTCATATTTCAAACAAGTATGACTGACCACTACGGTTTATCATTTTCCTGGAACTTTTCAAATAAAAACGGCAAATTAAACAAGGACGCCCAACTAACTCACTCTATTACTAAGCACATTATAAATTACAGTGAGCTTAAAGATAGTATCGGTAATGAAAAATGGGAAAACATATTTAATTGTACCGATCCTAATATAGCTACCGATATGTTTATAAGTACGGTTAAAAAATATAAGCGAATCCACTACTTAAGTCATATATTCAAAACTCCAAATTTAAAAAAATAAAACCTTGGATAACCAAAGGACTAATTACTTCTATAAGGAAAAGGGACGCGATGAGTCGAGAACTTAAAAAGGATAATATGTTTCGTCTACAAAATAATTTACCGCCAAATACTGAATTTCGCCAAAGATATAAGTTCTTTAGAAACTACATTAATTTATTAATTAAAGATACTAAAAATAATTACTATGCAAGCAAAATAGCAGCTGCAAATAATGATCCTAAGCTTATTTGGAAAATAATAAATGATGTAACACCAAGTGCAAAAAATAAATCAAAATCCCAGGGAATAGAAAAGCTTATTGTTAACAATAACAAAATTGACGTAAAATCAAACTCACAAGAAACTGCTGATGTCTTCGTCGATTATTTTACCTCAGTTGGACAAGAATATGCAGACAAAATAAAAAGCAACGCTCTTTATGGGAACTCTTCACTCGAAGAAGAACAATTAAATATAATGCATTCTATAAGTTTTCTACCTGTTACTTCTGCTGAGATATACAAGACAATAATGGAACTGAAATCAAATACGTCTTGTGGTATTGATAACATTGAAGCATCAACTATAAAAATATTAGCCCAATGTATTACTTACCCCCTGGAACACATAATAAACATATCTTTCTCAGCTGGAATATTTCCCCAGGCATTAAAAATTGCCATCATCTTCTTCTTCTTCTTCTATCCTGGATTAGGCATAAATGCCTGTTCCGGTTCCAAATGTTATGTCACCATCGTTTTCTGGGCCGCCCTACATCTCTTCTTCCTCCTGGCTGGTAACGGAGAATGCTTCGAGGAATTCTCGCAGGTGGCATTCGACCAAGATGCTGCTTCCAATTTGCTTTGCCCATTTCAATTTTGTCGAGCACGGAATAAATACCAAGTTCCTGTCTTATATCTTCATTGCGTATTCTATCCTCTCTGGTGCATCCCTTCACTGATCGTAAAAATCTCATCTCTGTGGCCTGTATTCTGCTCAAATCTTTTGTTGTTGTCACCCATGTTTCCGAGCCATACCTATATATAAAGCAAAGGAAAAATTCAAAATGGAAAACTATCGACCTATTTCGTTATTGACTCACTTTTCTAAAATATTCGAAAAATGTATAAAAACAAGACTCATGAGCTTTTTTGACAAATTTAACGTCCTCTCTTCGTGCCAATTTGGTTTTAGACCGAAACTCAGCACACAAGACGCTATTTATTCACTTACTTCCGACATATCGCATTCATTAGATAATTCACAAAAACCTGTTGCCAGGATTTGATATGCGCTAGTTTTACTGTAAATTGTGGACCGCTTTGCTGCTCTACAGGCCTTGGAGCAGAAGCTTAAAGAAGGCAGGGATGAAAATGAAGTATACATTTTACAAATATTTCAAGATTGTGGAATAAAATGTCCCTAAAATGACAAAAACTTTTGAAAATAACGACAGATTAGACTGAAAATTGGAAAAATACCTTAAGGTAGCACAACTGATATCTCATATCTTCCAAAAAAGCCTATTTTTGGCAGAGGTATCAATAATCACTATTTACACGATACTGTGAAATATGAACAACTTCTCGTGTCTAGATTTTGAGATATTGTAGTTATAAATTCCTATTTTTAACATATAGTCTTATGGGGGCCATTAAAATCATGACGATTTCCATGCTATTTTTGAGTTTTTAATTTTAATGAGGTTCAACGTTTTTTCAAAAAACTGATTTCTAGATAGATAGTTGGACATTCTATTAGGAAAAAAATTGAAAACAATACCAACGTGTGCTATTTTAAAAGTTATCAACCAAAAACTAAATGATTTCCCTATACCTCCTGTGTTACAGTTTTGTTCATTCTCGGAAGGCAATAAATTGAAACCTCGCTATACGACAGGGGTTGCAAGTTAAATGACATTTTATGATTCATTTATTCTTAAATATAGTTGAAATGTAGGAAAACGTTTTCTGAACTTGTAATTTCAAGATTTTTTTTATTTTGTATATGTATAATGAAGGTACTACCTTAAATGTTGGTACCAATGACCATGAGAAGTTTGAAGTATGGTCATGTCAATCTGTTGTAGTTTAAATTTAAAAAATCACTTGAAAAATGGTTTTAAATTTTAACCAATGGGAGGATTTAGCTGAAACTTTGTATGATTGGGTATAATGTTGGTTGCAATGTTTTTGTTAAATTTCAAATTGATCGTAGCAACCAATCGAAAGATAATTTTTTTAAAACTTGAATCAATCACAAGAGCCCGTTCAAAAACGATCCCAGAGACCGCATAGATTACGTTAGCATGTGTGCAAAGTTTCTGATCGATTGAATGCGCGGTTTAACCTGGGCTGTGCAGACAAAAAAAACAACAAAAAAACACACAGAGAAAAAGCCATAAGAGTACCGTGGTGACGCTCGCTACGCTCGCTCAAGTAGACAGAGAAAACGAAATGTTCGACTTGAATGCAAAGTCAAGTGTTGAAGTGACACGAAAATCTCGGTTTTGTTTATGTAAACTTTGATGAATCCAGTGGGCTGTGGCATAATCGCAACTCTGAATTCATTCGCATTTCATCCACCAGGTAAGCGCTAATTGTCGTGATACTGATGCGCCTATGGCTATTTCGGAGGCCTATTGGCTCGAAGCAAAATATGTGCGAACAAGAACACATCTCATAATGAAAGTTACACAATCGAGCTAAAGATGTGATCATCAAGGAGAACTGGTTTCAAGACTATGTCCCTTTCAGTTACGACCCTTTCCGACTAAGGGTGCGACTAATCTTTGATGTAGTGTTCTCCGCTGTAGGTGTAGTGATTCTGACTGACCTTGACCAGACGATCAGTTTTGCTCGACTCTGGACGAACGACGTTGCTGTGCACGTCCTGGCGTCCGTCGGTATGGGAGCGCCTGTGCCACTCGTCGGGGCGTCCGCTGGGCGACGTAAAGTTCCCGTCGCTTCCACCAGGATCCTGACGAGCACAGGAGCGCCTGTGCCACTCGTCGGGGCGTCCGCGGGGCGACGTGTAGTTCCTGTCGTTCCCACCAGATTTCTGACAAGCACAGACCAAGAAGGTGACAAACATGCCACTCCGCAGTGCAATCAAGAAGAAATAGTCTAGAGTCTAGAGCCAAAAAGGACCTAACCCCGCAACATCTGAGTATTTATGTCATTGGATTCAGAAAAAAAACACTCTATAACATACTAATAGGTATAGTCTACCAAAATCAAAACAGGTAGGCTATGTCTGATTTGTCAATTAGTGAAAAACAAATCAATTCCATTGTTTCCATGGTTAAATTACATAGGTTAACGAAAACGTATTGAATTTGGTGTCCAATGAAATTCATGTAGAGTTCAGAAATAAATATTAAGAAATTAAAAAAAAATCGATTGTCAAATATTCATTTAAAGAGCGAGAATGGCCACCATAGAGGTATGTGACTTAAAATGCCTGCTGTGTCCGCATCCGAAAAGATACATACGTGCGTTTGAAGTCATTTGATTAAGAATACAATCTTGTGCAACATATTAAAAGTCTACCAAAATCAAAATAGTCCTTATGATAATAATTTGTTAATTAGTTTATTAGAAAATTAAACAAAATTATGTAGGGCAGTAACTAAGCAATTAAACTACGAATTTTGAGATTAAATGTTCATTTCTTGCAAATATCTCAAATGTACCCTCACGAACATTTTTGAAAGTAAAGACTTTTGATTCGACCCTGCATTTTCAAGATGGCGGCCAATGATCAATGCGGCCACTACAGTTACAATATCTCAGCTCCCGTTGATCCGATTTGAATTATTTGTCTTTTATAAACAATTAAAAGTTCGTTTGCTTAACAAAGATAACCATTGCTAGTGAGTACGCTAAGAAATATTGAAGACATACATGCACAAATGTCAGCAGGTAGTGAAATTAGGCTTAGATGACTGTAAATATAAGACACCAAATTAGTATAACCATTGGTTTACCAATGGTTGGTTATAACCATTAGCGCAGGGAGCTAACTACTCACTCGCTTAACATCCCTAAGTTACGAATCCTCAACCAACTTCACCTCCTATATAATGGCGCATCGTCAATGGAGTAGAGTTGATGAGGCGGCAGTAGGACTACCAGTCCTGTAACGCCATAACAAACAAAAAAAAATTGGTATAACTTTTAACAAAGTACAAATGACACAAAGTTCTGCCATTGTTGAGCGAGCGTATAGCGAGCGTCGCCACGGTACTCTTATGGAACTTTCTCTGTGTTTTCTTTTTGTTTAGATTTTATTTGTGGTCACTGCCCAGGTCAGACCGCTCAACCAATCGATATGAAATTTTGCACACATACAAACGTAATCTTTGCGGTCCCTGGGATCGTTTTTAAACGGGGTCCTGTGATTGGTTTAAATTTTAAAAAATTATCTTTCGATTGGTTGTTCCAATCAATTTGAAATTTTGACAAGTCATTACGACCAACATTGTCCTCAATTTTACAAAGTTTCAGCCAAAATCCTCCCATTGGTTAAAATTTAAAACCATAATTCCTATGATTTTTGAAATTTTAAACTAGAACCGATTGACCGATCAACTTAAAACTTCGCATGGCCAATTTTCAGTCTAACCTGACATTATTTTCAAAAGTTTTTGTCATTTTAAGGACATTTTATTAAATAATATTGAAATATTTGAAAAATGTATGTCAATTTTCATCCCGGACTTCTTTAAGCTTCTGCAAGAAGGCCTGTAGAGCCGCCAAGCAGTCCACAATTTACAGTAAAATGAAAGCATTTTTGTTCTAGCGCATCTTATTTAGAAGCAAAATATGTGCGAACAAGAACACATCTCATATTGAAAGTTACACAATCGAGCTAAAGATATCGATAATCAAGGAGAACTGGTTTCAAGACTATGTCCCTTTAATTAAGTGCAATCAAGAAGGAAATAATTTTGTCAAGTATAGGTATGCAAAGAATTTAATTTCTAGATTAGGTACTATTTATCCCAGATATAATTGGACGAACTAATGGACCAATGGTGATGAGAGGAGTCAATGTAGTATAATAGTTCTCATTACTCACACTAGAGCAGCACTGTCCATATAGTGGGAGAGGGAGCCAATCAAACGTGCCAATCAAAAGACAGTTGAAATTTGAATTTCAAAATTGATCCATTTGCTTGTGCTGACTGTGCTGTCACAGCCTTCTTGACGGTCACAGCCCACATCCTTCTGTCATCTGTTTTATTCGTGACATCACATAGCAAGATAATGACTAGTGGTCCATTATTCACTTTACATCTTTCATGACACTTGAGTGCAAATATTGAAAAATTGGATCGATTTGAAATCAAGGATTCCTTACCCCAGGATTCTAAAGCCGGTATAACATACCATACGTCCATTTGCAATAATCACAGAGCAATAGGAGTGTTATGCTCATGCGCAGTAGCCAATAGGGCTTTTTAGAAATCTTTCTACTTTGAAGTGTTTGTATCATTGGATAGCATACGATTGGTGAATATGGAAGTGTGGTATGTTGCGTGATATCGGCTTTTAAGAGGTTTTCATCATTCCTCAAAAAAATTAGTTAGGACACATTACAAAAGTTGGTACTAATAAAATAGGTGCAACTGAAGACAATACATTTACATATTTTAGAATAATACCAATTCAAAAAAATCTTTTCATAAAGTACCCTACTATTAGGCCACGGACGCCTCCTTACCACCTTCCATCCTAACCTACTCTTCACCATCATCTCCCAATCATCCTCATCACAATCATTCATCCGTCGCCATTAGCCTCGCTGCAGAACAGTGCGACGTTAAGCCCCAGACAGTCTGGGGACTGTAGTCGGACTGTAGAAATACAGTTTATATGGAACAAAACCACTGCAGATTGAATAGCCTGCTTAGCTTAGTGGTTAGAGCACTGGACCGGCAATTCAGGGACGTGGGTTCGAATCCCACAGTAGGCAAATATTTTCAATTTGCAGTTGGTATTAATTATCATCACCCTATCTGAGGTCATCAGAAAAAAAACATATTAGTCACCTATAAGTACTCATCGTATATGAGAAAAATCCATACGAGAAGGTCTTTTTGTCTGGGGGTCGTTCCGCCTCAGGACAACCAAAAAATGACGAAAATTGACCTGACCTCTTGCGATTTTAATATTTTTTTTTTTGAATATTGTCTACCTAAAAATAGTCGACACGTGTTTTTTTGTTTGACCTTGAGGGCAACCACTTCCGCAGTGCAAGCTTGCAAAATATCATGATTTTGTACTTTTTGAACATTCCGCTTGCACTTTCATAGCTCGTAATTTTTGATCCAAATATCGTACAAAGATTATTTTTTTACCAAAATGAAGCTCTTTTTATGCTCTATTTTACTATTGTATACACAATATGTTTCTTAAATTACAACATTAAAAAAAATGAAAGTGAAAAATTCAAAGTTCCATTACTCAAAAAGTCATTTTTTTATAATTTTTAAATTTTTACCATATAATTACTCATATGTTATCTACTTACTGTAAAACTTTCAAGTTGGAGTGTCTAGGGATGTGGGAGTAATGAATTATTTAGGGCGTCAAGGTACTTGTGAAACCGCGCGGCAGAGCGCCGCCGCTGCTCTCGTTCTAGCGATCGCGGTAAAAACTCCACTGAACTCGATCACTATTGTAACTACTCATTTTCTATTCTGTCTACTATAATTCAACAATTACTTTGATACTATTAGTTGTTAGTTGATTTGACAATCATAGCAATGGTTTAAATATGTATTCTCGTGGAACCACGAAAACCGTTATGTTCTGAAACCTTCGTTACACGACATCACAATAAATTCTCTCTGTCTACTATAATTCAATTACTTTTATAATATTTGTTGTGGGTCGTTTTGACAATCAATGCATTGTTTTTATATGAGTTCTCATGGGATCACGAAAACAGTTATGTTCTGAAACTTTAGGTATACGACATCATAATAAAATCTCTTGTCTTACGTTTTGCTATTCATAGACGGTACTCCGTTCTTCGCCAATTTTTGCCGACCAATCATGTAATAAATATTCCTGTCAATTAATTTCAACCCTTTCAGTTTTTAATCCCTGCTCTGTGTTCGCCGACACGAACTGCCCACCCTGCGTTGGTCTCGGGTGCAGGTGTATTTCTATAGGTATTGTTATTGGTTTTTAGGTATGTAATTGATTGAGGAGATTTTCTACACTGTGTAACTTCTAAGAGCAATCATATCTGTTTTGGCTTCCCAACCACACGGACCTCTGAGCTCTCCAAGTGTTGGGTGTTATAATAGGTATACATTTGTGTGTGGTTTTTTTTCTGATAGACAAGAAATACTGATATACCTATTCGTAGTGCATTTCGTAGTGAAATTGGTGTTCAATTTTTTGCGTTTTTTATCTATGGTTTATCGAGTCGATGTAATTATTTAATGAAATCAATTTATAGAATAAGTTTACATCTATGTAGGCTTTTCCTATAGGTACCTACTTTCTGTAAAATTGAAGAGTTCAATAATTTGAGAGTAAATACTACTTATTACATTATTTTCAAATTCAATCAGTGCGTCAAAGGTGTAAATCAGTCGCGACTTTGCTAAAAACTTTTCTTTTGTGCTGCAAGACGAGGCCCAGGGATTTTACTGAAACAAATCGTCCACCACTCTCCATCCATTCGTCGCATACTACAAAGAGAATAGTGAAGTGAAACACATCAGTTTTGCAGTAATTTCTGAATGCAGCAGGATACAGTTGCCGTCCGTTTATTTATTAAAAAAACTTATTAATTTTCTGAAACAATATTTTCAATCAGCCAACAAAATCATGTAGGTATTTATCAAATGGTTCAGCTGCCCAGTACAAAAATCGTAAAATATAAACAATATTTGCCGCCACAATGCAGCCGAGTGGCACTTCACAGCCACATCGCACGGAAAGGGGGCCTGTGAGGGTGTGGGTGGACTGTGAAGCGGCTTGCAGTCGAGCCAGTCTGCATGCCTTATGACGGCCAGATCATGGCTCCGCGACAACTCTATGACTGGGTCCAGTCCAACATCACATCCATCAACTTCGAGTATTGTACGCAAGATGAGCACGACTTGGAGGATCAGATTCTCGCGGCAAGATTTTCACAAGCACGTCTTATCTCTGGTACCCAGAAACTGCATTCATTTGTTCCTGTATCCATATACATTTATACGTGAGTATAAATGTCTATGCTGTATCAACACACGTCATTCAAACGAGAGTTTATTCCTACGCTGCAGAAGCAAGAGATGAATTTGTGTCCATCCAAGCAGATGAACTATTGTTTAAACATATCTGCGGCTTTGTCACGTGCAATCGCTAGAACGACAGCATCGCCCGCGCTCGGCCGAGCGGATTCCCAAGTACGTTGACGCGCTAAATAATTTATTACTCGCACATCCCTTGACACTTCACCTTGAAATTTTTACAGTAAGTAGGTAACACATCGGCAATTATATGGTAAAAATTTTAAAAAAATTAAAAAATGACTTTTTGAGTAATAAAATTTTGAATTTTTTACATTCATTTCTTTAAATGATGTGGTTTAAGAAACATATTGTGTATAATATATTAAAATAGAGCATAACAAGAGCTTCAATTTGGTAAAAAAGGCATCTTTGTACGATGTTTGGATCAAAAGTTATGAGCTATGAGAGTGAGAGCGAAATGTTTAAAAAATACAAAATCATGATAATTTGCAAGCTTGCATTTCGGAAGTGGATGACCTCAAGGTCAAACAAAATTACACGTGTCGACTCTTTTTTAGTATACAATATTCCCACAAAAAATTAATAATATCCCAGGTGGTCAGGTTTTTTGCTTGGGGATTTGGAGCTGGAATGCCCCCTGGGGCTTAACGTCGCACTGTTCTGCAGCGAGGCTAAAATGGCGACGGATGAATGATTATGATGATGATTGGGAGATGATGGTAAAGAGTAGGTAAGGACGGAAGGTGGGTAGGAGGCGTTCGTGGCCTATTAGTAGGGTACCTTCCCAGCATTTGCCTGTCGACTGAGGGAAAACCACGAAAAATCCCCAGTCAGGAAGGACGGCCGCGGGAATCGAACCCGGGCCTCCGGAATACAAGCTAAGAGCGTTAACCCCTCACCCAACCTATACTATATATAAATAGTATAGAAGTAGGCAGGAAATGAAATGTACTCATCTACACATGTCCTAAAAAAAACGATGCGCCAAGTATTTTTTGAAAAGTTTTGACTTGGCCAATTTTTTGATATCACTACTTTTCAGTGCTGATTTTTAGATTTCTTCTATTTTTTTTAATTGATGAGACTTGGCTGGTATTTTTACACGGAGTGTTTTTTATGGGGATATCACTCCTCTTTTCAGTTTATTATTACAACTTGTAACGTATTGTGGCACCAAAGATTATAATTCTTTAAAAAAATAAGATTTTGTGATTTGGTTGCTAAGAAAAGTTGTACTTGTTACTGTGTTAATGCTATAAATAATATGTTACAAAGTATAGCAAAAGTTTCGTTCCAATCGGTCCAGCCGTTCTCGAGTTACGGCATCACTTCCGGTTTTCAAAATAGCGGTTGACATCACTGCCACCTAAAATTTGTATCTATAAATGTTATGTAACATTATAAGCCTTCTGAATATGTAGTTATTGATATAAGAGATGATTTTAGTCAGATTTGTCATTTTTATGACGTCATTTCCGGTTTAGGTTATAGAACATTTCTTCTTTCACTATTGGTATTCCTTATAGATATATATATATATATATATTTAGCGGATTCTCTACAGCTCGGGCCGTTTTCCGCATCCCGCACGCCACACCTCCCGGTTATGGCAATCTTGTTCGAGAAGATTTCTTTTCTCCAAGGCTTCCCCAATGCCATCAAGCCACATTCTTCTTGGACGACCTCTCTTTCTTCTTCTTCTAGGTTTAAACTTCCATATTTTGGCAGGCAATCGTTTTTCTGGCATCCTCCTCATATGGCCATCACTTTGGTTTCGTCATCTATTCCTTATAGATGACCTTCTAAATCGAATGGCGCTAATTTCGTTCTAATCGGTCCAGCCGTTTTTGATATATGACGTCACTTCCGGTTTAAAAATGGCGGCACAAAAAATTTATAAGAACAAAGGCATCATCAGACGCCAAAAGTGCACATGTGGTAAAATTTTCATATCGATCGGTTCAGCCGTTTAGGCTGTGGCGGTGATAGCAACGTTTCCTGATATCTGAATCTGAATCATCATCATCAGATAGCTTTTAAAAGGGGTGTAATTTCACTGTTTTCACGGCCCTCTAGCACCCAAACGGCATAACGTATTGTTCCCAAATTTGGTATATGTTGTCAGGTGGGCCATAGCTCGAAATTAAGTAATTTCGCAACAATGTGAGATTTCCCAATTTTGAGATCCAGTAGGCCGAAAATGCCATGTTGTTGCTTACAGTAAAAGTGTTTGGTCTGCTCCTCAGTTTATTAGGCATTTACGGTATGTTGAGTGAGTGTGAGTGTATAGTACGACTTGGCTGGGTGGAGCGACCGCTCCACTAGATTTTAATTTGTGTCGATACAGATGTATGTCTAAAGCCCCATTTACACGGTAAAATTTCCTGTAAAATCTTTTATAAAATCTTTTCGTAAAAGAAATTTTACCGTGTAAACAAGCCAATTTGATGGTAAAATCTTCGTAAAATGTTTGTAAAAGGGTTGTGTAAAACCTTTTATGATTTAAAGCATGTTCTATTTCTGTAAAAGATTTTACGAAAAGATTTTACGAAAATATTTTATAAAAGATTTTACAGGAAATTTTACCGTGTAAATGGGGCTTAAGAGTTCGCATGTTTTAAATAATCTTAGAAGAGATCCGTTTGTATTTTTAAGAATTCTGTCACTCATGAAACACGGGTAATATACATCCCAGAAAAAAACACTCCGTGTAAAAAAGGCAGCCAAGTCTCTTTACTTTAAAAAAATTCAACACCGAAAAGGAGTGATATCAAAAAAGGAGCCAAGTCAATGACATTTCCAAATATTTAATCGTATGTTTGAAATAAAAGAATTAACACCGAGAAATACTTTACAAAAGGACTTGGCGCATCGTTTTTTTAAAGACCTCATTCAATACTAAAAGTGGAAAGAAATTTAAAGTAGGTACATTTTCCTCTTTTTATTAGAGCCAGAAACTATGAATCAAGCTACTTTTAGTAATGGCTATTTTATAGTTTTGTCAATGGCGATAGTAGAAAGATTTCATGCTGTAATAGATAAGTAATAAGGGTGGAAGAATTAAATAACAATTGGAAGTGGGCTCATACATATTCTTATATCACTGTTAATATGGTGATATTAGAAGGGTATCTTTTCATAATTTGATCTTGACTGAAGGAAATCATGAAACGTTGTCAAATAATTACGAACTGTCTTTGGAACACTATTATATATTTTTGAAGTGTCAAGTGTATAAAGTTAAAATTTTTAATAGAAATTCAATGTGACTATGTACTTTGTGAAATGTTTTGTTATAAAATGTGGATTAATAGAAATGTATTTCATGATGAGAAGGTTTAACGCATGAGACTTAATTATGTTGACCACGAAACAATATTACGAAGATAACTAACTATTGTGTATTTATAGAAAACATAGGCAACAAGTTTTATCGCGTACGTACATATTCTAATAGATAATATTTTACAGTAGGTATGTATTTTTTGAATTGTTGAATTTGTGTTGAATTTTTTGAATTTTTTGTGTTGAATTTTTTTAAAGTAAAGAGACTTGGCTGCCTTTTTTACACGTAGTGTTTTTTTCTGGGATATCACTTCTTTTGTTAGTTTATTCATACAGCTTGTAGCACAGCTTGTGTCCGTGCAAGAACTTATTTCTTTAAAAAAATACGCCTATGCCGATTTGGATACTTAGAAAAGTTGCGTTTGGTATATAAGATTAAAATAATTATCCAAGAAGAATAGCTTTAAGTTTCGTTACAATCGGTCCAGCCGTTTTCGATATATGATGTCACTTCCGGTTTTAGCAATGGCGGCCGAAAATAATGTCGTCTTGAATTCATAATTATTACTCCTACACATTTCCAAAATTTGGTTGCAATCGGTACAGCCGTTTTTGATATATGACGTCACTTCCGGTTTTAACAATGGCGGCCGAAAATAATGTCGTCTTGAATTCATAATTATTAGTACAACACATTTCCAAAATTTGGTTGCAATCGGTACAGCCATTTTCGATATATGACGTCACTTCCGGTTTTAACAATGGCGGCCGAAAATAATGTCGTCTTGAATTCATAATTATTAGTACAACACATTTCCAAAATTTGATTGCAATCGGTACAGCCATTTTCGATATTTGACGTCACTTCCGGTTTTAACAATGGCGGCCGAAAATAATGTCGTCTTGAATTCATAATTATTAGTCCAACACATTTCCAAACTTAGGTTGCAATCGGTACAACCGTTTACGATATATGACGTCACTTCCGGTTTTAAAAATGGCCGCCGAGAACACTGCAACCTTGAATTTATAATTATTTACAGAGTCGTTTACTTATATCTATTTTAAAGTATAAAGTGGTGAATTTAGCGTCATTTAGCATATTTATGACGTCATTTCCGGTATAGGTCATAAAATGTGTGACGTCATTTCCGGTTTCGATATTTGAATCATCAAATATTACTGATTACATAAAGTTGACCGTCTAAATCGTTTAGCGCTGGTTTTGTTCTAATCTGTTTAGCCGTTTTTGAGACATGATGTCACTTCCGGTTTCAAAATGGCGGCTTCCGGTTGGTTTTATAACAAGTCAAATGAAATATCAAAAGTACAAACGTTACATAAATATCAAGACAATCGGATCAACAATTGTTGCTGAAATGCAAATCGATGTATATTAAATTTCATGACGTCATTTCCGGTTTATTTAAAATAATGTTCAGTCTTTTGATATTGATAATCCATATAGATGACCGTCTGAAACGATTGGCGCAAATTTCGTTCCGATCGGTCCAACCGTTGACGAGATATGACGTCACTTCCGGTTTCAAAATGGCGGCACAAAAAATTCATGGGAACAAGGTTAAATCAGACGCCAAAAGTGCACACGTGGTAAAAATGTGAGATCAATCGGTTCAGCCGTTTAGGCTGTGGCCTGTTTACCGGATTTTAGCTCCAGCCTACTACTATGATTACTGATTATGAAAACCGCCCTAAAACACTGTTATCACGGCCCTCTAGCGCGCAAAGGGCGTAACCTATTGTTCCCAAATTTGGTATATGTTGTAGGGTGGGCCATAGCTCGAAATTAAGATATTTCGCAACAATGTGAGATTTCTCAATTTTAAGATCCAGTAGGCCGAAAATGCCACTTTGATGCTTACAGTAAAAGTGGGTTTGCTCCAGCCTTTATATGAGAGTGTGCGCGCGCCGTACGACTTGGCTGGCGTGGAGCGACCGCTCCACTAGATCTCAGTAGTAGTAGTAGTAGTAGTAGTAGTCTCCTGGAATTTAAATCCGGTAAACAGGCCACAGCCTAAACGGCTGAACCGATTGATCCCACATTTTTACCACGTGTGCACTTTTGGCGTCTGATTTAACCTTCACCCTATAAATTTTTTGTGCCGCCATTTTGAAACCGGAAGTGACGTCATATCTCGTCAACGGCTGGACCGATTGGAACGAAAATTGCGCCAAACGATCCAGACGGTCATCTATATGCATGATAAGTAGCAAAAGACTAAACATTATGTTAAAGAAACCGGAAATGACGTAATGAAATTTGAAAATCATCGATTGGCTTTTTGGCAACAAAGGTTGATCCGATTATTTTGATATTTATGTAACGTATGTACTTTTGACGTCTCATGTGACTTGTTATAAAACCAACCGGAAGCCGCCATTTTGAAACCGGAAGTGACATCATATCTCAATAACGGCTAAATAGATTTCAACGAAACCAGCGCAAAACAATTGAGACGGTCAACTTTATGTATTATCATCAATAATATTTGCAGTTTCTTATACCTAAACCGGAAATGACGTCACACATTTTAATAATCTCACAAATTTTTATTTTGATGCAATAAATATACTATTTGAGACAGCTTATAAAATTGTAATCATGTTTCAAATATACTTCAAGGGGTCAGAGATTTCAGCCGCCATTTTTAAACCGGAAGTAACGTCATATCTCAAAAACTGGTAGACAAATCGGTATGAAACTAGCGCCAAACGATTCGGAAGGCCATCTCTATGGAATATGAACAGTACAAATAGAATTTTCCTATTTATGAGACCGGAAATGACGTCATTCAAATGTATAAATTATTATAATTCCCTCCTATACAATAAATACATATTCAGAAAGCTTAAAATGATACACATCATTTATAGAAATAAATTCTATGTGGCATTGCAGAAAGTTCAGCAGCCATTTTGAAAACCGAAGTGTTTCCATATCTCGGAACTGGGTTGACTGATTGGAATGAAACCTTTGCTATTCTTCGTGAAAGATCATTTAAAGCAATTATTTAGGACCATACGCTGCTATTCATTAGTGGTAACGAAATTGTAAAGGGTGATGATTTTTTAAAAGAATTTAGTAATTGTTCATTTTATATGTGTCACAAGTTGTTATAGAATAAACTAAAAAAAGGAGTGATATCCCCATAAAAAACACTTCGTGTAAAAATACCAGCCAAGTCTCTTCTACTAAAAAAAAATATATGAAATCTAAAAATTCTGCACTGAAAAGTAATGATATCAAAAAATTTGCCAAGTCAAAACTTTATTTGAAAATCAAAAAATACCTGGCGCATCGATTTTTTAGGGCATTTTAGGTCTACTATATGTTTGTATATTTTATGTATATTTTATATCTGGCCTATACTTCTAAGCTATTAATATACACGATGCGTCAAGTATTTTTTGATTTTCAAATAAAGTTTTGACTTGGCAAATTTTTTGATATCATTACTTTTCAGTGCAGAATTTTTAGATTTCATATATTTTTTTTTTAGTAGAAGAGACTTGGCTGGTATTTTTACACGAAGTGTTTTTTATGTACTATTTATATGTACACGATGCGCCAAGTATATTTTGGTTTTTAAAATTAAGTTTTGACTTGGCCCATTTTTTGATATCACTACTTTTCAGTGCTGATTTTTTAGATTTCTTCTATTTTTTTTATAGTTGAAGAGACTTGGCTGGTGTTTTTACACGGAGTGTTTTTTATGGGGTATGTATTATCCGGAACATATTGATGGTTGGTGCCATAAGAGCACACAGTAGAAACGAGAATCTTTGTCCGAAAAACAGGTGGCTGGCAGGGAGCTACGCGCGCACTCACAGTTTGTGATGTAGCAACCTCTGAGAGATCCGATAATTCCATTTTTTAAGTGCTATGTCACACCCGAAATATGTGTGCACATATAAAGTACATCATGATAACTATGAATTAGGTATAGTTGTATAAGTTTTTGAATTCCGTCTAAAAATATGTAACTAAATGTCCCAGAATAAGAGGTAAACCTGGCAGAAAGGGTAGCAGAATAGCACTGTGCAAACACGTGACAGAAACTGATCAACTAAACTCGGTCACTTTCTGTCATGTGCGTGTCCCTTGCGCTTCCCGACATGAAATGTATCTAATTACTCTGTGTTGAGGATGGTGAAGTGTGAGTGGCGAGCCGCCAGGATATGGGAAATTATTAGTTAATATTTTATATTTCTGATTGTTAATATTATTATATTAGTTTCACATTATTTTTAGGAAGGAGTATCGCAACGGCTTAGCGTTGCTTTGTGCATCCTCTGCCCTTCGAGCATGCTCGAAGCCTCTGTCCTCGTGTGAGCCCCAGGGTTGGTCATCAAGGGCAGGGCCGCAGGGGGTGCTGGGTGTAAGTTAGCATGGGTTCAGCTGAGTCCTGGGGACCGCCACGGAAACTGACGGAATAATGTGTCAAATTTTCCCAAAATACCAAAGTCTCCCAAGGCTCATTTACTCCACTGTTATGCAACTTTGGGAGGTAGTTTTGATACCCATTTTCTCGTAATACTATTGAGAAAATTTAAGAAGTATTTAGAGATAAAAAGTTTTATTGTTCACATATTTTATGAAAAAATATGAAAACACTTTTTTTATTTCAAGTATTTCTTAAATTTTCTCAATGTTACGGGAAAATGGGTATCAAAACTACCTCCCAAAGTTGCATAACAGTGGAATAAATATGGGTCATTCCGGCAACAACGTCAAATTTCACTCATGAAAAAAACAAATATTTTTCGAGCATATATTTTTTGAAATATTTTTTTAATAATGCATTATTTTGATAGTTTGATTATATCTAGTGAGCAGAGATCAAATTTGACATTTAAGGATCTTATTGAGAATAATGCAGGATAATTAAGGATATTGCCACGGTTGTGACGGCGATGGCTGTGACATTTTATAGCATTTAAATTTAAAAATATAATTTAATTTGCTTTGCTTTTTCTGGCCGACCTACGTTTTGGAGGGAAAAGTGTTTTTAATCTCTTCACATTGAGTTTGAACAGAATGAGGGTGATAACACTTGTCTCACATCAGCTACTGAACATCTTATGACCGTTGTATACCAATCCAGGGATCATTGTTGCATTTAATAAATCCTATATTTTAACCAGCCATGGCTGTGACCCAATACGTAGGAGACACAATGTTCAAAGTTAAAATAAACATGAAATGAGAGATCAATTGATGTAATTGTGGCCAAATTTATCAAATTCAATCATTTTTAAAAACCTATTTGCCATCTGCAACGAATGAATTTAAATACTGATGTTCGCGCCGTTTTTCGTTCGCCTAGGTTTTCGTTTATTATGTTGGCAAGCCGCCAAGCAACTACCTTTATCAGTTTGACCTTCCCCTCTTTCACTTTGTCAAGAACTATCATCGAGGAAGGTTCAGTTACAGTGTGCCAGATTCTGCCTCATGCAGACAGTCCGTGTTCGTTCAGTTAGTTCAGTTATACAGACAAGTGGCTATTCTAATTCTTTCTACTCGTATCATTTTCATTATCATAATCCTCACCCTCTCCACGTACTGCAGTACCATCCTTCCTTACATCAAGACCACGTGTTCTACGCATGCCGCAACCAACATCGAGCTGCATTCGTCAATCGCAAGTGTTACTGCTTTTTTTTTCATTTTTTTTTCATTTATTTTTTATATTCACACATCATACATAGTCATACAATAAAAATCATGGCACCTCCATAAGCCAAGGCCTGTGCGGAGGTACATGCGGAAAATTAGAACAATGTAATGTAAATACAAATAGAAAACATATAGGTATAAGATACAAAGTCCTGATGTAAAACAATTAATTACAATGAGCATATAGATGTAGACAACCCTACATTAGTCATGATATTATATTGAAAACAATTGTGATCAGTATAATTGTATTTTTAATTATAACTGAAAAAAATGATAATTATACAAATGGTAAACTACATCACATAAATTATACTTTTTAAAGATGAGACAGGCGTATTGAATATCCAAACTTTTAACTTAGATTTAAAGATTTTATAAGAAGCTGACGACGACACCAAAGTGTTTCTAATATCAATAGGCAGAGAATTATATAACTTAAGCCGCGTTTACAACAAAATTAACGTTCGAAAATTAAGAAAATTAACGCAATTTCAATTTTCAAGCCCATGTAAACTTATGGATTCGTTCACAACGAAATTTTGTAAATTAACGTACGCCAATTTCACCTCAAAGTTGACCAACTTCCTACTTTCAAGTCGAACGTTAAGTGCGTTAAGTGGCGCATGCGCACGGACACTTCTCTCACATCTTACTCACAGCTGTTCGCGCTGGCCGGCGCCATCTTGTTTTACGTGTGTGTTATTTTTCCGAAGTGGTTGTGAACGAAAGTGGAATTACCTTAATTTTGCAACGTTAATTTTCGAACGTTAAGTTGTTGTAAACGCGGCTTTAGGACCAATGAAAGCCCCATTTCTTTGGGCAAAACTGGAGTTGACTCTTTGAATAATTAATTTTTCATTGGTCTTATATCTTGTGGAAATTTTAGTTGTAGAATCTGTAAGTTCATTAGATGCCTTCCGGTCCTTATATACATGAACATGATTAATTAAACACTTTGCAAATAATTTTATTAACGGTAGAACATTGGTCTCATTGTAAAGCTGAATAGTATTAAATCGTCTATCTTTCTTATACATAATTTTTAAGACTGTATTCTGAATAGTGCATATTGCCTTTACATGCGATCTACAGGCGCCACCCCAGCTGGTAATTCCATATTGTATAACGGATTGAACCAGTGCGAAATAAACCATTCGGAGAGTATTTGTGCTCAGGACATTCCTAAGATTATAAAATTTGGGGAGAGTAATTCTTAATTTTCTCACTACACTTGAAATATGATTTTGCCAATTTAAATGCTGGTCAACTATAATACCCAAATACCTAATTGTGCTTGATTTTATTATTTCATGACATATGCAGTTAGTTCTGTTACAATCGGATAAATGTATTTTCAAGTTAAGAGCGGTTGGCTGAGCGTTACTCCTAGGGGTGAAAGTGATGAACATGGACTTTAGGACATTAAGAGTTAGTAAATTGTGATCGAGCCAAGATTTAATTTTTACCATCATTTCTTTTGCTACAGCTTGTGTTTGTTCCCATGTTTTTTCAGATATAATTAGAACCGTATCATCAGCAAAAGTGATTAAACTACCTTTCAAATTCATATTACATAATTCGTTTATATAGACTGTGAAAAGCATGGGACCAAGTACAGTTCCTTGCGGAACTCCGTATTTTATAGTTCTAATTTTACTCTCTACGCCATTTATAATTACTGATTGCTGTCTACAAGTTAAGTAACTCTTTAAGAGTTCGAGAGCCATGCCTCGAATTCCATAAAATTCAAGTTTATTTATTAATTTATCGTGGCAGACGGTATCAAAGGCTTTAGCCAAATCAAGGAAAATGGCTAGAGGCTTATTTTTATTGTCCATTTCCCTGCTGATTATTTCTGTAAAATTAAATACTGCATCCTCGGTACCCATTCCTTCTCTTAACCCGTATTGATTATCTGATAGTATGTTGTTGGATTCCAAGAAATAGTACATTCTGCTTTTAATGCATCTTTCACAACCCCCCTTCATACAGTCCGCTATTCAACCCTTTTTTCTCTTTGCGTCTTGGCGCAATCAACTGATAAAAAGAAAAAATCATGTATCATAGCAACCGTACCTGGAGACAGCTCATGGTTGTGACATGGTTGTGGGTCATATAAAATAAATTGACCTGTAACTCATATCATATTTAATAAGTTGTAATATGTGGTACTGTCATCTTCAGGAAACTTGGCTAATTAGTTAATTGCATTATCAGACCATATTCTAAGATAAAGAAAAAAAACTAAAAAAATCGGAAGGGTCCTAAAACAACATTCTCGCTCGCCCCCCCATCCTACGTCTCAACTGGTATGGCGTTTACCTGCTGCATCCGGTCTATTAAAAGCCTTCCCAGTTTCCTGGACCTTCCCTCAAAATCAGCTTAGTCCTGACTCTTAGCCTGCTTAGTTCGTAAGTCAATAAAGTGTAAATATTCAGTGTGTGCGTTTCAGTAATTGAGCGAGCGTAGCGAGCGTCACCACGGTACTCTTATGGCACTTTCTCTGTGCACCGCGTAGAGAACAGCTATCTTCACACTATTAAGTTTACGGTGTGAACACTTCAATGATCTACCATTGGCTCCCGTGAATACGGACTACGGGTGGAATACGCAGAAAAAAATGCTATAAAATCGACCCTTGGTCAGTCTGCACCCTAGCCGATCGCAGCGCTAAGTTCGCTGGTGGCGATCCCGGAACTAATCTAGGCAATCATTTTATTTCTTAAGTGATAGTCAATGGCGCGAGCTGTCAAATGTAATCTTTTAGGTTATTTGCTGTTTGGTGAATAATAAGTAAGTGAAAATGCTTGTATTACATGTTAATTATTACAATCAATAAACTAAACACATTTTTACACTGATAACAACCCTTTTAATTTCATCTGATCGTTATCCAAGTTGTTTAAGTTCTAATTTATACATTTGATTTTGAATTAACCCGCTAAAATTCAGATTAGTTCGATTTTCTAACACCAACCATGGTGCTTAGAGAGCGCTGCGAACGGCTGGTAGCCGCAGCCAATCCACTCTATAGACCTGGCCATATTTAGCATTGGAGCCTGTTTCACGTCTCAAGCCCATCTGATCTCACCTTAAATTTAATAGTGTGAAGATAGATGTTCTCTACGCGGTGCTCTGTGTGTGTGTGTGTGTGTGTTTTTTTTTTTTTTGTGGTCACAGCCCAGGTCAAACCGCTCAAGCAATCGATCTGAAATTTTGTACACATACTAACGTACTCTATGCGGTCCCTGGGATCGTTTTTGAACGGGCTCCCGTGATTGGTTCAAATTTAAAACAAATTATCTTTCGATTGATTGCTTCGATCAATTTGAAATTTAGCAAAAACATTGCAACCAACATTGTACCCAATCATAAAAAGTTTCAGCCAAATCCTCCTATTGGTTCAAATTTAAAACCATTTTTCATGTGATTTTTTACATTTAAACTAGAACAGATTGACCGATCAACTTAAAACTTCGCGTGGTCATTGGTACCAACATTTTAGGTATTTTTGCCAATTTTCAGTCTAATCTGTCGTTATTTTCAAAAGTTTTGTCATTTTAAGGTCATTTTATTCCATAATCTTGAAAAATGTATACTTAATTGTCATCCCTGCCTTCTTTAAGCTTCTGTTCCAAGGCAAGGCCTGTAGAGCAGCCAAGCTATTCACAATGTACAGTAAAATGAAACATTTTTGAGCTAGCGCATAAAATCGGATGCAGTACGAAGGCCAAATCCTCTAATTGGCTTAAGTTTAAATAATGTCTTCTGATCGGTCGACAATAAAAATGTTCACATTAAGTTCAAATTTTGCATGGTGATCAAGACCAACTTAGTATTACATTTTACATATTGTTAGCCGAATCAGTCAAGTATTAATTGTAATTTATCGAGTTTAGTATAGGATGTCATAAGAGATTTCTGGAGAAGGTATGTAGGTAAGACTTCACGACACAATGGATCTATTATTCATCCAGAGTATTATGGAGATAGAAAAATTGCAGAGAAAATCGTCTTGTGCCGTGTCGTCTATCGTTACTATGGGGATGTTGCATGTTCTGTGCTCGCTCATCAACGCGTTACACTGAGCGTTTTCCTAGTCAGTATGTTTTATGTGTTCATTCATAATCATTTACCGTTTGTGCATAAACATGGTTTGTGATAGTTTAATTTTTTGTTCGTTTTAAATAAATTAGATTTGTTTCATTGTTTGTTTATTCGTGTGTGAAAACAATATAATTATATCACTTCATTCGTACTGGGTACTATTTATTTATGTGGGAAGACAATTAGGTAGGTAGGTATAGGTAAGTAAGTTATAGGTAAGTAGGTAGGTAAGATTATAGGGGGGTGTTTCTATACCAGTTTCTACGTCATTCAGGTTGCGCGGCGATTCAAATATCGCATAATTGAATCACGTATAAATCCGTCGTCTATAGTCGAATATTTTTTTTATTTTTTTGTGTAAATGTTTTTGATAGAGTAGAACACAAAAAGTGCGTTTTTACCAAGATGTAAGGTCTCCTTTTAAGCTAACAAGAGTTATTGTTAATTTAAAAAAAATCAGAGTACCACAAAAATTACATAGGTAATTACATGGATAATGTGTGATATAACAAAAGAACGAAATTTGCTGTTGTTGCCGGAATTACCCATAATGAGCCTTGGGGAGACTTCCATAATTTTGGGAAAATTTTACAGAATCCGTCCGTTTCCGACCCGCACGGCAGCATTAGCTGGCATTAGGTCACGACGGGCAGTCCTGGGATAGATGCCTTGGCAGTTTTGCGTCTAGATAGAGAGTTTAGTTTGGGCTCTGTATCCTTAATGGGCAATAAATAGTTAGTGTGGATCAAGTATAAAGTGTTATTATTGTGTAGTGTGCCCTTGCGTGCCCTTCATCGTTATGTTCAATAATTCTTTCCTATTGGTTTCCCTTAAGAAAATGGTTTTCTGTGAGTAGGTTTCCTTTTTCATGAATTGTTGATATTCATTTCCAATATTTTGCAGGTTATTTGTTAGTGATTGCACTAACAATCGCGGTGTTTGCATATTCCATATTAAATGCATTGGCAATATGTTCATGATTATTAATTATCTCATTTTCTCTTATTAATTGTATGTTTTCATTGTGCATGCATTTAGTGTTGTTTGTTTGTTCATTTATCACTTGCCAAACCTTTTTTGATTTTTTTATATTTTCACAAGCATTTATTTGGTTTTGAATATCTTGATTTTTTGCTGATGCTAATATCTTTTTGTAGATTCTTTTGTATGATTTATAATAGGTATTAGTGAATGAAGTTTGGTAGTGTTTGTTTATTGTAAATAAGGCTTTTAGATTTTTGCTGGATGCTTTTATTCCTAATGTTAGCCAAGAAAGTATTTTCTGCTTAACATTTTGTTTTATTTTCTTTTTTGGAAAGTGAAGGTCAAATGTGGTTTTAAATAGGGTATCAAACGCTGTAGGTATATTTCTCATCTGGTGTGATGGTGTCATACACTGTGTCCCATGACGTTTCTTTTATGCTATCAATAAAGGTTGATATGTTTTTTTCGCTAAACTGGCGTCTTGTTATGGTCCTTGGTAATATTTTAGGGGCGTTCAATTTGAGTGTTATTTTTTGTGCAAAATGGTCCGAAAGATTGTTGTTGAGAACTTGGACGGTAAATTTGTCGTTAGTTATGTTGGTTGCTATATTGTCTAATGTAGAAGAGGTCTTGTGAATTTGGTCATATCTCGTGGGTTCTGATATTGTTACTTTCATGTTGTAAGTCAGTAGAAGATTTTGAAGTTGCCTCTTAGCATTTGTGTTTTTGTTAAAGTCTATATTGAAATCCCCTATAATTATAATTTCTTTGTTTTCTCTACATATATTTTGTAATAATCTGTCTAGGGTGTCGAAAAAAGTATCTTTGTTTCCTAATGGTGAGCGGTACAATGTTATTATGATTATCTTTTTGTTTCCGCTTAATTTCATTTGAACCCCAGTTATTTCAATGTCTTTTTCTACGCTGAAGCTATTAATGTTGTCTCTTGGAGTTATTGATTTTAAATTACTATTGTTTATGAAAATGGCAACTCCTCCATGTTTGTAAGTGCTTCGGCAAAAGGAGTTGGAGAGATGGAAGTTTCAAATGTTTATCTTACCCAGATCCTCCTTCTTCAGCCAATGCTCCGACAAGCACATTACATCTATCCTACGTCCCCTCTTAACCTCACTCTCTAGGTATACTTCTAGACTATTATGACTGCTTGAAAGGCACTGAATGTTTTGGTGCACTCAGAATAATTTCAAGAGATCATCATGAATTCAGATCAAGAGTAGGTATCTGCTGTTTAAAGAGAAGTTATTTTTCTGTCCACGCATAGCCAAACTCGGTATTCCTTTGAAGCAGTAAATTTACTAAATACTAGGTAGGTACAAAAAAACTAGCTGAAAACTTACTAAAAACTGGCGAGAATTCCTATGATAACTGAAAATTATTATATTGTACATTTTAAAATACCTACTTACCCCTACTTTAACATTTTTCAAACAGAACAAGATAACTCTCTGGTAGGTACTAGTAGGAAAATTCTGGGAAGAAATTGTTTTCGTCAAACTCAGTTTTTGAGGTATATCAAGCTATCACCGAGCACCAGCCCCGAGCACCGAAAGAAGGACGTTATATTCACAGGACCATAACACCGAAACACAAAACCGACAAAAAGGACAATACAAGACAAGTAGCACCCAACCAAGTATTTAAAAGTAAAAAGGACAATATTACAGATGATTCCTGAAAGTTAGAAAAAATGGTTCCGTTGCAAACTCTCGTAAATTATAAAAGAGTTAAAAAAAAACTCAAAAATATTTTTTAAATTTTTTTTGGAAAGATGTAGCACCCAAACAAGTATTTTAAAGTAAAAAGGACAATATTACGGATGATTCCAGAGAGTAAGAAAAAATGGTTCCGTTGCAAACTCTTGGAAATTAAAAAAATGTTAAAAAAAAACTCAAAAATATTTTTTTAATATTTTTTGGAAAGATGTAGCACCCAAACAAGTATTTAAAAGTAACAAGGACAATATTACGGATGATTCCTGAGAGTAAGAAAAAATGGTTCCGTTGCAAACTCTTGGAAATTAAAAAAGAGTTAAAAAAAACTCAAAAATATATATATTTTTTTTTTTGAAAGATGTAGCACCCAAACAAGTATTTTAAAGTAAAAAAGACAATATTACGGATGATTCCTGAGAGTTAGAAAAAATGGTTCCTCTGCAAACTCTCTTAAATTAAAAAAGAGTTAAAAAAAAACTCAAAAATATTTTTTTAATTTTTTTTGGAAAGATGTAGCACCCAAACAAGTATTTAAAAGTAACAAGGACAATATTACGGATGATTCCCGAGAGTTAGAAAAAATGGTTCCGTTGCAAACTCTTGGAAATTAAAAAAGAGTTAAAAAAAACTCAAAAATATTTTTTTATTTTTTTTTGGAAAGATGTAGCACCCAAACAAGTATTTAAAAGTAACAAGGACAATATTACGGATGATTCCTGAGAGTTAGAAAAAATGGTTCCGTTGCAAACTCTCAGAATCCTCAAATGTCAAGCTGGCACCAAGAACATTTTATTTAATGACTTTTTTTGTATCAGATGTAGCACCCCAAAATGTTTTCTAATATTAAGAGGATACCATTATGGATGATTCCTGAGAATTAGAAAAAATGGTTCCGTTGCAAACTCTCTTAAATTAAAAAAGAGTTAAAAAAAAACTCAAAAATATTTTTTTGTTTTTTTTTGGAAAGATGTAGCACCCAAACAAGTATTTAAAAGTAACAAGGACAATATTACGGATGATTCCTGAGAGTTAGAAAAAATGGTTCCGTTGCAAACTCTTGGAAATTAAAAAAGAGTTAAAAAAAAACTCAAAAATATTTTTTTAATTTTTTTTGGAAAGATGTAGCACCCAAACAAGTATATAAAAGTAAGAAGAACACTATTTCGATTGATTCATGAGAGTAAGAAAAAATGGTTCCGTTGCAAACTCTCAGAATCCTCAAATGTCAAGCTGGCACCAAGAACCTTTTATTTAATGACTTTTTTTGTATCAGATGTAGCACCCCAAAATGTTTTCTAATATTAAGGGGATACCATTATGGATGATTCCCGAGAATAAGAAAAAATGGTTCCGTTGCAAACTCTCTTAAATTAAAAAAGAGTTAAAAAAAACTCAAAAATATTTTTTTATTTTTTTTTTGGAAAGATGTAGCACCCAAACAAGTATTTAAAAGTAAAAAGGACAATATTACGGATGATTCCTGAGAGTTAGAAAAAATGGTTCCGTTGCAAACTCTTGGAAATTAAAAAAGAGTTAAAAAAAAACTCAAAAATATTATTATTTTTTTTTTTGGAAAGATGTAGCACCCAAACAAGTATTTTAAAGTAACAAGGACAATATTACGGATGATTCCTGAGAGTTAGAAAAAATGGTTCCGTTGCAAACTCTTGGAAATTAAAAAAGAGTTAAAAAAAAACTCAAAAATATTTTTTTAATTTTTTTTGGAAAGATGTAGCACCCAAACAAGTATTTAAAAGTAAAAAAGACAATATTACGGATGATTCCTGAGAGTTAGAAAAAATGGTTCCTCTGCAAACTCTCTTAAATTAAAAAAGAGTTAAAAAAAACTCAAAAATATTTTTTTAATTTTTTTTGGAAAGATGTAGCACCCAAACAAGTATTTAAAAGTAAAAAGGACAATATTACGGATGATTCCTGAGAGTTAGAAAAAATGGTTCCGTTGCAAACTCTTGGAAATTAAAAAAGAGTTAAAAAAAAACTCAAAAATATTTTTTTGTTTTTTTTTGGAAAGATGTAGCACCCAAACAAGTATTTAAAGGTAACAAGGACAATATTACGGATGATTCCTGAGAGTTAGAAAAAATGGTTCCGTTGCAAACTCTTGGAAATTAAAAAAGAGTTAAAAAAAAACTCAAAAATATTTTTTTTTTTTTTTTTGGAAAGATATAGCACCCAAACAAGTATATAAAAGTAAAAAGGACAATATTACGGATGATTCCAGGGAGTTAGAAAAAATGGTTCCGTTGCAAACTCCCAGAATCCTCAAATGTGAAGCTGGCACCAAGATCATTTTATTTAATGCCTTTTTTTGTATCAGATGTAGCACCCCAAAATGTTTTCTAATATTAAGGGGATACCATTATGGATGATTCCTGAGAATTAGAAAAAATGGTTCTGTTGCAAAGTCTCTTAAATTAAAAAAGAGTTAAAAAAAAATCAAAAATATTTTTTTATTTTTTTTTGGAAAGATGTAGCACCCAAACAAGAATTTAAAAGTAACAAGGACAATATTACGGATGATTCCTGAGAGTTAGAAAAAATGTTCCGTTGCAAACTCTTGGAAATTAAAAAAGAGTTAAAAAAAAACTCAAAAATATTTTTTTAATTTTTTTTGGAAAGATGTAGCACCCAAACAAGTATATAAATGTAAGAAGAACACTATTTCGATTGATTCATGAGCGTAAGAAAAAATGGTTCCGTTGCAAACTCTCAGAATCCTCAAATGTCAAGCTGGCACCAAGAACATTTTATTTAATGAATTTTTTTGTATCAGATGTAGCACCCCAAAATGTTTTCTAATATTAAGGGGATACCATTATGGATGATTCCTGAGAATTAGAAAAAATGGTTCCGTTGCAAACTCTCTTAAATTAAAAAAGAGTTTAAAAAAAACTCAAAAATATTTTTTTGTTTTTTTTTGGAAAGATGTAGCACCCAAACAAGTATTTACAAGTAACAAGGACGATATTACGGATGATTCCTGAGAGTTAGAAAAAATGGTTCCGTTGCAAACTCTTGGAAATTAAAAAAGAGTTAAAAAAAAACTCAAAAATATTTTTTTAATTTTTTTTGGAAAGATGTAGCACCCAAACAAGTATATAAAAGTAAGAAGAACACTATTTCGATTGATTCATGAGATTAAGAAAAAATGGTTCCGTTGCAAACTCTCAGAATCCTCAAATGTCAAGCTGGCACCAAGAACATTTTATTTAATGAATTTTTTTGTATCAGATGTAGCACCCCAAAATGTTTTCTAATATTAAGGGGATACCATTATGGATGATTCCCGAGAATAAGAAAAAATGGTTCCGTTGCAAACTCTCTTAAATTAAAAAAGAGTTAAAAAAAACTCAAAAATATTTTTTTATTTTTTTTTTGGAAAGATGTAGCACCCAAACAAGTATTTAAAAGTAAAAAGGACAATATTACGGATGATTCCTGAGAGTTAGAAAAAATGGTTCCGTTGCAAACTCTTGGAAATTAAAAAAGAGTTAAAAAAAAACTCAAAAATATTTTTTTTTTTTTTTTTTTGGAAAGATGTAGCACTCAAACAAGTATTTAAAAGTAACAAGGACAATATTACGGATGATTCCTGAGAGTTAGAAAAAATGGTTCCGTTGCAAACTCTTAAAAATTAAAAAAGAGTTAAAAAAAAAATCAAAAATATTTTTTTAATTTTTTTTGGAAAGATGTAGCACCCAAACAAGTATTTAAAAGTAAAAAAGACAATATTACGGATGATTCCTGAGAGTTAGAAAAAATGGTTCCTCTGCAAACTCTCTTAAATTAAAAAAGAGTTAAAAAAAAACTCAAAAATATTTTTTTAATTTTTTTTGGAAAGATGTAGCACCCAAACAAGTATTTAAAAGTAAAAAGGACAATATTACGGATGATTCCTGAGAGTTAGAAAAAATGGTTCCGTTGCAAACTCTTGGAAATTAAAAAAGAGTTAAAAAAAAACTCAAAAATATATATTTTTTTTTTTTTGGAAAGATGTAGCACCCAAACAAGTATTTAAAGGTAACAAGGACAATATTACGGATGATTCCTGAGAGTGAGAAAAAATGGTTCCGTTGCAAACTCTTGGAAATAAAAAAAGAGTTAAAAAAAAACTCAAAAATATTTTTTTATTTTTTTTTGGAAAGATGTAGCACCCAAACAAGTATATAAAAGTAAAAAGGACAATATTACGGATGATTCCAGGGAGTTAGAAAAAATGGTTCCGTTGCAAACTCCCAGAATCCTCAAATGTGAAGCTGGCACCAAGAACATTTTATTTAATGCCTTTTTTTGTATCAGATGTAGCACCCCAAAATGTTTTCTAATATTAAGGGGATACCATTATGGATGATTCCTGAGAATTAGAAAAAATGGTTCTGTTGCAAAGTCTCTTAAATTAAAAAAGAGTTAAAAAAAATCAAAAATATTTTTTTATTTTTTTTTGGAAAGATGTAGCACCCAAACAAGTATTTAAAAGTAACAAGGACAATATTACGGATGATTCCTGAGAGTTAGAAAAAATGTTCCGTTGCAAACTCTTGGAAATTAAAAAAGAGTTAAAAAAAAACTCAAAAATATTTTTTTAATTTTTTTTGGAAAGATGTAGCACCCAAACAAGTATATAAAAGTAAGAAGAACACTATTTCGATTGATTCATGAGCGTAAGAAAAAATGGTTCCGTCGCAAACTCTCAGAATCCTCAAATGTCAAGCTGGCACCAAGAACATTTTATTTAATGACTTTTTTTGTATCAGATGTAGCACCCCAAAATGTTTTCTAATATTAAGGGGATACCATTATGGATGATTCCTGAGAATAAGAAAAAATGGTTCCGTTGCAAACTCTCTTAAATTAAAAAAGAGTTGAAAAAACTCAAAAACATTTTTTTGTTTTTTTTTTGAAAGATGTAGCACCCAAACAAGTATTTAAAAGTAACAAGGACAATATTACGGATGATTCCTGAGAGTTAGAAAAAATGGTTCCGTTGCAAACTCTTGGAAATTAAAAAAGAGTTAAAAAAAACTCAAAAATATTTTTTTAATTTTTTTTGGAAAGATGTAGCACCCAAACAAGTATATAAAAGTAAGAAGAACACTATTTCGATTGATTCATGAGAGTAAGAAAAAATGGTTCCGTTGCAAACTCTCAGAATCCTCAAATGTCAAGCTGGCACCAAGAACATTTTATTTAATGAATTTTTTTGTATCAGATGTAGCACCCCAAAATGTTTTCTAATATTAAGGGGATATCATTATGGATGATTCCTGAGAATTAGAAAAAATGGTTCCGTTGCAAACTCTCTTAAATTAAAAAAGAGTTAAAAAAAAACTCAAAAATATTTTTTTGTTTTTTTTTTGGAAAGATGTAGCACCCAAACAAGTATTTACAAGTAACAAGGACGATATTACGGATGATTCCTGAGAGTTAGAAAAAATGGTTCCGTTGCAAACTCTTGGAAATTAAAAAAGAGTTAAAAAAAAACTCAAAAATATTTTTTTAATTTTTTTTGGAAAGATGTAGCACCCAAACAAGTATATAAAAGTAAGAAGAACACTATTTCGATTGATTCATGAGAGTAAGAAAAAATGGTTCCGTTGCAAACTCTCAGAATCCTCAAATGTCAAGCTGGCACCAAGAACATTTTATTTAATGAATTTTTTTGTATCAGATGTAGCACCCCAAAATGTTTTCTAATATTAAGGGGATACCATTATGGATGATTCCTGAGAATTAGAAAAAATGGTTCCGTTGCAAACTCTCTTAAATTAAAAAAGAGTTAAAAAAAACTCAAAAATATTTTTTATTTTTTTTTTTGGAAAGATGTAGCACCCAAACAAGTATTTAAAAGTAATAAGGACAATATTACAGATGATTCCTGAGAGTTAGAAAAAATGGTTCCGTTGCAAACTCTTGGAAATTAAAAAAGAGTTAAAAAAAACTCAAAAATATTTTTTTATTTTTTTTTGGAAAGATGTAGCACCCAAACAAGTATTTAAAAGTAACAAGGACAATATTAGGGATGATTCCAGAGAGTGAGAAAAAATGGTTCCGTTGCAAACTCTTGGAAATTAAAAAAATGTTAAAAAAAACTCAAAAATATTTTTTAATTTTTTTTGGAAAGATGTAGCACCCAAACAAGTATTTAAAAGTAACAAGGACAATATTACGGATGATTCCTGAGAGTAAGAAAAAATGGTTCCGTTGCAAACTCTTGGAATATAAAAAAGAGTTAAAAAAAACTCAAAAATATTTTTTTATTTTTTTTTGGAAAGATGTAGCACCCAAACAAGTATTTTTAAGTAAAAAAGACAATATTACGGATGATTCCTGAAAGTTAGAAAAAATGGTTCCGTTGCAAACTCTCGTAAATTAAAAAAGAGTTAAAAAAAAACTCAAAAATATTTTTTTATTTTTTTTTGGAAAGATGTAGCACCCAAACAAGTATATAAAAGTAAAAAGGACAATATTACGGATGATTCCAGGGAGTTAGAAAAAATGGTTCCGTTGCAAACTCTTGGAATATAAAAAAGAGTTAAAAAAAACTCAAAAATATTTTTTTATTTTTTTTTGGAAAGATGTAGCACCCAAACAAGTATTTTTAAGTAAAAAAGACAATATTACGGATGATTCCTGAGAGTTAGAAAAAATGGTTCCGTTGCAAACTCCCAGAATCCTCAAATGTGAAGCTGGCACCAAGAACATTTTATTTAATGCCTTTTTTTGTATCAGATGTAGCACCCCAAAATGTTTTCTAATATTAAGGGGATACCATTATGGATGATTCCTGAGAATTAGAAAAAATGGTTCCGTTGCAAACTCTCTTAAATTAAAAAAGAGTTAAAAAAAAACTCAAAAATATTTTTTTGTTTTTTTTTGGAAAGATGTAGCACCCAAACAAGTATTTAAAAGTAACAAGGACAATATTACGGATGATTCCTGAGAGTTAGAGAAAATGGTTCCGTTGCAAACTCCCAGAATCCTCAAATGTGAAGCTGGCACCAAGAACTTTTATTTAATGCCTTTTTTTGTATCAGATGTAGCACCCCAAAATGTTTTCTAATATTAAGGGGATACCATTATGGATGATTCCTGAGAATTAGAAAAAATGGTTCTGTTGCAAAGTCTCTTAAATTAAAAAAGAGTTAAAAAAAAACTCAAAAATATTTTTTTAATTTTTTTTGGAAAGATGTAGCACCCAAACAAGTATTTAAAAGTAAAAAGGACAATATTACGGATGATTCCTGAGAGTTAGAAAAAATGGTTCCGTTGCAAACTCTTGGAAATTAAAAAAGAGTTAAAAAAAAACTCAAAAATATTTTTTTATTTTTTTTTGGAAAGATGTAGCACCCAAACAAGTATTTAAAAGTAACAAGGACATTATTACGGATGATTCCTGAGAGTTAGAAAAAATGGTTCCGTTGCAAACTCTTGGAAATTAAGAAAGAGTTAAAAAAAAACTCAAACATATTTTTTTATTTTTTTTTGGAAAGATGTAGCACCCAAACAAGTATATAAAAGTAAAAAGGACAATATTACGGATGATTCCAGGGAGTTAGAAAAAATGGTTCCGTTGCAAACTCCCAGAATCCTCAAATGTGAAGCTGGCACCAAGAACATTTTATTTAATGCCTTTTTTTGTATCAGATGTAGCACCCCAAAATGTTTTCTAATATTAAGGGGATACCATTATGGATGATTCCTGAGAATTAGAAAAAATGGTTCTGTTGCAAAGTCTCTTAAATTAAAAAAGAGTTAAAAAAAAATCAAAAATATTTTTTTATTTTTTTTTGGAAAGATGTAGCACCCAAACAAGTATTTAAAAGTAACAAGGACAATATTACGGATGATTCCTGAGAGTTAGAAAAAATGGTTCCGTTGCAAACTCTTGGAAATTAAAAAAGAGTTAAAAAAAAACTCAAAAATATTTTTTTAATTTTTTTTGGAAAGATGTAGCACCCAAACAAGTATATAAAAGTAAGAAGAACACTATTTCGATTGATTCATGAGCGTAAGAAAAAATGGTTCCGTTGCAAACTCTCAGAATCCTCAAATGTCAAGCTGGCACCAAGAACATTTTATTTAATGACTTTTTTTGTATCAGATGTAGCACCCCAAAATGTTTTCTAATATTAAGGGGATACCATTATGGATGATTCCTGAGAATTAGAAAAAATGGTTCCGTTGCAAACTCTCTTAAATTAAAAAAGAGTTAAAAAAAACTCAAAAATATTTTTTTATTTTTTTTTGGAAAGATGTAGCACCCAAACAAGTATTTAAAAGTAAAAAGGACAATATTACGGATGATTCCTGAGAGTTTGAAAAAATGGTTCCGTTGCAAACTCTTGGAAATTAAAAAAGAGTTAAAAAAAAACTCAAAAATATTTTTTGGATAAATGCGGAGATATCATACAACATTTATAACATTTCAAGCTTCATATATAATTTTTAAAAAATTTCCAACCATATTTTTATTTTATATGCATCACTTCTTTGCAGTCTTGACGTGAAGAACAGATCTCGGATTATATATATGAATTATGCCCCCTACAGGGCTCCCAACAGTTTTTCCTCCAAAAATAGTGAGTTTTAATGACTTTTGGTAAAAAAAAATACCAAATAATGACCTAACTAAATCGACGTTTAAAAATAAAATAGTAGATGAAATAAAGAAATTATATCATTACATTAGACTTAGTAATAAATGATCACTTGAATTTATAATTGAGGGGGTCAGAATATCAAGCATCCAAATGACAATTCTAAAAACAAGATTGGCAAATGGTGAGTTGCATCTGTCCTTCATTCATTAAAAATTAATTATTTTACGTAAGTATTGCTTAAAAAATCACTGCAATATAGGTATTTCGTTCAACTAAAATCAAATCGCAGCCAGTGGTTAATTTGTAAAATAATAAGTGGGCTGACGATCGGCGATTGTCAGGGGGACCATATTGCTTACGAACACAGTGGGGGGTTTTGGGGGGAGGGCCCTCCAAGATAATGAGGGTCCGGGGCGAACAGCCCCGGGAAAATTTTGAATTTCAGAACAAATTTGGGGCCTTTTTATGCGATTTTTAAACAATTTCAGGCCAATTTTTACTTCCATGAAAAATAAGTTGGGGGGGGGGGGGGGGAGACTGAATTCCTATTTAAAAAAAATGACTTTCAGTGACCAAATGACTATAAATCATGAAAAAAATGACTTTTATTGACCGGGCTCCAAAAAAATGACTTTTAGTGAAAATAGTGACCAGTTAGGAGCCCTGCCCCCCCCCCCCCCCACCCCCCCCCTTTAACCAAGAGAAAATAGACTTCCGACGCGACTGGTTATTTCAGAGACAAAGATAATGTGTTCAATCAGTCATTATAAGTCACAATGGTGTTCAAGAAAGAGATAATACAAACAATCTCAGCATTTAAGCTGCATGGCGAAATTCAATAAACTATATGCGAGCGTGAGAATCATGATGCTGATGTTGCGTCGGAGAGAAGTCGGCTAAAAATGTGCCTGTCAGGCAGATTGCTTGCTAACGCACTAACAGTATAGTATCACAGGACAGGAAATATGGCAGACGCAACATTATATATCAAGTCAGCAGGGTTCAAAAATGCGTTCATTTTACTGTAGATTGTGGACTGCTTGGCTGCTCTACAGGCCTTGGAGCAAAAGCTTAAAGAAAGCAGGGATGCAAATTTAGTATACATTTTTAAAATATTTCAAGATAATGGAATAAAATGTCCTTAAAATGACAAAAACTTTTGAAAATAACTACAGATTAGACTGATAATTGGCAAAAATACAGATAATATTGGTACCAATGGCCATGCGAAGTTTTAAGTTGATCGGTCAATCGGTTCTAGTTGAAATTTCAAAAATCACAGGAAAGATGGGTTTAAATTTTAACCAATGGGAGGATTTGGCTGAAACTTTGTAAGATTGAGGACAATGTTGGTCGTAATGACTTGTCAAAATTTCAAATTCATCGGAAAAACCAATCGAAAGATATTTTTTTTAAATTTGAACCAATCACAGGATCCCGTTCAAAAACGATCCCAGGGACCGCATAGATTACGTTAGTATGTGTGCAAAATTTCAGATCGATTGGTTAAACGGTTTGACCTGGGCTGACCAAAAAAAAAAAAAAAAAAAAAAACACACAGAGAAAGTGCCATAATAGCCATTTATACGCTCGCTCAATTAGTGTGTTATTAGTTTCATATCGTTTGAAACTTTCTGCTCTAACTACCTTGCCTTGAACTGAAGATTCGAAGTCGCCGTGAATTTGACAGCCAACACGCAAAATGTCCCTAAAGTGGCTATCACACTGGGTTGCAACCACGGTTGGAACCCGCGTATGGACCAAATTTTCAATATGCGCATGTTCAAAAACTAATTGGTCTCTGCACATGTGCAGAATGATCACGTGATCCATACACGAGTTCCAGCCACGGGTTGCAACCCAGTGTGATAGCCACTTAAAATGACAAAAACTTTTGAAAATAACGACAGATTAGACTGAAAAATTGCAAAAATACCTTAAATGTTGGTACCAATGACCATGCGAAGTTTTTAGTTGGTCGGTCAATCGGTTCTAGTTTAAATTTCTAAAAGCACAGTCAATATGGTTTAAAATTTGAACCAATGGGAGGATGGCTGAAACTTTTTATGATTGGGTACAATGTTGGTTGCAATGACTTAGCTAAATTTAAAATTGATCAAACCAACCAATCGAAAGATAATTTTTCTAAAATTTGAACCAATCTCATGATTTCGTTTAAAAACGATCCCAGAGACCGCATAGATTACGTTAGTATGTGTGCAAAATTTCAGATCGATTGGTTGTGTGGTTTGACCATGGGTTTGACCTAGGCATTGCAGACACAAAAAAAATAAAAAACACACAGAAAAATTGCCATTGGAGTACCGTGGTGACGCTCGCTACGCTCGCTCAAAAAATATGCGTTATTTCAGTGGTGCCCGTGATGCCCCCCAAATGCCTGGGCCCCTGGCATTTGCCGGCCCAGTCACCCAGTCCCTCGCCCAGTCCTACTGATACTAGAAGTTTCTTTATAAAAAGGACTGATTAAAACTCACTCCTAATACTTCGAAACAAAGAGAATTATTTAAAAGATCAAGTTCAATATCTTTCTGTTACAAAACACACTCTAGAATAGATAACAGGATATTGATAAAAGTTTAGCCCTTGTTAAAATACAACACTGCATTGGATAGTATTCAACGTTTTGTGAATATTTTACCTGCGGCGTGACTTTATTTGAAAATGAATGCAATAAACACAGATTAAAAAAAAGAGATTCGAGCCATAAGTTTTCAAGTGTATACGCTCGCTTTGCTCGCTTGATATTTCATTTAAAAATAATTGATATTTTTTATATCCAAAATTGGTTTTAAGTGTGCGGAAGTACGAACTCCTCTTGTGAGTCGGATAGTTCACAATCATTTATCATGATTGATAAAATTCAATCCAAATACTCCAAGTTAAAGTACCATCCTCTATATATTTTTTGGTTAGTCTACTCCTCAGTTTAGGCATTTACGGTATGTTGAGGGAATGTGAGTGTACAACGTACTACTTGGCTGTGTGGAGCGACGGCTGTTCAAACACAAACAATTCACAAGAGAACATTTTCTCAAAACAAATGCAATTCTAAACATTGCACCGAATAAACTGCCAACAAAGATGACTTCATCAAATTGTGCAATAACAAAATTGCGTAGTTCTCAGATTACAATGACTAATCTTTGGTATGAGAAAGCTTGCTATAAAAATGACTCGGCATGATGTTATGTAGTTGTTTGTGAAATGAATTCCTTCGCTGGAACATAAACAAGGACTAAACATTGAATTGTAAAGCTTCCCACAGTAACCAACTCACCATGGGTCACATAACATGAAATGCGTCACTATACTTCATAATTTTTAAACAAATTTGTCCACCTACATCAGGGGTCAGCCACCTTTTTTGGTCAAGGTGACAATTTTCTAAAAATGTATAAATTATATTATGAGGTGAGCCGCAGGAGAGGTAATCAAATTTAAAACACATACAATAATAAATTGCAGGAACGACGTTATCTTGATTATTTTGAACACTTGAATATTCTGAGCAGCAGCTGTTTCCCGCAGGGCGTTTTTATAGAATTTCAACAATTTAAAAGAGATTCAGGCGCGTATTCTGGCTCTAAAATGAGCAAACTGAATCAAACAACCAAACAACCTTACAATTGTTGCCCCACAATGCGTAAATTTTATGTTTCGAAAACTCAAAATTCTTCTGTTTTAGCCGCCCCTTTATTGGTAAAAATTCGTAAGTATTGACGTCTGTCTTACAGGACCAGTCAACCCAAAAATCAAAATTTTACTAAATATCATTCATGTTCGGCCGATTTAAGCACATTGACGCAATGTTGTAACATCCAGCCTAGCGCGTATGATCTTGAAATAATACATTTAAGGATGAACCAGCGCCAGGTCATTTACCAACAATTTTTTTCCAACCCATTTTATTTTGTTCCTAATAGTATTCTCTACAATATAAGATCAAAAAAATGTATACCTTACCGACCTAACTTTTATGTAAAACGTTTTCAAAGTTCGAGATTTTTACATGGCTCTTATGGGGGAACGAATTAATTTCCTACATTATTCTATATAATTTTTAATCCGCACCAACAAATTCAACAGAAAACTATTGATATATTCTTCGACTAATACGGAATGCATTGAAAACTTAAAATACTCTTGTCACCGACTTAATTTCTGAGATAATGGCATTTAAATGTTTAAAAATCTTCATTTATGGCCATCATGGGACAACTGAACTAGTCAAAACCACTGCTGTATTCTTAACAAAATTATTTTACGAAAACTGTGTTAAAAAATTCCTCATCATCTCATATCGTATTATACTCCACATAATACATTATAAAACTGTGTTTTAAAGTTTAAACATGCGTTTTCTGAATAATTTATCTCATGTTATGAATATAGTCATTCAAAGCGATGGTTCATCCTTAAAGAATGGCATTGCTATACACTTGGAGAGTCAGTATTACAGTTTTACATAGATTTTCATGTTCAAATATACGGTGTGTGCTACAGTGGCCCCACCGACGGCTGCCACCTTATCGCGGTGGTGGGGTTTGTGTGGCCAACGATCCATTGCAGCTACGCCGGCGAGCATATGCTCATGTGTAAGGGCTACCCATGCCGGACAGGTCAGTGGTGAGGTCCAGACAAAGAGCAGCCAGGGTCGGCCTAACCATGTCCTCCCTTAAATTTGCGGTCCCCATCGGGCCGGCCTTCCCCCTCGAGATGGTGATCCCCCTGAAATCGGGTTCCGCCGGCCCGAATCCTTACACCCCCCGGTCCGTCCCCATTCCGGCCTGGCCTTCCCACCAGTGCTGGACTCCCCCGGATCGGGCCCGTTAGGTCAACCCCCTCCCAATGTCCTCCACTTAATTCAACAAAGTTTAAAGTAAAAAAAATTAATGTGCGCAATATAACCTCGTCGTTGACGCGCCGTTAAAAACTATTAATCTAATCTAATCTAATCTAATCTGCTACAGTGGCGGCGCCAGGAAATAATCGTTGGGGGGGGCAGAGCAGGGGCAAGGCAATTACTTGAGGGGGCAAAGCGAAAAGTCGGCATATTTACCAAAATCATGACCCCCCCCCTCACCACAGGGTTCAGCAAAACCACAAAATACATTTTCACTCAAGGGCGTATCCAGGATGAAATTTCGGGGGAGGGGACATTACAAATATTTTGAAAACCACAGTGGAAGAAAGAGGTTCGGGGGCGCAGCCCCTGAAAAAAATTTGGATCAAGGTCATTCGTTTAGGTGCAATTTTGAATCGAAGTGTATAGCTATTTTGGGGAATTATAAATTACAAATTATTCAAAAATTGGTCTAAGAGGTTTGAGAATAGTCAAATATCTTCAATGAAAACATGTAAGTCCGGGGCGATTAGCCCCGGAAAATTTTTGGAATTTTAATTCAATTCTAGCCATTTTGGAACGTTTTTGACATGATCTGTCTATTTTATAAAGTTATTTTATCACACATTATTTTAAATGTGCATATTTTTTTAGATAACCCCTGATTTCGGGGGGGGGGGGGCTGCGCCGCCCCCCTTAATACGCCCTTGGGTTCACTAGTATATAAAAATTATCGTTGTGCAGGTTTTATCACGATATAAGAAAGAATCATAGAATGCTTCCTCAGGAAAACAGTATAGAAAGGCGAGGGGCATGAAATGCCACACGTGCAAAAAATTCACGTTTCTATTCTAAAACAAAAGGTGTTGGGAAAAGTAAAAGTGTCGTCCATGGTATAACCATAGGTATAACTTTATGCTTTTTAGGTTTAATCTGGATAATTATTGTAGTTGCAATTTAATTATGATTTTATATTATTTTTGCCAGGTATAGTGTGCATATATGGGAGTCGTCAAGTGGGGGGGGGGGGGGGGCAACCGGGGGGGCAAGCCAAGTTTTTGGGGGGGCAGTTGCCCCCCCGTAGCGCCGCCACTGTGTGTGCATATGTATAACCATATTTTATTCAAAATTATAGCGCTGATCATTTATCTGCAATTAATATAATCTTTTATTAAGCTCCACTTTATATTTTACCAGCTGGTACTTGTGAGTGTAAATAACGCGTTTTGTTATGAATTCTGCATACTAGCAACCTCTCGACCCCGGCTGACCCTGGGAAATTGTGTCGCGATCTCTATCCACGAATCTAAGTCAAAACAGATGAATTTACGAACGAAATGAGATCACTTGCACTTTATGACCGTCAAGGACACAATTGTTTGTATTTAAAATGTAGACTCAATGAATCGAAAAAAAGCACACGAAGTAATTCTTCTCAAACCAAATTTTCAAGTTTATAATTATTTTTTATAATTTTATGCTTACCACAAATCAAATACTAATTACCAATTACGGTAGTGATTAGTGTCAGGTACGATTAGATAAAATATGGTGTCCGGGTTAAGAGGCAAACGGAAGCGAACGGGAATCGCACGGTTTGTCAGAGCGATTTTTTGAAATTTTGTCTTCCCACTAAATAATTTAAAATAATCATATAGTAACGACCCATTACAGCCTAATAGACTAAAAAATGCCGCACACTAGATTACTTTATGACCTCTGGTGCGACCTCAAAGTGTTAAGACGATTATTTTACTAAACATATCGTATTTAACACTTTGAGGTCGTACCTGAGGTCATAATGAACTCCAGTGTGCGGCAATATTTAGTCCATACGTATTAGTCTGTTATGGGTCGTTACTATCTGATTATTTTAAATTATTTAGGGACGAAACACACTACTTTCAATCGCTACATTGCGCCCTGGGGAGTTTTAGATGCGCGTCTTTTGCGCGTCTCGTGTGTTCGCTCCCATAAGACTCAATGCTATACCTAACTGCAAGCGTCTTTTAGTCGTCGCGGCTGAGCGACTGAAAATCGCTCCGTGTGTTTGCAGCCTTAGTGGGAAGACAAAATTTCATAAAACCGCTGACGAACCGTGCGATTCCCGTTCGCTTCCGTTTGAAACACACGGGCGGGCGACTTTTAGTCGCTCAGTCGCGGCGATTAAAAGACGCTGAAGTTAGGTAGCATTGAGTCTTATGGGAGCGAACACACGAGACGCGCAAAAGACGCGCGTCTAAAACTCCCCAGGGCACAAAATCGCACGACTGAGCGATTAAAAGTCGCACCGTGTGTTTCGCCCCTTAGGTACAACATTTTCTTCGCCTCAACATTTGTTTAAAATATCTATAACATTTTTGTCACATGTATGTGTCAATTTACATTGACAATGCCCTTTTAGAATATCTGAACGATGTTGTTCAGAGTGTTTTATATAATACTAGGTCATCAAATAACATATCAATATCTAGAAAAAACAAGTCAAGGACACAAAAATCTGTATTTTATAGTGGTATTCAACTTTATATTAGATTAGGTAGAAAGGTAAAAGAAGAAGAAAATATCGAAATGATTAAAATTTTATGTACTTCATTTGTTTATAACGCATTTCCTGTTTTGTAAATGTATATTGTAATGAAAAATAGCTTTCAAGCTAAAATAATTAAAAAATTTAAATAAATACATTTTAAAATTGTCATATTTCACATCCGTACCTACAACTCAAACACGTTGTTTTTATATTTTCCTTAATTACACCAAATGCATATTATACAAATTAAAACTTTCCGACCTCAGTTCAAACTTTTACTCCAATTACAACATTGTTTAAATTTTTATAAGGTTTTCCCACATTTCCGTACGAACTAATCAGATTAAAATTACTCATCACAGCTGTTCCAACTCCAAATTCCAATACGATCTCGAGATAATTCCAAAATCAGACAAATGTTCTTTCCCTTTTCCATACTTCAATGGTATCTTTTTTATTCCATTGCCAAAGACTCGCCCTCTTATCTTATCTTAAATTCTATTCCAATAATTTCCTTTTTTGTATTGATAAAGTCATAGAAAAACTTTTCCAAATCTCTACCCTGCTCTCTCTAAACAAAACAACTTTAATCAATTGCTGGATTTTCACCAATGATTGCTATATCAGGATCTGTAAATGTATGTATTTCCAAACAAATTTATTGACCTTCTACAGGATTCATGCGTACTGCCTTCAATCGAAAAGTCTTCAACCACAAGAAAACTCAATCCACCTCTGATTTCGCTCCGGTTCAGGCACATCTTTATAATTTTTAAGTACCTTATTGAGCGAGCGAACCTAATGCACTTTCGGCACGGATCTCTGTTTTTTGTTGTTGTCTAAATTAGCATCACCGGTGTACTGGTAGCACCGTTTTTCCAAACAAGCTGAAATTTAGCTCACATGTGAAGACCAACTCAGCGGGTTGCAAAATGGCATTTTTGTGATATCCATTCATTGGTCCAAATTTATAACAAAAATCTCTTTTCTGAATGGTAAAACAGATCTATATGAAATTTTTCAAAATCTTTAAGAACAACAATGTGCAGTGGCGTAATTACCTGGTGGCTTGGGCGGCAAAATGCCGGGGGTCCAGGCACTAGGCACCACGGGCACTTCTCAAAGAAAGCAGATTTAGAATTAACTTTTCAAAATACATTTTTCTGATTCGTTTGTTTTTTACAAACCGTGGTAGGTATATACATCGCCTCCATTTGTAGAGTAATTATTTGTATGTTGTGTGAACCATTCTGATTGGCATAAATAAGCTTCAAATTTCAAACATAGCCGCAAAAGAACGCCAAGAAAATATAAATTACAAGATCGAAATAATTTTAAACAAAATACAAAAATATAGCTTGACGCATTGATTTTGCACCTGCCACGAGCTTCTATTGATTATTTATTCTTCAGTTCATTTTCCTAATGCCCTATTGAAACGCAATGAGCGTTACAATAGGGCATTAGGGCAATAGGGCAATAGGAAAACATTTTGGGGTGCTACATCTGATACAAAAAAAGGCATTAAATAAAATGTTCTTGGTGCCAGCTTCACATTTGAGGATTCTGGGAGTTTGCAACGGAACCATTTTTTCTAACTCCCTGGAATCATCCGTAATATTGTCCTTTTTACTTTTATATACTTGTTTGGGTGCTACATCTTTCCAAAAAAAAATAAAAAAATATTTTTGAGTTTTTTTTTAACTCTTTTTTAATTTCCAAGAGTTTGCAACGGAACCATTTTTTCTAACTCTCAGGAATCATCCGTAATATTGTCCTTTTTACTTTTAAATACTTGTTTGGGTGCTACATCTTTCCAAAAAAAAAAAAAATATATTTTTGAGTTTTTTTTAAATCTTTTTTAATTTAAGAGAGTTTGCAACGGAACCATTTTTTCTAATTCTCGGGAATCATCCATAATGGTATCCCCTTAATATTAGAAAACATTTTGGGGTGCTACATCTGATACAAAAAAAGTCATTAAATAAAATGTTCTTGGTGCCAGCTTGACATTTGAGGATTCTGAGAGTTTGCAACGGAACCATTTTTTCTTACTCTCATGAATCAATCGAAATAGTGTTCTTCTTACTTTTAAATACTTGTTTGGGTGCTACATCTTTCCAAAAAAAATTAAAAAAATATTTAAGAGTTTTTTTTTAACTCTTTTTTAATTTACGAGAGTTTGCAACGGAACCATTTTTTCTAACTCTCATGAATCAATCGAAACAGTGTTCTTCTTACTTTTAAATACTTGTTTGGGTGCTACATCTTTCCAAAAAAAAACAAAAAAATATTTTTGAGTTTTTTTTTAACTCTTTTTTAATTTAAGAGAGTTTGCAACGGAACCATTTTTTCTTATTCTCAGGAATCATCCATAATGGTATCCCCTTAATATTAGAAAACATTTTGGGGTGCTACATCTGATACAAAAAAGTCATTAAATAAAATGTTCTTGGTGCCAGCTTGACATTTGAGGATTCTGAGAGTTTGCAACGGAACCATTTTTTCTTACGCTCATGAATCAATCAAAATAGTGTTCTTCTTACTTTTTTATACTTGTTTGGGTGCTACATCTTTCCAAAAAAAATTAAAAAAATATTTTTGAGTTTTTTTTTAACTCTTTTTTAATTTCCAAGAGTTTGCAACGGAACCATTTTTTCTAACTCTCAGGAATCATCCGTAATATTGTCCTTGTTACTTTTAAATACTTGTTTGGGTGCTACATCTTTCCAAAAAAAAATAAAAAAATATTTTTGATTTTTTTTAACTCTTTTTTAATTTAAGAGACTTTGCAACAGAACCATTTTTTCTAATTCTCAGGAATCATCCATAATGGTATCCCCTTAATATTAGAAAACATTTTGGGGTGCTACATCTGATACAAAAAAAGGCATTAAATAAAATGTTCTTGGTGCCAGCTTCACATTTGAGGATTCTGGGAGTTTGCAACGGAACCATTTTTTCTAACTCCCTGGAATCATCCGTAATATTGTCCTTTTTACTTTTATATACTTGTTTGGGTGCTACATCTTTCCAAAAAAAAAAAATAAAATATGTTTGAGTTTTTTTTTAACTCTTTTTTAATTTCCAAGAGTTTGCAACGGAACCATTTTTTCTAACTCTCAGGAATCATCCGTAATAATGTCCTTGTTACTTTTAAATACTTGTTTGGGTGCTACATCTTTCCAAAAAAAAATAAAAAAATATTTTTGAGTTTTTTTTTAACTCTTTTTTAATTTCCAAGAGTTTGCAACGGAACCATTTTTTCTAACTCTCAGGAATCATCCGTAATATTGTCCTTTTTACTTTTAAATACTTGTTTGGGTGCTACATCTTTCCAAAAAAAATTAAAAAAATATTTTTGAGTTTTTTTTTAACTCTTTTTTAATTTAAGAGAGTTTGCAGAGAAACCATTTTTTCTAACTCTCAGGAATCATCCGTAATATTGTCTTTTTTACTTTAAAATACTTGTATGGGTGCTACATCTTTCCAAAAAAAAATAAAAAAATATTTTTGATTTTTTTTTAACTCTTTTTTAATTTAAGAGACTTTGCAACAGAACATTTTTTTTCTAATTCTCAGGAATCATCCATAATGGTATCCCCTTAATATTAGAAAACATTTTGGGGTGCTACATCTGATACAAAAAAAGGCATTAAATAAAATGTTCTTGGTGCCAGCTTCACATTTGAGGATTCTGGGAGTTTGCAACGGAACCATTTTTTCTAACTCTCAGGAATCATCCGTAATATTGTCCTTGTTACTTTTAAATACTTGTTTGGGTGCTACATCTTTCCAAAAAAAAACAAAAAAATATTTTTGAGTTTTTTTTTAACTCTTTTTTAATTTAAGAGAGTTTGCAACGGATCCATTTTTTCTAATTCTCAGGAATCATCCATAATGGTATCCCCTTAATATTAGAAAACATTTTGGGGTGCTACATCTGATACAAAAAAAGGCATTAAATAAAATGTTCTTGGTGCCAGCTTCACATTTGAGGATTCTGGGAGTTTGCAACGGAACCATTTTTTCTAACTCTCAGGAATCATCCGTAATATTGTCCTTGTTACTTTTAAATACTTGTTTGGGTGCTACATCTTTCCAAAAAAAAACAAAAAAATATTTTTGAGTTTTTTTTAACTCTTTTTTAATTTAAGAGAGTTTGCAGAGGAACCATTTTTTCTAACTCTCAGGAATCATCCGTAATATTGTCTTTTTTACTTTAAAATACTTGTATGGGTGCTACATCTTTCCAAAAAAAAATAAAAAAATATTTTTGATTTTTTTTTAACTCTTTTTTAATTTAAGAGACTTTGCAACAGAACCATTTTTTCTAATTCTCAGGAATCATCCATAATGGTATCCCCTTAATATTAGAAAACATTTTGGGGTGCTACATCTGATACAAAAAAAGGCATTAAATAAAATGTTCTTGGTGCCAGCTTCACATTTGAGGATTCTGGGAGTTTGCAACGGAACCATTTTTTCTAACTCTCAGGAATCATCCGTAATATTGTCCTTGTTACTTTTAAATACTTGTTTGGGTGCTACATCTTTCCAAAAAAAAACAAAAAAATATTTTTGAGTTTTTTTTTAACTCTTTTTTAATTTAAGAGAGTTTGCAACGGAACCATTTTTTCTAATTCTCAGGAATCATCCATAATGGTATCCCCTTAATATTAGAAAACATTTTGGGGTGCTACATCTGATACAAAAAAAGTCATTAAATAAAATGTTCTTGGTGCCAGCTTGACATTTGAGGATTCTGAGAGTTTGCAACGGAACCATTTTTTCTTACTCTCATGAATCAATCGAAATAGTGTTCTTCTTACTTTTAAATACTTGTTTGGGTGCTACATCTTTCCAAAACAAATTAAAAAAATATTTTTGAGTTTTTTTTAACTCTTTTTTAATTTCCAAGAGTTTGCAACGGAACCATTTTTTCTAACTCTCAGGAATCATCCGTTATATTGTCCTTGTTACTTTTAAATACTTGTTTGGGTGCTACATCTTTCCAAAAAAAATTAAAAAAATATTTTTGAGTTTTTTTTTAACTCTTTTTTAATTTAAGAGAGTTTGCAGAGAAACCATTTTTTCTTACTCTCAGGAATCATCCGTAATATTGTCCTTGTTACTTTTAAATACTTGTTTGGGTGCTACATCTTTCCAAAAAAAATTAAAAAAATATTTTTGAGTTTTTTTTAACATTTTTTTAATTTCCAAGAGTTTGCAACGGAACCATTTTTTCTTACTCTCTGGAATCATCCGTAATATTGTCCTTGTTACTTTTAAATACTTGTTTGGGTGCTACATCTTTCCAAAAAAAAAATAAAAAAATATTTTTGAGTTTTTTTTTAACTCTTTTTTAATTTCCAAGAGTTTGCAACGGAACCATTTTTTCTAACTCTCAGGAATCATCTGTAATATTGTCCTTTTTACTTTTAAATACTTGTTTGGGTGCTACATCTTTCCAAAAAAAAATAAAAAAATATTTTTGAGTTTTTTTTAACTCTTTTTTAATTTAAGAGAGCTTGCAACGGAACCATTTTTTCTAATTCTCAGGAATCATCCATAATGGTATCCCCTTAATATTAGAAAACATTTTGGGGTGCTACATCTGATACAAAAAAATTCATTAAATAAAATGTTCTTGGTGCCAGCTTGACATTTGAGGATTCTGAGAGTTTGCAACGGAACCATTTTTTCTTACTCTCATGAATCAATCGAAATAGTGTTCTTCTTACTTTTATATACTTGTTTGGGTGCTACATCTTTCCAAAAAAAATTAAAAAAATATTTTTGAGTTTTTTTTTAACTCTTTTTTAATTTCCAAGAGTTTGCAACGGAACCATTTTTCTAACTCTCAGGAATCATCCGTAATATCGTCCTTGTTACTTGTAAATACTTGTTTGGGTGCTACATCTTTCCAAAAAAAAACAAAAAAATATTTTTGAGTTTTTTTTTAACTCTTTTTTAATTTAAGAGAGTTTGCAACGGAACCATTTTTTCTAATTCTCAGGAATCATCCATAATGGTATCCCCTTAATATTAGAAAACATTTTGGGGTGCTACATCTGATACAAAAAAATTCATTAAATAAAATGTTCTTGGTGCCAGCTTGACATTTGAGGATTCTGAGAGTTTGCAACGGAACCATTTTTTCTTACTCTCATGAATCAATCGAAATAGTGTTCTTCTTACTTTTATATACTTGTTTGGGTGCTACATCTTTCCAAAAAAAATTAAAAAAATATTTTTGAGTTTTTTTTTAACTCTTTTTTAATTTCCAAGAGTTTGCAACGGAACCATTTTTTCTAACTCTCAGGAATCATCCGTAATATTGTCCTTGTTACTTTTAAATACTTGTTTGGGTGCTACATCTTTCCAAAAAAAAATAAAAAAATATTTTTGATTTTTTTTAACTCTTTTTTAATTTAAGAGACTTTGCAACAGAACCATTTTTTCTAATTCTCAGGAATCATCCATAATGGTATCCCCTTAATATTAGAAAACATTTTGGGGTGCTACATCTGATACAAAAAAAGGCATTAAATAAAATGTTCTTGGTGCCAGCTTCACATTTGAGGATTCTGGGAGTTTGCAACGGAACCATTTTTTCTAACTCCCTGGAATCATCCGTAATATTGTCCTTTTTACTTTTATATACTTGTTTGGGTGCTACATCTTTCCAAAAAAAAAAAAAAAAATATGTTTGAGTTTTTTTTTAACTCTTTTTTAATTTCCAAGAGTTTGCAACGGAACCATTTTTTCTAACTCTCAGGAATCATCCGTAATAATGTCCTTGTTACTTTTAAATACTTGTTTGGGTGCTACATCTTTCCAAAAAAAAATAAAAAAATATTTTTGAGTTTTTTTTTAACTCTTTTTTAATTTCCAAGAGTTTGCAACGGAACCATTTTTTCTAACTCTCAGGAATCATCCGTAATATTGTCCTTTTTACTTTTAAATACTTGTTTGGGTGCTACATCTTTCCAAAAAAAATTAAAAAAATATTTTTGAGTTTTTTTTTAACTCTTTTTTAATTTAAGAGAGTTTGCAGAGAAACCATTTTTTCTAACTCTCAGGAATCATCCGTAATATTGTCTTTTTTACTTTAAAATACTTGTATGGGTGCTACATCTTTCCAAAAAAAAATAAAAAAATATTTTTGATTTTTTTTTAACTCTTTTTTAATTTAAGAGACTTTGCAACAGAACATTTTTTTTCTAATTCTCAGGAATCATCCATAATGGTATCCCCTTAATATTAGAAAACATTTTGGGGTGCTACATCTGATACAAAAAAAGGCATTAAATAAAATGTTCTTGGTGCCAGCTTCACATTTGAGGATTCTGGGAGTTTGCAACGGAACCATTTTTTCTAACTCTCAGGAATCATCCGTAATATTGTCCTTGTTACTTTTAAATACTTGTTTGGGTGCTACATCTTTCCAAAAAAAAACAAAAAAATATTTTTGAGTTTTTTTTTAACTCTTTTTTAATTTAAGAGAGTTTGCAACGGATCCATTTTTTCTAATTCTCAGGAATCATCCATAATGGTATCCCCTTAATATTAGAAAACATTTTGGGGTGCTACATCTGATACAAAAAAAGGCATTAAATAAAATGTTCTTGGTGCCAGCTTCACATTTGAGGATTCTGGGAGTTTGCAACGGAACCATTTTTTCTAACTCTCAGGAATCATCCGTAATATTGTCCTTGTTACTTTTAAATACTTGTTTGGGTGCTACATCTTTCCAAAAAAAAACAAAAAAATATTTTTGAGTTTTTTTTTAACTCTTTTTTAATTTAAGAGAGTTTGCAGAGGAACCATTTTTTCTAACTCTCAGGAATCATCCGTAATATTGTCTTTTTTACTTTAAAATACTTGTATGGGTGCTACATCTTTCCAAAAAAAAAAAAAAAAATATTTTTGATTTTTTTTTAACTCTTTTTTAATTTAAGAGACTTTGCAACAGAACCATTTTTTCTAATTCTCAGGAATCATCCATAATGGTATCCCCTTAATATTAGAAAACATTTTGGGGTGCTACATCTGATACAAAAAAAGGCATTAAATAAAATGTTCTTGGTGCCAGCTTCACATTTGAGGATTCTGGGAGTTTGCAACGGAACCATTTTTTCTAACTCTCAGGAATCATCCGTAATATTGTCCTTGTTACTTTTAAATACTTGTTTGGGTGCTACATCTTTCCAAAAAAAAACAAAAAAATATTTTTGAGTTTTTTTTTAACTCTTTTTTAATTTAAGAGAGTTTGCAACGGAACCATTTTTTCTAATTCTCAGGAATCATCCATAATGGTATCCCCTTAATATTAGAAAACATTTTGGGGTGCTACATCTGATACAAAAAAAGTCATTAAATAAAATGTTCTTGGTGCCAGCTTGACATTTGAGGATTCTGAGAGTTTGCAACGGAACCATTTTTTCTTACTCTCATGAATCAATCGAAATAGTGTTCTTCTTACTTTTAAATACTTGTTTGGGTGCTACATCTTTCCAAAACAAATTAAAAAAATATTTTTGAGTTTTTTTTAACTCTTTTTTAATTTCCAAGAGTTTGCAACGGAACCATTTTTTCTAACTCTCAGGAATCATCCGTTATATTGTCCTTGTTACTTTTAAATACTTGTTTGGGTGCTACATCTTTCCAAAAAAAATTAAAAAAATATTTTTGAGTTTTTTTTTAACTCTTTTTTAATTTAAGAGAGTTTGCAGAGAAACCATTTTTTCTTACTCTCAGGAATCATCCGTAATATTGTCCTTGTTACTTTTAAATACTTGTTTGGGTGCTACATCTTTCCAAAAAAAATTAAAAAAATATTTTTGAGTTTTTTTTAACATTTTTTTAATTTCCAAGAGTTTGCAACGGAACCATTTTTTCTTACTCTCTGGAATCATCCGTAATATTGTCCTTGTTACTTTTAAATACTTGTTTGGGTGCTACATCTTTCCAAAAAAAAATAAAAAAATATTTTTGAGTTTTTTTTTAACTCTTTTTTAATTTCCAAGAGTTTGCAACGGAACCATTTTTTCTAACTCTCAGGAATCATCTGTAATATTGTCCTTTTTACTTTTAAATACTTGTTTGGGTGCTACATCTTTCCAAAAAAAAATAAAAAAATATTTTTGAGTTTTTTTTAACTCTTTTTTAATTTAAGAGAGCTTGCAACGGAACCATTTTTTCTAATTCTCAGGAATCATCCATAATGGTATCCCCTTAATATTAGAAAACATTTTGGGGTGCTACATCTGATACAAAAAAATTCATTAAATAAAATGTTCTTGGTGCCAGCTTGACATTTGAGGATTCTGAGAGTTTGCAACGGAACCATTTTTTCTTACTCTCATGAATCAATCGAAATAGTGTTCTTCTTACTTTTATATACTTGTTTGGGTGCTACATCTTTCCAAAAAAAATTAAAAAAATATTTTTGAGTTTTTTTTTAACTCTTTTTTAATTTCCAAGAGTTTGCAACGGAACCATTTTTCTAACTCTCAGGAATCATCCGTAATATCGTCCTTGTTACTTGTAAATACTTGTTTGGGTGCTACATCTTTCCAAAAAAAAACAAAAAAATATTTTTGAGTTTTTTTTTAACTCTTTTTTAATTTAAGAGAGTTTGCAACGGAACCATTTTTTCTAATTCTCAGGAATCATCCATAATGGTATCCCCTTAATATTAGAAAACATTTTGGGGTGCTACATCTGATACAAAAAAATTCATTAAATAAAATGTTCTTGGTGCCAGCTTGACATTTGAGGATTCTGAGAGTTTGCAACGGAACCATTTTTTCTTACTCTCATGAATCAATCGAAATAGTGTTCTACTTACTTTTATATACTTGTTTGGGTGCTACATCTTTCCAAAAAAAATTAAAAAAATATTTTTGAGTTTTTTTTTAACTCTTTTTTAATTTCCAAGAGTTTGCAACGGAACCATTTTTTCTAACTCTCAGGAATCATCCGTAATATTGTCCTTGTTACTTTTAAATACTTGTTTGGGTGCTACATCTTTCAAAAAAAAAACAAAAAAATGTTTTTGAGTTTTTTTTAACTCTTTTTTAATTTAAGAGAGTTTGCAACGGAACCATTTTTTCTTATTCTCAGGAATCATCCATAATGGTATCCCCTTAATATTAGAAAACATTTTGGGGTGCTACATCTGATACAAAAAAAGTCATTAAATAAAATGTTCTTGGTGCCAGCTTGACATTTGAGGATTCTGAGAGTTTGCAACGGAACCATTTTTTCTTACGCTCATGAATCAATCGAAATAGTGTTCTTCTTACTTTTATATACTTGTTTGGGTGCTACATCTTTCCAAAAAAAATTAAAAAAATATTTTTGAGTTTTTTTTTAACTCTTTTTTAATTTCCAAGAGTTTGCAACGGAACATTTTTTCTAACTCTCAGGAATCATCCGTAATATTGTCCTTGTTACTTTTAAATACTTGTTTGGGTGCTACATCTTTCCAAAAAAAAATAAAAAAATATTTTTGATTTTTTTTTAACTCTTTTTTAATTTAAGAGACTTTGCAACAGAACCATTTTTTCTAATTCTCAGGAATCATCCATAATGGTATCCCCTTAATATTAGAAAACATTTTGGGGTGCTACATCTGATACAAAAAAAGGCATTAAATAAAATGTTCTTGGTGCCAGCTTCACATTTGAGGATTCTGGGAGTTTGCAACGGAACCATTTTTTCTAACTCCCTGGAATCATCCGTAATATTGTCCTTTTTACTTTTATATACTTGTTTGGGTGCTACATCTTTCCAAAAAAAAAAAAAAAAATATGTTTGAGTTTTTTTTTAACTCTTTTTTAATTTCCAAGAGTTTGCAACGGAACCATTTTTTCTAACTCTCAGGAATCATCCGTAATAATGTCCTTGTTACTTTTAAATACTTGTTTGGGTGCTACATCTTTCCAAAAAAAAATAAAAAAATATTTTTGAGTTTTTTTTTAACTCTTTTTTAATTTCCAAGAGTTTGCAACGGAACCATTTTTTCTAACTCTCAGGAATCATCCGTAATATTGTCCTTTTTACTTTTAAATACTTGTTTGGGTGCTACATCTTTCCAAAAAAAATTAAAAAAATATTTTTGAGTTTTTTTTTAACTCTTTTTTAATTTAAGAGAGTTTGCAGAGAAACCATTTTTTCTAACTCTCAGGAATCATCCGTAATATTGTCTTTTTTACTTTAAAATACTTGTATGGGTGCTACATCTTTCCAAAAAAAAATAAAAAAATATTTTTGATTTTTTTTTAACTCTTTTTAATTTAAGAGACTTTGCAACAGAACATTTTTTTTCTAATTCTCAGGAATCATCCATAATGGTATCCCCTTAATATTAGAAAACATTTTGGGGTGCTACATCTGATACAAAAAAAGGCATTAAATAAAATGTTCTTGGTGCCAGCTTCACATTTGAGGATTCTGGGAGTTTGCAACGGAACCATTTTTTCTAACTCTCAGGAATCATCCGTAATATTGTCCTTGTTACTTTTAAATACTTGTTTGGGTGCTACATCTTTCCAAAAAAAAACAAAAAAATATTTTTGAGTTTTTTTTTAACTCTTTTTTAATTTAAGAGAGTTTGCAACGGATCCATTTTTTCTAATTCTCAGGAATCATCCATAATGGTATCCCCTTAATATTAGAAAACATTTTGGGGTGCTACATCTGATACAAAAAAAGGCATTAAATAAAATGTTCTTGGTGCCAGCTTCACATTTGAGGATTCTGGGAGTTTGCAACGGAACCATTTTTTCTAACTCTCAGGAATCATCCGTAATATTGTCCTTGTTACTTTTAAATACTTGTTTGGGTGCTACATCTTTCCAAAAAAAAACAAAAAAATATTTTTGAGTTTTTTTTTAACTCTTTTTTAATTTAAGAGAGTTTGCAGAGGAACCATTTTTTCTAACTCTCAGGAATCATCCGTAATATTGTCTTTTTTACTTTAAAATACTTGTATGGGTGCTACATCTTTCCAAAAAAAAATAAAAAAATATTTTTGATTTTTTTTTAACTCTTTTTTAATTTAAGAGACTTTGCAACAGAACCATTTTTTCTAATTCTCAGGAATCATCCATAATGGTATCCCCTTAATATTAGAAAACATTTTGGGGTGCTACATCTGATACAAAAAAAGGCATTAAATAAAATGTTCTTGGTGCCAGCTTCACATTTGAGGATTCTGGGAGTTTGCAACGGAACCATTTTTTCTAACTCTCAGGAATCATCCGTAATATTGTCCTTGTTACTTTTAAATACTTGTTTGGGTGCTACATCTTTCCAAAAAAAAACAAAAAAATATTTTTGAGTTTTTTTTAACTCTTTTTTAATTTAAGAGAGTTTGCAACGGAACCATTTTTTCTAATTCTCAGGAATCATCCATAATGGTATCCCCTTAATATTAGAAAACATTTTGGGGTGCTACATCTGATACAAAAAAAGTCATTAAATAAAATGTTCTTGGTGCCAGCTTGACATTTGAGGATTCTGAGAGTTTGCAACGGAACCATTTTTTCTTACTCTCATGAATCAATCGAAATAGTGTTCTTCTTACTTTTAAATACTTGTTTGGGTGCTACATCTTTCCAAAACAAATTAAAAAAATATTTTTGAGTTTTTTTTAACTCTTTTTTAATTTCCAAGAGTTTGCAACGGAACCATTTTTTCTAACTCTCAGGAATCATCCGTTATATTGTCCTTGTTACTTTTAAATACTTGTTTGGGTGCTACATCTTTCCAAAAAAAATTAAAAAAATATTTTTGAGTTTTTTTTTAACTCTTTTTTAATTTAAGAGAGTTTGCAGAGAAACCATTTTTTCTTACTCTCAGGAATCATCCGTAATATTGTCCTTGTTACTTTTAAATACTTGTTTGGGTGCTACATCTTTCCAAAAAAAATTAAAAAAATATTTTTGAGTTTTTTTTAACATTTTTTTAATTTCCAAGAGTTTGCAACGGAACCATTTTTTCTTACTATCTGGAATCATCCGTAATATTGTCCTTGTTACTTTTAAATACTTGTTTGGGTGCTACATCTTTCCAAAAAAAAATAAAAAAATATTTTTGAGTTTTTTTTTAACTCTTTTTTAATTTCCAAGAGTTTGCAACGGAACCATTTTTTCTAACTCTCAGGAATCATCTGTAATATTGTCCTTTTTACTTTTAAATACTTGTTTGGGTGCTACATCTTTCCAAAAAAAAATAAAAAAATATTTTTGAGTTTTTTTTAACTCTTTTTTAATTTAAGAGAGCTTGCAACGGAACCATTTTTTCTAATTCTCAGGAATCATCCATAATGGTATCCCCTTAATATTAGAAAACATTTTGGGGTGCTACATCTGATACAAAAAAATTCATTAAATAAAATGTTCTTGGTGCCAGCTTGACATTTGAGGATTCTGAGAGTTTGCAACGGAACCATTTTTTCTTACTCTCATGAATCAATCGAAATAGTGTTCTTCTTACTTTTATATACTTGTTTGGGTGCTACATCTTTCCAAAAAAAATTAAAAAAATATTTTTGAGTTTTTTTTTAACTCTTTTTTAATTTCCAAGAGTTTGCAACGGAACCATTTTTCTAACTCTCAGGAATCATCCGTAATATCGTCCTTGTTACTTGTAAATACTTGTTTGGGTGCTACATCTTTCCAAAAAAAAACAAAAAAATATTTTTGAGTTTTTTTTAACTCTTTTTTAATTTAAGAGAGTTTGCAACGGAACCATTTTTTCTAATTCTCAGGAATCATCCATAATGGTATCCCCTTAATATTAGAAAACATTTTGGGGTGCTACATCTGATACAAAAAAATTCATTAAATAAAATGTTCTTGGTGCCAGCTTGACATTTGAGGATTCTGAGAGTTTGCAACGGAACCATTTTTTCTTACTCTCATGAATCAATCGAAATAGTGTTCTTCTTACTTTTATATACTTGTTTGGGTGCTACATCTTTCCAAAAAAAATTAAAAAAATATTTTTGAGTTTTTTTTTAACTCTTTTTTAATTTCCAAGAGTTTGCAACGGAACCATTTTTTCTAACTCTCAGGAATCATCCGTAATATTGTCCTTGTTACTTTTAAATACTTGTTTGGGTGCTACATCTTTCAAAAAAAAAACAAAAAAATGTTTTTGAGTTTTTTTTAACTCTTTTTTAATTTAAGAGAGTTTGCAACGGAACCATTTTTTCTTATTCTCAGGAATCATCCATAATGGTATCCCCTTAATATTAGAAAACATTTTGGGGTGCTACATCTGATACAAAAAAAGTCATTAAATAAAATGTTCTTGGTGCCAGCTTGACATTTGAGGATTCTGAGAGTTTGCAACGGAACCATTTTTTCTTACGCTCATGAATCAATCGAAATAGTGTTCTTCTTACTTTTATATACTTGTTTGGGTGCTACATCTTTCCAAAAAAATTTAAAAAAATATTTTTGAGTTTTTTTTTAACTCTTTTTTAATTTCCAAGAGTTTGCAACGGAACATTTTTTCTAACTCTCAGGAATCATCCGTAATATTGTCCTTGTTACTTTTAAATACTTGTTTGGGTGCTACATCTTTCCAAAAAAAAATAAAAAAATATTTTTGATTTTTTTTTAACTCTTTTTTAATTTAAGAGACTTTGCAACAGAACCATTTTTTCTAATTCTCAGGAATCATCCATAATGGTATCCCCTTAATATTAGAAAACATTTTGGGGTGCTACATCTGATACAAAAAAAGGCATTAAATAAAATGTTCTTGGTGCCAGCTTCACATTTGAGGATTCTGGGAGTTTGCAACGGAACCATTTTTTCTAACTCCCTGGAATCATCCGTAATATTGTCCTTTTTACTTTTATATACTTGTTTGGGTGCTACATCTTTCCAAAAAAAAATAAAAAAATATTTTTGAGTTTTTTTTTAACTCTTTTTTAATTTCCAAGAGTTTGCAACGGAACTATTTTTTCTAACTCTCAGGAATCATCCGTAATATTGTCCTTGTTACCTTTAAATACTTGTTTGGGTGCTACATCTTTCCAAAAAAAAAAAAATATATATATTTTTGAGTTTTTTTTTAACTCTTTTTTAATTTCCAAGAGTTTGCAACGGAACCATTTTATCTAACGCTCAGGAATCATCCGTAATATTGTCCTTTTTACTTTTAAATACTTGTTTGGGTGCTACATCTTTCCAAAAAAAATTAAAAAAATATTTTTGAGTTTTTTTTTAACTCTTTTTTAATTTAAGAGAGTTTGCAGAGGAACCATTTTTTCTAACTCTCAGGAATCATCCGTAATATTGTCTTTTTTACTTTTAAATACTTGTTTGGGTGCTACATCTTTCCAAAAAAAATTAAAAAAATATTTTTGATTTTTTTTTAACTCTTTTTTAATTTTTAAGAGTTTGCAACGGAACCATTTTTTCTAACTCTCAGGAATCATCCGTAATATTGTCCTTGTTACTTTTAAATACTTTTTTGGGTGCTACATCTTTCCAAAAAAAAAAAAAAAAAATATTTTTGAGTTTTTTTTTAACTCTTTTTTAATTTCCAAGAGTTTGCAACGGAACCATTTTTTCTAACTCTCAGGAATCATCCGTAATATTGTCCTTTTTACTTTTAAATACTTGTTTGGGTGCTACATCTTTCCAAAAAAAAATAAAAAAATATTTTTGAGTTTTTTTTAACTCTTTTTTAATTTAAGAGAGTTTGCAACGGAACCATTTTTTCTTATTCTCGGGAATCATCCATAATGGTATCCCCTTAATATTAGAAAACATTTTGGGGTGCTACATCTGATACAAAAAAATTCATTAAATAAAATGTTCTTGGTGCCAGCTTGACATTTGAGGATTCTGAGAGTTTGCAACGGAACCATTTTTTCTTACTCTCATGAATCAATCGAAATAGTGTTCTTCTTACTTTTATATACTTGTTTGGGTGCTACATCTTTCCAAAAAAAATTAAAAAAATATTTTTGAGTTTTTTTTTAACTCTTTTTTAATTTCCAAGAGTTTGCAACGGAACCATTTTTTCTAACTCTCTGGAATCATCCCTAATATTGTCCTTGTTACTTTTAAATACTTGTTTGGGTGCTACATCTTTCCAAAAAAAAATAAAAAAATATTTTTGAGTTTTTTTTAACTCTTTTTTAATTTCCAAGAGTTTGCAACGGAACCATTTTTTCTAACTCTCAGGAATCATCTGTAATATTGTCCTTTTTACTTTTAAATACTTGTTTGGGTGCTACATCTTTCCAAAAAAAAATAAAAAAATATTTTTGATTTTTTTTAACTCTTTTTTAATTTAAGAGACTTTGCAACAGAACCATTTTTTCTAATTCTCAGGAATCATCCATAATGGTATCCCCTTAATATTAGAAAACATTTTGGGGTGCTACATCTGATACAAAAAAAGGCATTAAATAAAATGTTCTTGGTGCCAGCTTCACATTTGAGGATTCTGGGAGTTTGCAACGGAACCATTTTTTCTAACTCCCTGGAATCATCCGTAATATTGTCCTTTTTACTTTTATATACTTGTTTGGGTGCTACATCTTTCCAAAAAAAAATAAAAAAATATTTTTGAGTTTTTTTTTAACTCTTTTTTAATTTCCAAGAGTTTGCAACGGAACCATTTTTTCTAACTCTCAGGAATCATCCGTAATATTGTCCTTGTTACCTTTAAATACTTGTTTGGGTGCTACATCTTTCCAAAAAAAAAAAAAATATATATTTTTGAGTTTTTTTTTAACTCTTTTTTAATTTCCAAGAGTTTGCAACGGAACCATTTTTTCTGACTCTCAGGAATCATCCGTAATATTGTCCTTTTTACTTTTAAATACTTGTTTGGGTGCTACATCTTTCCAAAAAAAATTAAAAAAATATTTTTGAGTTTTTTTTAACTCTTTTTTAATTTAAGAGAGTTTGCAGAGGAACCATTTTTTCTAACTCTCAGGAATCATCCGTAATATTGTCTTTTTTACTTTTAAATAGTTGTTTGGGTGCTACATCTTTCCAAAAAAAATTAAAAAAATATTTTTGAGTTTTTTTTAACTCTTTTTTAATTTCCAAGAGTTTGCAACGGAACCATTTTTTCTAACTCTCAGGAATCATCCGTAATATTGTCCTTGTTACTTTTAAATACTTGTTTGGGTGCTACATCTTTCCAAAAAAAAAAAATATATATTTTTGAGTTTTTTTTAACTCTTTTTTAATTTCCAAGAGTTTGCAACGGAACCATTTTTTCTAACTCTCAGGAATCATCCGTAATATTGTCCTTTTTACTTTTAAATACTTGTTTGGGTGCTACATCTTTCCAAAAAAAATAAAAAAATATTTTTGAGTTTTTTTTAACTCTTTTTTAATTTAAGAGAGTTTGCAACGGAACCATTTTTTCTTATTCTCGGGAATCATCCATAATGGTATCCCCTTAATATTAGAAAACATTTTGGGGTGCTACATCTGATACAAAAAAAGTCATTAAATAAAATGTTCTTGGTGCCAGCTTGACATTTGAGGATTCTGAGAGTTTGCAACGGAACCATTTTTTCTTACTCTCATGAATCAATCGAAATAGTGTTCTTCTTACTTTTAAATACTTGTTTGGTTGCTACATCTTTCCAAAAAAAATTAAAAAAATATTTTTGAGTTTTTTTTTAACTCTTTTTTAATTTCCAAGAGTTTGCAACGGAACCATTTTTTCTAACTCTCAGGAATCATCCGTAATATTGTCCTTGTTACTTTTAAATACTTGTTTGGGTGCTACATCTTTCCAAAAAAAAACAAAAAAATATTTTTGAGTTTTTTTTTAACTCTTTTTTAATTTAAGAGAGTTTGCAACGGAACCATTTTTTCTAATTCTCAGGAATCATCCATAATGGTATCCTCTTAATATTAGAAAACATTTTGGGGTGCTACATCTGATACAAAAAAAGTCATTAAATAAAATGTTCTTGGTGCCAGCTTGACATTTGAGGATTCTGAGAGTTTGCAACGGAACCATTTTTTCTAACTCTCAGGAATCATCCGTAATATTGTCCTTGTTACTTTTAAATACTTGTTTGGGTGCTACATCTTTCCAAAAAAAAATAAAAAAATATTTTTGAGTTTTTTTTAACTCTTTTTTAATTTCCAAGAGTTTGCAACGGAACCATTTTTTCTAACTCTCGGGAATCATCCGTAATATTGTCCTTGTTACTTTTAAATACTTGTTCGGGTGCTACATCTTTCCAAAAAAAATTAAAAAAATATTTTTGAGTTTTTTTTTAACTCTTTTTTAATTTAAGAGAGTTTGCAGAGGAACCATTTTTTCTAACTCTCAGGAATCATCCGTAATATTGTCCTTGTTACTTTTAAATACTTGTTTGGGTGCTACATCTTTCAAAAAAAAAAAATATATATATTTTTGAGTTTTTTTTAACTCTTTTTTAATTTCCAAGAGTTTGCAACGGAACCATTTTTTCTTACTCTCAGGAATCATCCGTAATATTGTCCTTGTTACTTTTAAATACTTGTTTGGGTGCTACATCTTTCCAAAAAATATTAAAAATATATTTTTGAGTTTTTTTTTAACATTTTTTTAATTTCCAAGAGTTTGCAACGGAACCATTTTTTCTTACTCTCTGGAATCATCCGTAATATTGTCCTTTTTACTTTAAAATACTTGTTTGGGTGCTACATCTTTCCAAAAAAAATTTAAAAAATATTTTTGAGTTTTTTTTTAACTCTTTTTTAATTTACGAGAGTTTGCAACGGAACCATTTTTTCTAACTTTCAGGAATCATCTGTAATATTGTCCTTTTTACTTTTAAATACTTGGTTGGGTGCTACTTGTCTTGTATTGTCCTTTTTGTCGGTTTTGTGTTTCGGTGTTATGGTCCTGTGAATATAACGTCCTTCTTTCGGTGCTCGGGGCTGGTGCTCGGTGATAGCTTGATATACCTCAGTTTTTGTCATTTGAATTTCACCAAATTTCACGGTCCCCTAAAAATAAAATTGCAAATGTATCTTCCTGGAGTCTGATTGGTTGTACGACAGTGCGATGGCGGCGTAGGTAGTCAAGTGAACGTAAACCTAAACATGTAAACATCAATATAATAATCCAAAAATGTGTATAATACGGCTGTAGATAAAAATAAATCAATTTTATTGAATTTTTATAATTTTACTACTATTAAAAATTGTGTATTTGACATAATTTATACAATTTCAATAATACAAAGAAGAAAGTCTTGCCATTGACAGGCCAGTGTTCAAGTGACTGACCAATGAACGACGTGATCGTCTAAAACGTCAGTGATATTCTTATCGTGAATGAACTTTACCTATCTTCTACTTGTTTTCAAGAATTTTGTGTTTTCTTTTTAATTTTAATAAGTATTCTTACATTATGGTCTACAACAATAGGTTAGTTAAATATTCCATTCATAAATTTAGTGCGAGAAGTAATAAAACGCGTTCAATTTGTATTCCAAATAGGTACCTACAGTGTATGACAATTCCTAACCTATAAACTTATTGTTTTGACATACTACCTACCTAGTACAAGATTCATGGACATCATTACTACATTCATACTAGTAGAGACGGTTGTCTCACTCCTATACCGATAACATTGACCGCAGTGAAGCCTTTTCAGACCCTGTGATTGGGGAAATCTGGGTGGCCCCGGTGATTTAAGCGACGTCTATAGCGTGAAGAGTAAACTACTTGATGACCAATCCCTGACGATGGCTCAACGGCTAATTCATAGTTTACACTTGATGTGCCTGCTGGCACGCAGAATAGCTGTTATTTGACGATATTTAATAGTTTTATAGTTTAATTGTTAATTGCTGATATAAAACAAAAGAAGATCGTGCATAGCATATAAATGCAACGACGGCTCAATGGGTAAATTTAGCAGTTAGTTCATATTTTTACCACTAGTGCTGATATATGCGCTAACGATGCCGGGTACCCCAATTATTTCTCATGTCGAAAAGGCTTCACGTTCATTGGTGGAGTGAGAATACCTCTGCTATAGTGTAATTGTATATCTATATATATCTCTCTGCCGTGCTACCTACCTAGGTAGGTATAGGCACCGAGTGTTGACTCTCTTTTGTTTCTAAAAATGAGAAACAGCGCCATGGGTGGCATAAATTAGCAACTCTTGGTATGATCCTCATACCCTTAGTTGCAGCAGTTAGTAAACATTACTCATTATATTATGCGTTCTTACAATAATACTCAAAATTTAATTTCGCTGTGCAAAATGTATGAAGTGTCAGAAATTCCACCGAGTCTGATAAAATTATCAGTTTGCTCCTCTCTTTTACCAATTCTGAGCTATTTTGAGTTATCTGTGGATTTTTATCGGTTGCTATGGTCACGGCCAATGAGAGACTATAAAATTGCTGATTCTTCGCTGCACAGTTTTGCCGATTTCTCTCGCTAGTGGCGCTGGGGGTATGAACACTCGGTGCCTATACTACCTACCTAGGGAACAAAATCAGTGAAAATCACGGTGGTGAAAATGAACAACGATTAGGACACAAAAGTGTCACACTCAGTGCTACAACTCTGCAGAGTTAATAATACATTCATTTAGTACATTTGACCAGTATTGACAAATTGCTTTTTAACAAATTAGTTTCACTACCTACCTCCTAGTACATTAGTTTTCACATAGCCTAGGTACCTACCTACCTAGTTTCTACCTTAGGTAGAACTTTAGGTACTTTTTAATTCACATTTAAAGTATTGACACTTGGTACTTTACAACATATGAATAACAAAAGTGATACTGATGACAATGACTGCATTAGGTACCTACTAGGTAGGTAGGTACCTATCTAGGCACTTTTTGTTCAAAAGGTAGGTACTTTTGCTCTACACCCTATTACCATTCCATGGGCATTGTTCGACCGCTCTTCGACATCTTTCAATATCTTCCCAATGTTCTTCAATGTATGCTTTCATCAACCGGCCAAATTCAAGCAATGTTCTCTGCCTTGCTTAGCTAAACTAGGTATCTTCAAAAGCAATGGAGTGCCTTGTAGGTACCTCAACTCGCTTTGCAAGGCCAAGAAGTAGTATTGTCCGAATACCCCACTGAAGTGAAAACATTTTGTGTACAACTACCTACCTGTGAAATGGGAGGGTAGCGTTTAAAACTTGCACCGGGCACCAAAATCCCAAGTACGGACTGCGCTTCTAGGGGTTATTCTGTCCTTCCAGTGCATCTTGCAGGAGGGGGAGGTTTCTCCTCTTCAATCCTGCAACATCACAGACTTTTCTCGTTGTCACGCGTGTCTTGTGTGTAGGTCACCGTGATGTCACCACATACGCCGTGCACCATGGCGCCATTGCGACGGAGCTCCAGCGCCATGAGGACGACGTCTACTGCCGCGGACTCGGCTGGATGTACCGCAACTGCTTTGGCGTCTTCGTCAAGTCGCCCGAGCAAGGATCCGCGACGACTATCTACCATCTAGTTGCGGAGAAGCCCGTTAAGGAGACGAGACTTTATAACGCGTGGTGAGTCTGAAAGTTGTACAGACAATTAATTTATCCTTACTGACATTTCTCTAAAGGGTGAATTTCTAGTAACTTAGTATGATGGCTTCGACCTTATTGGGAATCGCTAAAAGGATGAAACTCATTGGGGACTTGTGCAATTTGTCGATAAAAATAGAACTTTCTTGTCACAAGGACAAACTTCTCATCTCAATGTTATTCACGGCCTTCTAGGGTTAGATGAGAAGCTTGTCACAAGAAAGTCTTATTTTATGTGATCCCACTCCTGTCTACTTATTTGTTACGATCTTGAGCATCCGGGGTGGGTTGGGGGGGGGGGGGTTATGTTGGAAAAGAAGTTTTATTTCTCATACCTACGATACTTCTTCATAATAGACAACATTATAAACGTACTACGCATGCGCGCAGCGAAGCAGTGCATTCTGGTACCCTTATTATGGGAGTGTTTTGACAGATGGCCATGTACGTGTGTTGCAAGTGTATTCTTTACTGTTTCATTTCATTTATGATGTTGTTATGAGCCCATTTCAAAATAACAGGATGGAAGAAATACGAAGACAAATTGCCGTGTGTATTCCCAAATAAAGTGTATTCAAACAAATATCTAAACACCACTCTTGCTGTCAGACCCAAGTCAGCCAAGTACAAAGGTAAGACATTTAGTTTGCAATAGAGTACTAGAGTGCCACGCCCACTAGGTACTTCCGGAGGCTTTTTCAAAACCCTCTTATGGAAAATAACATGGGGACTTACTTTGATTGCTGGTCATTTGTAAACGAAACAGAGTTAAGAGTCGACAGGACTCGCAGAAAATTTAGAAACGATGATAATGGCTTTTGCCGTGTATAACATATCTAAAATAGTAATATTCTCATGTCACGTATACAAACAAACAGTCGAGCTTGGTCGAGCTAGACATGAAATCTAAACAATGTCATAAATCGCCTCCAGTTCTGTAAACAACACCACTTGTGAGTCGTGAATGACTGTTGCCTTTTAAACTTCCGAGAATATGGTCCAGGGAAATAGAAAAATAATGCACTATTGATAAGTTCATCGAGTGTAATACATATTTTAATTCGACTATTTTAATATGCTAGGTGATTTTTTTTCAATGCTGCTTACAAATATATAGTTTTTATTATTTGCGATTATCAAATTTATTGATATCAAATTATCTTCAATTACGAATTTTAAAGTATAATTCTGTTGCCTTGTATGATATATGAGAGACTCTGCGTTCCAATCAAAGATATAGGTAAGTTGACCAACAAAATGAAAACAATGTAATTTATTGCTCGCATGTGCTCGCAATATTGTTTGATTGTTGCTGATTGTTTTAGCAGTAATTTCTAAGATCAACCAAACAACGGATTCGGAAGTAATGTTATGGATAAAAATTAAACTGGATAAGAAAGGAGGCCATGGGCTTTACGTACCTACAGCTTTTATCCAGAAGTAAGTGTTCACTAAATTTACTGTGTAAACGGCTAAACGCGAACATACTTTTTATAAGCTGTCGATATAATTTATTACTAATAAGCACTTTTAATAATTGATGGCTCATGCAATTCGAAGTTTTTCACTGAATTTATTAAAAATTAGATTTTAAAATAACAACATCTATGTTGACGAAACAAACTTTTTGCACTCAAAAATGCAAGTTTTCATACATAAGTAGGTGTGAAATTTTATTCAGTGGACATTTTGGCGGGAAAACGGTATTCCTATCGCGTGATGACATTTTACCATCCAACAATGAGGTTGCCATGGACATGCCTCTTCTTCTTACCTTTACGTTTCCCCTTATTACCGCCCATCCTTATAATACCTCAAGGACACAAAACATTCACAAAACAATCGTCACTGTACCAGAGTAAACACAATAAAGACTGCGAATTTACATTTCTGCTGGACGACGTCTAAATTGGGTTCATTCTTGCTACTCGAGAGAAATAGAATTCCGATGACTCTGGTCTCTTGAGTTGAAAATAAATTAATTTCTTTATCTGTAACAAATCGTCGATTTCAGCTCGTGCCGAACCAATTACTAAAAATGTTTTGATGTATGTACTTTTTATGCATCACCTGTCGACCCCTGGTCAAAAAGGTGACATGATGTAAAATCATTTTGATTTTGCAGCGTAAGGCTGCAATCACACGGGGCGATTTTTCTTGCTCTGTCGTGCGGTTTTTCCCCCTGTGGAGTTTTACACGCGCACGGGACGATCAAAAGACGCGCGCATCTTTCACACGGGACACTCGTCCCGTGTGTTCGCTCCCATAAGACTCAATGGTACCTACTTAGACTAAATAACTGCGGTACATATCTGCTCGGCGTCTCGACGGCGTGCAAAATGCCGCGTCTGGGCATGAAAAGTCTTTTACTTGCGCTTTAAACAAAACAGTGAATAGATAAGCAAGGTTTTGAGTGTGTACATAACAATTATATTACTCCAAAGCCTTACAATACTAATTAAATAATCAATTAATTTGTTAATTATAATGTATTAATAATTAAAAATAAATGTGCATCTAAGCATTGATTTGAATCAATTGAGCATTGAATGATGCATGGCAATCAAGATCCAAGTCAGTGAATAGTGAAAACATCTGGGAGCAATTAGCACGTCCGTCACGTCTCATTTCTCGCAGTCAAATTTGTTGATATTTAGTATAGTACGTGATATTTACGAAATTCCATCGTGTGATGCGGGTTACATACCCATCTGCATTAGAAACTCAGAATAATTCAAATAATGAAACCTTGAGAGCCTGATGAAACCCACAAAAGCATAAAAAGGCGGCCCCTACTTTTTTCTTCATGGCTTGACCGATTGTCTCCAAATTTTTACAGCACAGAGATAAAGAGTAAATCTGTGCCTCTAGTGCTCCAAAAAAATTTAAAAAAAATGTTTTTACTCGTGTTGAGGAGGTGCCAATATGAGCATTATACGGGTCCTTTTGGCACCTCTGCCCTGAAAATACTAAACAAAAAATAACACTTTTGGCGCACTAGAGGCACAGATTTATTATTTATCTATAATCTGTGAAATTTTGAAGACAATCGGTAAAGCCGTTTAGAAAAAAGTAGGGGCCGCCTTTTTGTGCTTCATAAAACATGGATTTCATCAAGTATCGTAGACTCTTAAGAAAATCCCAATACACCACCATTAACTTCAATCGTTCATTTATAACATTATGTTGACACATCTCTTCAAATATATACCAAATTAAAACTGTTTAAGTTATTAAACAGCTTCAAAGTGCGACGTTGCAATCTACATCAATAATATATTGTCACACGAAGCAGCGCGATGTCCTGGGAAGCGAGTTGGCAACTGCGACTTTACAAAAATGAAAAACAAATGAAACAATTTTCAACAATGATGCCAGACCTTGCACGTCAATTTTCGATTGTTGACGAAAAGTAAACAAAACTGAAGTATTTCTGTGCTCCTCGAGTTTATACACTGAATCAAGTTCATATTATAGTTATTTTAATTTCAGGATACCATAATACGAGATGTAATGAGCTGTTGAAATGTAGACTGACAGTTCATTGAATTTACATCTTGCACCGGTGTACACATTCGTGACGTCATACGCTGTGTAGTGTGTTGTTTAAGAGTAAGATGCAGACGCCAGCGTATTCAAATTTGGTGGCATATTTTGCAACTACTTGAACAACAATAAGTCGGTAAAGAAGGTGGGTTGATTTCCTTGCCGAAGCCGAGAATCGAAGAGTCAAATATCAAATGGAGATTTCATTACCTTTGTTATTGATATTTCCAACACATTACTGGTATCCACACTGATTGTTCTATTCTCCTGAGTTGCAAGAAGATTTATATACAATGCACTTATCAATTGAGTGTCCACATATTACATAATTACTAATTAGCAATATACTTCATCATTCAGACCTAACAATGAAATATTTTACAATCAGTCAGTGCCTTCCTAAACGATCAAGAAGAGTCTATGTATTTATTAAATATTATATCTAAGGGCTTTGACTCTGTATTGACGTCATGGGTCGTCAAGGCGAAGGTTACCATGGCGCTAGAAGTAGAGGAGGTGGGGGAGAAATCACATTTTACTTTCAAACTAGATTTTCAGTTTTTATGAAGTGACCATAAAAACAGTCAAATTTGGAACAAATCGTACGAGGTTTGTTTTAAACGTTTCTCATTCAGAAAAATTCGCTGATTACGCTCTGATAAAATCTAAAAACGTAATCTAATAAGAAATTGCTTAAAAATCATTTTGATTTGAATTTATTAAAACTGTAATATTTTTATTTAAGAGACACCAATGCGATTTCACGCTTGTTTTTCAACAAATACGATGTATTAAATCATTGTTTAACATATTAAAAATTATTAAATGAAAATCTCTAATATTTTTGGACTTAATTAACAATTAATAAAAATGATATGATTAAATCAATTAGCCATATTGAGGCATCTAATAAAGGTAGAATCATTATCTTTACAGGAAATTGATGGTCAAGAATGCATGTATTATTGGTACAGATATGAAGATAAAGCTACGACAGGTTTACTGATTGTCATCAATGAAACTTTTGAGAACATTTATGTAAAATTATTAATTGTTTCATTCCCACAAAACAAATGTTTTAGTTCATAATTTGCCAAATTTGTCAATATTCTGTCTAAATCAAGCATATAGATTGTCGAGTTCTTAACCTAGTTTATACACCCCCATAACTCTCCACACCTCTATTAAAAATAGATGTGAATAATAAATAAGTCAGTATTATTGATAATGTATGGAGGAAAAGTTAATACAATTGAAAAGAACTGATAATAAATACAAATTAGGTCGTATACATTATACTTAGGCGATAGGCTATCAAGATATCGGCGCTTATAATCAAGCTGTTGAGCGCAATACAAACCATAATACTACTACAACAAGATATCCCCTCCACTCACATAAATATATAATTAGTTATACCGGATGGCGGTACCCAACTGTAACTTTAATGATTTATAGCTTTTTTCTATTCAATAAATATGTTTGAAACTTACACATGTTAAATTCTGCTATATTTTCTAAAATATGCGTATATTTCAAAATCATATCTTTTACAGTTTGATAGGTATTAGTGATCTCTTAAACAGGACGCCATCCATCCATGTTACTTGCTTTTTCCAATACAAACGACAGCTCCCCGGCCTTTTACTAAGCCAAGATAAGTGTACACTCCAACATTACACTAAATATAAAAATATTTGCTAAAATGAATCACAGGCTAAGAAATTTGCAAAATTTAAGTAATCGTCTTGTACCCAACCTCCCACAGCACAACGAACTATAACGAGTATAGCCCTTTAATCAGACTGAATCGAGAGGTAAAAGTATTGAAAAGGTGTCCGAGACAAAATTCCTAGGAATCTTAATAATGAAAATCTAAACTGGGCACCTCACATCCTTAATACGGGTGACCCAAAAAAGACGTCCAATGGGCGAGACACCTCTGTGAATAAAATACTGCAGATATAAGTCCAAAAATGTCATATGTTGTAACAAACATACCCAGGGATGGGCAGTATCTAAGATACAAGTATCTTAGATACGTATCTTGAGATACAATAGTATCTTAGTATCTGTATCTTAGATACTTTTTAGTAAAGTATCTTATGAAAGTATATAAGATAAATTTTTAAAGTACCTTGAGTATCTTATTTTTCCAAGATCTTTAGGATACTTTTAAGCTAAAAATGGTCAAAAGATTCCCAATATCTTTGCAAACAAATACCTGAAACTCCATTATAGACAATTTTCTGAGAATGGCACAATAGGTGTCTAGGCAAGCATACCCTGAGATCTCAATCTAACTTCCTGTGGACTTTCTGAAGAAGTTCTTTAATTTGTATTTGTTTCTTTGGTAATTAAAAACCAGAAAAAACACTCCGTGTAAAAATACCAGCCAAGTCTCTTTAACTATAAAAAAAAATAGAAGAAATCTAAAAATTCAGCACTGAAAAGGAGTGATATCAAAAAAGGAGCCAAGTCAACGAATTTTCCAAATTTTAATCGTACCATTGAAATAAAAATATCAACCCCCGAGAAATACTTAAAAAAAGGACTTGGCGCATCGTTTTTTTAAAGACACTTTTCTATCCTAAAAGTATAGGAAGAACTCTACAAGTATATTTTCCTGAGTATATCACATTCATTATCGACGAATCATACTACGTTTTAATATAACTAGTACTCTTACCTACTGGCAGTTTTGGTATTTTGTCAATATTCAGAGGAAATAAACGGATAAACGAATAACGAATAAACGGAAGCGGCCTAGTCTATTCGTTATTGCCACTATTTCTAGGGTCATATTAATCAATCATACTTCTCAATATCGTGACTGAGGGAAATAGCGAAAGCGCTCATTACAAGAAGGCCGTCAATGAGATTTGTATAAGTGACTAGTGCACTGAGCCATGCTGCTCAAATAATTACTGACTAGATTTTTATCTAAAGTAATACGTTATGTAATTTATGAATTTTTTTGGTATAAAATGTTAATTAATAGCAATTAATTACACGGCGAGAAGGTTCAAAGTATAATGCTGTAGTAGGTATGTTGATGTACCCACAAAACTATAGGTACCTACCAATCACAAACACAACTGTTCTGTATTTATTGCTTGTAAGACAATGCTATGTTTCTTTGCGTACTTATATTTAAATTTAAAATATTTTACAGAATGTTCAATATTTAATTTGAAAGTTTTGTCCCAATTTTTCTAGGCATTTCTGAACTACGTAGTATGTGAGTGGCATAAGCTTAAGAATAGAAAAATGTCTTTAAAAAAACGATGCGCCAAGTCCTTTTTTTAAGTATTTCTCGGGGGTTGATATTTTTATTTCAATGGTACGATTAAAATTTGGAAAATTCGTTGACTTGGCTCCTTTTTTGATATCACTCCTTTTCAGTGCTGAATTTTTAGATTTCTTCTATTTTTTTTATAGTTAAAGAGACTTGGCTGGTATTTTTACACGGAGTGTTTTTTCTGGGATATCACTTCTTTTGTTAGTTTATTCATACAGCTTGTAGCACATGTCCGAGCAGGGACTAATTTCTTTAAAAAAATACGCCTCAACCGATTTGGTTACTATGAAAAGTTGCGTTTGGTATAAGATGAAAATGATTATCCAAGAAGAATAGCTTAAGTTTCGTTATAATCGATCCAGCCGTTTTCGATACATGACGTCACTTCCGGTTTTGAAATAGCGGCCGAATTCCGGTATAGGTAATAAGAAAACAATCTAGTTTTATCTAGTTGATACCTTCATGAACGACCATCTGAATTCCTAATCCCTATATTTCCGTAAAATCGGTCATGCCGTTTGTAATATATGACGTCACTTCCGGTTTCATTTAGTGGTTCCTGCCGCCATTTCCGGTACCATTAATTTATTTATTCATTTTTCACAATTGATTTTTCAAATAAATAGCAGAATGAATACGCAGGAGCTAGTTCAGTTGCAATCGGTACAGGCGTTTTAGATATATGACGTCACTTCCGGTTTCAGGAATGGCGGCCGAGAACACTGCTACCTTGAATATATAAATTGTATTGTCTATGTTACAATGTAAGTTAATTATGTACGTATTTTAAGTATAATTTGTTGAAATAAGTTAAATATTGCGTATTTATGACGTCACTTCCGGTTTAGAAAATAAGAAAATAATATTTTTTTTATTGATACTTCATATAGATGACCATCTAAATCGAATGGCGCTAATGTCTTTCTAATCGGTCCAGACGTTTTTGAGTTATGACGTCACTTCCGGTTTCAAAATGGCGGCTTCCGGTTGGTTTTATAAAAAGGCACCTCAGACGCCAAAAGTGCACATGTGGTAAAAATTTCAGGTCGATCGGTTCAGCCGTTTAGGCTGTGGCGGTGATAGCGACGTTTCGTGATATCATCAGAATCATCATCATCTTCAGAATCAGAAAGTGGTGTTATTTCACTGTTTTCTCGGTCCTCTAGCGCGCAAATGGCATAACCTATTGTTCCCAAATTTGGTATATGTAGTGGGGTGGGCCATAGCTCGAAATTAAGATATTTCGCAACAATGTGAGATTTACCAATTTTGAGATCCAGTAGGCCGAAAATGCCATGTTGTTGCTTACAGTAAAAGTGTTTGGTCTGCTCCTCAGTTTATTAGGCATTTACGGTATGTTGAGTGACTGTGAGTGTATAGTACGACTTGGCTGGGTGGAGCGACCGCTCCACTAGATAAATAATTGGTATGACTATGTTATCACCTAAAAGAGTTTAAAAAATTCTGAATTGACTCATATTTTTTTCCCGACTCTTAATTCTCCTTTTGTTTTGAAGTATCTTGTATCTTAAGTATCTTCAAGATACTATAGTATCTTGTATCTTAAGATACTCTTAAATGAAAGTATCTTGTATCTTGTATCTTGAGAGCAAATAATCAAGTATCTTGTATCTTGTATCTAATATACTTTTTTTAAGTATCTTGCCCATCGCTGAACATACCAATGTTTGATGTGTGAAAGTTTCAAAAACATTTCTTTTGTAGGAAAAAAGTTACATTGTCGAAAAATCGATTATACGGAGCTCACGAGCGCGCATTCAGAAAAAGTACACTGGCGGTGACACCTTTATTTTCAACAATGATATCAGACTGAAAATTTCAAATATTATTCACAACATATGACTATCTATTGTATACAAATTTCAATACATTTGAATAAGTGGAACGAATGTTATGGTATCTTGAAGTTGAGCTTAAAAACAGAAAATATTGGAGATAGTTTCACTTCTAAAATTAACATGTGAAATAAAACTTGAGAAATTATCTCTGCGTGTATTCAACTTTTTAAGCGCATACTCTAGATAACATAACTTTCGTTACATTGATTCAAATGAATTGAATTTTTACACAATTGATAGTTATATATATTAAATAACATATGAAATTTTCAGCTTGATATCGTGAGCAGTTTTGAGTTACAGCGTCCCGGGCATTTGACATTTTCTGGACGCATGAATTTTGAGCACCGTATAATCGATTTTTCGACAACGAAATTCGAACAGCTGTAACTTTTTTCTTATAATGATGTTAATACTTTCACATATTATACCTTACTACGTTTTGTATAATTGGTGTGATTATCAGCCCGATATGTGCAGGAGTTTCGTCACAATGATGTCTCGCCCGTTGGACGTTTTTTTTGGGCCACCCGGTATAAAGTAGAATGTCTGTATGTATGTCTGTCACACACATACACATAATATCTGTCTGCTCTTCATACTCCTACACCCTTTGAGCGTAGAGACATTCTACGAGACCCGGCGCACGCACATCGTAGGGTATTTACCCCATATATCTGACCACCCCCCTTTACCCTAAACCAACCCTTAAATACTCCAATTTTTTAACCCTCAAGCGCGTTCATTGAATTCCAAGAATTTGCTGACGCGAGTCTAAACAATTAGCTATAAACTAAAAAGGCAATAAAATACAGATGTCACATTTGCCTGCGGGCGCAACTAGGGGAACAATTAGTCGACGCTGCAGTTTTACACTCGAATCTGGTTCATTGCATCATCATACCGTCATCTCGACGACTGACTGGGATGCAACACTACTTCTGTCAAATAATTTGCATTGCATATCTCAATAGCGTGCAGCATAGAACTCAGTTAACGACGCGTTTTTGGACACTACACCGCACGAGCAACGCCATCTTTGATTTACTGCTCACCATTATCTTAGTTCCCTTCTGCATGTCTTTGAAAGATAAGAGACTTGATTTTTTGATGGGATCGTTGAAAAGCTTTTTGCTGTTACTCTCCTCCTGGTGCGGCTCAAGTAGTGATTGAACAAACTCTTTGAGCATAGCTCTGCCTGTCTCGACACAGTATGACAAGGATGTATTGACAACGTTTTCGGTGTCAAATGGATCGACCATGTTGTCTTGGATGTGTGATTTTATGATCTTCGTCACTTCTCTCTAATCTCGAGCTTTCCTGGAGGGTTTATCCTGATCGTGGACGAACGCTGAAGATGGTAGTCCTTTTCGTCGTTTCATTTCTTTGTCGTACGAGCCCAGCACGTGACATGTTAGCGTCCACCTCAGAACGGCGCTCTCCTTCAACGTGAAGCCGAAAATGCCACTTACAGTGTTTCCTCCCTTGGTGTCTCTGATGACTGACATTTCCACGGCCATGTTACTCCACACACCTCGGAAGCAACCGGGAGTGAAGTTGACAGAAAAGTGACCATTGTCGAACTCGGTTTCTATCGCCGGAGGAAGGGATGTTAGCATGTCAACGGCGTAGTACGTGGCCCAGCGAGCATAGTTCTGTCGGTTACATGCAAAGAAGTGTGGCAGAGTGTTAACTTGCGTCTGAACATGGAGTTTCTCCCTTTCTGCGCGAATGTTCAGAAGCATGATCTCCAAGGTTACGATGAGATTGTCCCAGAAAAGAAATGTTGGGCTATTGGCTCGGCCGTATTGTCGATACTCTTTCAAGACAGGAACGAAGTGCTGGTCAATCTCTTCAACTAGCGCCTGAAGTGCCTCGAATCCTTGTTCCTTTTCATGTGTTGTGTGAGCATTTATAAGGCAGGCCACAAGTGCATCCAGTTCAGTGACATCTTTTCCAGTGCTCTCCATCCACTTCAAGCAATTTACGATCAGAATGTTCATGAGGGTTTCGTACACTTGTGTTAACCCTCGGACAGCTCTGAAGAATTGCTTTCCTGACAGCATGGCGTTTACTGTGTGTGTCGCGTAACTGCCAGAGTCACTCAAGAAGATGTCTGCCAAACCAGCATCACCCCAAATCTTGCCAATACACGCAATGAACGTGCAGAGATTATGGAAGCCACCAAAACGAACAATCAAGTTGGAGTAGGTACTCCTCCGGATTGCTCATCTTGATCTGCTGCGCGACGGGCGTACAGTTGTTAGTCGAACGTGTGCACGTGAAACTGTTGACCACATTTCTTTGCAAACATCTCTCCTTGTTCCAATGTTGTATTGACAGTTGTGAAATCTGCTGGTTTGGCATCAATCGCTGGCAAGTACAGAGCTATGGTGTGGGTTTGACGAAATGTTCTGGTAGAGGTATTGAAGCCAGTCCAAAATGGTATTGTCTGGTAATCTGAATCAACTTAAATTCCTTGAAAATTGGTCGGTGAACTTGTCGTAATAATATCAAGGCGATATCTTTGCTGTTGTTGTGAACACATGAATAATCCAGAAATGTATGCAACTTGTCATAGATGCCATGCATTCTCTGTGGTTCTGGTCGGATAGTTGGTTTCTGGAAGTGAATTAGTTTGTTCATGCTCTATTTTGGCACTTTTAATGTGGTTTCATAAGTCCATTTCATTCTAGTTGACACTACTTCATTCGTTACAGTTTGATCTTGAAAGTTGCCACCCTCGTTTCTGTTTTATAGACCTGTGAGTACGTACATCTCATCACTGTCTGACAACCTGATCCTCAGCAATTGTTGTTAGAAAAGAGCGTAATTCATAATAACTCGCGCAGAGTCCATACCAAGGAGGTTGTAGTTATATTCTTCTGGAGGGGCCAACCCAAGGAAAGTACCGGCCTACGCTACGGGCTTAAAACCACTCCCGGCTAGCCGCCACTCCTCCCGGGCGGAAAAATTCCAGGCAGAAAACGATTGCATTCGCACGCGCGCTTACGAGCGCCAATCCAAGAGTTACAGTAATGTTTTAATTGCGCGCCAATGAATACACTTAGAGAGATGCGGTTTGTAACATTTAACCGAGACTCCAAGGAATCACCTCTCATTTTACGATTCACTTTTACACTTTGGGTGGCACGCAATTAAAATGTCTGGGAACGTTTGGAAAATAATTCAGAATGCACAAAAAGTGATCTATTCAACTTGCTGTAAGCTCGCGGAATCTAAAAATTGGAGGTGATTCCTTAGAGTCTCAGTTAAGCAATGTTACAAACCGCATCTCCTAAGTGTAATCATTGGCGCGCAATTAAAATATTCCTGGAACCAACTATTGGAACTGTGCGGGTTTGACCGCGTGCTACGTGACCCGTTGCTTGCCTGGTGTTTTTGGTGCGTGAGGCGAAATATGCCTGCAGAAAGTCGTAAACTCCTTGGTCCATACGAATGAAGAGTCTATATGAGATTACGATTTCCATACTCATGGTGTAATTGAGCCATCAGACCCAAATGAAACGGAGGAACTACTTTTTTTTGTTAAAACGGCGTGAACTGTAAATTAAGCATTCTGCGATTGTCAAATATCGTCGTTTTATTGTTTCGTCTGATTCGAGTTCTGTGTCATCTTCTCTGTGTGCTCGCGGATCCAATATCAACTTCAATAATGTAGCCAAACGCTGTGGTACAAATTTTTCAGAAGCTTGAAGAGACACTTCGGATGGCAAATGATAATAATCGGCTGTTGGAATATTATTAATTTCTGTTTGGATGATTGCAGCGGCTTGTCTCAGTATCATGTCGGGTGATTCGGATGCTATTGTCAGGTCTTCAGTGACAAGATCGTCGTCTAATTATACAGTTGACCCACACACAATGTATTTGCACACATTATGCTAGGCAAATTGCCAGACTGAACGTGAAAGGAAACAAAACTGCCGAACTTACTCAAAATCTTGCTCTTGATAAATGCAGTGCGGCACTGTTCTGCATCGATAGGGCACTAGCCAAACTATCTCCCGCTAGGGTGCTGCCATCGGTTTTGTGACAAGTGTGAAGTAAGCTGTTCGTGCCACTCAAAATTAAAACTCGCGAAACTTTATTTTGACATGCGTAAGAAGATGTACTCACTGTTTAGATACATAGATTTTTTACTCTAGTATAATTAAATGTGTAAAAATAAGAAGATAGTGCAATATATAAAGCAAATTCTATTTCAATCTGAAGCGACACCCTCTCAATTGTTTTAATTGGAAGTTACAAAATTCCATTAAGCAGTGAGTCAGTTCAAGAGAGCACTGGAAACAAAAATAATTCTGTGAGCTGTCCATATATGATCAAAATATCATTATTACACTACCATTTCTAATAATTATCCACTATTTCGTTAAATAACCAAATATCAACATTAATTATTATAATATAACATGAAAATACGGACTGTGGAGTAAGAAATGCGTTGATTTGAAAAGCACAGCCTCGACGCTAGCGCCGAAGTGGCCGATCCCGTCGTCCTAGCTTGGCATCGCCCCATTGCTTCGGCACCTTCTTGCACTAAAAATGCTCTGAATTTTTCGCACACTTGCGGAACTAAGACAATTTTTCCGTCGGCTAATTTATTTTTAAAATGATCAAACACCAAATCAGCTGCTCTATCAAATTTAGAATTTTCTCTCTCCTCTCTGTTGCGTTGATGTTCTTCTCTGAGCAATACGTCTGGTGACATTGCCTATGGTAACGTGCGTTCACAGCAAACAAATCTCTTTCAAACGTAAGCCGCTGGATTATTACCTATTCGGATCGTTTTTGGGCATAGGACTGTTGAATGTAGTGAAGTAGGGTTCATATTTGCACGGGAAAATTTGTCGCCTTTCTTTCGTTCATCTTTAACATTACCACAGATAAAACAATGCAAGTTCCAGTCAAAGAGTTTTGTCGAGTCCAGAGCAATGCGCTTGGATTGTGACACACCTCGGGATTATCACCGGAACTTTCTTGTGACTTTCGTTTCGCAGTTCGCGCTTGTTGGCGGCAATTTAAATGAAATCTAAATGGAAATATTGTGTGCTTCTTTCTTTGATAGGTTATAGTATTTTCCTTGAAATTTCATCGTTCCTGTCTTGGCATGCTTTGAAAAGTGTTTTAAGTCACTGCATCTGGAATATTTCTCTGTGGGTATTCAAGCAAGAGGGTGTGGAAAGCATGGTATTGCGCGTATCAGTGCTCGCTCATAAACGAGTTACACTGAGCGTTTTCCAATTGTACGATATAGACAATTTAAATAGTATGATCCCGACAAATAGACAGCAAGGGAGGGTGGCGAAATCTCATGTTATAGCTAACCAATGACAAACTGGGCAACGCACAAGTTCCTCATAACGAGCCAACCTGAATATTTGAATTAAACGCCTATAAGGAGAAAGGAGTATCGTGCACTGTCAATCAGAAACTCAAGTAATGTTCAACATTCAAGCGCATCATAGTTCAAAAAATCAATACTTCATTCACTTTCCCTATTCAGAAAGATTCGTTGATTACATTCATATAAAATCTGCAGTATGGATTATTTGTGGATCAGAGAATAATATTTGCTGAGTTGCGATGAGAAAAACAGGTCTACGGCGTCAAATAATGTTCCGTTCAACTTCTTGTTGCAGCAGAAAATTTGGACATGGGTTTTGGGCAAGTATACATGTAGTTTTCGTATGCCACAGCTTTTTAGGACTGTAGGTATTGGTCCTAAAAAGCACATTATTATAAATCCGCTTTTACTTCATTTGCTACTTCTTTATTTTCATGGTGGAAAATCCAGGCCGACAAATAATTGTAATCAATCAATAGTAACAAGTAAATAAGTAACTCAATTTCTATAAAATGGCAAAATAAATATTATTTAGTATAATTAGCTCCGCCTACAAATGCTTAAATTGTATTGTATTGTATTTATTTATTTAGCCTTCATAGGCTATTGTATACATTGGTAGATTATAAATACATGGAAAATACAACTTACATAATATAACAGCAGTTAAAGATACTAATAAGTATTTATACTAACAATATAATACTTAAATACTTAAATAATCTAATTTACTAACAGTAATACATATTGTAGATTATTCCAATGGGAAAATATCCCGAACATGGGCAGCACATAATTCTCTAAATATTTTTACATTTACCTCCTTTTTTATTTCATTTCCTAATTTATTATAATGTCTTATACCTGTATAAAATATGGACCTTTGCGTCCTAGTCTTATTTGCTCTAGTCACATTTAAATCATTGGCACTTCTTGTATTATATCTAATATTTACACTTTCATCCTTCTTACAATAGGTACTCCAGGTATTCAGGCAAATCGCCATTAACTGCATTAGATGCATTACATGCATTACTGCATTACATGCATTAGATTCCGTTAATAACATAATTCTAATTCCAAAACGTCCATAATAATAGTTGTGTAACCTGACAAGTGCCACAGCTATCTGTTGAATATCAAAATTCTACTAAAAATATTGAAATTGATAAATATATTCATGAATAAATAGGTAACTATTGGAACGTAAGGAAACTTCTCAGAAAAGCAAGGTACTTATATATCACTGCCCAGTGGAAAGTATCGAGTTGGCCGTGAATCAATCCTAGAAAAATTACTTGCGATAAAGCAGTTTCAACGATTTTCACTAGCATATTCTGTCAGGAAAGTGGTGAACTACTGGTGTAAAAACATTGTCAGATTATATAGATTTCGTGTGCATTTTTGAGTGATAGTTTCTCAGTGGATTACCTTACTATTTCCGCGATAACCAAGCCCATTTTAATGCTAGGTCTTCCAAATTTCGTGTGTTCCTTGTCAAATAATCACGCTTTCCGTTGATACTAACCGTGATTTTCTTGATAAAGCCATTCATTCTAAAGGTGGTTATACAAACGTGTGGTAAAGAAGTGTGACTGCAGCTGCCCGTGAGTCATTTTTAACAGTTATTTAAGCGGAATGTAGTATTTCTTTCTAAGAGGACATCCATTTAACCCACTTAGACATGTCTTAACTAGCGCCATAAAATATTTCATTACAATCCATTACGATTTGTAGTAAATACAACAGTAGTGCTCACTCATGTTTGACAAGAGAAAAAACCCGTAATCGTGCATTAGCACTTCCATGCTCACAATCATATTTTAACTGCCACAATATAGGAATTAATTTCGTAGATAGCCAATGACATTTCCAATGGGTTAAATGCATAAAACACTTCATTGTAGTAGTAGTATTTTCTCCTAGAGCTTTCAAAATACTGCAAAAACTGATCCCCACGCCTCGTTTAGAGTGGCATTTTTACAAATTATTTTGAGAGAAAATAAACGCCGGATTAAAATATCTTTTATGGCATTTTTGCGTGTATATCTAGTCTATTACTACAAAAATTTTCACTTATATTCATGGAGACTTGTAGAAACTAGAAGCAAAAGAGTATACCCTGTTTTGGGAAGAAAATTATTGAAAAAAAATTCAAAATGGCAGCCATGCAACCGACTCTTAACTTGTAACAGTTTATATTTTGTATATATTTGAAGAGATGTGTCGACATAATGTTATAAATGAAAGATTGAAGTTAATGGTGGTGTATTGGGATTTTCTTAACTCTGTTTCGTTTACAAATGACCAGCAATCAAAGTAAGTCCCCATGTTATTTTCCATAAGAGGGTTTTGAAAAAGACTCCGGAAGTACCTAGTGGGCGTGGCACTCTAGTACTCTATTGCATTTCAACCTAGAACAATGCGCTATTATATTATTAGTATTATTTTTATATTAATTTGTATAGAAATAACTAGCTTCCAACTAGATAACTACATTCCTACACACAAAATACTGCGTACTATAGGAAACTTGCTTAGTTTGACAGCTGGAAATAGGTTATGTTGACAAATATTATTTTAGTTAGGTAGGTACTTTTTAATGTACCTTCCTATATTTAGTAAAAACTTGTGTCATCAGTAGGTTAAGGTAATTTAGAAAATGTCCTCATAAAGAAATGAATCTAAAGAAGACATAATCCAATTATTTTACTTTTTTCTAGCGGAATGCACTCAATCGCATTATCTACCCGGTTCAGTTAGACGATGCATACCGTCTTTCTGGTCGCAGTCCCTCAACAATGTTAAAGATGTGCCACATATTATGGCAGACTTTGATTTAGGAGCCAGTGTCATTGTTCAGCACAGAAGTACCTACCTACCACAACTTATCGACCAACAGAAAAAAATTGCGTAGAGTGGACTTAACTCGGCTTTCGAATCTGAGGGAATCTGAGGGCTTTCCAATAAGTAATTGTATGTAAGCTTAGCTTTACTTTGGCACACTTGTTCGCAAGGTTCTTACATTAAACATTGACAAATTAAACATTGAGTTAACACTTAAATGGTATTTTATTATAATATTCCAATGAACTGCCTTGCACATTTCATTCCTTTATTCATATTATTCCTGGTGTCAATAATTTTTCATGAATATGTTATGTATGTGTGCTGAAAGCTGATTAAATTTTGTTCATGAAGGTTCTATACAGTTCACTTTAGTTCTTTGAAACAAACTGGTCTAAGTTCATTCTTGGTTTTCAGTGCACTCGTACGCTTTACTCGCACACTATCGTCATCTACGATAGTCTATTGTCTATGAAATGAAAATAGTTCTTGATGCAGTCCTCTCCTCCAATGATGGGCTCGATACCGATAATAAGTTATTAAAGAAAGAAGTTCATAAGTTGAAGATCTCATTACAATTACATCTCATTACATTTACAAAGAAAATGCAAGATTTTGGTTGCAAAGCTGAAGATAGAAAAATCAAAGCCACCACCGGCGACAAATCCATTTTCACTTCGAGAGGTAGTAACTGATGATACGAAGATTATGGTTTTACACCGGTTTTCAGAAAAATATTAGACTTAAAATATTTTTAAATTTTATAATCAATGGGTACAACAAAATATTGATAAAAGCAATCCATCGGAAGAAAAAAAGCGCTTGATATTGAAGATGAAATATTATTGGTGATGTGTCGGTTCCGACTTGGTCTTCTCGAGACTTATTTGGCATACCGCTTTCATGTTAGTGTAACTACTGTGGACAATGTTCACAGAACAATGTTCACAGTTCAAAGCAACACGTATTCGTCGTACAAATCCCACAATACGGCAAAAGGTTTGATCGGAATAACATCCACTGGCTTCGTTTCACTTGTATCAGACTTGGCATCGGGACGAGTATCTGATAAAGTAATTACTAACAATGGTGGTCTAATAAACCAACAAACCAACAATAGTACCAACAATAGTCTAATGTGTGTACTGTCACAGTCATTCACAGCTCAAATGTACCTATTGCTGATATTATGCAAAATTTTATTATGTACAAAATAATAAATATTCTCAACTCCATGCATTGGTAAAAGTAATAAAAAAAGCCATTGTCATGAACACTAAATTAACTTGTTAAGCGAGCGGAGCGAGCGTCTCCACTTGAGACTTATGGCACAAATCTCTGTTGTTTTTTTTGTTTGTGCTTTTCGCGTTACATTTTAAACGAAGTAACGGATCTGGCCAATTTTTTTCACAAAATATTCATTACTATCCACTGCAGAAGGCTATTAATTTCCAGCAAGATCCATCTATTACTTTTATCAGAATCTTGATTAAAGTTGTACCATATACTAAGCTTGGCAATGTGAAAGAAACTCAACTCTGTGTGCAATAAAGCTGGAATCGGTTAACCGATCATCACCATATTTTGCATGGCCATTGGTATCAGCATTATAAGTGTTATTTTAAAAATCTGTAATCTGTAATGAATTTTAAAAGAAAAAGACATTTTACTGACACTTGTAAGAATGGCCTGTAGCCACACCCCCATTTGACCTATCAAATGGTCTTCGATTAATCAGATCAATCAAACTCATATTTTGCATGGTCGTTCAGACCAACATTGTCAATTATTTTACAAATTTTCAGCCCTACCAGTCAAGAACATAGATTCACTTATTAACAGTTTTAATAACTGTCAGAAATGACATTTCAAAACAGAAATTCCACTGCATTCTGGGTTGCTTTATGTAGCAAAGCAAAGTTTATAGATGGCTATTCTCAATATCAATGTAAGACAGATTCTTTTATTAGTGGATCATAATGCAATACATAATACATAATGTACTCATTCTACGTAATATTTCAGATTTCCTGCGTGCTATTGGCGGTTTCTGCAGAACCTACTTCGGATCCTGCTTTCGGATTTGGGTCGGAAGCAAACTCTACGTCGTCATTTCATCGCCCAAAGACCTTGAGGTGACAATTACAGATCTTTTATACGTTTGTTATTCCGGGTAAAGTCTGTAGACATTGTTGTCAACACACGATGTTTAATGTGATGGCATTTTCTTAAGTTAAAAATACAAATATTAACTCAGGTGAAGATGAGAAGTAAAATAATACCATTTTATGATTTTCAAATGTTTTACGAAGTATTAACTCTCCTCAGTAATACATAATCACTTCCACACTGTAAAACATTACGATTTTCAATTTCTATTCAGTAGAATTGTTCATTGAAACATTGATAAATTTTAATAAGTAAATATAAAATATAGATTAATTAATTTTATTACTTCCTTAAAAATCTTCATATCCATATTTTGCTAACACTTCAACATACACCTTGAACGTTTATTTGCAACAATATTAATTTTAAGAAGTCCTATATATGAAGCGATTATTATCAATTATTAATCGATAGTAATTTCGATTTTATTTCAATTATTTAAGTAAACTTCTGGATGTTCTACAGAATTTCATATCAATTTCAGCTAACTCATCATTTGGTTTTGCTGATGGGAATTGAACTCGAGTGTCTGTTGTTTCTATCCACCTGTTGCTTTCAGATAGTGCTGAGCAGTAGCAAGTTGATCAAAAAGGGTGTTGATTACAGCTACTTGGTGCCGTGGCTGGGTGTCGGCTTGCTCATCAGTACTGGTAAGTGACGTCAGCATTCTTGTACACGTAGTAGTGTCGGAACAGCGTGGCGACAAATAATAGTGTATCCACACGATTATGAATATTGTTCATAACAATTTCATTCATTTTAAAACAAATTAAGCTAACCAGGGAGAGTTGCCCCCAAAAGAAGAGTCGGGGGCGCTGCCCCTTCAACTATCTAGAAGTAAAACAACGAAAATCAGTTTGAACCTTTGAGCACGTCTGTCATACTTGTTGGCTTCATGTTACAAATTCATAAAGTTAGAAACGAAGAGAATCAGTATGAGGGGAAAACATATGCCACGATGTACTCCGTTGAAGAGTTTCATTTTTAAAAATATTTCAAAAAATAATTACAAATATTGGGTGGTTTACAAATATTACCTACAATTTAAATGCATTTCCAAGAGCACTCTGTCACTCTCTCATGATGTCTTCCCTTTCAACTATTTTCTTCCACCTTCCCACCGTACCTTTCCTTTCTTACTTAACTAATTTCTTCACTCTCTTCTAATCATCTTCTTCATATAATAAAATATACTCAACCACTCTCTGTCATCTGAGAACTTGTAAAATCTGTTCATTCTGAATGCAATGTTGTAAGTGTTGTTGTTGTAAATCAAAGTTAATAAATGTGTGTTGTTCGACAGGAGAGAAATGGAAATCGCGTCGTCGCATCATAACTCCCACATTTCACTTCAAGATCCTGGAAGACTTCGTCTCCGTGTTCAACTCCAGCGCTGAGACGTTGATAGAGAAGCTGCGGCGGGTCCTGGGTTCGACGTCTACCAACACGTCAAACTCTATTCTTTGGACGTCATTTGCGGTGAGTCAGGGAGAAAGTTCACGCTATTACTAGAAGAACGCGATGCAGTAGATACAATTATGTGCATCATTAGTGGTGACATTATTGAAGTGTTAATTGAATGTATAAATAGATTATTGTGTCAAGTGTTAATGACTGACATGACTCATCAGTGCTCAGCGCTCATCAGTACTTCCTACTAAGGGGGGGGGGGCCCCCTTAGTAGGAAGTAACGGGTTGGCTGAGTGGTTAACGCTCTGAACTTGTATTCCGGAGGCCCGGGTTCGATTCCCGGGCCATCCTTCCTGACTGGGGTTTTTTCGTGGTATTCCCTCAGTCGACAGGCAAATACTGGGAAGGTACCCTACTAATAGGCCACGACCGCCTTCTTCCCACCTTCCATCCTTACCTACACTTCACCATCATCTCCCAATCATCATCATAATCATTCATCCGTCGCCATTAGCCTCGCTGCAGAACAGTGCGACGTTAAGCCCCACACAAAAGAAAAAAAACAATTTGTTAATAATTCAAATAAAATTCCACAGGGTACACGCATTTATTTGTCCATTCTATCGAAATTTTAAAATATTCCATTTGAATTATAAATTTAAAAATTTATGAAAGAATTAATGAATTATGAATTAATGAAGAGTTCTACCGGGTTTCCATTTAATTGGATGTTTAAAATGCTTCCATTTTCAGCGAAATTCAGATATTTCAGATATTTCAGAAATTCTAAATTTCACCCGCTGTTTAGTGCTTGCTCGTATATGTGCGTGTGAGGAAAAGTTTTTCCCGTTTTCCATTTTCATATTTTAAGATCCGATTCTCTGTCTAATATATTTGTACCCATGTTCGTGGTGGATACGTCGTGTGTATACTTGCGCCCCCCTACCCACGCATGGGGGATAATGTGTGGGTTGAATCGTATTTCTTGTTGCTTTCAGAGACGGCGATGGGAGTGAAAATCAACGCTCAGAATGAGAGCGAGTCGGAATATGTGCGAGCAGTACGAGAGTAAGAGAGCAAGTAATTGATATTCAATACTTATGAATAATTCTATGACGTGCCAATGTAATAAGAACGGTTTCTATTGTGAGGGAAACGCTGAGTATCAAACGCTATGGCTCTCGACATACTTGCGGTCAACCGCGTTCTTCGCCGTCAAAGTTGTGTTGGATGTTTTTCTTCAAAACAATAAAATTAAATAATCCAGAAGCTCGAGATCGAGAGACGCCAAACTCGAGATCGCTATTAATTTAAATGCCACGCATTGAAGAATGTCATTAGTGATAATTTCCAACTACTTTTAAATATGACCGTGCATTACGATGTATACGCTCTCAAAACGTTTAATGCGATAATATCGCTATTCATAGTTTGCACGTGATGTCATCTCATTAATATCTGTCACCATCATGATGGCATGCAGAAAAGCTGTGATTCTCTGCTTTTTTTACGATATTTTATAGTTATTGGGTACCTGGGAAATTGTATAGGCTCCGGATATATCTTTAGTACGATGAGGAATCACTCACATTACAAAAATACATGAATTTACTTCAATAAAGTTAAACATCTGACCCGGCAACGTGCCAACAAAATGTCCGTCCTCAGGTGGAAAATTGAATAATTTTGAATTGCTGATATAAAACAAAAGAAGTTCGTGCAAGCTATTAATATTATCGTATTTGACGATTTGAAATGTGTACCAGAGGTCGTCCTGGTAGTTACGTGCTTGGATCGTTGCAGGATTATTATCGTATTTGACGATTTGAAATGTGTACCAGAGGTCATCCTGGTAGTTACGTGCTTGGATCGTTGCAGGATAATCCATCTTATCAATCAACCACTATGTTCCAGCATGGCAGAGCTGTTCATGAAGCGGACCACGAAGCCTTGGTTCGAGCCTGCGATCGTGTATTACCTAACAGGGATGCAGAAACGTCAGGACGCTTGTCTCAAGATTCTTCACAGCACGACCAATGACGTAAGACATCGCTTTGTTGCTTCAGTCTTCACCATTTAGCGGACGGGTTGGGAAAGTAAAGGACGATTCACATTGAGTGGTTATGCATTTTTAAGAAGACGTTTTCGACTTGTTCTGCAATTTTTAAATCTTGTCTTCACACTGAATACTAATAAAAAACGAGATCTTGATCACCCTTCAAGCTCACGACCTCTGGTATGACCTTAAAGTGATAAATATGAAATTAATCGTAAAATTAGAGGACGTACTTATTTGCCTACCAGAAATCGTGATGTCACTAGGGTATATACATGGTATTATTTAGTACAGTGAGTGATCTTGAAATGATCTTGAAATTCTGGTAGTTTGCAGGAAAAACTAAAAAATACACATTATGAAAATATATAGAGTATTTAAAAATTTTAAATGAATCCCTGCTGCAGGTGATCTCAGCGCGTCGTGCGGAGATGAAGAGTACTAGTGGGAGTGGAGACAGAGGTGCTGCTGCGGTCCAGGACGACGGCGTGAAGCGAAGACTCGCTTTCCTGGACATGTTGATCGAGTCCACGCACGAGGGATCGCTGCTGACCGACGAGGACATCCGCGAGGAGGTCGACACCTTCATGTTCGAGGTAAATGTGTATGGGTACGAATATAATGTGAAGCCTGGCTGATAGTCTCCGTTCTACACACGCTGGGCACTTTTTTCTGTTACTGCCGGTATAGGCAGCGTGTTTAGACAACAGATGGCACTGCAAAAGTACAGACAGAGTCACCTAATCTGTGGGAAGGAAGCTTACCTTTTGGCAAGGCGTCCAAGTCGCTGCAGTTATACGTTTTATGTTGCTGCACATATTACGCATTATCAATTCTTAAAATTTACACAAGTTTATCTAATGTTTATTCGCCTACAAAATATTAATAATAAAGTGTTCACAATTTCACTGAATCTGATCACAATATTAATTTGCGCGACTAAGTTCTGATTCCGAAATATTTTGAGTACATTTGTTGACATCTGATCGGTTGCTAGGTCACGGCCAATGAGAAATAAAACAGTTGACGATCTTCCCACAAATGTTGCTAATTTCTCTCACTCGTGGCGAACACTCGGTGCCTATACAGGTCACATTTTTTTCGATCGAGCTGAAATTTTGCACACATCACTGGGCGTTGCAGACCCTGACTTTTTTTTTGAAATCCGCTGATTAATTCAAATTTTAAAAAAAATCTTCCGATTGGTTGGTCCGATCAATTTGAAATTTTGTCAAGTGATTGCTACCCACTTTGTATAAAATCCTACATAGTTTCAGCAAAATCCTCCGATTGGTTTAAATTTAAAAGATACATTTTGCAAGGTGATAAAGACCTATACATTATCCAAACTTTTGCACATTTTAAGCTCATTCAGTCAAGTATTTATTGTCGTTTTTTGAGCGAGCGAAGCGAGCGTCTCCTTTTGGCTCATTTGGCACGGACCTCTGTTTTTTTTTTGTTTTTTTTTTTCTGTTACTGACGATATACAGGTCAGAGTTTTTCTTCGATCGAGCTGAAATTTTGCACACGTGTTTGGACATTCTCTGGGCGTTGCAGACCCTAATTTTTTTGAAATCTAGGTACTGATTGGTTAAAATTTAAATAAACATCTCCTAATAGGTTGACAATTGAAAATGGTCTTCGACAAATCTGATCAAACTCATATTTTGGCTATACATGTCTAGAGTTTTTCCTCGATCGAGCTGAAATTTTGCACACATGTAAAACCAACCTTCTCTGTTTGCACACAATAATTTTTTTTGAAATCCATTCATTGGTTAAAATTTAAATAAATATCTCCTGATAGGCTGAAAATTGAAAACGGTCTTCGATAATTCTGATCAAACTCATATTTTGCATGATCATTAAGACCAATATTGTCTCTTATTTTACAAAATTTCATCCCAATCAGTTAAGAACGTATGAACTTATTGACATTTTTAATATCTGTCAGTATGAAGTATCGAAATGAATGTTTTCCAGTGCCAATTGAATTGATTCTGATTTGCTTTATGAACCAGGTGCTTAGATGCTATTTTAAAGTTTCGATGAAAAGCATAATACCTACTTTTAAGTTGATATCATAATCAGTGCTCGAAGTGGGCCGGTATGGGACGGTATGGTATACCGGTACTTCTTTACACATTTGATTTCATATCGTTACTTCTCAGAAAAAACGGAATGCTTAAAAAAATTTACGTAATTTTAGATTCTAATTTACTCGTATTTCATGGTTATCTTTTGACTGCATATTTCAAGCATAACTATGAACTATGAACATTCACTACAAGATAAAGTAAAATTCATTATTTAATTTAGTTGTTTCATCAAGGTAAAATACTAATCTAACTAATGACATGACAATGGTTGTCAGTGTAATTCTGGAATCTGGACCCACATCTAATATCGTACCCCCCCCCCCCCCCTCCCCCCCCCCCCCGCACGTGGTATTCTTATGTTACCATACCGCTACTATTTAATTCCTACTTCGAGCACAGATCATAATCAATTCAATATGGTTGTATATATTTTCTGTGCGTTGTGTACGCATTTCCGGTTCGAGAATTTGCACGTACCCGTGCTCGCTCATCAACGCGTTACACTGAGCGTTTTCCTAGTAGAGTTTATAGTATGGGTTGTCAAAAGAGATTTCTGGAAAAAGTATACGTAGGTAAGTCACGAGTCACGAAACAATGGATATGTTATACATCCAGAGTTTTTACATGGAGATAGGAAAGTTGAAAAGAAAATCGTATTGTGTCGTATCGTGTCTCGTTTTTGGCTGGGAATGTTGCACGTATCTGTGCTCGCTCATAAACGCGTTACACTGAGCGTTTTCCTAGTACAAATATAATGCATCATTCCATCACAATGTTGGTTGCTGCCGTTGGGCCAGAGAGAGTGGGGTGTTTGGGGGTTAGTGTGACGACATCCCTCCACCTGTTATCAGTCTCTCGACGGCGCGGGTTGTGGAGGCCTGTCCTCTACACGTCAATCTTAGGGTATCTTAAGTCAGGAGTAGGCTACATGCCGGTACCGGGTTTCCTCTTCTCCCTTCTTTATATTTCATCTTAACTCTTCCTACAGGGTCATGACACCACGACTTCTGGAATCAGCTTCGCCTTGTGGCTGCTCTCCCGACATCCCGACGTCCAGGTAAGATGAACGGGACGCACATTCTTCACTCCTTTAGGAACATTCGCAGGGCTTGCCATTTCATATATTTTATAATTTATTAAAATATCGTATATTAATTATTTTTTTATTATGTTCTGTTTGATGAGTAGGGATAAGAAAGCCCAAAATACTAACATCCAGCTACAAGGAGAAGTACTCGAAGTAAAGCAGGAGTTCAAATATCTAGGAAGCATAGTGACCAATGAGGCTAGGATGGGAGCAGAGATATCTAGGCGGATACACCTTGCCAGTGGATTCTACCAGTCAGTCAGAAAGCTTCTGTGGAACGAAGACATGCCAACCAAATGCAAGATGCTACTCTACAAGACGTACTTCATACCAATACTAACTTACGGTGCAGTTACATGGACATTGACCAACAAAGAAGCAGGAAATGTCCAGGCGGCCGAGATGAAATTCCTCAGAAGCATCGCTGGAGTATCGAAGATGGAAAAGCAAAGAAGTACTGACATAAGGAAGAAGCTAGGTGTTGAGAGCCTCAACTATAAGATAGGAAGAGACAGACTACGCTGGTATGGTCATCTTAGAAGAATGAATCCCAAGAGAATACCGAAGAGAGAATTTGAAAGAGCGAGAGACCGGGAAAGCAGAAGGGGTAGACCGAGAGTGAAGTGGGAGGACCAGGTGAAGTGGGATGTAGAGGAAAGAGGTGAGGAGTGGGGAACAGTGACTGCAGAAAGATTGTGGGAGGACAGAGAGAGGTGGAGAGTCATGGTGGAGCGGCAGCAACCAGAATACGAAGAGGAGGAGGAAGAAGAAGAGTGTGATGTGTCAGGACCGGCCACCCGACATCACTGAAGCAAAGGCCCAAGATGGATGGTGGAATTCCACCCCCCGACCCGACATTGTGTTGGAAACGGGAGACAGATATTTATTATTTAATAATCAGTGTTTGTAAATTTTGTTACGTTTTAGATGGAGTCTTCTATTTATTTTTATTTTTCAAATTGATTGTAATTTGTTTCTAAGATTCTGATCCCTGGGGAACATGTTTACTTCTCCAGGAGCGAGTGTTCCAGGAAGTCCAGGAGACGTTCCCTGATCCCGAAGCAGCACGGCCTCCAGGACCTCAAGTATCTGGAGCGAGTGATCAAGGAGGCGCTGAGACTTTTCCCCAGCGTCCCGATCTACATCCGGGACCTCGTCGAGGATGTCGTGCTCAGCGGTGAGTTCTCCCAACTCTTCCTGTGACGTTGAGTTTCAAACTAGCAGATGCAGTTACTTTGAATATTTTGAGCAGTTACAGAGTAGAGAGCCTTCGTTCATAAGTATCTACTTGATGTTTCACATGTTCAGCATCAAGTCGAAGAATCGATCTAAGACAAATTGCTCAAAAACAAATAGAGACAAATTGCTGCGTGCTGTGGGAATATTTATAAACAAGAAAAAAATATGAAATATAATTTATTTGTTGTAACATGTAATTAAATAAATTATAAATATTAATTTATAAAATATTTTTTTACACTTCTAAAAATGTGCATGTGATTTTCGATAATTTCTATGCTTCAGTTTTTGTGATAATTAAGTTTCTTTTTTTATATATATTTTCCAATAATAGTATTGATCTGCTTGAAGTGAACTCTTGATGTACTCTTCCAGGCGGCCATGTTGTTCCCAAGGGAGCGTCAGTGGCTGTGGCGGCCTTCATGGCTCACAAGAATCCAGACGTGTTCCCTGATCCAGAGAGGTTCGATCCAGACCGCTTCCTGTTAGATAACGTCCAGGGCAGACATCCCTACGCCTACGTGCCGTTCAGCGCTGGACCCAGGAACTGCGTGGGTAGGTTAATTTCACAAATATATAAACAAATCAGTCGGCATTTTGTAAAAAAAAAAAAAAAAAAAAAAATCGCTTCGATATTACTACTCTACTCTAAAAAATCAAAGGAATAGTTTACACAAATGTCAAAATGTCAATATCCAAACAAAATCAATACCTATCCATAATTTTTAACATATCAACAAATCACAACAAAACGAATTGTTATTTAAATACCAAAATTTCGGCAATGTGAGTGTAAAAAATGGAACAGTTAGTATAGAAAAATAACAAATAGAAAAATAAAACATATTTTAATACCTAGAATATTTCATTGAATGTATTACTGATTTTTTTTTTTTAAATAAAACGCATTTTATAGACCGGATACTTTTGAATAGTACAGTAAAGTTTGATATATTATTGTGCACTACTGAATTAATACACTATTTCATAATTCAAGTAATTAAAGAAATGCAGGATCCCTTCAGTTGATTTCACAAAATCCTCTTGGTTTTGCATTTGCACGGTTTTCTCTTGGGCTCGGGATTTCAGCCACCAATGTCGGGTGTTCCAGGTCAGAAGTTCGCCATGTTGGAACTGAAGTCCGCGCTTGCGCACCTGGTCCGCAGCTTCGAGTTCCTGTCTGGCAGTGACAGGCCTGACCTGGACCTGGCCATGGAAGTCATTCTCATCTCCTGCACGGGTGTTCCAGTCAAGATCGCGTCGAGAAGAAAGCAACACGTTTAGCACAACCTGGTCCGCAGCTTCGAGTTCCTGCCTGGCAGTGACAGGCCTGACCTGGACCTGGCCATGGAAGTCATTCTCATCTCCTGCACGGGTGTTCCAGTCAAGATCGCGTCGAGAAGAAAGCAACACGTTTAGCACAACCTGGTCCGCAGCTTCGAGTTCCTGTCTGGCAGTGACAGGCCTGACCTGGACCTGGCCATGGAAGTCATTCTCATCTCCTGCACGGGTGTTCCAGTCAAGATCGCGTCGAGAAGAAAGCAACACGTTTAGCACAACCTGGTCCGCAGCTTCGAGTTCCTGTCTGGCAGTGACAGGCCTGACCTGGACCTGGCCATGGAAGTCATTCTCATCTCCTGCACGGGTGTTCCAGTCAAGATCGCGTCGAGAAGAAAGCAACACGTTTAGCACAACCTGGTCCGCAGCTTCGAGTTCCTGTCTGGCAGTGACAGGCCTGACCTGGACCTGGCCATGGAAGTCATTCTCATCTCCTGCACGGGTGTTCCAGTCAAGATCGCGTCGAGAAGAAAGCAACACGTTTAGCACAACCTGGTCCGCAGCTTCGAGTTCCTGTCTGGCAGTGACAGGCCTGACCTGGACCTGGCCATGGAAGTCATTCTCATCTCCTGCACGGGTGTTCCAGTCAAGATCGCGTCGAGAAGAAAGCAACACGTTTAGCACAACCTGGTCCGCAGCTTCGAGTTCCTGTCTGGCAGTGACAGGCCTGACCTGGACCTGGCCATGGAAGTCATTCTCATCTCCTGCACGGGTGTTCCAGTCAAGATCGCGTCGAGAAGAAAGCAACACGTTTAGCACAACCTGGTCCGCAGCTTCGAGTTCCTGTCTGGCAGTGACAGGCCTGACCTGGACCTGGCCATGGAAGTCATTCTCATCTCCTGCACGGGTGTTCCAGTCAAGATCGCGTCGAGAAGAAAGCAACACGTTTAGCACAACCTGGTCCGCAGCTTCGAGTTCCTGTCTGGCAGTGACAGGCCTGACCTGGACCTGGCCATGGAAGTCATTCTCATCTCCTGCACGGGTGTTCCAGTCAAGATCGCGTCGAGAAGAAAGCAACACGTTTAGCACAACCTGGTCCGCAGCTTCGAGTTCCTGTCTGGCAGTGACAGGCCTGACCTGGACCTGGCCATGGAAGTCATTCTCATCTCCTGCACGGGTGTTCCAGTCAAGATCGCGTCGAGAAGAAAGCAACACGTTTAGCACAACCTGGTCCGCAGCTTCGAGTTCCTGTCTGGCAGTGACAGGCCTGACCTGGACCTGGCCATGGAAGTCATTCTCATCTCCTGCACGGGTGTTCCAGTCAAGATCGCGTCGAGAAGAAAGCAACACGTTTAGCACAACCTGGTCCGCAGCTTCGAGTTCCTGTCTGGCAGTGACAGGCCTGACCTGGACCTGGCCATGGAAGTCATTCTCATCTCCTGCACGGGTGTTCCAGTCAAGATCGCGTCGAGAAGAAAGCAACACGTTTAGCACAACCTGGTCCGCAGCTTCGAGTTCCTGTCTGGCAGTGACAGGCCTGACCTGGACCTGGCCATGGAAGTCATTCTCATCTCCTGCACGGGTGTTCCAGTCAAGATCGCGTCGAGAAGAAAGCAACACGTTTAGCACAACCTGGTCCGCAGCTTCGAGTTCCTGTCTGGCAGTGACAGGCCTGACCTGGACCTGGCCATGGAAGTCATTCTCATCTCCTGCACGGGTGTTCCAGTCAAGATCGCGTCGAGAAGAAAGCAACACGTTTAGCACAACCTGGTCCGCAGCTTCGAGTTCCTGTCTGGCAGTGACAGGCCTGACCTGGACCTGGCCATGGAAGTCATTCTCATCTCCTGCACGGGTGTTCCAGTCAAGATCGCGTCGAGAAGAAAGCAACACGTTTAGCACAACCTGGTCCGCAGCTTCGAGTTCCTGTCTGGCAGTGACAGGCCTGACCTGGACCTGGCCATGGAAGTCATTCTCATCTCCTGCACGGGTGTTCCAGTCAAGATCGCGTCGAGAAGAAAGCAACACGTTTAGCACAACCTGGTCCGCAGCTTCGAGTTCCTGTCTGGCAGTGACAGGCCTGACCTGGACCTGGCCATGGAAGTCATTCTCATCTCCTGCACGGGTGTTCCAGTCAAGATCGCGTCGAGAAGAAAGCAACACGTTTAGCACAACCTGGTCCGCAGCTTCGAGTTCCTGTCTGGCAGTGACAGGCCTGACCTGGACCTGGCCATGGAAGTGATTCTCATCTCCTGCACGGGTGTTCCAGTCAAGATCGCGTCGAGAAGAAAGCAACACGTTTAGCACAACCTGGTCCGCAGCTTCGAGTTCCTGTCTGGCAGTGACAGGCCTGACCTGGACCTGGCCATGGAAGTCATTCTCATCTCCTGCACGGGTGTTCCAGTCAAGATCGCGTCGAGAAGAAAGCAACACGTTTAGCACAACCTGGTCCGCAGCTTCGAGTTCCTGTCTGGCAGTGACAGGCCTGACCTGGACCTGGCCATGGAAGTCATTCTCATCTCCTGCACGGGTGTTCCAGTCAAGATCGCGTCGAGAAGAAAGCAACACGTTTAGCACAACCTGGTCCGCAGCTTCGAGTTCCTGTCTGGCAGTGACAGGCCTGACCTGGACCTGGCCATGGAAGTCATTCTCATCTCCTGCACGGGTGTTCCAGTCAAGATCGCGTCGAGAAGAAAGCAACACGTTTAGTACAACCTGGTCAGCAGCTTCGAGTTCTTTTACTTTAAAAAAGTAAATCTTTTCACATTGCAGTTGGTATTTATTAACATTCACCTAACTGAGGGAATCAGTAAAAAACATATTTCATGTATTTGTTGACTTTTGTGAAACCGCTTGATTACATGATTCCAAAAAGGTGTAACAGACAATCGAGAAAATGGATATCGGGTCTTGTACCACTGTGGCACAGAAATATATGCACCTATTTACACTTGGCCGAGGTAAAAACTGTATTTGAACGAAACGGATTGGCTGCTGGCAGGTTCCTTGATCATCAATCTGTGTTATTATCAATGAATCGGAGCTCACCTTTTAGAGTTAGATGACGCGTTAGCATAGAGTAGATTCATCGAAGATAAATCTATACCTCTTCGACTGTACGAATAGGTGCAGTTCTTAATTTGGCCATGTTAGTTAGTACTTTTAATTTTGTTGTTGTCTGTGATGATTTTTGTAATATTAGAAAAACTATATTATTTTGGAGGCTCCGCAGCACGCATCCAGGTTCTGGATTTCATTATTATTTGTAGAGCACGTGATCCATGTCCTCATTTAGAACTGATTAAACGTATGAAGATCAATATGAAAGTTTTTCTTATTCCTACATTTGAACTAAGTCTGAAGTCACACAGTTGTCATCTGGCCTCAATGTGATAAGAAAATATAATAACACATTATTATGTTTTAAAATATATTTTATATTTATTTCCATATCATTCCCTCCCTCCCGCTCCCCTGCGATTGCGGGTGGCGAGAATGTTTCTAGAAGTGTAGGATACATGCAGTGTTGAATGTGCCCCCCCCCCCCCCCCCGGCACAAATATTGCAATATAAAATGGCATATTCTACGACTTCAGCAAAGCTTTCGACAGCGTCAATCACATACTCTTACTCCACAAACTCAATCTACTGGGAATTCGCGGAGTCGCCAACGATTGGATCAGATCTTACCTGTCGGACAGAGAGCAAAGAGTGTTCATATCGGGCAAGACCACTTCACACCTTTCGGACGGACTTACAACAAACGTCGGAATGCCGCAAGGGTCAATAATTTCTACGTATTTATTCATCCTATTCACCAATGACCTTCCCGAAATTATAACAGCAGGAACTTTGACACTGTTCGCTGACGACACGAATCAGCTGATCTCGATGGACACAAAGTATCTCGGCGACTTATCAAATGAAGCAGCACAGCAGATCGAGGCGTGGAGTAATGATAACTACATGATTTTAAATAAAAAGAAAACATTTATGCAATTCAATACAAAATGGAAGAAGAAAGAAGAAAGTCTACTCATTCGGCTAGAAGGAACCAGCATCGCGGAGGCAGAGACAACGAAGTTCTTGGGAGTCCAGCTCAATGAAACACTAGACTGGAGCAACCATATTCAAATGATACGTGTCGCCTCAGGTTGCTTCTTGATAAGAAAACTAATAGACATAACAAGTATCAACACCGTAAAGATGGTATATTTCTCACTTATCCAATCTCAATTGAATTACGGTATTATATTGTGGGGTCATTCTTCAGGAGCCAAGAGACTTTTTACTTTACAAAAAAGAATTCTACGGACAATGGCAAGAGCCAGCTTCAATCCTTGCGCTGACATTTATTTTAAAGACTCATGCAAACCCCTTTTTAAGCGTTTTAACATCCTGACTCTTCCTAGCCTTTATATTTATAATTGTATTATGTTTGTTATAGGCAATGACAAGAGATCTCCTGTAAATTCATTTGACCATCAATATGCAACAAGACACAAAGAGGACTTCAAACTTTTAAAACATAAACTTGCACTGTACGAGAAAAGTCCTATCTATCAAGGATCTAAATTTTATAATGCTCTACCGCAACATCTAAAAGAAAAAAATGGAATTGATTTTAAAATGCCCTTAAAGTTGTTTTTAATTAGCTCTTGTTTTTATTCATTCAATGAATTGTATTCAGGCTAAGAAATGCGTACCTTCATTGTTTACTTGTATTTGTGTGTACTATCTGTCTTTATTTAAGTATGTATCTCTGACTGTCATCATATCATGTATTTGATCAATTATGACAATAAATAAATAAAACTAAAAACTAAAACTAATGAAAGATAATATTCTAAATAAAGAAAAGTTAGGTATTCATATTATTCAGATCAACAAATTGGTAAGTAAATATTGAATAGCTTATCTGCTATAGTAACGTAGTTACGCAAGGGTGTATTCAGTGCCCCCCCCCCCCCCCCCCGTCCCGAAATCAGGGTTTCATCTAAAAAAAAATAAGCAAATTTAAAATAATATGTGAAAAAACACGTATAAATAGACGGATCATGTCAAAAACCTTCCACAACGGTTAGAATTGAGTTAAAATTCCAAAATATTTCCGGGGCTATGCGCCCCGGACATGCATCCTAATGGGTTCAATAAATTTACATATTTTTTTTGGAAATTTTGCAATTTATAATTCCCCAAATAGCTTTTCATTGCGATTCAAAATTGCACCTAAACGAATGACCTTGATGAAAACATTTCTCGGGGGCTATGCTACGTAGTGCTACGTAATATGTTACGTAGTGCTTTGTGCTTCGTACAACTACAAGCATATTTATAAATTTCCAACATCCAAAAACTACCCCAAAAATATGCCGCCCCCAACTATTCCAGTTCCCCTCCCGAGAAAAATGTCTGGATTCAACACTGGATACATGTCGTGTCCCTACAGCTATCATAAAATGAAGGATTACAATAAATATGCTCTCTGAAGGGTTTTCACAATTCCAGTTTCGTTGCAGTGTTATCGTCAAAGACATTTAAAACAACAATGTACCTACTTCACTCTAAATTAATTTTAAACAATTAATTTGTCAAAAAATATTAAATCGTTTCACAAACTTTTATTCTTATGGAAATCATTTGATATTTCAATAAGAATAAAGTGACTAAAATTGAATAAATAAAATCCAAACTTATGAACGGGAAACGAAGAAATAAGAGTATAATTTGTCCTCTTATTTACGAATCTTTGCCAGAAAACTCACCTGGGGGTGCGGAGTATCCTAACACATAAGACTACTTTTACGTCTAATTGTAATTACTCCGTAAGATTACATCAATTACCTGACCTCCCAACGAAGCCGCGTTCTATCATAAATAGCCGGTCGTCGTAAAGCAACTCTATACGTGATCAAGCACCGCGATTGTGTAACTATGTCGACAACTCTCATTGACTTGACATTGAAGTCGTTATCGATCGAGTGTTGACGAAAGATACACGATCCCACGCAGCTTCTGTAATTCTACTCAATTGATATTCGGCAATCGACCTTGTTGCGGTGTCCTTGAACTGAATTCCTATCATCAGAGAGCAGGCGCGTAGGAAGGGGGGGGGGGGGGGGGGAGTGGGGGTCAATGACCCCCCCACTTTTCATCTTGACACCTTCAGATATCACCCCCAGATATACAAAAATGTTGATAAAGAGATGCAGAAATCGGCAGAAATGCACAGATTTGCTCCATTATGAGGTCGAATTCTCAAAATTTTCTCAAGTTTTGCAAAACTAATTGAGCAGTGTAAAGGGTCCATCCAATGAGAAAAAACTCATTTGCCCAACATGATCATCCGAATGAATAAAATTTAACAATTACACGTTCAACTATACCAAAACACATACAAATTTTCTTATTTCATAAGCAATAATCAAAATCTGAACCTATGTGTTTTGGTGTTGCTGTTGCTCATTGCAACCTTTTTCAAAGGAATTCCAAAATCGATTTATAATCGATTCTCTTTTTCTAGAAATTCAAAAATTTCCCTGCGGGGCCAATGGGGATTTTATAAAATAACAAACTTTACAGATTAAATTGCATTTTGTCTAAAGTTTCCCCAAGAATATTGCATATCACACATTTTAAATTTCTTTGAAAAGGATGCCAAAATAGCTATGAAATCGATTCTTTTGTTTGAAAACCCCCAAAAATGCCCTGCGGGGCCAATCGAGAGTCTATAAAAACATAGTTACAGATTAGGTATATTACTTTAGTCTAATGTTTCCACAAAATATTGCATATCACACATTTTAAATTTCTTTGAAAAGGATGCCAAAATAGCTTCAAATTCGATTCTTTCGTATCAAAACCTCAAAAAATGCCCTGCGGGGCCAATGGGAAGTTTATTAAAACAAATAGTTACAGATTATAGTACCTTAGTCTAAAGTTTCCCCAGAATATTGCATATCACACATTTTAAATTTCTTTTAACAGATTGCCAAAAAAGCTTCAAATTCGATTATTTTGTATGAAAAATTCAAAAAAGGCCCTGCGGGGCAAACTACTTCACATTCACGTATCCCCGATAATTTTGACCCCCCACTCAAAATAAAGTTCCTACGCCCCTGTCAGAGAGTCTGGGTTCGAGCCTCTTCAATGTCACTGTCACTGGACAAAGCGTGACATTCCCAACATTTCATGTGTTAGCTCGCGGTAATGCGGCACCTGTCTTATTGTATTCTGCCTGCACTGCCCTGGTCGGTCATACCGGTCAACTGATGTTGTAATTATGGCATTCGTACCATAACAAGAGCTGCCGTACCTTGGTAAATAGTGACCGTATACCATAATGCTCGTTCGTACCATAATTTTGATTTTGTACCGTAATTTAGGAAGAATCGTACAATAAAATAAGAATTTTAAAGTTTTGGAGTAACATTCAATACACTTACTTTTCATGGGTATTTTATTTTCAAAAGTGTGGTAGGTAATATATTATGGTTTTTAATACATTTTATATGATTTTTTTCTAACTAGGCAGTATAGCACTCAATTTATCAACATTTAATCAATTATTTAGAATATTTTTAGCACGGTTTACAAAGTCGCTTTAAAAATTATGGCCGATTAATTAAAGTTTGTGTGCAATTTCTGGTGATTTTATGACACTATCTGTGTATTTTGTAATGACATACACTAGAAAGTGTGAATTGAAGATATGTATCATAATATGCTCGAAAATACCATAATTTTGATATCTTTGGTAAATAATTCTAGTCTATAAACCTGGCAACACTTATGGGGTAAATTTTTAAGTCAGATCGATCAAGAAACTCGTCAAAATTATTTTAATGAAAACATTATGCACCGTGTTAATCAGTCCCAATCTAATATAATTGTTCTAATCCGATTCTAATCGCACTAACCGTGCTTCAACGCTTGAAAATGATTAGATTCTACCAGCATTAAGAATAAGATACCTACTGACCAAGTAAACTGAACATTCGGGATAATCGGGACATTTAAAAAACAATCAATGAATTAAAAGGAACTTATTTTCTACCTGAAATTCAATTGAAATACTAATCCTCGGCAGAACTCTTTTCTTTACAAAATACTAACGATGGATGCAATTATAATATTGCATTTATAATTTGCATATTGCATTTGCAATTATAATTATAATAATATGGATGCTGGCTATTTGTAATTGTCCAGCCATCATCCAAGGTATCACATGTACTCATTTTTTTATCTCATTTCAACTTCCTCAAGAATTAATGATTTGATAAGCCAGTCTGGGAATAGAATGAGTGATTTTACGAACATGCTGTCTCTCACATACATTGCCAAGGTCAGGAGGAATAGGCTTCTCCCACTCCTGATTTCTGCGACTAAAAAACATACACAACGTATCTCTAGTTGCAAATTCACGCGACTCACAGTGACGCAGGATTCGCTTGGTGTTGCATTCCTCTAGTCAGTGAGAGTTGAGCCATGATCTGGCAAGCGTGTGTGGCGGTGGTGCTCGGCGTCTGGATGTGGTGGTGGATGAGAGGGTCAAGATTCAGGAATATGATCGCCAAACTGCCGGGACCAAGAGCGTATCCTCTGATTGGCAATGCGCTGCAGTTGGGCGTCACCACTAGCGGTAAGCTGGAAATATGGCAATTACATTTATTAAGGGACCTGGTTGAACGTTTTAAAGCAATTAGTTTTGTCTTCACACAATAAGCATACCTACACGTGTGTGTGATACGTAATCTTTTCCATGCTTCTTAAAAATAAATTGAATGTAAATTGATGAATTGTATAAACTGTATTGTTTTTGATCTGAACTCCTGGTAGAAGAATAACGAAGAACTGAACTGGATACACATTTATAAAATTGAATTGACTTTTTAATCAATGAATCAAAAATATTCTAAATTATTCCAAATATGGATATCCAAAGTCACCCGAATACAGAATAACAATTCACATCATTTTTTAAACCACTTATTTGCATGAGAAGGGGAAGGACGACCAGTGAAGGAAGACCTCCCCCATTTTTGGGATTTTGGCCACGACTCGTTGAAGATATTGACAATGTTGAACCGAGAGGGGTTGCAGTATGAATAATTGCTCTTTATACTGATTTACAAAATGACCTACAAAATATGAGCGCGCGGTTTATTTTGTGAAAAATCATCGTTTCAAAATTTGAAACATTTCATTACTTTTAAAAAATCTAAATAAATACATAAATTGGCAGCGATACACGAAGAGTAATTCATTATCTACAACTTTGTCGCTTCATCAACATCAACGAGATGTACAAAATCGAAAACATAAATTTTTATGTACAATTCCGTAAGTCCAACACACTACAATTCGAATTCGGCTATTCAAATTTCTACCCAATGAAATAGCGTTTTAAGTGAAACTCTAAAATCCATTGGCATAGCAAACTTGCAAATTTATGGCCAAGACTACTCGTGAGTTGTATATATGTATTTCGAATAGATTATTGTTTGAAGGCCGTAATATTCTGGTTCCGAAAATAATCACTTCGCTCTGCATAAACAGGAAATTATTCTCCCTGCAATTCAAATTGGGCAATTTAAATATTAACCCAATGAAATTGCGTCTTGAGTGTAACTCTGACATCCGATTGGCTTAGGGTTGAAATTGTCCAATTTGAATTGTACTGAGTGAGTGTAATGCCCACAATTTCCATGAATTTGGACGAGGCGCAAAATCGGGGCGTCTACAAAAGCAGAAAATATAGGGGAATTTAATAAATAGAAAATAATAAAATTAAACTATATATCCCCATAAAAAACACTCCGTGTAAAAATACCAGCCAAGTCTCTTCAACTATAAAAAAATAGAAGAAATCTAAAAATTCAGCACTGAAAAGTAGTGATATCAAAAAATGAGCCAAGTCAAAACTTAATTTGAAAAACCAAAATATACTTGGCGCATCGTGTATATAAATAGTATAGAAGCATATGACAAAAATCAAATGTACCTAAATAATTAATATACTTAAAAGGAAGACCAGTGCCTTACAGTCCTTATATAATGCCCTTAAAAACGATGCGCCAAGTATATTTTGGTTTTTAAAATTAAGTTTTTACTTCACTAATTTTTTGATATCACTACTTTTCAGTGCTGAATTTTTAGATTTCTTCTATTTTTTTATAGTTGAAGAGACTTGGCTGGTATTTTTACACGGAGTGTTTTTTTATGGGGATATCACTTATTTTTTTAGTTTATTTACACAACTTGTAACACACATCGGAGCAACAAAGACTAATTCCTTTAAAATAAATACGCCATTTCCGAATTGGTTAATACGAAAAATTGTGTTTGGTGCTCAATAAAAGCTTAAAGTGATATTCCATGAAGAATTGCGAAAGCTTCGTTCCAATCAGTCCAGCCGTTTTCGAGATATGGTATCACTTCCGGTTTTCAAAATGGCGACTGAAATTACTGCCACCTAGAATTTATTTCTATAAATGTTATGTATCATTATAAGCCTTCTGAATACGTAGTTATTGTAGTAAGAGGTCATTAAAATCTAGTTCTTCATTTTCATCACGTCATTTCCGGTTTCGGTAATAGTATATCTCTACTTTAACTATTGATATTCCATATAGATGACCGTCTGAATCATTTGGCGCTGGTTTCATTCCTATCGGTCTAGCCGTTTTTGAGATATGACGTCACTTCCGGTTTCGAAATGGCGGCTTCCGGTTGGTTTTATAACAAGGCACCTCAGACGCCAAAAGTGCACATGTGGTAAAAATTTCAGATTTATCGGCTTAGCCGTTTAGGCTGTGGCGGTGATAGCGGTGTTTCCTGATATCATCTGAATCATTATCATCAGCATCTAAAGATCAAAGAAAGTGGTGTAATTTCACTGTTTTCTCGGCCCTCTAGCTCGCAAATGGAATAACACATTGTTCCCAAATTTGGTATATGAGGTGAGGTGAGTCATAGCTCGAAATTAAGATAATTCCAGTAGATCCAGTAGGCCGAAAATGCCATGTTGTTGCTTACAATAAAAGTAGTTGGTCTGCTCCTCAGTTTATAATGCATTTACGGTATGTTGAGTGAGTGTGAGCGTACATTACGACTTGGCTGGGTGGAGCGACCGCTCCACTAGATACATGGACTAAAGACAGTTGTTGATCTCTCTACTTGTATCTACAGACTTTATGAAGAGCATCGAGCGCATGAGCATTGAGTACCGAGGAGGCCCGTTCAGGATCTGGGTTGGGCCCACCACAGTCTTCGTCATACTTACAGAGCCCAAAGACATGGAGGTAAGAACCTTTCATTCCGCCACTGCTAACGCGCGCTAGCTGGTTTAGTTTACGAGCTGTGACGTCACCGCAGCCACCCACTTTTATGATCATACCGCGCTGCAACACAGCTGGGCCATTTGAAACAGTGAGAAAACTCCTGTCGTCCAGAGAGTGCGTGTGTCAACATCCATGTCTTGAAAACAAAGACAGCTAACACTTGTGAATTAATATTGTACTGTATTGACTTGATAATAATCTATTTATAATCAAAATGTGGTGACGATTACTTTTCATTGGTTTCTCCATCATTTTAGCCGTCATTATGACAATTTGTTGCGTGTTTGGTTGTAGCAATTCATCAGGTAAAGGAACAATAATTGACGGGAAGAAAGTTAGTTTCCATAAATTCCCTAATAAAGATAAATTACCAGCTATTCATCGTGCGTGGAAAATTAAAATAAATCGAGTGGGATTTACTCCAAGCAATTATTCGATTGTGTGCTCGGTGCACTTTGTTGACGAGGACTTTGAAGCATCCGCGCGATTAAAACTAAAACTAGGATTATTCGAAGGCCAAGCAAATCCAAACCCTGTTCTGAAAAGAGACGCTGTGCCATCCAGAAATCTCCGAGGACCAACGTCAACTTCGTCCCCAGCAGCGGCATCAACATCAACAGCATCAACATCAGCACCGGAGTGTAAAAAGCGAAGACAATCTGTGTATCTTAGAAAGAAGGCTGTACACGAGGCTGTTGAGGACTCGAGTAATATAGTTGGCATTGATCAACGTGTGATATTTGAACCGGAAATCATAATTGACATTGCAGAGCAAGAGCCCCCCAGTCGCACACGAGACTTTGGTGTACAATGTCAGCTAATAGGTAGAGCTTTACCACGTGTAGTTGGCGTGAAACATCCAGAGCCTGAGCCTGAATCCGAACCTGAACAAATGGATTCAGACACTTCGTTTGTGTGTCCATCATTTGCAAGTGACAGTTCATCTTCTCTGACTGACGCTGATAAAGAAGTCAATGTCAGCGACGATGACGACGACGTCGATGAAGACAATGGTGAAAAGCCGTCAAGGAATAAAAATCCTAGAAAAATGTAATTCTCCATATTTCTTGTATTTTGGGAGTGTTTGACGGAACTATTTATTCATTGTACCCAATGTGGTCATAACATTATTGATACCGAACATACGACATGATACGACGAAAGGGTCATCACTGATTGCGCAAGCCACGTGTGAAAGAGGTATACTGTGACATGGCGATCACAAAAATCTTGTAATAAGTTTGCTCTAGGAAATATTCGACTGGCTGCTGCTATGTATGTTACAGGATTGAGCTTCACAACATAATATCAGTCTTTTGCGGAAGCATAAATATGTGTTTTATGACGAAAAGATCATTTTATAATATAATAAAACGTTTTGTTGCTCCTGCCATCAAACACTTTTGGACTGATCATAAAACTCAACTCATTCAAAATCTTACAAATTCTCCAAACGAACTCCGCGTGGCAGGGGATGGCATGTATGAGAGTCCTGGATTTTGCGCAAAATATATCTCACCACAATCACACCAATCTAACTTTCCGACGCGGTCTTTCAAGTCAATATTTGCTTTTTTCCCTCTTTTGGCTTATTTATTTTATCTGTTTTTCGGGGCTCGAATTGGTACGGCTGAATGCCTGACATTGTGTCTTGATGAAAACACTTCTCTGACTGATAGTTTTAAGTTATATTTCGACTGAAAACAATAAAAATTTCCAAGTGTTAGCGCGCGTGTTTATTAATGCAGCCGTCACGCCGGCTGGGATAGGTGACGTCACCGCTCGAGATTGCGTCAGCGTGTTTCTCGCTAGCTCAGCAGTGGCGTGCGATAGGAACTCGGGATTTCGCTAAATATCATTGAAAAATATCAGTCCTTATCTCTCATGAGTATATCCGTTACCCGGCCTTTAATTTAACAGTTGATTAGCACTATACGACAACAATCAATGAACACTTGAACAGTGTGTTAAACAATACTAACATAGGCGTCCACAGGGAGGGTGAGGGGCCTAACCTGCCCCTCCCCCCCCCCCCCCGCCCCGTAAATGTCAGGAAAACATAAACGTATAGTTTCATTTTGAAACAAGAAAACTCGAAAAAAATTATTTCAAAGTGTTAGAAAACTAAAAAATGCCTGCGGGTCAAGGTGGGGCATGCCCCCCACCACCCCAAAGTGTAAAATTTTAAAACGTATTGAATGTTTCACCATAACGTCTCATAATTGATTTAAAAGTGTCCAAAAACTAAAAAACGCCCTGCGGGGCAGGGTGGGGGCATGCCCTAGAGCACACCTAAGTTTCAATTACAAAATTCACCTTATAACGTCTCGAAATTGATTTCAATGTGCCCAGCGCACCCCGCACCCTGCCCCCTGGCACCCTGGCAGAATTCCTGCGGACGACCATGAATACTAATATTGAAACTCCTACATTGTAGATAATCCTGGGCAGCAACAAGTTGCTGGACAAAGCTGATCTCTATGACTACTTGCTGCCCTGGCTTGGAACCGGACTGCTGACCAGCACAGGTGAGTCGCTTTGCATGATGATGATGATGATGATGATGATGATGATGATGATGATGATGATGATGATGATGATGATGTTGATGGTGATGGCGATGGCGATGGCGATGGTGATGAAAGTTAATACCTTTCCTCATCTCTGATCTTTTGAAGTTTATTTTTGTTTGATGATTGTTCGTAAATCAATAAAAGTGAGAGAATGTGCCTCAAATTAGAAAAAGAACATTTGAGGCTTTCTGTAGAACACAGTATAATCTTGGATCTTGTCCAAAACGCACCAACATTCCCATGGCTATACGCCACGGACCCGCATGTGCTGGAGGCCCCCCATACCCCCACGGGGGGATGATGTTGATGATGACGCCGTCAACAGCGATCATGTTGCAGGAACCAAGTGGAGGCAACATCGCAAGATCATCACTCCGACGTTCCACTTCAAGATCCTCGAGGAATTCATCGACGTGTTCAACGCCAATGGCGAGATCCTCGTTAAGAAACTCAAGAAGGAAGTCGACGGCCCCGGGTTCGATGTCTACAAGTACATCACTCTGTATGCGCTTGACATCATCTGCGGTAAGCAATGAGCTTATTAGAATGTTTATAAACCAGAATGTAGAGCAGCTTCTTCGGTTGACGCTTTTAGAAATACATTCTTTTTTACCTAAGCCGTGACCACCTCATTCCAACCGTCCATCGGTACATCGTACATTCTTCATCAACTCCTTGCTAGGCTCCTTGACATCTTCATAATCATTCATCCTTTGGCATAACCAAATTTGTTGATATCCGTAAGACAAATGAAAGAGCATGAATTTCATTCCAAAAGTGTTGAGTGTACAGTGTATAGTTGAGTGAAACTCAAAATCGAAATAACTAGGAAAACGCTCTGTGAAACGCGTTGATGAGCGAGCACGGATACAAGCAACACCTCGAACCGAAATTATGTCTATCGAATGTCATTAAAAGCCAACAATTCTTTAGTTTCGTCACAGACTTGTATAAAAATCACCAAAATCTCCAAAAATATTGGTGCCAATCCTTGCTAAGTTTTAAGTTGATCGATTAAACATTTATGATTGAACGGTTCCTTGTTAATTTTCGAAAATCACAGGATCTCGTTCAAAAAATATACCTGGGACCACCCATATGATATGATATGTAGTGTGTGTACACAATATCAGATCAATCTGTTGAACGGTCATTATTAGTTTCATATCGTTTAAAACTTTCTGCTCTAACTACCTTGCCTTGAACTGTAGATTCGAAGTCGCCGTGAATTTGACAGCCAACACGCAAAATGTCCCTAAAATGACAAAAACTTTTGAAAATAACGACAGATTAGAGTGAAAATTGGCAAAAATACCATAAATGTTGAATAGAATAGAATAGAATAGAAGCATTTTTATTTGTAATAATACAAAAAGGTGTACATTCAATATTTTATCCTGCTGGATTATTGATCTTCCATGCAACCTGCCTACTTATAAATTAACATAAAGTACAACAATTTAACAAGCATAGTATACACTTTGATTGTTATATTAAAAAATGTTAATGTAGGTATTAAATAACTTATATTAATTGCAATATTGATTTCATCATATAAGTAGGAAATTGTCAAATACGTGGAGAGACATTTATAATGGGATTGCATAGTAACACACTTATTTGAGGTTATATTCAGACTTCGCTACGGCTTTAAGACACTCTCGGAAATATTTTTGTCCTAATATTTTAAATTTATCTGGTACGAGGTTGTACTGTGTGGCACCGTAATATGAAAAACTTGATTTGAATTTAGATGTCTTGTGGCTAATGATATGAAGTTTATCCTTGTTCCGCACTTCGATGTCGTGGATATCACTTCGCACAGAAATTTTGTCGCGTAGGTAGCCCGGTTTGCAAGTGTTGAATGTTTTGTGTACTATGTTCTGTATGTGGAGATTTCGGCGCACATTCATCTTGAGCCAACCGCACTTCTTTATATGCGGAGTAATTCTGTCCCTGTATTTAACGTTCTGAGCAAAGCGGGCACACGAGTTCTGTATTTTTTGAATGCTTGAAGAGTTTTTAGAGGAGAGATTGGGGCCGTATACTACATCACAGTAGTTAAGTCCAGATAGAATGAGAGAATCGGCTAGAATTATTTTTGCAAATGTAGGCAGAAGGCTTTTAAATCTTGTTAATGTACGGAGTTTAACATAAGACTTCTGTCGCAGCATGGAGACGTGGCTGTCGAAAGTGAGTCCACTGTCTATTATTAGTCCAAGATTGCGGGCCTCACTTGATAATTTGACAGAGCTTCCTTCCAGTGTGATGTTGAAATTTCTATGTATTACTTTTTCTCGTTGATGTTTGGTCCCGATAAGAAGAGATGTTGTCTTGCTAGGGTTCAGAATTAATGCTTGCTCCCTCGACCATTTCATAATTGATGTTAGGTCACTGTTAATTTTATCTTGAGCTATTGCGGAGTCTTCAGGCTTAAATGACAGGTACAATTGAGTGTCGTCGGCAAATTGATGGATTTTGCAGTGGGCTACTACATCTTGGACATCCGCGGTGAAGAGAATAAATAACAGAGGCCCCAAAATGGAACCTTGCGGCACTCCTGATGTGACTGCCAAGGGTTTTGACATTATTGTCTCTTGATCCCTCTTGACTCCAACTTGCTGACTTCTATTTCGCAAATAGCTGCAGAACCATTTAATGGTGTCGGGATGAAGGTGACAGCATTCGAGCTTAGCTAGTAGGAGATCATGATGAAGGGTGTCAAAAGCTTTTGAGTAGTCAAGCAACACAAGACATGTGACCTCTGATCTATCAATGGCACGGATGGCATCATCGACGACATCGAGCAAAGCTGTGGTTGTACTTCTATTCCTACGAAATCCAGACTGCGTTTCAGGAAGTGCGTTCACTGATTCAAGGTGCCGTGATAGCTGAGAGTAAATTGCTTTTTCTAATACTTTGGAGAGAGTTGGCAGAATTGTAATTGGGCGCAGATCTTTGAATTCCTTGGGATTTTTTACTTTGGAAATGGGTCGTACTATACCAATCTTCCAGGAGGCTGGAACTTTACCAGTCACAATTGAACAATTTATGACATCAGTAATGGCAGCAGCACAGAAGGGAAGGCAAAGTTTAATCATTTTCAGCGAGATACCGTCTGCACCGACCGCATTTGTTTTGATCTTGCTTATGTGTTCAAGTGTATCTTTAATTGAAATGGTACTAATTTTGAATTTCGTGCTGGAAGCTGCGTCTGCACCTTTTGAGCTGTATCTGTTCATTACGTTCACACCAACATCTAATTTATCAGCAGCTTCGATGTAATGAAGGTTGAGATTGTCCGCGTTGGCTAGATCTTCTGGCAGTTCGTCGTGTTCTCTACGCTTCCGGTGGATATCGAATTTTTTGATGTTATTCCAGAATTCAACAGGATTTCCTCTGCAAGATGTTAGTTGACTAATGATGTAAGCTCTCTTTTCACGACGTATCATGCCATTGAGGTAATTTCGGATGTCAGCATATTCCGCCCAGTGCTGCTTTTCCCTGGTTTTCTTGTACTTTACCAATGTATTTTCCTTCAACCTTATAGCCTCCTGCACTGCTCCAGTGAGCCAAGGCGCACTAGCTCTTCTTGACGTGATGGTTTTGTTTGGTGCAAACACATCAGCTACCTCAATAATGACACTGTTGAGTAGTTCTACCTTCCTATCAATGGCAGGCTCATTGAATACTCTCTCCCAGCCAGGGTGGCCACTGACGAGGAGTGATACTTCTTCTGGGATGATGTTATTGTAACTACGGCATGTCCATGTCCTCATGGGTTTCACAGGAGTGTGGTATTGAAGGGTACATGAAATTAAGTTGTGATCAGTAATGCTTCGCCCTCTGTGGTCTAACAGTAGCGTTGTATCGAGAATTTCAGTGGCTATAAGTGGGGCGGTGTCTCTTATGTAGATATGATCGATTAGTGATGCACTGCTTGCTGTAACACGAGTGGGTTTGGTAATGATTTGAGTTAGGCAGTTAGTTTTCAGATACTTCAATAGAAATTGTGAGTCAGGTTTGGAAGTGTCGAGCAGGTTGACGTTCAGATCGCCTGTGAAGATGATGTTGTCCACAGTGGCTTCAAGAGCTGTAAGAGCAGAGTCGATGCAGCTAATTGAGCTGTAGTTCGAACTAGGTGGTCTGTACCCTACTCCGATTGCTATCTTTGATCTTTTAAGATGCACTACAATCCATAGTTGTTCAAGTTCAGAGGGTGCGGAATCGTCAGTATTCAGGTTCAATTCGACAGCTTTGAACCTTAATGAATTTTTAATGAAGAACCCAACTCCACCGCCTCTACCTTTTCTATCTCTTCTTAGAAGTCTGTATCCTGGGATGTTAATGCTGTGATCAGGAATATCTGCTGTGAGCCATGTCTCACTTATACCTATGACGTCAAAGTCATTATCTGCAAAAAGTTCACTGAACTCGGCAAAACCACTGATTAATGACCTCGTATTTATGCTACCAATTTTCAGGAGGCGCCCTCCTCCTTTTGTAGTGTTGCTTGGTAGCTGTCACAATTTCGGTTGCCGCACTGCAGGTTTCTGCACTGCAGGTTTCTGCACCTTGAAACGCGCAGACCGTTTGGTAAGTCTTGCACGGTGCGCTTTGAATGGGGGAGAGTATTGCGCTAATGCTGGAGAAGGAAAAGGTGGCTCTGGAGTGATGACTGTACTCACAGGTGGCGCTGGTGTTGTTATTGTACCAGTGATGGAATCCGGTCGTGCCGCGTCTGGAACGGATGGCGCAGCATGTTTTCTCATTCTCGCGGATGGCGTGGCGTCTGGAACGGATGGCGCAGCATGTTGTCTCGTTCTCGCGGATGGCGCGGCGTTTGGAACGGTTGGCGCAGCATATTGTCTCGTTCTCGCGGATGGCGCGGCGTCTGGAACGGATGGCGCAGCATGTTGTCTCGTTCTCGCGGATGGCGTGGCGTCTGGAACGGATGGCGCAGCATGTTGTCTCGTTCTCGCGGATGGCGCAGCATGTTGTCTCGTTCCCGCGGATGGCGCAGCATGTTGTCTCGTTCTCGCGGATGGCGCGGCGTCTGGAACGGATGGCGCAGCATGTTGTCTCGTTCTCGCGGATGGCGTGGCGTCTGGAACGGATGGCGCAGCATGTTGTCTCGTTCTCGCGGATGGCGCAGCATGTTGTCTCGTTCCCGCGGATGGCGCAGCATGTTGTCTCGTTCTCGCGGATGGCGTGGCGTCTGGAACGGATGGCGCAGCATGTTGTCTCGTTCCCGCGGATGGCGCAGCATGTTGTCTCGTTCCCGCGGATGGCGCAGCATGTTGTCTCGTTCTCGCGGATGGCGCAGCGTCTGGATCGGATGGCGCGGCAACTGCCCTGCGTCTGAGAGTTAAGACGCGTGGACAGCTGCTGGATGCTCGGGGTGTGTCACGTGGTGTTGACACTTGCAGACCACGTGGCTGGCTCGTGGAGGCTGGACTGTCAGCTGTTGCAAGCGACTCTGCAGGGATGCTGGAAGCTGTGAGAGCGGTCACGGCGGCGTTCTCTTTGTGCCCTGCGGTCGTGCAGCGAACTGGCAAGTGTGGGAGGGGCAGAGCGGGGGGAGGCGAGTTCTTCTGAATGACGCTGGCGATTTGATGTAGGAGGGTGGTTTTGCCTTCGAAATTGAGATGCCTCCCGTGTGCAGTGAAATCTTGCTTCTCAAGTATCGACAAATCCAGGAGGTTAATTTTATTGTTAGTATTATATTTTACTATGTCTCTTATCTTGGAGTTTGTTTCCTGAATGATCCTGTTAACTGTGGTGTTGGTATTTGAGCGAAGAGGCAACGTCGCAACGGTGATATTGGTGTTGCTCGGTATCAGCGCCAGGGTCAGCGTGAGTTGACAGATGATGTCAGCTGTTGTGTTGCTGTCCGACGCCGCAGAGATGGCGTCGCTGCCGCCCATGATGATGATGTGATCCGCCGGTCCGAAGTCTTGCGTAAGTGCAGGAATGTCGGCGCACACTGTTCTCATGTCCCCGCCAGACTTGACGTGGACACTGACCTCCGTGTGCGGTCCAAGATGATTTGACAGGGCTCCTCCCAACCCTCTTCCATGACTGCAAGTAAACACTGCCACCCTCGACTTCTTTCGGGATTTACATGACGTTGGTTTGATGTTTGTATGATTGACTCTTTGTGGTTGCGTATGTGAAATAGGAATGTAATGCAGTTGAAGAAGATCTAGTACGGGAACTGGGTGGCGATTGAAAAGTATGTTGTTGTCCATTGTAAGGTGCGAAATAGTGTCTTGTTGCTGTTTTATTAAATAATTTTGCGAATTGATGTGATTAATCATTCCGAGCATATTGAACTTTAATTGTTCGATCTCTTCTTTCATCTGTTGCTCACGCAGACTCGGAGTATCGAAATCGGGAATTGTCTGCGTGGATGTTGTTGTTACGTCTTGTGAAGGGGTGGAGGTTGCTAATGTCACTGTTGTTGAGGGGATGAAACTGGGCAGACGATGTTCTGGATGGGCCCTCGCGATGTGAGTCCTGATTCCTCGCGGCTTGAACCCGAGTCCGCAATGTTGACAGGTGACAGATGGACATGAGGACTCGGGCTGAGAGGCGGCGAACATCTTAGCAGATTGCGAGTTTCGTTCAACCAGAACAACGGTCACGGCTCATTAACAGAGACAGGGCCGGACTGGCCCCTGGCGGCTAGGCGGCGATCGCCGCCGAGGCCCCCGGCTATTGAGGCCCCTAGATTGTGTATAACATACATTTTTATAATCAAAAAAATCATTTTAAGATACCAGAAGTAAAAGAGCGCCCTGCGTGGCAGGTTGGGGGCCTCTTCTATGTAAGTAAACCCATCTTCCATTAACTTTATGGTAAACATTTTGCAGCCAAATTAACATACAATCCCAAAAACGATTTAAAATTACAAAAGTTCAAAAAGTGCTCTTCTGGGCAGGCTGGGGGCCTCTTCTATTTAAATGTTTCTTCCAATAACAGCATGTTGAGCATTTTGAAGCCATTTAGGTACACGATTTTGCAATCCCTAAATCAATTGAAATTTAACAAAAATCTAAAAAAACGCCCTGCTCGCCAGTCTGGGGGCCTCTTAGTATGAACTAAAAATTATAAAAGTTCAAAAGCGCCCTGCGAGAAGCGAGAATGGAAACGACAAAGAGTTGCTTATGGGAGAAGCAGCTGATTGAGCTGATTTGCTCTGCTGTGCAGTCAGATGCGCATACGTTTTACTGGGCAGCCTCAGGAATAAAACTCTCTATGGGTAGACAAATTCTAACTTGAGAAAATTAAAGCTGGGCAACTTTAAATAAAAAATAACTCCATAGTTAGGCAGAATTAAAACTTGTGAAAAATGCAATATAAAAAGTGAGACCGCTGCAGGATTCGAACCGACGTCCTTTTGCACGACAGGCCAATGCTTTACCAACTGAGCTATTGGGTCTGCGATATCTGATTGGTTCATAATATACACAGCTTACGCGCATTCAACAGCGCAGCGGAGCATATCAGTGTAATAGCCGCTTCTCCCATAAGCAACTCTTTGTCGTTTCCATTCTCGCCTGCGGGGCTGGCGGGGGCCTATTTGGGCATTTTGAAGTCAAATACACGAATACAATCCCAAAATCGTTTGGAAATAAACAAATATCCAAAAAGCGCCCTGCGGGGCAGGTTTGTCGCATCTGCCATTAACTAATTATGTTTGACATTTGGAGCCAAATACACATTTTTAGATCCCAAAATCGCTTTAATAAATACAAATAGTCAAAAATCGCCCTGCGGGGCAGGCTGGGTCACTTCTTTTATTTCAATTCGTTGTTAGCTTCTTCGCTCAAAATAAACCACTTTTTTATAATCGCAAAATTGTTTGAAAAGTGTCTGAAATTTAAAATAATCCCTGCGGGGCTGAATTTGGGTACATTTAATTTCACTTTATGTTAGCCTTATTATGAAAAAATTCAAGTTTTTATATCCCAAAATCAATTTAAGAATAACAGAAAATCAAAAAGCGCCCTGCGGGGCTAAATTGGCAGGCCTTTCTGTTATGTTTTTCTTGTGAAATAATGAACTTTTAAAATCACCAAATTGTTTTTAAATTCCATTTTACAGTTATAATATTCCAAAAATCGCCCTGCGGGGCAGGCTGGTGGGCTGTTTTCTCCCAAAAACTTTTAAATAGTAACAATAGCCGCCGAGGCCCCTGACGAGCCAGTCCGGCACTGAACAGAGACCTAGCTGGACAGGGGGTGTGACCGGGGACACTAAACAGATGCAGTTCTTAGAATATGGCACAAACACACAAATAAGCGTCCTCTAACGGCACACGATAGCAGATATTTGAATGTATTGATACAAAATTATAAAAAAACACGTTATTTTGATCACAATAATAAACTATTTATACGCAAATGCACGAGAAATGATTAACACTACAAATCGATGTAGAACTTGTGTATATAGTACGAAAAAAAACTGATTCTTTGGGCTAAAAACTGGGAGCGATTTTAAACGCGTCTGTTGGCGTGAAGGAACTTCTAGACAACCCCCCTCGCTTGGTACCAATGTCCATGCGAAGTTTTTATTTGGTTGGTCAATCGGTTCCAGTTTAAATTTCAAAAATCACAGGAAAAATGGTTTCAAATTTGAACCAATTGGAGGATTTGGCTGAATTTTTTTTTGATTGGGTACAATGTTGGTTGCAATGACTTTGCTAAATTTCAAATTGATCGAACCAACCAATCGAAAGATAATTTTTATAAAATTTGAACCAATCACAGGATCTCGTTCAGAAAAGATCCCAGGTTTCGCATAGATTACGTTAGTATGTGTAAAAAATTTCAGATCGATTGGTTGTGCGGTTTGACCTGGGCAGTGCAGGCAAAAAAAAAAAAAAAAAAAAAAAAAAAAAACACACAGAGAAAGTGCCATAAGAGTACCGTGGTGACGCTCGCTATGCTCGCTCAATTAATTGGGCTTTCTATGAAATAAGAATTGAAATAAGCCAATAATCTGACTTTTGAGACGTCCATACACCATCTGATCCATCTATTTAATGAATGGACTCAGTCTCTAGTGCCAAAGACGTACCAGTACATACGAGTACATATCTTTGAGAACCAGAGTGAGTGTTCTGACCTTTTGAAACCTCCTTGGTGCTGATCTATACTGTAGTTCAGAGTTCATCCAATTCAATGTAGGTGTTTAATTTTATTTAGTTTTTACTGAGATCTACATCTCTTAGTTTATATTATTATGCAATAAGTTAACTCAATACGGCTACTATGGTCTTCCTGCGTTAGGTAATGACAATTTACAGGACATAATGAGTGGAAAGTAAATCAGTGTTTATTTTCAGAAACGGCGATGGGAGTGAAGATCAACGCCCAGAACGACGTCGACTCGGAATATGTTCAAGCCATCAGAACGTGAGTCTGGAGTTAGTCACGGGGGGGGGGGGGGGGGGGGGGGCGGCAAATGTGGTGTGGATGCAATGTTAAATAAAGGCATCACACATACGCATTAAAACATTTGTTCATTGGTGCAAGCAGCTATCCAGTCTTCTTTACTTAATTTCTTAAACATTTCCTTTTATAGATTCTTTAGTTCAATTAGTTCTTAAATGTTCAATTTCTATTCTCCTTAATCATCATTTATTATACTAGTGCACCGCGTAGAGAACAGCTATCTTCACACTATTAAATTTAATGTGAGATCAGATGGGCTTGAGACGTGAAACAGGCTCCAATGCTAAATATGGCCAGGTCTATAGAGTGGATTGGCTGCGGCTACCAGCCGTTCGCAGCGCTCACTAAGCACCATGGTTGGTGTTAGAAAATCGAACTAATCTGAATTTTAGCGGGTTAATTCAAAATCAAATGTATAAATAAGAACTTAAACAACTTGGATAACGATCAGATGAAATTAAAAGGGTTGATATCAGTGTAAAAATGTGTTTAGTTTATTGATTGTAATAATTAACATGTAATACAAGCATTTTCACTTACTTATTATTCACCAAACAGCAAATAACCTAAAAGATGGCATTTGACAGCTCGCGCCATTGACTATCACTCAAGAAATAAAATGATTGCCTAGATTAGTTCCGGGATCGCCACCAGCGAACTTAGCGCTGCGATCGGCTAGGGTGCAGACTGACCAAGGGTCGATTTTATAGCATTTTTTTCTGCGTATTCCACCCGTAGTCCGTATTCACGGGAGCCAATGGTAGATCATTGAAGTGTTCACACCGTAAGCTTAATAGTGTGAAGATAGCTGTTCTCTACGCGGTGACTAGTGTATAGCTGAGGTATATCCTTGATCCAGATTTTTGAGATTTGCATTTATTAATTTATTCACATTTTATACAATAGTATGTAATTTTAATTTATAATGTAATTGTAATTTATTATTGATTAGTAAGCTGGATTTTATAGTCAACCATGTTTATGGACAGCAGTCAATAAATCGATTTTCTCGCTATGAATGAGTAATGAAAAGAGGAAAATGAATTATTTCCTCAGCATACCTCTTCAGTTTTTTGTAAATCTTACATAGGGGCACAAAGTTCCACATAACCATAACAATGTAAAATTCACTCAAAAACTGTTTTCTGGACTGTGGTGGGTAACAGCCGAATGACAAGCGGGCCCCGGGTGTCTCGGAAAATGTTTTATTTCAACGGGGGGGGGGGGGGGGGGGGGACTTAAATGTTTGGTATGTACTACGATCACCTAAAACAGTTTCTTCAATAAATAAATAAAGTGTCACTGCACCGCACTTTGTAGCTCGAGCTCCTACACCGCTAACCTAGTCTGATAAACGCATGTTATTGTTCCAGCCAATCAGATACGGTGATGGTGAGAAGTTTCAAGCCGTGGTTCGCGCCGGACTTCCTGTTCAACTTGTCCTCGTACAAGAAGGGCCACACAGACTCCTTGAATGTCATTCACAACGTCACCAAGAGTGTAAGACACTTGTTGAACTCTCTAATATTCCGGAGGTAACCTGCGAAATAAAAACGCGCACTTCGACTGGGAATCATCCCTAAGTGAGAGATTGACTAAATTTCCATCATTATCAAACTCTAATATTCACTGGGAAACTTCTATCATGAGAAGGCGCTAGCCAATCTTTCTCCCGCTGGAAGGCGCTATTATCAAGTTTGAGAATATTCAACCTCGATTTTATGTGTCCTTACATGCTACCAACTAAATCTCAGCAATACCTCACCATTTTCGAGACGAAAACACGATGCGTGCTGTCCCAAGAGTTTGACTACCTGATCAACAGTTAATCGTCCTCTATAAATGTAATGAGATGAGAATAGTCCAACCCTTGTTAATTTAGCTGACTGAGTCAAGTCACTGTATTGTGCACGATTATAGTTAACAATGTGTGACGGTGTCAGTCCTTCATCATTATTGGTAATTGTTGCTCCAGGTGATCGCCCAGCGTCGTGCAGAGATGCGCGCCAAAAGTGTGGAGGGAGACAGAGGTGCTGCTGCGGTCCAGGACGACGGCGTGAAGCGAAGACTCGCTTTCCTGGACATGTTGATCGAGTCCACGCACGAGGGATCGCTGCTGACCGACGAGGACATCCGCGAGGAGGTCGACACCTTCATGTTCGAGGTATAAAGAGGAGGTTGACGCCTTCATCCCCCCCCGATAGACTGCGACCTTGACGCGGTGGAAGGACTTAAGGGGCCAACCCACATTACGGGCTGGTCCCAACTAAGAGCAGTTCAGGGTCGACCTGGTCCCATGCCCTTAAAATTCGCTGGCTCCTCGGGCCGGCCTCCCCCCTCGAGATGGTGATCCCGCTGAAATCGGGTCCCACCGGACCGAAGCCTCCCTCCCCCGGTCCGTCTCCATTCCGGGATGACCTTCCCACCAGTGCTGGACTCTTCCTCGCCGGGCCTCCTTTTGTCGACCCCTCCCTATGTGCACAAAATGACCTTATTGTCGACGCGCCGATAAACATTATTATACTACTTATTATACTACTACTACCTTCATGTTCAACGTAAATTGAGGTTGACACTCTCCGTCTCTGTCCTTCACTTAATGATGTGACATGTTGTGTCTCTGTCACTTGATGACGTGACATGTTGTGTCCCTGTCACACTTGATGACGTGACATGTTGTGTCTCTGTCCCACTTGATGAGATGCCTATCTCTGTCGCAGGGTCACGACACGACGGCGTCGGGAATCAGCTTCGCGTTGTGGAACTTGTCGTGGCATCAGAACGTGCAAGTGAGTGCAACAGGTGTTGTAGTTAAAAAGGCTGGGAAACCGTGTTGATATCCCGGTCTATCTCGTTTGTCAAGGTGTATCTTACCAAAAGTTAAACAAAGACAATAATTTAATGCTGGGCACGAATAACCATGAAACCAACACTTTTTTCGAAATGTTTTTTTATGTGGAATTAGCATGTGCATGTCTAGGTCTATCCACTGCCACCTTAAAATGTTAATTTTTTAAATGTTGACATTACTTAAATTGATCATGAATGTTGGCTGCCATGGAAGAACCATAAATGTGATTCAAGATAGTCCACGGTGCGGACTGCAATTGTGTCATTTAGGCCGGGTAGGACCAACTTTGGATTAGCTAACTATCGATAGTTAAGTGGAAGTTAGTGAATATCATTGGCTGTGGAATTCGCGCCAACTGGATTCATTGGTTAACTGCCTACTAACTATCGATAGTTAGCTAATCCAAAGTTGGTCCTACCCGACCTAAGACGGTTAATTCATTTATATAAAAGGAATAAAACAAAAATGGTAGATGGATAATCAACGAAAGTATTTGAGGAACTCGGAGGAAAAGTTACAAATCGAAAGGGTATTGAAAAAATAACCCTTTTCAAATAAATAAGTTTTTGTAATAAATGTTGTGTTCAGGTACCCATTTATTGAATGAAACCTATATAATAACATACACAAATCTTCCAAAATAAGTAATTATTGAGCGAGCGTAGCGAGCGTCACCACGGTACTCTTATGGCACTTTCTATGTGTTTTTTATTTTTATTTTTTTATTTTTTTGTGTTCACAGCCCAGGTTAAACGGCACAACCAATCAATCTGAAATTTTACACATATACTAACGTATTCTATGCGGTCCCTGGGATCGTTTTTGAATCGGCTCATGTGATTGGTTCAAATTTAAAAAAAATTATCTTTCGATTGGTGGTTCCGATCAATTTAAAATTTTGACAAGTCATTACGACCAACATTGTACCCACTCTTACAAAGTTTCAGCCAAATCCTCCCATCGGTTAAAATTTAAAAAAATCTTTCATGTGATTTTTGAAATTTAAACTAGAACCGTATGACCGACCAACTTAAAACTTTGCATGGTCATTGGGACCAACATTACCTGTAGTTTTGACAATTTTCAGACTAATCTGTGTTTAAATCCAAAAGTTATTGACGTTTTACGGACATTTTGCGTGTTGGCTGTCAAATTTCTCGAAAATGTTGATCACGGCTTCTTCGACTCCTTATAGTTCCAAGGTAGTTAGAGTAGAAACTTTCAAACGTATATGAAAACTGATATGACCATTCAACAGATCGATCTAATATTGTGTAAGAACACACACTTATATTATCATGAGTGGTCCCATGTCTATTTTTTTAAAGAGATCTTGTGATTTTTAAATATTAACGAGGAACAGTTCAATCAGAAAGGTTCAAAAGGTTCAAGCCTTGCATGGTTATTGGGACTAATGTTTTAGGTATATTTTGAGATTGTTATACTTGAGTCTGACAAAATTCAAGAATTATTGGCTTTTAATGATATTTCTATAGACATAATTTCGGTTCGAGGTGTTGCTCGTGTCCGTGCTCGCTCATCAACGCGTTTCACAGAGCGTTTTCCTAGTGATAATATGGAATTGAAATAGTTTTTGGCTTTTAACTCAGAATAATGAAATTGTTGGTATTATGGTTCTTCCGGCCCAGCATCCAATTGAATTATGTTTTCAATGTTGCTGGTACACCCAAAACTATTTACCATAGTCTATGCTGAGATTCTCATTTGGTGACTTCAACTCTCTCCTGTTTGTTCCCGCAGGATAAAGTGTTGAAGGAGCTGGAAGAGACGTTCCCTGATCCCGACGAGCCGCTGAGTTTCCGCGGCCTCCAGGAACTCAAGTATCTGGAGAGAGTCATTAAGGAGTCCCTGAGACTTTATCCCAGTGTGCCGATGTATGGAAGACAGATCAACGAGGACGTCGAGCTAAGCGGTGAGCAGCGCTGTTCTTCATCTATCAGCTGAAAGTGTCATTGCCTTGGTTCGCATGGACACAGCAAGTTGGCCGAGCTGCTTCTCATGGTTAGTTCAGTTCAACTCAGAAACAGCAAAATGCAAAACTGAAATCAGCATATAATGATGTTTTTAGACCAAGGGATGTGCGATGTCTCGAAGTGCCGGTCTTTTAATTGACAGCACAGCCATTCTTATTTTACGAATTCAAATATTAAACATGTCGTTTTTCATAATGTAAAAGGCGTTTCATGTGATCGTCAAGAATTACTTTGACTGGACTCGAGTATGGTTCTAATTTCATCCCGGATTGTTCCAGGAGGTTACGTGGCTCCCAAGGGCGCGACAATCACTCTCAACGCCTGGATGTGTCAGCGCAATCCCAACGTGTTCCCGGATCCCCTCAAGTTCGATCCAGACCGCTTCCTGCCGGATAACGTCCAAGGCAGGAATCCATACGCCTACGTGCCGTTCAGTGCTGGACCCAGGAACTGTATTGGTAAGGATTTCTTCTTCATAGTGCCCTTCCTCCATTGTCTTCATACTCATTCACTGGATCATTCTTCTACTCTTCTCACAATATTGTCCAAGTCAACTTATCTGAAAGAAAGAGTGTTACTTTGGATCTATCTGTCCAAAGGCCGACGTAACAGTTTTGCTTCTCTGCCGCTGTGGCCATTAATTGCAGTTTGTCTCATTTAAACACGAGATTTTCAACCTATTCCGGTTTCGCCGCAGCGATAGACGTATGGTGTGAAATTATTATTAGAACTGCAAGTGTTTGTTGTTTAAGAGTGTCTTGTTGTTGTTTTGCAGGTCAGAAGTTCGCGATGCTGGAGCTGAAGTCTGCATTGGCTCATGTTGTGCGGAACTTCAAGCTGCTGCCGGGAACAGATCAGCCGGACTTGCTGCTGGCCAACGAGCTCATCTTGATTTCACACACTGGAGTCAAAGTCAAGATCGTGAAGAGACACTGAAGTCAAAGTCAAGATCGTGAAGAGACACTGGAGTCAAAGTCAAGATCGTGAAGAGACACTGAAGTCAAAGTCAAGATCGTGAAGAGACACTGAAGCAAGTCTTCGTCGACACCAAGTCGGCTAGAAGAAGCAGCGCGAATGTGGAACTCTCATTATGAGATGTATATACACCTTAATTAGGTCAGAGTAAGAAAGAAACGGATTGGCTGATCAAGAGTATCATCCAGTAGATGAGCCACCGTGTAGAGAACAGCTTACTTCACACTACTAAATTTAAGGTGACGGCAGAAGAGCTTCAAACGTGAAATCTGCTGCAATGTTAAACTCAGACCAGGTCTATAGAATGGAATGTCAAGGTCAAGTCAAGGTCTATGGATCGTACAGAACGGATACTAGCGCAGCGTTTTGATAGAAGTACCAACTAGATTAGATTTGAATCTTACCTCGGTAAGTACAAAACCATGGTCAAACAAGGATTCACTTGTAAATCAACTCCTTCAATAATAAATAAAACATCCTTAATGAAATTCCCCGTTCTCGAGTGTTTTTATTCTCTTTTTAAATGAATTAACTGCCCAATAACCTAAGATAACATGCATCTGACATTTCGATCAAAGATTTAATTTTAATTGACTATAAATTAATGAAGAGAGATGATGTACTGGAACTACTGATAAAATAGTTACAGTAACTGCCAAATCGTACACTGGCGCTAGTATCCGTTTTGTATTCTCGTTCGGGGGTGCGTTCCATATGCATTTCCTTCTGCGAGTTCCGCCCGTAATTCGTATTCAACTGTCTCCATGGTAAAGCATTCATCTGCCGTCACCTTCAATTTAGTAGTGTGAAGTAAGCTGTTCTCTACACGGTGGATGAGCTCTGATTTCATTGATAACAACAAGGATTGCTTGTCAATGTCAAGGAACCTGACCAACAGTCAGACAGACTCAATTATATTTTCTCGCGCAATGAAAATGTAACTCGACAGTCTGTTCTCAACATTGGAGGAGAATGGACAATACGAATTAATAAAACATGATTTATCAAGCGAGCGTAGCAAGCGTTTCCACTTGAAAATGGCTCCAATCTTTTTTGTTGTTGTGTATATTATTCGTTTCCTGCCAAACGAAGTAACGGATCTGGCCAATTTTTTCACGAAAGGTTCTTTACTATCCAGTGCGGTTACCTAATGATTTCCAGCAAAATCGGTCAATTAATTTAATCGGAAACTTGATTTGTAGCTTGTACTTGTTTGGCAATATGAAAGAAACTCGACTCTGTTTGACAATAAAACTAGAATCTGTTTTTAAAGATTCATGACTATCATTATTAAAGTAATAGACCAAAACATAAACTAAACGCGCATGCCCAATCCGCCATTTTCTCTTCCAGCTATGTGTGACATTCAGTCAAGGCACTTATATGTCAATCGTATAGCGATAGTTCAGTAAAAGTTATAATTACATCGCGAAATAACAGAAATTGATGCTTACCTCAGTGTCAACATTCAAATACAATCGGCATATTTCATTTCAGCACATATTCATACACATTCTTGTGAAAACTAGATGTCTATTCACCAAAATCACCATTTGACAAACACAATTTTAACTTTTACTGAACTCATTAAGATTGACATTTAAGTGACTTGGAACATGCGCACTTAAGAGTGGTCACACATAGTGACACGCCCTTTTTTAGTTCGCTTTGAGGGCGTCACTAGTTTATGTTTTGGTCTATTGAAGAAGAATCAATTTGTAAAGTTTTGTCCTGAGGAAGATTTTAATATAAAAATCGAAACTGTTGACAAAATAATAAATAATTTTACAAAAACATGACGAAATACCCCAATACTTTCAATTACTTTAAAACAAGAATCGTTTGACCGATCATCACCTTATTTTGCATTGTATTTGGGAACAGCAATAAGTATTTTTTGACAATTCTGTAATGAACTTCAAGAGTAATGGGGTTGTTCACGCAAAACTATTGTAGATGGCGCTGCTGTTCTAATCGTCTGGGAGAGAGCCAATCAAAATGCATCTAGCGGAATGGAAGGTTTTTAAACCTTGGCGGGAGTTTAATTCAGAGATCTTGGATTCAGAGACCAACCAATCAGAGAGAGAGACACCTCCAATGCCGCTAGCGCTGCGAGTGAGAGCAAATGGCAGTGAACAACCCCGTTGTCATTGTACTGAAATTTGTTAATTTGAAATATATTTCGTCAAAATGTACATATCAAAACATTGAAATTTTATCACTGCCTCTTTGATGAGTTCAAGTAAGATTATCTTCAAAGGGGTTCTCAAGGTCTGTAGATGAACATATTTGACACATGTTAATCCGCGTGCAATACGAATGCTCGCTTATCAACGCGTTATACTAAGCGTTTTGCTAGTTGTAAATTGTAATAACATTCATTTTATTTTTATTTACAATGTCTTTCACTAATTGTATACTTATCATCGAGGGCGTATTCAGGATGAAATTTCGGGAGGGGTCGAACATTATTAATATTTTGAAAAATGACAAAGGAAAACAAGGGGGTTCGGGGGCACAACCCCCGAGAAAATGTTGAGTCAAGGTCATTCTTATTGGTTCAATTTTGAATCGCAGTGAAGCCACAATTAGCTATTGCAGCCCCGGAATTTTTTGAACTGTTAACTCAATTCCAAGCATGTTGGTACGTTTACGACTTGATCTGTCATTTGTATGAGTTTACTTTTGCCTTTTGAGCGTATTTATTTCAGACGTAGCCCTGATTTCGGGGGTGGGGGTTGCTCCCCCCCACCCCCATGAATACGCCCTTGCTTCTCATTAATAAAATCATTCTTATATTCTTACACACATTTGTTCTTTATTTTACGTACTATTGTCATCCCACATTTCCAATCACAATAAATAATAATCCTACAAACATTTAATCTTAAATAATGCACTGCTACAATTATCACAGTGAGGTAATAGAAAATAATTCATCGGCTCTTAGAGTATGTCGATGCAGCTAGCGGTAGAAAAGTGACAGGTATTCCAATTCCTGTGGGTTCGAGTTCCGTCAGAGGTGATTATTGTTCATTTGCACTTGCATTGAGTGCAGTAAGATTGCAGGAACGAATAACGATTATAAACTCCAAGACAAATTATGGTAAAACTAAAAGTTACGTTTCTGCTGAAACATTAATTTTCCTCTACAGAGGAATTCATCAACCTAGATAGTTTTTTTAACCTGTAATTTTCACTATTTGACAGAATTTTACATTATAAAAGTAAGAAAATACACCATGGTATTCTATAAATATAACAGAGATGTCAGGAATTTCACCATGAAACCATGAACAGCACACTTTAATATAATCTGCAGTTAAGTCATATTTTGTTGAGAAATTGAGAAATATCTTGTTTTTGTTTACGACTCTTTGTCAACTCCATGAATGCGAAAGACCTCATCTGTCACATGTCCCAAGAGATACGGCTGTTCCAATGAAGGCATTTCAAGTTTTAATGTTAAGAAACGACCTTACAGGGTATATGAAGTCAATGTTAAATTGTTCATTTTTTTACACTGAGGTTTATGAATTATAATAAATTTAAATAAATTATCAAATATTTGTCAACGAGAATATCCTACCTAAGGTGGCTGTATATCACGTGACTTTTTAACCAAAAAGCTACACAATTTCTATTGGAAGGGTTTAGTTTAGCAAAGACTTCTCCCTCATCAGATAAGTTAGGACACATCTGTTGGAACATATCTACGCAGAAAAGATCTGCGAAAATAACATATTAGATGATTTTACTTCCTTGCACCTAAAAATTCTCAAATCAAGACCTGAAGTTGAAGGAAATTCTACGAGTTGCCAAGAACAGCAAACATTACTCTAATAAAAAGGCATATATGCATCACAAACCTGACGCAATGTCAGAATATATAACATGCGCTCTTTCTTCCTCTTTCCAAGGAAATGTTGACATATTAATTATATCGACTATTATGAATGTAATGTTTAAACGAACAGCACTTGGTTTTGACAGTCTTCACACGCGTACGTATACACGATATTTGTATTGTTTTTATTATTAAAATCACTGCAAAATAAAATAATATTGACTGCAAATATTGATAAGCTCCAGTATGCAGTGAATTTCCTTCATAAATCACCTTGGAATACTCAACATGAACGATGTAAGGTATGTACTCATAGGTAACTATTTCTTTTGATCGGATGTAGAGAAATAAAGTCACGTGATATACAGCCACCCTAAGTAGCCCAAATTTTTAATAAAATAAGAAACTACAATTCTATCACAAAATAATGTAATCAAGTGAATTTTTTTCGTCAACTAAAGTAGTGTGACTTAACATACATATATTTTTACATTAGTAATCCTATAACCATCAATTTTTTCTCATTAACCCGTAGGTTTTTCTTAAATCCATGTCCTCTTCATTTCGCGAACATTGAATGAAAATTGAATATGAAACCTTGCACTTGCACGGATTCACATCGTCCATATCCTCGACTGTATCTTCTTCTTCTGATTAATCAATATCATCAAGAGATGATCGAAATGATGTTGTGTTCCCAAGATACTGGTACCATCTGTTGTCACCACTCCGGCGCCGACTCCGGGGGTGCCCGGGGGCGAAAGCACCCACAGGATGATTTTGTGTTTCATAATCACAGATTTTTCCACAGACATTTACAAAAGTTGGCGCCTCTTCCGTGTTTAGATACTTCTTCCGCAAAATAATTTTTTTTGTAAATGTTTACTCAATATGTTTTTTATTTTATTTATTATTTTCCAAATACACAGAGTGCATTTGCTGGCAGCAGGAATAGGGTAGCCCCCGTAACACTATGTGCCCTGCTGCCAGATACATACATAATACATAATACAACAATTTTCAATAATAAAAAAATTACATAGGTAAGAACAAACTAATAAAAAAGAGAACCGGGGACGACGCTAGGATTTTTATACAGGGGGGGCCTAGGTAGGGCAATAAACTTTTTAGGGGGGGCAAACGTATTTTCACATGTATATTTTCAATTGTGCCGTGGGGATCAGGCGCGTAGGAACTAAATTTGCAAGAGGGGGATTAATATGTAAAATAACTTGAGCTGGAGATACTAATGTCTATACGAAGACAATGGGGGGTCTGGGGGGAGGGCCCCCCAGTAAAATGCAGGTCCGGGGCGCATAGCCCCGGAAAATTTTTGTATTTCAGACATCAATTTGGTGCATATCTATGCAATTTTAACACTTTTTAAGCACATTTTTTTCTTGACACATAAATATAACTACAAAGGGAGGGGTATTGAATCAGAGGGGGGATTCTCCCCCCATCCTCCCCCCCTTCCTACGCGCCTGGTGGGGATAATTAAAAAAACTGAAGCCTTCAAAAAATTATCCCTACACTAATTTTTATGAACTGTCCTCTCATCATTTTTCGACCCTTACCATTTTCCAAGACTCTCCACTTTTTCCACAGCCACCTTTACTCCACTCATCCACTTCTTTCGCGGTCTCCCTGCCTTTCTTTTCCCTCCCATTGCTGCTCTATCTGCCTTCCTTCTCGGTATCCTCTCTTGTCCCATCCCTTTCAATCGACCAAACCATTTCAATCTCTCCTTTCCTAATTTGAAACTTAGAGTCTCCATTGCAAGATCTTTCCTTATTTTTGAGCTTAGTATCTTATACAATTTTTGTCAACCGTGCTATACTTCTTAGAAACTTCATTATGTCTGGCATACGAAAGTCGCCTATTTGCAAAACATTGTCAGCTGATGTTTTATTTGATAATCTGAACAGTGCAAAAAATTGAAGAAAGTATAGTCTTTCAAGATATTTATTTTCTCACATTTGGTTTGGGGGGGCACAAGGGGGGGCCGCGCGAATGTTTGGGGGGGCTGTGGCCCCCCAGGCCCCCCCTTAGCGTCGTCCCTGAAGAGAACAAAGTTTATTATGCGAAAAATTATTTATATAACTAAAATTCTCAGTGCAAAGCACACGCATGTGTATTGTGTACGTGATAATACGAATGTAACTATTTGAATCAATTTGTTAATTTTGCTTTGATAAATTGAAATAGAGGAGAATAATAAATTGTTAATTTTGCTCAAATCGCAATCAGTCATCTCAATACTATGGGCTGAAACTCCAATATGTAACCCTTTTGATAGTCCTGAAATACTTATTTCTTAAAAAATAAAATTATTTTTAAATAAATTATACAGGCAAGTGCCTATAGTTTTGCGAATGGTTTACATAACACTTCGTTAGCCGTTAGACATAAGTAATTTCAATACTTAACAAACAAAAAATGCATACAATTATGCAACTTGCCTTGTTTAGTTTTACGAACGACTCTCATTTCTAACAAAGGCTTCACTTCACTTTTTCTGTCTCTGCCATTCATACACTGCTTTCCGCACGACATATCGTCATTCATTATTAATATTATTACCTACATCAAACCAAACCAACAATTTCGAACCCGACAGTTTTTTTTAGCTATATATCCTAAACCTTTACGTTCCACATAAATGCAACAGTATGTATAGTACGTCCAGCGAGCGTGTAGCCTTTCCTTTCATAAGATGAGCAGTATTGTTCGACCCTTGTTCGACCGTTAAGCTCTGACAAGATACAACTCTTCTTATGACCTGCCACCCCTTCCACCTACACTGTTGCCATTAAACAACTTTCCTTGAATTTTAAAAGCCAACTGCATTGAAAGATATTTGGCACCACAACAAAACAACCCCTTCCAGAACACCTGCAGTCGTTGAGAGATATTTACAACCGCACACGCGTCAAAACACTCAGGATTACAAGCTAACCCCATTGTTGAATTTTACACAGCATTTGCTGAACTGGCTACACGCTCACTGGACGTACTGTAGCATATGAATACATTCTGAAACGGGCATATACAAAGTTACCTGACATGAGTTGCAACAGCGTACGTGACCCTGTCCAGGTCCGACGCTAGGTTTGCTTACATCATGACCTTGCTAGCCACCTCAGGCACTGCTCTTCCATCGTCTACTCATTCATTCTCTGTTCGTCGCTCGGTCTACGTAACCTACAAGTTACTTCTCCGAAATATCGTATTTGTATGTAGTTTTCTTCGCGCGTGAAAGACAATGTTGTTGGTTGTGATTGTGACGGCGTTGATCGCTGTGTTGTGTTGGTTGTGGAGGAAAGGCGCGAGGATGAGGTCAATGATGGGCAGGTTCCCAGGGCCCAGAGGATACCCGCTGCTGGGCAATGCACTGGAGCTAGGTAATACGACACAAGGTGAGTCAAATGTCAAGATAATGTAATTGTTTTCTTTTGTTTTTTGGGTGTGGGAAGGGAGGAGGGAGGAATGATATGCATTTTCGGTGGAGGGGGGGGGGGGGGGGGTTGCAATAAAGGGCATTGCCATTGATACCTCTACATTTTGCCCCTCAAGGTAATGTTTACCATATTTTAATACGAATTTAAGACGATGAAATATATTTTGTGGAGATTGATAGTTACATTGTAGAGGTCATGCACCCCCCCCCCCCCCCCACCCCTGTTCGCACGCCTATGCTGTTGGGTCAAAATAATTGATATCTTTAGTTTGAAAACCCACACAAATGTATTCTGAACACTAACAGCTTCACCTTATTCAATGAGACAATGAATATCCTAATCTATGTCATGTTTCAGAGATTCACATGAACTTTGAGCGACTCTGTACGACCTACAGAGGAGGGCCCTTTAGGCTCTGGATCGGCCCTACACGTGTCTACATTGTCCTCACAGAGCCCAAAGACTTGGAGGTAAAACAATGACAATTGTGTTACTGGATACATGGAGTTTTTCACGCATACCAGCAGGGTTGGGAAAGTTACTTTTAAAATGTATCACAAAAATATATAATCGGATCCCAATTGAGATAAGGAATAGTGAGAAACCCAAATTATTTAGAAGACTATGTTGTAAATTAATAAAAGAAAATGCTCTTATTCCACCTCCATATGAATCTACGTTTTGGGACAGAAATTGCTGATTATTTATTTTCTATATTTATCATTTATGTATTACCATGTAAGTTGATATTGAAATGTGATTTTTATTGTGTAAACCTACACTACTGTTATTCAACTGTAATGTTTAAGTTTAAAAGCTGTACTGATATCTATTGTATGTATGCATCTTATAATGCATGTATACCTAGTTTACTCTTAACATAGAGTGTGTATTTCCAATGTAATGTATTAGATATTCTTTTTGCTATCATTCTTTAAGTGTAAATTATATCAAATTTCATTGTATATTACTCTATTATAGTATAGAATAATATAGTATTGTATTAGCTGAATTCTGCTACAAACAATAAACTACTACTACTGTCACAGTTAGATCTACTTGTTCAAAATTCTAACAGTGTTACCCATGGTTCAATGATATTCTTCTAGTGTTACCTATACTCAAGGGTGTTACTGCGTAACTACATTTACTAGATTTCTTCATAAGTAACACCGATACAATCAAAGTTAGGTATTTGCTTAAATAAAGCCAGCAGTTAATTTCACAGAATTACTTTATTAAAAAAAATGTGAATCTGATATGTAAAAAATAAATACCCAAATACCTAAATATGAAATAAACCGAACAAAGCTAAATAGACAGTAAAATAGATTTGCCAAGATTCATTTACATTTTTTTTTGTAACTTGGATATTCTATGTAAATTTGTAGCATATTACGATCAGTTGAGTTACTCAAAATCAAAGTAACACGTACGTTACAGTTACTTTTAAATGTTACCATACTAACATGTTACTTTGAATCATGTACATGCCACTCACCATGTCACTGTCACTGTACCACTGTTTATCAAACTTAATTTGAATTTCATAAAGAATGAAAATGTTCATGCACATAAAACCATTTCCATTTTCCATTTGCAGATTATTCTGGGCAGTAACAAGCTTCTTGACAAAGCATTCTCGTATGATTATTTGATGCCGTGGCTCGGTACAGGACTTCTGACTAGTACAGGCAAGTAGACTCGACACGCTTATTAATACGTTCAAAAATGTATTTGTGTTTCTGCTCGTTCGTGTTTTGTACCTATAGGCAATGTCCAGGGGCCAACGTTTATACAATCGACCTGAAATTTGATACATAGATACGTACACTATATCATAATTGCGGTCTACTAGTGTAGGTACACTCAACAAATGATAAAACGGTATGTGAAAGACGAGGGATTAACAACTAATAGTTTTGGTGTACACCTTATTTCGGATTTCAAAGATTTCTAAGATTTCCAAAGATTTCCGAGATTTCAAAAATTTCCTAAGATTTCCAAAGATTTCCGAAAATTTTTGAAGATTTCCGAAGATTTTTTAAGATTTCCAAGATTTCAAAAATTTCAAAAATTTCAAAGATTTTCGATGATTTTTAAAGATTTCCAAAGATTTTCGAAGATTTCGAAGATTTCGAAGATTTCCCAGATCTCAAAGATTTCTTGGATTTCAAAGATTTCCAATTTTTTTTAAAGATTTCCTAAGATTTCCAAAAATTTCTAAAGATTTCCGAAGATTTCTTAAGATTTCCCAGATTTAAAGATTTCAGAGATTTCAAAGATTTACGAAGATTTACGAAGATTTTCGAAGATTTCTCAGATTTCAAAGATTTCCCAGATCTCAAAGATTTCATAAGATTTCCTAAGATTTCTAAGATTTCTAAAGATTTTCAAAGATTTCCAAGATATCCATGATTTCCAAAAATTTACAAAGATTTCCAAAGAATTCCAAAGATTTCCTGGCTAGTGAACACCAGATTTCCGGAGTTGTTAACCCCTCGGTGAAAGAAATGGATTCGCTGAAAAAACATAAATTCATCGTCCGATGAAGTCTATACTTACTCGTCATCTACCTCTTGTAGTTGAGATCTGATTTCATTGATATTGACAAGGATTGATTGTCAAGGAACCTGACCAGCAGCCAATCCATTTTATTCAAATGTCGTTTTATGATTTTGTTTGCGTTGTCAAACAGTGATGTCCCTGCTGAAAAATCTTAGCAAGATCTTGCTAAGATCTTGCCACGATCTTAGCAAGATGTTGCAAACAAGATCTTGCAAGATCTTGCCAAGATCTTAGGAAGATCTTGCAAGATCTTGCCAAGATCTTGCAAGATCTTGGCAAGATCTTGCAAGATATTAGCAAGATCTTGCAAGATCTTAGCAAGATCTTGCAAGATCTTGCAAGATCTTGCTAAGAGATCTTGCTAAGATCTTCCTAAGATCTTGCTAAGATCTTGCAAGATCTTGCCAAGATCTTAGCAAGATCTTGCAAGATCTTGGCAAAATCTTAGCAAGATCTTTTACATTTTGCTGCCAAAAAAACGTTAAAATTTCATAAAAAAATAAAATTTTCTATATTTATGAATACTCATTTGCATTCGGGAAACCTCTTCTGAAGTATTGGACAAGGTTTGATTACACATTTCAATTATAAAATCCCGTGGAACCGCCGTGTTTCGAACCTGCGATCTCGTGGTCCGTAGTCGAGCGTCTTACCGAGAAGGCCACCGGTGCAGACAAGACTTAGCTGCGCTAATAGTGATCATATTGAGTTTTCATATTTAAGTGAACATATTTATATTATTTAGTGTATCATTATATTGTTATTAACATGATAAAATAGGAGAAACGATAAATATTAAGATTTATTTACAAAATAAATTGATCTGTGATATTTCCCCATAAAATATATCAGCTCACGCTCTGTAATATAATTACTATAGTTTATTTTACTAGGTGATGTGGTGCAAATTTTCTAAGTCAATGAAGTAAAAATTCTGTAGTTTATATACCTTACTACTACAAATACTGTAGTAAAAAGTCAATGAAGATACTTCAGAATTTACTAAACTACAATATAAATCGGCTATAGTAAACATACTGTAGATTACACTTTTCTTTACTACAGATGAGATACTATAGATTTTCAATGAAGTATATATACTACCTATAGAACTTACTATAGCAAACTTATTCTGTCTGTAGTCAAAGTACTCTAGCTACATACTTCGAATTACTACAGTGAAGTACGTTCCCTATAACTTTACTATAGAAAACTGCAGTATATATCGCAAGTAGTAAAAACACTATAGTACATACTTAGAATTATTATTATTATTTATTTATCAACAATTACTACAGTAGGTCAAGTATATTTACTCCAGAGTAAAAAACAGTCTATTTCAGCGGTAGTAAAAATACTGTAGTTTATACTTTAGTTTACCACCGATACTGTAGAATTTACTTCAGTAATCTATGGTATTATGGAGTAAGTTTTTGCATGTACTTCAAGTACTATAGCACATACTATAGTTTACTACACGTTATTACATAATACTTTGGAATACCTACCTACTTCAAAATATACTATAGGAAATTTTCCTAAGGGCCTTAGCAAGATCTTGAAAAAATCTTGGTAAGATCTTGGCAAGATCTTGGCAAGATCTTGGTAAGATCTTGGCAAGATCTTGATTAGGTCTTGTAAAGATCTTGATAAAATCTTATTAAGATATTACCAAGATCTTACCAAGATCTTACCAAGATCTTGGTAAGATCTTGGCAAGATCTTGATTAGGTCTTGTCAAGATCTTGATAAGATCTTATCAAGATATTACCAAGATCTTGGTAAGATCTTGGCAAGATCTTGGTAAGATCTTAGCAAGATCTTGATTAGGTCTTGTCAAGATCTTGATAAGATCTTATCAAGATATTACCAAGATCTTGGTAAGATCTTAGCAAGATCTTGTTTAATACAAGATCTTGCAAAGACCTTACCAAGATCTTGTCAAGATCTTGGTAAATCCAAGATCTTGATAAGATCTTAGCAAGATCTTGGCAAGATCTTGGTTAATACAAGATCTTAGCAAGATCTTGCAAGATCTTGCAAGATCTTGGCAAGAATTTTCAGCAGGGGTGTTAAGGATAGTTAGGAGGGGATTTGTGTCGTCGGCAAACTGGTTCAACACCGCAAGATCATCGTGTTTCAGAGTCTAAGTAGAGGCGCCGGCGCAAGATCATCACTCATCACTCACATGATCATCACTCATCACTCACATGATCGTGTTTCAGGGTCTAAGTGGAGGCAAGATCATCACTCATCACTCACATGATCGTGTTTCAGGGTCTAAATGGAGGCAAGATCATCACTCATCACTCACATGATCGTGTTTCAGAGTCTAAGTAGAGGCGCCGGCGCAAGATCATCACTCATCACTCACATGATCGTGTTTCAGGGTCTAAGTGGAGGCAAGATCATCACTCATCACTCATCACTCACTTGATCATCACTCATCACTCACGTGATCGTGTTCCAGAGTCCAAGTGGAGGCGCCGGCGCAAGATCATAACTCATCACTCACATGATCATCACTCATCACTCACATGATCATCACTCATCACTCACATGATCATTACTCAACACTCACATGATCATCACTCATCACTCATATGATCATCACTTATCACTCATATGATCATCACTTATCACTCACTTGATCATCACTCCTCACTCACATGATCGTGTTTCAGGGTCTAAGTGGAGGCGCCGGCGCAAGATCATCACTCCGACGTTCCACTTCAAGATCCTCGAGGAATTCATCGACGTGTTCAACGCCAATGGCGAGATCCTCGTTGAGAAACTCAAGAAGGAAGTCGACGGCCCCGGGTTCGATGTCTACAACTACGTCACGCTTTACGCGCTGGACATCATCTGCGGTAAATCCTCATCTTACACGCACTTACTGAATCACTGATCATATGAGTCGTAATATAGCGATTTTGTGCCTCCGCCCCAAACCCTGATGTTCACCATCCATATAGGGAGGTAAATGGGGTCTGGTCTGGGGAACTACCTGAATCATCATTCAAAAATGAATGGATCGCCACGTAATATCCAAAAAGTTTTTTTAATGGGGTTAAAATACAGTATTTCTTAAGAACAACGTTGTTAAAACACACTATTTTCAATCTAAAAAGGGTACATTTTTATCAATATGAAATAAAAAATCAGTGTAAATTTTGGCGGTGAAACGCCACGCCGGCGGCGTATTTCCAAAGTATACCCAGCCCCAGCGCACCGTCGACTGATTGGTGTGTCTTAGTCACGTGGTCTTAATTAAATGATCACATAGGTTGCGAAACTGAAAGTTATCTGTCAAAACATCTCAATCCAGATCTCAACACCATCTCAACAGCCACGCACTAAGAAAAATTCTTCGAAATGTATAATGAGAGAAAATCCTTTGATTGATGTCTGTCCATATTGAGACCTGCAATCCTATTCATATCGTTTTACTATTCTTTCGTTATTACTAACTATTATTGGAGAAATCTATGGCGCTATCTTCTAAAGTTCAACGTAAGCTGCAAACTATTTATTGGTGCGAAGAAACGTTGACATTGTGACATAATGCATAACTCTGACACAAATAGATTGTGTCACTCATCTACATGTGTTAAGATTATTCACCCGCAATTTGCAAAATAGTAAATGTCAGTCACTGAAAGTGTGGTGTGAACTGACACTGACGATTGTGAGGTTAAAAAGTGTCCAACTTGTTAGTCTTCTATGGAAGCAACTATACTAATGGGCTATTGAGAAAGACAATACGCAGAGCATTAAAAACACTTTAAGATGCACATTTAATACGTATCATCTTCGTTTCCTCCGTGGATAACTTAACTTATTTATCTTTGACCGTGATGGGTTGAGATGTTTTGACAGATAAGTTTCAGTTTCGCGACCGAGGTGATCATTCAACCATCGACCACGTGACCAAGACACACCAATCAGTCGCCGGTGCGCTGGGGCTGGGTATACTTTGGAAATACGCATCCCGGCGAGTGACGCCATATTTAAGTGTAACCATGCAACAGCATTGTTGGTTGATAAAAATGACATCACTCTCCGTGATGGAATTTTCCCGCCAAAATTTACCCTGATATTTAATTTCATATTGATGAATGAAAATTTACACTTTTTAGTGTAAAAATAGTGTATTGTACCAACTAATATGTTGTTATTTTGAATTATAGTTTAGTTTTTAAAAAATTCATGCTAAAAATAATATTCTGCTGCTAAAATTACATAATAAAACATGTTTCACAACAAATATTCCTTTTTGGTGTCTCCTTGCTAGCGGTTACTTGTGGACTTTAGCGATGCAGAGGCCGGTTCTCCGAACATTTTCATCACCTGGTGATGTATTGCCCCCACCCGATGCTTAACACCGTTTCTATATTTTCAGAAACAGCAATGGGTGTTAAAATGAACACGCAAAACGACCGAGATTCTGAATACGTGCAAGCAATTCGAGAGTAAGATCGATATTTTCCTCTCTAAGTAGAAATGTTTCTTGATTTGAGTTGATAGCATATTGTTCTGCTTCTAGCCAAGGCGATATCATCATGAAGAGAAGCTTCCAGCCATGGCTGCAACCCGACTTCTTGTTCAACTTATCCAAGTACAAGAAAGTTCATGACAAGTCGATAGGAATTCTTCACGGGATGACAAACAGTGTAAGGCCGGCGCGCGTCACTCAATCATGCTGTTTGAACATCATAATATGTGTTAAATCCACCCGTACCGCACAATGATTTCCCTCCACCTGTTATCCAGTCTTTCGACGGGGCGCGGGTTGTGGAGGCCCTTGCTGTAAATGTTACACCATCTTTCGGATGGGCCTCAACATGGACTGCTCCTTAGGGGCCGCCTCACATTACGAGTTTGGAGTGCAGTCCAGGGTCGACCTGGCCTCATGCCCTCCCCAAATTCGCGGGCCCCTCGGGCCGGCCTCCCCCTCGAGAAAACAGGGGGAGATTCAGGGGGGGGGGGAGATTTAGGGCTCTCCCTGAAATCGGGTACCACCGGCCCGAGGCCTCCCTCCAGGTCTGTCCCCATTCTGAACTGGCTTTCCCACCAGTTTCGACTAGTTAGGTCGACGCCCTCCCCATGTCCTCCCTAGAATTCAACAAAGTAATAAAATCTTATTGTGCGCATAATGACCTCGCTGTTGACGCGCCAGTCAACACTATTATATAGTGTTGACTATATACACTTTCGGATGGGACGTAAAGCTTTTGGCTCCCTCTGTATCTTTAGTCAGGAGTAGGCTACATGCCGGTATCGGGTTCCCTCTCCTCCCTCGCCGTCACCTACAACGCCATCTCTTATCTGCTTCGCTTGCATTGCTCCAGGTGATCTCAGCGCGTCGTGCGGAGATGAAGAGTACTAGTGGGAGTGGAGACAGAGGTGCTGCTGCGGTCCAGGACGACGGCGTGAAGCGAAGACTCGCTTTCCTGGACATGTTGATCGAGTCCACGCACGAGGGATCGCTGCTGACCGACGAGGACATCCGCGAGGAGGTCGACACCTTCATGTTCGAGGTAAAGAGGAGAGGGTATCATCTGTATACCCTGGTGGCTGGTGTCATTTGCAGAACCAAGAATATTTATATATTTTTTTGAAATGGTGGGTTTTGGAGTATGCGGCTAAGAACGTAGAGCGTAAGGTATCTTTTCATAAGACATGGCGTAAAAAGCACAGAAAAAAATGAAAACAAGTTCCGATAAAAATGGTTAAAATGATAGCTGTTTAAAATGATTAACTTTGACAAATATCATTGTGTTAAAATATGTGTTTATATATGGCGTGAAATAGCAACACTATAAACTATAGCAAACATGAATACTGTATTTGCAAGCTTCAGGATTGCGGTTATTAAACAAGTCTTGATTGGGATATTTCAATCCTGCACTGCATGTAGTTTTATTTATTAGGTAATGTCGACAGTTTTGATTCACATATTTAAATCTTCTTCGGGACACAACTAGCTTAAACAAATACTTTCTACATTACCTATTAAGCAGTGTTGAATCCAGGCATACCTCGGGGGGATGTGCCCCCCCCCCCCGGCACAAATACCTATATTCAAAATACTTTAAAAATAATATGTGAAAAAAACACGTAAAAATAGACGGATCATGTCTAAAACCTTCCAAAACGGTTAGAATTGAGTTTAAATTCCAAAAAATTTCCGGGGCTATACGCCCCGGACATGTATATCCTGATAAGTTCAATAAATTGACCTATTCTTAAGTCTCTTAGAACATTTTTTGGATATTCTGCAATTTATAATTCCCCAAAATAGCTATACACTGTGATTCAAAATTGTACCTAAACGAATGACCTTGATCAAAAATTTTCTCGGGGGCTATGCCCCCGAACCCCCTGTTTTCCACTGTGACTTTTCAAAATATATTACGTATAATAATTGCATTATGCTTTATACAACTACAAGCATATTCATAAATTAACTCTACCCCCCCCCCCCCCCCCGAACACCAACATCCAAAAAGTACCCCAAAAATATGCCACCCCCAACTATTAAAGTGCCCCTCCCGAGAAAAATGTCTGGATTCAACACTGCTATTAAGGGGGGAAGAGCGTAACCCCCACTTCGATAGAACTTGCTGTAACTTTGCATTCTTATAGACAATTTCATTCTACACCAGAATATGGCCCCCAAAACTAGCATCGTGAACTAGTTTTTGAGATAAACCCATATTTCTCCCAATGTTAGCTTATGGCAGCCAAGAAAAATCGTGCAATTTTTACGCTATAATGAAGATCTAATTTTTTTGTGTCGATAGATTTCAAGAAAAAACTTATTTTCTAGTAGACATATGGATATATTATCAGGAAAAAAATATAAAACGATACCATCCTGAACTATTTTAAAAGTTAGACAGCAAAAACTAAATCATTTTCCTATACCTCCTGTGTTAAAAATTTCCTCATCTTCTGAAGGCATCAAATTGAAAACTCAATATAAGTCATGGGTTGCAAGTAACATGACATTTGATGAATCCTTCATACTTAAATATAGTTGAAATGTTGGAAAAGTAAATAAATATTGCTAATTTCAGTAAAAATATTTTCGGGGTGTGGCATTCGATGTCCCCACCTTAAATAAATCTATTGACTACATGGTGAAATATCCCAATCAAGACGAATGAATAATGTAATTCTATTATTAATTATGGTTGTGCACGTTCTGCCCAGGGTCATGACACCACATCGTCCGGCATCAGCTTCGCACTCTGGATGTTGTCGTGGCATCAAGACGTGCAGGTAAGAACATGTTCAAGTAATATAAAGCACTCCCGCGAAGTACAGTACTGAGAGCTCCTGTTTGTTCCCGCAGGATAAAGTGTTGGAGGAGCTGGAAGAGACGTTCCCTGATCCCGACGAGCCGCTGAGTTTCCGTGGTCTCCAGGAACTCAAGTATCTGGAGAGGGTCATCAAGGAGTCCCTGAGAATCTATCCCAGTGTCCCTTTATATGCCAGACAACTGAACGAGGACGTCGAGCTAAGCGGTGAGGAAATCAGTCGACCACTCCAGAGAATATACGCAAAGTAAAGATTGGCAAAGGATTTGTTTCTAAATTCTTAAAAGCGTAATACCGTTTTCATACATTTAATAGTTAGGAAATGCTGGAGAACCTAACTGAACTTATTATTATTCGGCAAATCTATATTTTAGTGGAGTAATACATCGTATAGTGTGTTAATCTAAAATATAATTTTGCTTCTTTTTCTGTCTTACGAACAATGTCTTGCATTATCCATTTGAAGTAATTTTCTTTGTTTCTAGGTGGTTACGTTGCTCCGAAAGGCGCGACGCTCACGATCCACACATACATGACTCAACGCAATCCCAACGTCTTCCCGGATCCCTTAAGGTTCGATCCAGACCGCTTCCTTCCGGATAATGTCCAGGGCAGGAACCCCTACGCCTTCACGCCCTTCAGTGCCGGGCCCAGGAACTGTATAGGTGAGTTCCGTCGCAAGGTGCTCACCCGTAGGAAAAGTCCAACGCTACATTCGCAACAAATCCGTTTTGCTTTTTGAGGCTGTATTCCAGTTTAATAATCTCGTTGGAAGAAATCGGAACAGTTTGCAATTTCATAACTTCGATGAGATTTTCAATTGGTATGCTCTGTCCCATTGACTTTGGAATTGCTTCCAAATGAATCCGAATTAGTCGGGTTACCAGTGTAACGTTTTGTACGTTTTTTAGGATCTTCGTGGAGGAGGTTGCCACCCAATGTCATTTGATAAAACATGATTTTAGATGTATGAAAAGTGGAGGTGGCAACCTGGCAACCCTGTACGGGGGCGGGGGCGGAGGGGTCTGGGGGCCACTTTCCAAAACTTCAACGGCTTCAAATAAAATTCTGAAAAAAATTAGGTATACCAAAATTGGATCGAGGAATTTAAAAAAAAATATTAAAAAAATTTGAAAAGCCGCCATCTTGGAAAAAATGCGTTTTATTAATACTTTTGTACATACTGAACAACGTGGCCAAATATAAAAATACGTTTCAAACAAATTTTATAGCCACGACAATGCTTGATCGAATATGTTTTTGAAATTAAAAATCGGTGGAACAATACTCTGTATAGACGAGTTTTTGTAAAAGAAGAATAAGTATCTAGTCAATTGATAGTCCAGAGGCTAAACACTTTGACCCAAACAAAAGGTTTTTTAATGTTAATCGATTCATAAAAATGTCCTCTATAACACATAAAAATTAATCCAAAATTTGATTAGGGTGGGTGGGCCAAAATGCAAAATTATTCAAAAAGTCATTGTTGTCATTATTAAATAATCAAATTATATCAACCTAGGCGAGTAGCATATCAAATTAAATCTTATGATGAGTTAAACTAATAAACATATAAATCACCATTATAAAACTGATACAGAGGTCAGAAGGGGTCAAAAAGTGGTCAAAATCTCATTTTTGAAGTGTTCCAGGACAAATGCGATATCTCCATCTCTAATAGAGATAATATCCTACTTTTTTATATTATTCTACTCGAAATGAATCTGTTTATAACATATCAAAAGGTCTCCAAAATTATTTAATCGTAAGTGGGCCAATGAATTTGTCAAATAGTTTAAAATTACGATTTTTATTTTTGAGTGCAAAGTCTAAGATTATACCACGTTCCTAAATCACCCATTTATAACAAACACATTTTGATTTTAAAGCATACAGAAAACCGCCCTCTAAAACATATCAATAGTTCTGCGCATTTTTATTATAGTGGTTGGGCCAAATTTCTAAATTTGGAAAAACTCGTTGTTGTCATTATCAAACTATCAATTTATATCAACCTAGTCGAGTAGCATATCAAATTAAAGCTTATGATTAGTGCAACATATTAACAAAAGTATGATCATTAAAAAATGTCATACAAATGTCATGAGAGGCCCAAAACGTGGTCAAAATACCAATTTTAAAGTGTCCAAGGACATTTGACAATATGTCATCATTAATAAAAGAAAAAACATACTTTTTTGGCTCACTCACGGTAAAAGAATTTTTGTGATTTTTTTATATGCTATTACCTACATCTCTTTGGATCGAATGGTATCAATAAGTATGTTTTTACTTTTATTAATGATGACATATTGTCAAATATCCTTGGACACTTTAAAATTGGCATTTTGACCACGTTTTGGCCTCTCATGACATTTGTATGACATTTTTAATGGTCATACTTTTTTTTATATGTTGCACTTATCATAAGCTTTAATTTGATATGCTACTCGACTAGGTTGATATAAATTGATAGTTTGATAATGACAACAATGTGTTTTTGCAAATTTAGAAATTTGGCCCAACCACTATAATAAAAATGCGCAGAACTATTGAAATGTTTTAGAGGGCGGTTTTCTGTATGCTTTAAAATCAAAATGTTTTTGTTATAAATAGGTGATTTAGGAACGTGGAATAATCTTAGACTTTGCACTCAAAAATAAAAATCGTAATTTTAAACTATTTAACAAATTCATTGGCCCACTTACGATTAAATATTTTAGAGACCTTTTGATATGTTATCAACAGATTCATTTCGAGTCGAATAATATAAAAAAGTATGATATTATCTCTATTAGAGATGGAGATATCGCATTTGTCCTGGAACACTTCAAAAATGAGATTTTGACCACTTTTTTACCCCTTCTGACCTCTGTATCTGTTTTATAATGGTGATTTATATGTTTATTAGTTTTACTCATCATAAGATTTAATTTGATATGCTACTCGCCTAGGTTGATATAATTTGATTATTTAATAATGACAACAATGACTTTTTGAATAATTTTGCATTTTGGCCCACCCACCCTAATCAAATTTTGGATTAATTTTTATGTGTTATAGAGGACATTTTTATGAATCGATTAACATCAAAAAACCTTTTGTTTGGGTCAAAGTGTTTAGCCTCTGGACTATCAATTGACTAGATACTTATTCTTCTTTTACAAAAACTCGTCTATACAGAGTATTGTTGCACCGATTTTTAATTTCAAAAACATATTCGATCAAGCATTGTCGTGGCTATAAAATTTGTTTGAAACGTATTTTTATATTTGGCCACGTTGTTCAGTATGTACAAAAGTATTAATAAAACGCATTTTTTCCAAGATGGCGGCTTTTCAAATTTTTTTAAATATTTTTTTTTAAATTCCTCGATCCAATTTTGGTATACCTAATTTTTTTCAGAATTTTATTTGAAGCCGTTGAAGTTTTGGAAAGTGGCCCCCAGACCCCTCCGCCCCCGCCCCCGTACAGGGTTGCCAGGTTGCCACCTCCACTTTTCATACATCTTAAACCATGTTTTATCAAATGACATTGGGTGGCAACCTCCTCCACGAAGATCCTAAAAAACGTACAAATCGTTACACTGGTAACCCGACTAAATGCCAATGTAAATGACGGTTTTGTTGATGGCTGCTCAAATAGGGTTAGAATTAGTTGAAGATTAATATTCTTGCAATCATCACGAAACTGTTACATCCGTATACGAGACTGTTTTCTTAGATTTCATGTATTATACAAGAAAAACAATCCGCCAGCTAAAGGTTCTGCCAATGGAAAACGAACGAAAACAAAAGCACTGAATTCACAGTGGATTTTCCAACTTGCTTCCAGAGAAGTCAATGGAAAACGACATAAGATGAAGTAGGTACGCAAATGCTCTCTTGTGATTGGTTGTTGTTGCTTTGCAGGTCAGAAGTTCGCGATGTTGGAGATGAAGTCTGCAGTGGCTCATGTGGTAAGGAACTTCAAGCTGCTGCCGGGAACTGAGAAGCCCGACTTGCTGCTGGCCAACGAGCTGGTGATGGTTTCACACACTGGAGTCAAAGTCAAACTCTCTGCTCGCAGATAGAAGGTTTTCGTTCGTCAGTATTACACAGCGGTATCTTCATAGGGAATCAGTAAGCCTCCGCAAATAATCAAACTTGCATATCAGGTTTGACAAACTTGGCGACGGGCAAGTTTGATGGAGCGTGGAGAGCTCTAAAATACATTCATCAATGTAATTGTGTGAACACCAGAATAAAAGTCAGTATTTTGCTTGACCAGATTCTCGCTCGAGGCTATTGTGACGTAGACTGGCAGAGAGTTTGTTCTCTCAAATACTTTTAAATTGGAATACCAACTGACCAGAACAAAATATCTTACCTTATTAACCTCAACAAAAAGGAAATCCGATTTTGAAGTATACCTATATGGCATGCGCTGCGTCCTCATACCTCTATCAATAATACATGCTTTTGACAATCGCTCTATTTTGAATTACAAATTAAAATCATTTGTGAGGTAAAGTAATTCTTTTTAGACTTATTTTTCGCAGAAGTTCGATGAAAAAGATATTAGGAAAATATTTATTATATCTCATTTTGAAACCTCTTTAACCTTATTTTAACCTTTTTTTTACATTTTATAATTAATATTCACAATAACATTATTATTTTTCCATTTGAGAAGTCTTTGCCAGAAATGTTGGTAGTATATTTAATGGTAAAAGCAATTTAATAAGCGAATAAGATTTGGTTGTAATATAAAATATTGTATAATATAGTTCTAAGATAATTACTGCAATGTGAATATTCAATACGATTGAATGATGAGTTATATTTTGATAAATTGTCAATACAATTAGTCATTAGTTTATACTTATAGTTGGTATTAAAATTATATCTTAACTCCACAGACAATTCTCCCAGACTATAACGTGTAACTGTGGTTATCAAAAGTAATAAATAAATTATAAAACATCGTATTATAATTTTTTTTTATTTTCCAAACCCTGGTTTCAAAATATTATTTGGGTCAGGGGGTTATACAATTTATAAATTACAATTACATAATTACATTTACTGCCTAACCAGACATAATAAGGCTATAATTGTCTCAATCGGCTAGCCGGACCTGTTGATATTTCTTCGTCTTCTTCCTCCTCACTTTCTTCCTCCTCCATCTTCATAATTAAACCATTCCATATGTCGTTATTCTCCCACCAACGTCCTTTCTCAACCGTCTTTCAGTTTTCCCCTCTTGACCTCACATCTTCTTCAATCAAACTCTTCCACTGTGCTCTAGGCCTTCCAACACTTCCCTTTCTTCAAACCACCTCAATCTCTCCCTCCCCAACTTAAATCCCAATCTTTCCACACCCAATTCCTTCCTAATCTTTGAACTTCTAATTCTGTCGAACTTTGTCACTCCTTTTGCACTTCTAAGAAATTTCATCTCTGAAGCTTGTAGCTGGCCAACCTCTTTCTCCCCAACATTCCATGAAACAGCATTAAAAAAAATGAGGAGGAACCAGCAATTTCCTTATTCATTACGCCACCACCAATTAGTAGCACTTTTTCAGTATTGCCTGAGCAGAACATGAGATTTAAATTTCAACTGTCAATGTTGTTTACAATATTCAAGAAACTATTACCTGGATTTTCTATGTATGTGCGGCTAGTGACGTCATATTTTAAATTATATAATGGCTGTGTTTTGTGTCATATTGTAAAATTTAGAAATATTTAGTGGAGACAAAATATAATTTTATTGAAATCACAAATGGTGGCAGATGTGGGATAATATGATACAACATTAGTTATATGTCGTAGAATAGAAAAAGAACAGAAGTACATTTCGATGATTCTTGAGCTGATCTCAAAAGCCAGTTTCTGCTTCCATCAAATCATATTTTGTAATGGTGACAAGTCCGTCATATGGAAGCAAAATGAGTGCTCCAATGTAATCATTTTCTTATCTTCCTTAGAAATATGAGTTTGAATTTAAAGGAATGTTATACCAAAGAAACCGCTAATCTCTATGAAGTTAACAATAGGCGATTCTTCGCATACCGCAGGTTCTAGGTACATTCGGTTTCAATTAATTAAGGTGGTAGCGGTTTTGCCGCTCTTTGCAGGCTCTTTTTTGGATACGATTGGAGACAAAATGGGCAGACGAAATGATTTAAAATTTGAACCATGATTAGATAAAAAAACAAACTTAGGGTTATCCCTTGATACATTTTTAATTTTTCGTTTCGTTAATTAGTAGTAATGAGTTGATTTTTGGTGAAAAAAGTATATTTTCTTGTCTCTATTGCTGCCGTATGAATTTTAATTTTAAAATAAGCCAAGTGATAACCCTAAGTTTGTCTTTTATCTAATCATGAATAAAATTTAAGATCAATTGGTTCACGGGTTTGGCCTCCAATCGTATCGGAAATTTTATTGTTTTGCGCGGTTTTGTTGAATAACACGGCGCCTAATTAACAATGCAAGAAGAAAAAAATAAAAAAGTGCTACTAATATACAATCAGACGGATCATGTGACCATTCTATCAAAGTTACACCCACTTATGAAACAATTTTTTTCTCTCAATTATCTAAAACAGCCGAGCGCTTGTATCACCTTAAGATTGAAATTCTTTACAAGTCTTATTATATTCTCAAATGAATTATCTATATTTTTATGAAATTTAATCCGAGTTCAGAAAGTCCTCATAATACTATGAGGATGTTTCCTTGGATCCTTGGAGCTCACTCCGTTAATAGAAAATCCAGATAATGCACGAAATGTATCATACTAAAGCTTCTCATAATATTAACGTAATATTGAAAGTAATGTAAGTTTAAAAGTTCTAGTTTTAAATGAAACATTTATATCGTACGCGCAGAAATTAAAATATTATTGGCAACAAAAATCAAGAGTTGGTCCTACCCGGCTTTAACAGTTGGAGCCGGTCATCTCAGAGGTTTGGGTTCGAATCCCATTCCACTTGAGATGTCAGCAAGGCCATTGTTATTATCCACTGTACTTCAGTGTTTTCGACGTCATCTTCTGCTGATTCATCCAAGATAGATGATCGAAATGATGCAACAAACCCATCTAGTTGTGTGTTCAAGGTACTGACGTAACCACCAGCACAAATGTTACTTGCGCCGGAACTTAAGAGGGCTGAGTAGTGAGCGTGGCCTTGAAGAGTTTTTTAATCGATTTTTATCAATATCTTTTACCAATGTAATTGTTTACAAAATATTCAGAACAGTTCAATGAAAATAATTTCATAGTTTGGAATAAGTTATTAGCTTTATTTTGTCCAACAGATGTTTAGTGCCATAATTTTACTAATTTTCGGGCACTAAAATCAGCCGTCTTAAGTAGATCTTGGGACCGTTTCCTTAGTAGTTTAATTTAACCACGTTTGAGGCCAGTATTACCATTAATAAAAAAAAAATGTGGTTAATGTAACCTGAGGTTAATTTAAACTGAAAAAATAATCTCTGAAATTAACCAGCAATTCTGCAGCTTATATAATACACCAAATTTCCATTTGTGTAGCGTTAATGCTAAACTTTACTTTAACTGAAACTAACTATAATGGCAATACCGGTCCTTAAGAGGCAAACGGAAGCGAACGGGAATCGCACGGTTCGTCAGAGCGGTTTTTTGAAATTTTGTCTTGCCACTTAATAATTTTAAAAAAATCAGAGAGTAACGACCCATGACACCCCAAAAGACTAAATAATGCCACACACTGGAATACTTTATGACCTATGATGTGACCTCAAAGTGTTAAATACGATTATTTTACTAAAAATATCGTATTTAACACTTTGAGGTCGTACCAGAGGTCATAATGAACTCCAGTTTGCGGCATTATTTAGTCTTTTAGGCTGTAATGGGTCGTTACTATCTGATTTTTTAAAATTATTAAGTGGGAAGACAAAATTTCAAAAAAACGCTCTGACGAACCGTGCGATTCCCGCTCGCTTCCGTTTGCCTCTTAACAGAGCAGTGTAACAGTACCTAAACGAGCAAAGATGACGTAATAGGGAATTCTCCTCTAAATTAATTTCAAAATAATTGTATTATTGTGGCTGGGGGGACGTTGCTGAATACAGATATGCTATTAATTTTGTTGTGGGTTCAATAGTTCTCTCGTAATGGATTTACAAATTTCGATATTTTTCTTCTAACTTTAAAACAGGAAAATTGATATTGACGTCATAACTCATACGTTGCCATGGCAAAAATCATATCACCATGGTTTCACATTGTTGTGGACTTAGAAATGACATCATAGTGCAGACCATAAACCCAACAACAGTGCAAATAGTGATAGAAACATGATAATGTGTGTACTTATTAATTCGACCATGAGAAATCCAAAAATGTATGGCCAAAGCTTAATTCTAGTAACTTTCGGAGTTTTTAACTAATTAAATTTAACTATTAAACATAGTATTAGCAGTGGAAATGGATTTCTTAAGAAGGAGTTGTGGAGTCTCAAGATTAGAGCACGTGAGGAATGAGGAGATAAGAAGACGGATGGGAGTAGAAAAGACGGTGGTTAATTGTATAGAAACAAATAGACTTGTTTGGTATGGGCATGTTCAGCGCATGGAACCTCAGAGGTGGCCAAAAAGATTAGAGTCTTGGTTACCTCCTGGTAGAAGAAGACGAGGGCGACCAGAAGAGGATTGGAAGAAACAGGTGCTGCTGGACATGTCAAGAAGAGGAATTGGTGATGATGACTGGACGGACAGAGAGAGGTGGCGTCTGGAGTGCGGGAAACGGCCGGCTTAGAGCTGTAGACAACCCGCTATTATTATTATTAAATTTAACAACTAAATGTCAAAATAACACAAGAAATTGTCGACTTTTTGGAAATTTAAAATTTTAATATTATATATAACTACTATTTTAAATATAAACCGACAATTGTTTTATTAAAATTTGATTAATTCAGACTTCAATTAAATCCCCATAAAAAAACACTCCGTGTAAAAATACCAGCCAAGTCTCTTCAACAAAAAAAATTTGAAATCTAAAGATTCTGCACTGAAAAGTAGTGATATCAAAAAATGAGCCAAGTCAAAACTTTATTTGAAAATCAAAAAATACTTGGCGCATCGTGTATATAAATAGTTCAGAAGTATATGCCTGATGTAAAATATACATGAAATATTCATCTATATCTACATATAATATACCTAATGCCTTAAAAACGATGCGCCAAGTATTTTTTGATTTTCAAATAAAGTTTTGACTTGGCTCATTTTTTGATATCACTACTTTTCAGTGCAGAATTTTTAGATTTCAAATTTTTTTTGTTGAAGAGACTTGGCTGGTATTTTTACACGGAGTGTTTTTTTATGGGGAAATCACTCCTTTTTTAAGTTTATTCTTAAAACTTGTGACGTCAAATCGAATGAACAATTTACTAAATCCTTAAAAAAACGCCATTAACAATTTGGTTACTACTAATGAAAATCTGCGTATGGCACTATATATTTGCTTTAAATGATCTCTCATAAAGAAAAGCAAAGGTTTCATTCCAATCGGTCACGGGTCAACCCAGTTCCGAGATATGGCAACACTTCGGTTTTCAAAATAGCTGCTGAACTTACTGCACAGCCACATAGAATTTATATCTTCAAATAATGTGTATAATTTTAAGCTTACTGAATATGTATTCATTTGTATAGAGAAGTGATACTAATAATTGTTAAATTTGAATGACGTCATTTCCGGTATAATAATAGGAAAATTCTAGTTTGACTGTTCTTTTTCCATAGAGATGGCCTTCCGAATCGTTTGGCGCTAGTTTCGTACCGATCAGTCTACCAGTTTTCGAGATGTGATGTCACTTCCGGTTTCAAAATGGCGGCTTCCGTTTGGTTTTATAACAAGTAAAATGAGATATCAAAAGTACATACGTTGCATAAATATCAAAATAATCCGATCAACATTTGTTGGCGAAATGCCAATGGTCGTACAAATTGCATGACGTCATTTCCGGTTTCTTTTACATAATTTTTAGTCTTTACTACTGTTTATCCATATAGTTGCCCGTCTGAATCGTTGGCGCTATTTTCGTTTCAATCAGCTCAGCCGTTGTCGAGATATGACGTCACTTCCGGTTTCAAAATGGCGGCACAAAAAGAGTCAAAGTAAGGAGGGCAAATCAGACGCCAAAAGTGCACACGTGGTAAAAATGTGAGATCAATCGGTTTAGCCGTTTCTGCTGTGGCCTGTTTACCGGATTTTAGCTCCAGCCTACGGAGATTATTACTGATTAAAACCGCCCTAAAGCACGGTTTTCACGGCCCTCTAGCTCGCAAAGGGCGTAACATATTGTTCTCAAATTTGGTATATGCTGTGGGGTGGGCCATAGCTCGAAATTAAGATATTTCGCAACAATGTGAGATTTCCCAATTTTAAGATCCAGTAGGCCGAAAATGCCACTTTGATGCTTACAGTAAAAGTGGGTTGCTCCAGCCTTTTTAAATGAGAGTGTGCGCGCCGTACGACTTGGCTGGCGTGGAGCGACCGCTCCACTAGATAATTAAGAAATTAAAATCAATCTCCAAATCCATAATTTGGACTTTCATTCATAATAAAGAATGAAAATCTAGAATGCTCTGATAGAAACAAGGTACTTATATTATGTGATTTAATTACTTGAAAACAGCGTGTAATTTGATAATTTTACTATTCATATTTTATCAATAAGGTACCCTAAAAGTTGCAGAAATTCAGCTTGGGGCCATACACTTTTGGATTTCTCATGGTCGAATTAGTAAGTACGCAAAATTTCATGTTTCTATCACTATTTGCACAATTGACCCCCAAATTGCGGTTTATGGACTGCAGTATCACAACCCAGATTCTCATTACATGCCGTTTTTTCGCCGCCAAAATGTTCCATGACATTTGAAATTGATTTTTATGAATGAAAATGTTTTATTTCTCAAGTGATAAGAGTGTTTGTAAATATTATTTGTGTTGTTATAGGAGAATAACACCTTACCAAACCTTACCAAACCTTAACCCTACCTTAATAAAATTAGAGGAGAATTCCCTATTGTGAGCATCTGAGCTTAAGCAATAAATTAAATATTTTTACTCGACGTCTCAATAATGATGAATGAATGGGCAATTCGAATTAGTGCTTGTAGTATTGTTGCAAAACAGTGCGACGTTAAACACCACAAAAAAGTAAGTAAATTAAAAGAAATTTCTTGTCATTATTACATCAGATGCTGTAACTAACTCTCTTAGTTTTGGACCGTCCCATCTTCTCTTTTCTGCAAGTCATTAGCTGAGACCGAGGTCGTCTTTGTAGACATCAAATCCAAGTACACCAAATTTCATCATAATTGACCCTATCAAGGTCGAACTTTTTTTATCTAACCACATTGGCGGAACAGGCTTTACTCTTCCATCTTATGCTTCATTCACTGTTCATTGCTCGCTCAACGCACTTCCTACAAATCCTTATCTCCGTTATCCACGTTTCTCGTCAAGTGTTCAGAAAGTTTGCATCGGACTTGTGTATCGTGTTTGAGTTTTCTTCGCGCGTGAAAGACAATGTTGTTGGTTGTGATTGTGACGGCGTTGATCGCTGTGTTGTGTTGGTTGTGGAGGAAAGGCGCGAGGATGAGGTCAATGATGGGCAGGTTCCCGGGGCCCAGAGGATACCCGCTGTTGGGCAATGCACTGGAGCTAGGGACCACGACACAAGGTTAGTCTAATCTCAGATGGAGATATCAGCCTCTTAGAAGTACAAGCCTAGTCACTTCTGCCGCACTTGAGATATCAAGATTTTAATAGATTTGGAATTACATTATGGTTTGCTTTCTTGGTGTTTAATTCTTGTACATTTAAAATACATCCAGGAATTTACTAATATTTAGCTGCTGAGAGGTCAATACGAATATGTTTTAAACGTTTCAATGTCTGTGACCGGAATGTCAATGCCAATATACACTCAAACCAATTAAAAACGGTACTTTGCACAAAACGGATTGCGGCTGCTGGTCAGCTTCCTTGATAATAAATCCTTGTTATTATAAATGAAATCAGAGCTCACCTGCTGGAGTTAGATAATGTGATAGCACAGATTTCATGGGATGATGCCATCAAACCTATCAGAAAATCCTTTTCTTTCAAGGTACCGTTTATTATTTGTTCGAGTGTACCTTATTGATTTGTGAAGGAAAAAAATAATGCAATATGTTTTTTGCCATGACTGCCCAGGTCAAACCGCTCAACCGCTCAACCAATCGATCTGAAATTTTGCACACATACTAACGTAATCTATGCGGTCTTTGGGATCGTTTTTGAACGGGATCCTGTGATTTGTGATTGGTTCAAATTTGATCCTGTGATTTGTGATTGGTTCAAATTTAAAAAATATATATTTCGATTGGTTGGTCCGGGTTGGTCCGATCAATTTGAAATTTTGCAATGTCATTGCAACCAACATTGTCCCCAAAGTTTCAGCCAAATCCTCCCATTGGTTAAAATTTAAAACCATCTTTCATGTGATTATTTAAATTTAAACTTAAACTGATTGCCCGCTTAAAACTTCGCATGGTCAGTGGGACCAACGTTTTAGGTATTTTTGCCAATTTGCAGACTAATTAGTAATCTATCGTTTACTTATTTTCAAAAGTTATTGTCATTTTAAGGACATTTTATTACATAATGTTGAAATATTTGAAAATTGTATACTCAATTTTCATCCCATGCTTTCTTTATGCTTCAGTTCCAAGGCCTGTAGAGCAGCTGATACTTGCAAACTCATATCAAATCGGATGCAGTACGAAGGCTCGCTCATCAACGCGTTACACTGAGCATTTTCCTAGTTATTATTTGGTTCATATTTTAAGGGTTGTTTCAAAACAACGACGGAAAAATACGACTTTCATTGAAGCTGTTTCGATGTACGCTATTTTGGATACTTAATTTAACAGCGTGGGTAAAATATTCAAACATATGCTCCTATTTTTCAACATGTGTGCATTTTAGTTTGGATGCATAAGGAACTACGTTCAGGAACTTCTTTGATAAAAACTCACATTTTACCGAGCATATTTAATCATTGATATTCGATTCCATGTCATGTTTCAGATATGCATGTGAACATGGAGCGACTCTGTACGACCTACAGAGGAGGGCCCTTTAGGCTCTGGATCGGCCCTACGCGTGTCTTCATTGTCCTCACAGAGCCCAAAGACTTGGAGGTAAAACAATACTTCTCACTCAATAAGCACCTTTTCACATGCACTTCTAATACTTTCCAGTTTCCACTTATCAATTCATTTACTTCAACTCAGCATTACAATTGTATTTCTTCAATCAGGAGATGAACTCTTTAGTACTAGGCCCTTCTTCGCGACTGGTCACTTCTTCCTCTTCTTCCCCCTCACCGGTCTTCCCGCAAACTCTCGCCATCTTTGTCGATCACGATCAGTCCACCTCTATTTAATAACAGACTCCAGGGAAATCTCGTGGAGATTAAATTTATTAATAATTGTATTTTTATGAAAGTTGAGATGTTGCTGAACACAGGCAAGGTATTTTTTTTCTTGTGGGACGAACTAGTTTTCAAGGAATTAATTTACATAGTTTGTGATAGATTTCTTCTAATTTTAAAACACGAAAATTGACAATGACATCACAAATTGCTATATTGCCATGGCAACAAAGGAATCACCTGAAGACTTGGATATGACATCACAGATCTGATTCTTGTTACAGGACGTTTTCCCGCCAAAATGTCCCATGATATTTGAATTTGATTTTTATGAATGAACATTTTAGATTTCACAGGTGATAAGTGTTTTTGTAATTTTTATTTGTGTTGATATTTAGAAATCTACTAGTATACAATTACACGAGACTTCCCTGCTTCTTTCTACTGTCATACTATGTCCATATTAATTCTAATTTCCCAAGTACATTATTCGACACACAATATGTTAGTGTTTCTATGTATTGAACTATAATAATTTCTACTTGCAGATTATTCTGGGCAGTAACAAGCTTCTTGATAAAGCATACACGTACGACTATTCAATTCCTTGGCTTGGTACAGGACTTCTGAACAGCACAGGCAAGTGTTGCTTGGTTTTCCATAGCTAAGTTTTACACGAACGGTTTGAGCTAGAGACTATTTCAGTTTTGAACTAAACAGAGGGCAGAGGTAGAAAAAATCTATATACTAATAAGTTAGATTTAAATTAGTATGTGTGCAAACTTTCAGCTCGATCGGAAAATAATATCGTGTCCAGTGTGCTGACTGTTGACGTACGTTTTTATTTCGTAATAAGTTGAATTCACATCAATTTTAACAATTGAAACTTTATTACTAAGCAAGATTACATTTATATTATTCTCGCAACAATCACTTTTGTAAAAAAAAAGCTCTGCCTTCTGTCTAAAAGCATTATTCGCGGCCTACTGGATTACCAACGACGCGACGTATAAACCATTATACGTCGTTGTGGATTACTTCAATAGGTTCTAAAAAACGCTAACATTAGTGGCATCGAGCCAAAGAAACAAATAAAAAACAGGGAAATAGTAAAAAAGTAAAGTTCCGAATGGAGACGGTATAGCTCAAATACCAAAGTATGGTCTCCATACTTTGATCGTGATCGTGTTTCAGGGTCTAAGTGGAGGCGCCGGCGCAAGATCATCACTCATCACTCACATGATCATCACTCATCACTCATATGATCGTGTTCCAGGGTCCAAGTGGAGGCGCCGGCGCAAGATCATCACTCATCACTCACATGATCATCACTCATCACTCACATGATCGTGTTCCAGGGTCCAAGTGGAGGCGCCGGCGCAAGATCATCACTCATCACTCACATGATCATCACTCATCACTCACATGATCGTGTTTCAGGGTCTAAGTGGAGGCGCCGGCGCAAGATCATCACTCCGACGTTCCACTTCAAGATCCTCGAGGAATTCATCGACGTGTTCAACGCCAATGGCGAGATCCTCGTTGAGAAACTCAAGAAGGAAGTCGACGGCCCCGGGTTCGATGTCTACAACTACGTCACACTCTATGCTCTGGACATCATCTGCGGTATAACCAGTTCTTGTATTACAGTCTCACCTGTCTTACCGATGTATCGGTATTACCGGTCATAGTAACATTTCAACTCAATTCATAGTTTGCATGTGATGTCATCTCATTGTTGCCTGCCACCATCTTGATGGCAGGCAGAATAGCTGTGATTCTCTGCTTTTTTGACGATATTCTAGATTTAATTGGTACCTGGGAAATTGTATAGGTTCCGGAGAAATCTTTAGTACGAAGAGGAATCACTCTCATTGCAAAAATACATCGATTTACGTCAGTAAAGTTATAAATCTGACCCGTCAACGTGCCAACATTATGTCCGTCCTCGGTTGAAAAATTCAATTATTTAGCATTGCTGATATAAAACAAAAGAAGTTCGTGCAAGCTATGAATACGCTGATCGACAAACAGTATTCATTTGTAGTACAACTCGATTATCAACACCTAGTAATCGCAATCCTGCCTCATTTTGTTCATTTTGTTTTTTAAAATGCCAGAGGCAGAAGGCCTGAGTTCCATTTCAATGATACTTGAGCTGCGTTCATCTAATCACACGCCTGTCATATTGGAAGAATATTTCAATGTTCACCCGCGGTCACATAAATTGCTTGCAAATTTATAAGTACAATTTTAAATTTGACTATCCAGACGTAAACACAGAAGTTTACGCATATTTCGTGCATGTGGGATTGGAGTGTTTGATTATCAAAACCAGCCAGCCACTTATAATAATTATTTCTCTATTTAACCATTAATATTGACTGTAATTTGAGCTCCAACTTAACAGTTTACCGTCAATTATTTTGACCGTGGGTGTACTACCTATCCACAATACAGTGTACAGTGTTGAGTACCTACAGTCAATCTGAAATTGATAGAGCTTGATTACATGATGAATCCACTAAGCACATTGCAATTTGCAATTTCAGAAACAGCAATGGGTGTTAAAATGAACACCCAAAACGACCGGGAGTCTAAATATGTGCAAGCAATTCGAGAGTAAGTATGGCACTCAGTCGAGTTGCAGTTTACTTTGTATACCTGAGTGAAATAATTGTTTCTCAATGCTGTTTTGATTTCATACTTTTTGCTTTTAGATTTCTGATTTTTTACTGCTGTTAAACATTTCGTTATTTCATTTAATTGTTTTTTCCCTTTTTTATTTTTGACTTTTGACTTTTAACTTTTCATTATTTCATTTTTACAGAACTGATATGAGTCTTGTTATACGTAAATATGAATTATTATTAGATTATTTTTAATTATAATTTTATAAATTTTGTTGTTCTTTCATTTATATGAATGCGAGTTGTGGACTTGTTCCTCATCTCTCGCTACAATTACATGATTTGAGTTGTTCTGCTTCTAGACAAGGTGACGTCTTAATGAAGAGAAGCTTCCAGCCATGGCTGCAACCCGACTTCTTGTTCAATTTGTCCAAGTACAAGAAACTCCAGGACAAGTCGCTAGGAATTCTTCACGGGATGACCAACCGTGTACGGTGATATCACAATTCTATGATTGACTTGTTGTCAACGTTTCAAGTGATTTTAGAGCCATGTTTGATCGCATTTATGGACTATCTTCAATCAAAGATTGAGACTGTTATATGTTACAATCCTCCCTTCCCCCTAATCTGCGTCCGAATGTCATGCCACTGTTGCACAAGCGTACAAGCAAGCGAAATCCCACTTCTGTCACCAATGTAATCCTGCTCAACTAGGCCGTTATCGTGCCAATTTTCATCAAGACAATAATTCCATCAAAAAATCACAAAAGTTTTCAATTGTTCAATGATCAAACATCAAAGTTTCATGCATCAGAGTGCATGAAGAGGTTAACTGTTTGACTTGCGTTGCTCCAGGTGATCTCAGCGCGGCGTGGGGAGATGAAGAGTACTAGTGGGAGTGGAGACAGAGGTGCTGCTGCGGTCCAGGACGACGGCGTGAAGCGAAGACTCGCTTTCCTGGACATGTTGATCGAGTCCACGCACGAGGGATCGCTGCTGACCGACGAGGACATCCGCGAGGAGGTCGACACCTTCATGTTCGAGGTAAAGAGGAGGTTGCAAGATTTCATTCTTGTTCGAAAATGCATGAGCGAAAACGGCTCTTCCAGGAGCACAGTCCATCCTTCTATTTTAGCATGTAGTTGTATAAGGTACATTTACCAGGACGCAATGGGCGATTTCAATAAATTATAAAACGCGACCCCCCGACAGCTGCCACCTTAACGCGGTGGTGGGGTTTGTGTTGGCCAATGATCCATTGCAGCTAGGCCGGAGAGCATATGCTCATGTGTAAGGGATTCCCATGCCGGACAGATTTTGGTGAGGTCCAGACAAAGAGCAGCCAGGGTCGGCCAAACCATACCCTCCCATGAATTTGCGGTCCCCTCGGGCCGGCCTTCCCCCTCGAGATGGTGATTCCCCTGAAATCGGGTTCCGCCGGTCCGAATCCTCACACCCCCGGTCCGTCCCCATTCCGACCTGGCCTTCCCACCAGTGCTGGACTCCCCCGGATCGGGCCCGTTAGGTCGATCCCTCCCCATGCACTTATGATCAATAAAGTAAAATCCTCTTCTATAATGTGCACTTTTCACGCATGCGCATATCGCGTATGTCCGGGTGTAACGGGTGTAACGGGTGTCCTGTATGTCCGACAATGGAAATGAATGGAACTGTCATTTCAAAACGTCAAAATGTCAGCACGAATCTTTATATCCACTTTTAAGTAAGTTATAACAATAATTCGTACAAATAATATACGAAATCACATTCTACATACCAGACTTATGATTTAACTCCGTTTCACTAACGTTTGACAGTATGTTGAGAGAAATTACATGAGAATCAAGAGTGTAGCCTAGAGAGTCGTGTAGCCAATTCTCGCCCATGGAAAAACAGACCATTGCCGAAACCTTCAAATTGGCGCAGGAGGCCGTGATATCTTTTAAATATGAAATGAACTCTTGGGACCTTGACTTAGTAGAAACACAAACACGGGTACAGCAACAAAATGGAAATAGATGTTATTTTTGGGGTTGCAAATGATGGGGGTTGTGGGGGTTGTGGGGGGGGGGGGAGGAAAGTGAACTTTTAAGCCCGAGTACATACCTAACGTCGCAACTTCTCATTAGTATATTGACAGTTACGTATTGGGAATCAAAATTATACTAAAACTATCGGTGATGTTGATGTGAATTGTGCATAGATGCAGACTTTTATGTCATCAGGAGGCAAGTAAGATCACGTGACAGCTTTCAGCCAATGAGAGAGCTTCTTTGGTTTTTTCTATACTTGATCGAGTATCCCATGTTTTCTTAGAAACTTTTTTAAAATCTTTTTACCAATTTTTAATTTTTCATTACTTGTGTATTCATTGGGCCGTCATTTTTAAAGTCGCGTTTTTCTTTCTGTATAATTCACTCATTTATGATATCAGATTTGTAACTTGGATTCGTTTATAATTTTAATCTATTGTATACCGAGTGGCACAAAAAATCACCCTGATTGAGAGCTCAAACCCTGAGCCCTGAGCTCAAATAGCGCGCGTCCAGAAAACTTCCACTGGCCGGGACGCTGTTTCTTCAAAACTACGTACGATATCAAGCTGAAAATTTCAAACTATAAAAAAAATATTAAGATCGATTGAATAAAAATTTCACTCAATATATGGAACGAAAGTTATTGAATCTTGAAGTTGAGCTTGATAACAGAATAGTGGGGAAAAAAATCACTTTTATAACGTGTGTATAATAAAATTTAGAAATTATGTATACATATTCTGATTTTACGCTCAAATTTAAGATTCCATAAATTTCGTTCTATTCATTTAAATTGATTGACATTTTTACACAATCGATCTTAATATCTTTTCAATATAATTTGAAATTTTCAGCTTGATATCGTACGTAGTTTTGAAGAAACAGCGTCCCGGCCATTCGAAGTTTTCTGGACGCGCGCTATATGAGCTCTGTATAATAAATTTTTTGACCACCAAATTTGAACAGCTGCAACTTTTTTCCTACAATAGTAATGTTTGTGAAACTTACACGTATTAAATTTTGGTATGTTTCCTAATATGTGTACAAATTACAGAATCATATCTATAATAGTTTCGATATAGGGACTTCTCAATCAGAGTGTTTTTTTGCGCCACCCGGTAGATATATTGTAATATTCCAAGTAGGTATTTGTTTTAGTAGTGTTTAACGTCGAACTGTTCAGTATCTAACCGTATGGCGACGGATTAATGATAATGATGATGGGAGATGATGGTGAATAGTAGGTAAAGATGGAAAGTAGGAAGGAGGCGGTCGTGGCCTATAAGTTGGGTTTACCTTCCCAGCATTTGCCTGTCGACTGAGGTAATACCACGAACATAACCGTCAGGAAAGACGCTTTTTAACATTTACCCAAATTTTGGTAGTTGGTGATAAATTAATCATAAATGCGAATCACACAACTTACAATTTGTAAGCGGGTCCCTCTAGTGTAAAAATTAATGTGCGCAATATAACCTCGTCGTTGACGCGCCGTTAAACAATACTAATCTAATCTAATCTTGATAAAACGCGAGTCACACGGACGTGACAAACTTACAAGATTAGCGACTTTTCGCGTTGACGATCCAAACACTCGCATGCGGACTATGATGAACTTCAAGTTTCATCATGACGTTCGGAACTTCGAAGTGTGAAACGTCCGGGGAATAAAGTTTGCTGAAATTAACTGTTTCGGAAGTAGAGTAGATTTTGAAAGCTAGGTATCTTTACATGAGATACAGTTTATTCCATTTCAAAAGGGGAATGGACGTTCCAAGAAGTTCGCAATTCTTCCACAGATGGCATAGTTTGCAGTACCACTACCATAAAAATTTTGCTTTGGTGATTATCACTCATGTGTTGAAACGACCACTAGATCTTTAAATCAGTCATAAAATAAATTTACTGTATCACTAGTTGCCATAAAATCGTCTATTTAGTATTTAATAGCCTGGGCTAACAAAATACTTTCAAAAAGTAATTTAAATCTGTTGTAATATGTAAGTACTTTCTCAGCTAGTTTGGCAGACATGTTTTTTCTCTTGTCTTCTCTGAATTTGTTTCCCACCTTGGTTACCAACTAATAGCGTGGTAGATCCCATTCCCCTTTTGAAATGGAATCAACTGTATGTTGCCAACAAATTTAGAAAATTATGTTTTTTTTAATGTGCTCGACTGCTTTTAGGATCATTATTGACATTGCTTTCTTGTCTGTGTTTGTGTGATTATTCTAGTTAGTTATCTAGCCGGATATAAAACCATAACCAATTTAATTTCATGCTAATTCTTGACATTGGTAATTCTTGACAAGCTTGTTTTTTTTTGTACTCTACTCTGTTTATGCTCACTATTTGATATTCATGTCCTAACAAACCTGGTACGAGTAGTAATGTTCACTGTTAATCAAACTTCTGTACACGGCTAAAGAGGGCACCTAATGTAGCCCTGCAATAGCCATCCTGCCTCTGGCAGGTACCACAATAAATAACTAGGAAAACGCTCTGTGTAACGCGTTGATGAGCGAGCACAGGGACGTGCAAATTCTCGAACCGGAAATGCGTACACAACGCACAGAAAACATATTCATCCATATTGAATTGAAATATGATCACTCAGTCAACACAAAATAATGCTTTTCATTGAAACTTGAAAATAGCATCTAAGCACCCTGGTAAATATAGCAAATCAGATTCAATTCAAGTGGCACTGGAAAACATTCATTTCGATACTTCATATCTGACAGATTTGAAAAATGTCAATAAGTTTATACGTTCTTAACTGATTGGGATGAAATTTTGTAAAATAAGAGACAATGTTCGTCTTAATGATCATGCAAAATATGAGTTTGATCAGAATGATCGAAGACCGTTTTCATTTTTCAGCCTATCAGGAGATATTTATATAAATTTTAACCAATGAATGGATTTCAAAAAAATTAGTGTCTGTAAACAGAGAAGGTTGGTTTTACATGTGTGCAAAATTTCAGCTCGATCGAAGAAAAACTGACCTCTATAGCAAAAATATGAGTTGGATCAGTTTTATAGAAGACCATTGCCATTTTTCAACCTACCATCAGGAGATGTTTATTTAAATTTTAGCCAATGAATGGTTTTCAAAAAATTTTGGGGTCTGCAAACAGAAAAGGTTGTCCCCACATGTGTGCAAAATTTCAGCTCGTTCGAAGAAAAACTCTGATCTTTATATCGTCAGGTAACAGAAAAAAAACAAAAAAAAAACAGAGGTCCGTGCCAAAAGAGCCAAAAGGAGACGCTCGCTTCGCTCGCTCAAATAGAAACCATTTTAAAAAAAATACAGTTTTTCGCTTTATTTATTTTTTAATTTTTTTTAGAAACGTACTTATTGAGATAGATAAAGGTGGCCAGACTCCGTCCCCTATTAAAGACTTACAACCATGCACATTTGATGCGTTTGCATTGATGAAGTATGGAATTATATAGTGAAAAGAGCACTTCACTCGTGAATTGCATATGATTTCTTTGATAATAACCCTTCACCTGATGTAAAACGGCTAACATTCCGTTCTATTATAGTTATCTGTTCCTTTCTGCCCAGGGTCATGACACGACGTCATCCGGCATCAGCTTCGCACTCTGGATGTTGTCGTGGCATCAAGACGTGCAGGTATGAACATGTTCAAGTAATATAAAACACTCCCGCGAAGTACAGTTCTGAGAGCTCCTGTTTGTTCCCACAGGATAAAGTGTTGGAAGAGCTGGAAGAGACGTTCCCTGATCCCGACGAGCCGCTGAGTTTCCGTGGTCTCCAGGAACTCAAGTATCTGGAGAGGGTCATCAAGGAGTCCCTGAGAATCTATCCCAGTGTCCCGTTATATGCCAGACAACTGAACGAGGACGTTGAGCTAAGCGGTGAGATTTCCATTCACATTAGAATCAAGTGTTATATGAATTACTTGATTATTTGAAGTAATTATCTTTGTATTCAGGAGGTCACGTTGCTCCGAAAGGTGCGACCATCGTGATTAACACTTACATGTGTCAACGGAATCCCAGCGTCTTCCCGGATCCCTTAAGATTCGATCCAAACCGGTTCCTGCCGGAAAACACCCTGGGCAGGAATCCCTACGCCTTCACGCCCTTCAGTGCCGGACCCAGGAACTGTATTGGTGAGTGCAGTCAGTTAAGTGTTCAGTTTTTATAGTATATTTTCTCTATGGGCCAATGCAAATTAGGGCAATTAGTCTTATTAGTTGGGAAAAACGATAATCCGCAAAACGCAATACCGTTGCTGTTGTGAATATTAGGCTACATATTTCCGTGTAAAGACTTCTTTGGAAGATACATACTACGTATTCTGCACCGAACATTATTAGTACAAACATAAACGTACAAACATTCAAAACCTAAGGTTAGTATTAATATTATTTTCCACAAAACGACCTGTAATATTATATTTTTTTAAACTTATAATCCACAGAAAATACACTACCTGTATACAAACAACAACCTAGCATCATCGAAGTTTTGTTCCGATCGGTCCAGCCCAAGGTAAACCCAAGGTAAGTTAAGTGGGGGAGGTAGGACCAAACCTCTACTGTGTCCCCATTGGCTGAGTGGCTGTGACGTCGCCAGGCAACCTCAAGGGATGGGAAATTACAATTCTCTATAGTTCTTAGTTAGCATAATTCTATTTCATTCGTGATAGTTACAAAGTGTAACCTCAGAGTTACATTTAAATGCTATGTGAGGAATAGCTATTGCGTACGGAATAGAATAATTATAAACTGGAATATGATGTGGATATTCAGGATGGTTAGCAAGGTTAGAAAGTAAACAGGGACAGTCAGTTCAATGTAATTTACTGCACCAAGTGTGATTTATTCAATAATTGCCATAAAAATTTGTAATTCCTATCTTATAATATGAATTCTTGTGCATACAGGTTACTTGTAAATGAAAAAAAAAATAACTGGACAAAAATAATGCAGTTACCTAAGTCAAAAAGTGACGTTTTATGCGTCAATTATTTAGTAACAGCTAAAATTTCAAGTACCTAGGTACCTTATCATTCAGTTTAGATACCTATCAGTGAATAAGAATTCAGAATTTTTATTAGAATACATATAAAATCTTTCAATGATAAATAATGACAAATGACAAAATTCAGAAATTTTAAATTCAGAATTCAGAATTTTTATAAGAATACATATAAAATCTTTCAATGATAAATAATGTCAAATGACAAAATTCTTACATGAAAGGATAATAATACACTTTTAATAGTTCAAACCTATTCATTGTACACAATGGATTTTGGATAAATCAATTTTTTTTAACCCAATTCAATCAAAATTCAAGCATATTACAACAAATATTAATTAACAAAATGAGTGGTGTATTACAATTAAGAGACATGGACTAACTAACAATTTTTTTCAATTTCTTTGATGTTTTTCTAGTTTCGTCAGTGTTCGTACATTTATCACGCTTCCTCTTCTTTGACTTCTCCTGAGCATCGATGATCATTTTCTGGTTGAAATGTCTAATACGAATAAAGGTTCTGATTCTTGCATAAGTCCTTAGTACTTCAAAGGGGATGTGATTGAAGTGTGATTGGAGTGTAAGCACAAAATTTTTAATTATACCCTCACCCTTCTTGAATGGGAAAGGATTGTGAAATGAAGTGAAGTGATGTTCCATGTTCTGTACGGCGCGTTCCCATTCCGGCGATGGATCTGTCAAGCCGCCATATGAAAGTTGCTGCACCCACGATGGAAGATTCGGTGATTCTAGAAGTCTAACAGCTTTGTAAGTGTAATCACCTAGATGTGGATGTTTCTTCTTATGTTTGTAAGCTACCCAGCCTGCAACATACGATTGGCCATCGCTCTCCAGTTCCGTCAAAGTTTCTTCGGCTTCCACAGGGGCAGGTGCGTTCTCGAAGTTCACGTCTTCGTCCAGAATGTCATAAGCACCGGCGACCACTGATTCAATGGTATCTTCAATGCTGACACCAGAGACACGAAGAACATTTGCAACTAAGTACTCGTCGTCTGAACGAGAAACGGTGTTGGTGTTTTGTTGAACGATGCCGGTATTCTTGCCAAGAATAATCATTCGAATCCTATACAGAGCGTTTAGTGGTGTCGGATGGTCATTCAGGCCTCCCCTCGTTCGCACTTGTGAAAAGAAATTTTCTAGCGAGTCCTGGTTTAATCGGTGAGTGAGTAGATATGACACTCCAAACTCTGATTTTAAGTCGAGCAGGAGAAGCCTCAGGGAAGTAATTGACAAGAGAATGCCCGTTTGAAAAACTTGAAGATTTTTCTTGCCAATTACTCTCATATCGATCATCTTGCGAAACATTTCGTCCAAAACGGCATTTTGCTGAACTTCGAATAGGCCGTAGCCGCTTTTGCATGGAAATCCATATACTTTTGGGATGTAGGAATTGAAGAGATCAAACCAAGAATTGGCCAATTCAATAAAGTTGGCCAAATCTTCGCAAGCCTTATCGCTTCGTCCGGGCTTGTGCCTTCGCAGCGCACAAGCGGTTGTGTGTGAAAGCAATTGACCGGCCAGTTTCACGTTTTGGCGCTGTGACTTCTCACATGTGACATGAGTAGAGGTGAGTTTGTGGCAAACTTTAAATTCTCCTTTGTCCATTGCAATTAGTTCCACAAGAGGTCCCTTGTGCAGCACAGTTCCAACTCCACCTTGAACGTCATTAAGTTGAAAGCCGTAGTCGAGAAGCCAGTTTCTTACAAGTTTCAGAAGGTGGGGAGCATCGGCAAAAAAATATATTTTTGTGTTGCCATTTGGGTGGTCAAACCATGGATGTTCAATTGTGATGGCAAGGTCTCGCCATAAACCCCGATTCGCCGATCCCATATCCGAGACACATGCTACAACATGGTAACCAATCGAAGATAATCGTGAAATTATTCCGTTCAAAATGGGAACCGTCATTTTTTTGTCGAAGTCTACGTAAACTGGCTGTTTCCAATTTTCAAACAGTCCTCGAACAATAACGACCTGCATTTGGGAATGCGGTCCCATTACTCTGTCCCCTTTCTGATCATATTCAAAGCAACTCTTAACCTTCATTTCATCAAAGAGAACAGCGCACACTTTATTTCGCGCAGACCGCTTCTCTCCAGCGATCTTCATAAAGTTGAAAACTTGGTCCAGCATCCCATCACGCATCTCTACGGCCATGGCCCAACGTTTCAATGATGAAAGTCCGGGTAGTGGGTAGTGAAGCTTATTTCTCATAAAAATATAAGCACGCTTGCTCATATAGCGTAGAGCAAAAGCTAGAGAAATGCTGTCGCTATCCCACTTGACCCTCTTCTTTTTTTCCATGAGCATTTTGACCTGACTCGCTGTGAACACCTGACTCAAGGCTTCTGCAACCTTTTGCTTGATTGCACGCTCATGACTGCTATTCTTTTTTAAAGTTTTTATTTCTCTCTTCAGAGCAGGCAAGAGAAAGGCATTCCTATCAGCTGTTTTTTTGAATGAATCAAATTTTTTCTGCAGGACAAGATGGTCCTTCTGAAGTAACATATATTTCTCTTGGAGAGATTGCAACTCTAACTTTACCTCTTGAAGGTGCGAAGAAAGGTTGCAGTCGCTGGTAGGCAAGTCCTGCGCAGCAACATCTTCGATGACGGGATCAGATGAAATTTCTTCGGCAGAGATGAGCACATTCACTAACTTCTTCGTGCTTCTTCTCTCTTGACGCAAGGAGCGGACTGAAGATACCGCATGCGACTCCGGTGTCGAGGAATGTGCTGCAGCCGCGTCTGCTCCGAGATGTAAAGACGGTACCGCAGTTGGTTTCAGTGTAGGCTAAAATTTAAAAGTACAACATAAGTTTTTGTAATTTTTTCTGGATCACATTCATTGGCAACAATTATCAACATATTCATATGGGTGATACGATTTCATTGTCTCAAAACACATAATTTAACCCGATTTGACTTGAACAAAAATAAAATGTAGAATAATACCAAAATATTAATCGTAGGCTTTGTAAGATACATTTGAAATTAATAATGTTTTGTTATTGCAGTTTCATTTCAAAAAGTCAAAGAATTATGACTCCTACACCAAAATTATATATCAACAGTTTATAACTACTGGGTACCTAAATAGCTGGAAGTGAAATTGCTAGGAAGGTGAAACAAATGCCTGATATGTTCCCAGATTTGAGAACAAAATATTGGAATGAGGACAATATGTCCTACTTCTCTGTCGATTGACGAAAGAATTGATCTATTTTCAGTTTAAAGCTAGCTCATTGTAGGTACTTACTTTTTTGGGTGGTAGACCAAGCAATTCAGATTGTAGATCTCTCTGATAACTGTCAGGAGTAAAATGAGTGGAGCAAATGCGGCAACCCGACGCATTCCACTTTCCTCCCCTGCGAGTCCGATGAACCCAAATTTGTCGGGTACTTTCATCTTTTGGGAAGCGATGGAATATAATGTTAATTGTACTCGGATCTTTCTTACACTTTTCTTGACTATTGTTGCACGTAGCAACAGTGCACCTTGTACCTGGCATCTGAAAATAGAATATTTGCATTTATTATTAGCATTCATTGGATTCACTTTGATTTATTACTTCAAATATGTTCACTGCCTGTTTTATTAGGTAGGTAGTAGTTAATTGCTGTCAAAATTATTATTTTATGTATGGTTGTGTGTGTGTTTATTGTCTAGATATATTTAAAGTTTAATCACATGATGTTGTCTGGAATATCAATACACTAATAATATTAGCTGATAATTTAGAAATGTTGAAAGGGGCGCGGTCACTGACACATTTTTCCCATTTTGAAGAATTGTATTCAACTTGTGTGTACTACAATCCCTTGAAATATGCTGAATATTAATCAAAATTGTTCAATCAATTCAATCGTGACACTAGTCACCTAGAAATGAACCTAATCACCCTCTAAACTTCAAGTTTTCAGTGATACACGTGCACGCATTCTTGTTGGTATTGAGGTTAAAATCTGAGCTAATGTACATAAATTACGAAAGGAACAAATGTAAATCATTGAAACATTGTTCAAGTGTGAGAAATTACCAATGAAATATAACTTACCACGCCGGAATGATGAAGAATGTATTCAAAACGATGAACAAAACATCATAAAGTTATCACGCTGCATAGCAATCACGGTGTGAGCGAGCTGGCGACCAGAGCAGAGGGGTTGCCAGCTGACGTCACAGTCACAGCCTAGCCTAAGGCCAATCTGCGCTGTTCCTTTTCTTGGTCCTACCTCCCCCACTTAACTTACCTTGGGTCCAGCCGTTTTTTATAACGTCACTTTCAGTTTAAAATGGCGACATAGAAAAAGTCATATACGGTTGATGAGCACCTCATAGACATCAAAAGTGCATGAGTACTCTCGATACCTAGTTGAATTTGTCAACCTCTTTCCGAAGTAATTGAAAACACCATTAGGCCATGGCTTTTAGTACAACTCCACAACTAGATCAAGTTGGTGATGTCAAGATGTGATGGTCTAAATTAAATACTCTCTTATAACCGTTTCAAAAACGTTTCGTTTTAAACGTTTCGTTTCGTTGAAACGTTTATAAGAGAGTATTTAATTTATCCAAATCCAAACTAAAGAATCGAGAAACAGAATTTTAAAATGTGATGGTCTGTTTTGCAGGTCAGAAGTTCGCGATGCTGGAGCTGAAGTCTGCAGTGGCTCATGTGGTGAGGAACTTCAAGCTGCTGCCGGGAACAGAGAAACCCGACTTGGAGCTCGCCACCGTACTGATTCTAGTGTCTCTCTCTGGGATCAAGATCAAACTTGCAGCTCGCAGATAGAAGCAATCATAAGGGGATTCTAGGGAGGGTATGATATTTTAATTATAGGGCAGATATAGTAAGAAGATGTTAGAAGAGACCGATATTAAGGTGGCTGGATCGATCGATATCATAGTCTCAGATCTTCATAATTTTTTGTGTCTTATTGATAACCATGCCATACACAATCCCTGAAAAAATTAAACACTTCTCGTGTCTAGTTTCTGAGATAATCTGAGTTTTCTCCCCCCATGTTATCTTATGGCAGCCAAGTAAAATCGTGTCATTTTTAAGCTAAAATGGAGTTCTAATCTTTTTGTATCGTTAGATTTTAACAAAAAACTTTTTTTCTGGTAGACATATGGACATACTATCAGGAAAAAAATTGAAAACAATACCAACGTGTGCTATTTTAAAAGTTATTAACCAAATTCGAAATGATTTCCCTATACCTCCCATGTTAAGTGGCGCGATCACTCGATATGTCTTTTGAGAATTCAGAATAATATTTGTTTTATTAAAGTTGAGATGTTGCTGAACACGGTATTATATTTGTTGTGAGATGAATAGTTTTCAAGGAATTAATTTACAAAGATTGATATATTTCTTGCAATTTTAATACCGGAAAATTGACAAATGACATCACAATCCTCTATATTGCCATGGCAACAAAGGAATCACCATGGTAACACATTGTTGGAGACTTGGAAATGATATCACAATCCGGATTCTCGTTGCCTGCCGTTTTTCCCGCCAAAATATCCAATGATATTTGAGTTTGATTTTTATGAATGAAAATTTTAAATTTTGCTGGTGATTAGTGTGTTTGTTACTGTTATTTGTGTTATTATTTACAAATTAACTAGAACAAAATTTCACGAGACTTGCCTATTAAACTAGGTAATTATTAAAACTATTGGTAACTATTTTTTTTTGAAACTCCTTTATTAATAACTAAAAAATAATACAAATACATAATTCCACAAAGCTACAAGTAGCTCATCTGTGGAGATAATTCAAACAAATAAAAACAGTAACAATAGAACGCATTCACAGAGTTCCAAACAAATCTATAAGAAAAAAGGAAAATACACACATTAATACAATCATTATCATGTGAAACCTATATTGTAAGTAAAACAAGCAAATAATTAAATTTTGCAGTTGAATACTAATTGTAATTTACTCCTTTTTTGTCATTGTTAATTCCCAAAGTATCAACCAGTGATACCACCCCTCCCCTCCCCAAAGTATCCCCCCCCCCCCAAAAAAAAAAAATTTAAGTGCCTACATGTTCTTAGAATCCTCCAGTACACAAAGTGGCTGTGAAAGAATTAGGAAATTCGATTGTATTTAGTCTTGGTACTGGGGAGGATTGAAAAAAAATCGTAATCGTTTTTTCGCCTATTCATAACGAAGACAATGAGCCCACTTGCTAGTCTCTAGCGGTTGCTGGAGTTGTTTGAATGCAACAGCAATATTTCGTCAAACTATTTCCGGGACCAAAATATTGGCGGCAAAAAAGGTCTAGTGGGTTGTAGATTCACTTATGGAATGAGGAAAATAGTAAATACATTATTTTCCTCTTATATGCAATAGTTTGGCCAATTTCGTGTTTTATATGTTAAGTCACGTGGTATCATTTGAGTAGCGAACATGAGTGGTAGCGAGCGTCACCACGGTACTCTTATGACACTTTCTCCATGTGGTTTTGTTTGTTTGTTTTTATATCAGCTTTGCCAGGTCAAACCATGCAACCAATCGATCTGAAATATTGCACACATATCGTCGCCTCAGAGTGTAAGTGCTCTATGTCCAACTTTTCCCATCCGGAGAAACAGAGGGTCAAACTTTATGATTTTATTAACCCAATAAAAGTATAAACAATAACTGTAGTTGTAAGTTTATATCATCACTTATTCGAATGAGAACACTTATTTATGTGTTTCATTGGTGTTTCAGTAACAAACGAAGCGAAAATAGGTAATTTCGTGTTGGACATAGGACTTTGTGCACATTTCTTAGCGAGTGTCTGTTAGAAATGTGGACATAGGACTTCTGCATTTGGAAATCAATGCAATGACCAATGCTATTGTGGTACAATAAAAAAATGTATTTCTCATGAATATTACTGAAGATATTGTATCAGTTAGTGTTTCAGAGTGATTAACAATTAGTTATTCATATAAATTAAAAATTAATTGTATTAAATATTTGAGAAAACTATAAAATTACACAAAAAACTCAATTCCACACAAAATAAATGTAAATAAATCATACAAATAATATCTAACTACTTAATTTTAATCTTATACTGACTTGACCTTCGAATTAGGGAATTAACAGCAGGTTTACTGATATCCCAGATGCGCGCCTACTTGACAGTTTGAACGTGAGGGAGCGCTCTGATTGGACGGTGCGGACATAGAGCAAATGTATCCGAACAAGTCATTGATAACTGGACATAGAGCAAACGTTTTCTGTTCATAATTACCGTAAAAGTGATAAATTGGTGGTGATTTTAATTGATATAGATCAAGTACATTCTAATACATGACCTAAACCGAAAATCTCAAAATTTCAAAAATTGGAGATAGATCACTTACACTCTGACACGACGATATATGTAGATCGTTTTTGAACAGAATCCTGTGGTTGGTTCAAACACGAAAATGAACTGTAGCTCACACCATTCGAACTATCAAACGGAAATTTTGAACAGCTTTTGAGGCCGTCTTATTAGGGAATTTAGGGTTAGTATTATTCATTTCATGGAAATCCGTTGATTGGTTAAAATTAAAATAAATGTATTCTGTGATTTCTGAAATTTTAACTAGAACTGTTTGACCGATAAACTTTAAAACTTTGCATGTTCGTTCGGAACAAAATTTTTTGTATTTCTAATAACTTTCAGACTAATGTGTCGTTATCTTCAAAAATTATTGTCATTACATTTTTTTCTATAATCTAGAAATATTTGCAAATCTATGCCAAGAATTTCGGTTATTTTATCACTGCTCTCTTGATGCTTCAGTTCCAAGGCCTGTAGAGCAGAGACTTGCAAACTCATATCAAATAACATGCAATACGAAGGCTTTCTTATTAACGCGTTATACAGAGCGTTTTCGTAGTCAGTATTATCTTATAGGGAATATAGGGATCTAATTATTAGATCGATTAGAATCAATGTTAGGCACTCCACACACCATCAAACTTGCATTTCGCGGCTTGACAAACTATTCGTCAACGTCATGCAACTTTGAAGGTTTGCGAAGGACTCTGGACAAATGATTCATACATCAGTGTAATTGAGGTTAATACCACATTGTCAGGTATACTATGCATATGACGAGAATTCCGACACATAGAGAGTTTTTTTCTCTCATATACTTGTAAATGGGAATAAAAATTGATCAGAAGAAAATCTCTGACTTTCCGACATTGTTAGCGGTTCGTGTAGGAGGCCGGTGTTTAACGGCACACTGCTCTGCGACTAGGCCGACGAGATCTCGTGCTTCTCGGTGCCGGTAAGTAACCTATGACATATTGTGTTGTGTTCTCATACTTGCTTTTGCCAATTTAAAGATACAGGAAAAGAACGCTACGAGTCAATTAAAAAAAAAAATAGTTTAAGATACCTATATAGTCTTGCAGTGATTTTTATGAGCTTTCAGAATATACCCTCGGTTTTTTAGAAAATATTGCCACAAAGTCTTGACAAACGCAATTGAAATATCTTTCAATATAAAATGTCGTTTATCTCAGTTTCATCCGAATGTGACTCAAAGCGTTCTTTCCATGTACCTTTCAATTGTTCTATACTCATACAGATAGAATACATTTGTGAAGTAAAGTAATTCCTACTTTTTAATCTTAATTATCATAAAATATTCACAGAAAATGTTATGGGAGAAAAATATATGGTAAACAACCTCGTTTTACCTCTAAAATAGTTAACATTCCCACTTTACAATTACATTAGGTAGATTTTATGTATATTACACATCTGGCTTATACTTCTAATGCACGATGCGCCATATATTTTTCGGTTTTTAAAATTAAGTTTTGACTTGGCCCATTTTTTGATATCACTTCTTTTCAGTGATGATTTTTTAGATTTCTTATATTTTTTGTAGTTAAAGAGACTTGGCTGGTATTTTTTTACAAAGAGTGTTTTTATGGGGATGTAGAATACACTAAAGGTACGTTTACAGCTCGGCGTTCGTTCGACGTTCAGCGCTCAGCGCTCGACGTTGAGCCTCCTGATTGGCCAACGCCGAGCGCTGGCGTTCAAGGTCAAAGATAAATCATGTTCATCTTTCAGCGCTAGCGCTGAGCGTCGAACGTCGAGCGTCGAACGCCGAACTGTAAACGTACCATAAGACGAAGACGAGAGGTTAGAGAGTAAAAATAGGTTCTTCCCACTGTTTCTACCATTGTGATACCCACAATTAATCAGGCATTATTAATTTTATAATCAAGATAAGTATAAAGTCACGCGTGATCGTTTGACGAAAACAATATTGAAGAATTAAAAAATCCTACATCTGCCACCATCTGTAATTTTTTAGATTTATTTTGTTATTCAATTCGCATACAAGCGACAGCTGTCATCATGTTGGCATATTGGAAGCAGGAATCACATCATACACAACTCTCTAAACTAATGGATACAAAGAAATTACGATCAACCCACATCTGCCACCATTTGTGAAACCCAGAATTATTAGTTACGATCTCCTGCACTATTTGAAATGAATATTAATGTCAAGTGGGTAAAGAAATCATATTAACTGGAGATCCTAACAAAGAATTGTGTTCGTTATATAATAACTAGGAAAACGCTCAGTATAACGCGTTGATGAGCGAGCCTGCGTACTGCATGCGATTTAATATGAGTGTCAAATATGTTCATCTACAGACATTGAGAACCCTTTAGTCTGGAATGTTTTTTTAAGATGTGACATTTTATATAATGCTTTTGACTGTTCAATTTTGCTGTACTCACTCATTGGTATCCCCTAATCAACACTTCAAAAAATAAAATACTTTCCGTGTCTAGTTTTCGAGATAGGCGAATTAGAAATAAGTATTTTCCCCATGCTATCTTATGGCAGGTTTGAAAAATTTGCTACAAATGAAGATATTATTTAATTGGCTCGATAGTTTTTCAAAATACCTATATAAAAAAGAATCTTTGATCTATTTACTTTCATTAAAAAAATATAAACCAATATCATCGTGTGCTAAATAAAAAGTTATAGGCGATTCAATTCAAATTGCGAATCAAGTCAAAATACTTTTGGCAACACGGGAGTGCTCAAGGAAGTTAGAAGGCACTAAATGCATACTAAAGATACCTTGACTTTTCATGAAAGAAAACTCTAGGTGAAAACTCAGCAAGCTCAGCCATCATGATTCCACACAAATTCAAATTTCCAAAGTACGACGTTGCCATATTGTACCGTATTGTTAAAATTATAGAAAAATCTTCAATATCCAATTCAAAACTTACTTCTTTGTGGCATTAATGCTGCTCTAAATAAAAAGATAACGTATAATTACCATTTAAATGTTGTCTATTTCAACTACCCAGTATATTATAAAAGTAAATTATGCGCGTAAAGAATTTATAAACGTGATTTTCTTACACTTAATAAATTAGTGAAAGATCTCCAATACTTCAGAAAATCGATCGATCCAGCCACCTTAAGTATTTAAAATAAAAAAGAATATAATATAATAGAATGTTCTTTATTTTGCATTAAATAATACATAAAATGCGAGAATTAAAGTAATTTTGTTAAATGTAATGTATAATGTTTCTTATAAAAGACACACTAAACAATCTCAACGTTTTCTGAAATCTTTCTGCGAAAATTCCACTTTCAGTGGCTTTGATCCTCCATACTGCTTACCATGCATTTTCTGTTGAGGAGAGAACAACATTTAAGTCAAAAATCTGGGGAAGAGGACATAAAAACATAATATGAGGACCATGTACAAATAACTAATTTATTTTTGATACTTCTGCGTTTAACCTGCGATTTCGAAAATAGGCCCCAACTATAATTTTCGCACAAAGAAATCTGTATATCAATTAGAGAGTATCTTTCCTTAGACTCCCCAGTAAACTTATGCGCGCTCATTGTAAAAGTTGGCGATTTAGCTGCCTATTTTCGAGGTCGAGACAAATTTCATACGTTTTCACGGCCACCTGACGTCATGCTAAACAAAATAACGCACTGACGTGGCAGCTTGAATGCTATTTTGTTCGGAATGACGTCACTTTGGTGTCATGCTTGATTAGACGAGGCTCGTACAAGCTCACAAATAGGGGTCCTGACTGACGAGCGGAGAGCCAATGAGTACGTTCCACACTAGGGCGAGTTGAACGTGTGACGTCATCATAGGACAAATAGGGGTCCTGACTGACGAGCGGAGAGCCAATGAGTACGTTCCACACTAGGGCGAGTTGAACGTGTGACGTCATCATAGGACAAATAGGGGTCCTGGCTGACGAGCGGAGAGCCAATGAGTACGTTCCACAATAGGGCGAGTTGAACGTGTGACGTCATCATAGGACAAATAGGGGTCCTGACTGACGAGCGGAGAGCCAATGAGTACGTTCCACAATAGGGCGAGTTGAACGTGTGACGTCATCATAGGACAAATAGGGGTCCTGACTGACGAGCGGAGAGCCAATGAGTACGTTCCACACTAGGGCGAGTTGAACGTGTGACGTCATCATAGGACAAATAGGGGTCCTGACTGACGAGCGGAGAGCCAATGAGTACGTTCCACACTAGGGCGAGTTGAACGTGTGACGTCATCATAGGACAAATAGGGGTCCTGACTGACGAGCGGAGAGCCAATGAGTACGTTCCACAATAGGGCGAGTTGAACGTGTGACGTCATCATAGGACAAATAGGGGTCCTGACTGACGAGCGGAGAGCCAATGAGTACGTTCCACAATAGGGCGAGTTGAACGTGTGACGTCATCATAGGACAAATAGGGGTCCTGACTGACGAGCGGAGAGCCAATGAGTACGTTCCACACTAGGGCGAGTTGAACGTGTGACGTCATCATAGGACAAATAGGGGTCCTGACTGACGAGCGGAGAGCCAATGAGTACGTTCCACAATAGGGCGAGTTGAACGTGTGACGTCATCATAGGACAAATAGGGGTCCTGACTGACGAGCGGAGAGCCAATGAGTACGTTCCACACTAGGGCGAGTTGAACGTGTGACGTCATCATAGGACAAATAGGGGTCCTGACTGACGAGCGGAGAGCCAATGAGTACGTTCCACACTAGGGCGAGTTGAACGTGTGACGTCATCATAGGACAAATAGGGGTCCTGACTGACGAGCGGAGAGCCAATGAGTACGTTCCACACTAGGGCGAGTTGAACGTGTGACGTCATCATAGGACAAATAGGGGTCCTGACTGACGAGCGGAGAGCCAATGAGTACGTTCCACACTAGGGCGAGTTGAACGTGTGACGTCATCATAGGATTTACGGGTTAAATCAAACTTGCCGCGTCAACAAAGAGCTCAACCCAGTGCCCAATATGCCTCAACTGAAAAGCCCGGGCTTTCTGATCCAACATGGCTGCCTGTAATTTCAACGAGCAATCGAGACACGAAGGATACTAAATACTCTTCTTTCTGATTCGTTAACTAATGATAACTCATCACGATTAATCATGATGACTTATGATTAATAATAACTCAATGGTTAGACAAAATTAAATTTGTGAAAATGTCTAAATAAATAAAGTGCGACTGCGGCCGCATTCGAACCGTGTTCCGCTTGCACCATGCAGACGCACTACCAACTGAGCTAGCAACGGTGGCATTTAGAATCACTTCATATATAAACGTAGCGTACGCGCATGCGCAGAAAGAGGATATTTGGTATCGTTCCTGTCTAGATCGCCTTCTTATTTTCATTCATTCGACTAGAGCCGGTTTCACATTAAGCGCGTTTCGCGTTTTGCGTTTCGCGTCTTTTGTATTGACCAATCACAAGTCTCCCTTGAGCGGTTTCTGGACTTGTGATTGGTCGGTAAGAAACGCGCTTGATGTGAAACCGGCTTATGATTCAACTCAAGGTCACGCCTAGGTCGCCTAAGTTGATCACGTGCCAATGTTAAAAGGATAGGAAAACTGGGCGTTTGGATACAAATACGGTATGCAGCCATTGATATCGTCATCATAGGGTGCGGGTGCTTACATTCTTGACTGATTGGGCTGAAACATTATTAAATAAGATACAATAGTGGTCTTAAGGGGGCTGGATCGATCAGTTTAATGTGCAATCTTGTAGTGATTTTTATGAGGTTTCAGAATATACCCTCAGTTTTTAGAAAATATTGCCACAAAGTCTTCAAAAACGCAATTGAAATATCGATTTGTACGGAATATTGATCATACAAGATTCAACATAAAACCTCGTTTATCTCAGTTTCATCCGAATGTGTATTTATCTTTCCCTGTACCATTCAATTCTTTTAGCTCATAATTGACTTTTATAATATACTGGGTAGCTGAAATAGACAACATTTTAATGGTAATTATACATTTTCTTATTAGTAAGAAATTATTATTAATGCCCCAAACAAGTTAGTTGTGAATTGGATATTGAAGATTTGCATATAATTTTAACAATATGATACAATATGGCAACATCGTACTTTGGAAATTTAAAATTGTGCGGAATCATGATAGCTGAGCTTGCTGAGCTTACACCTAGAGTTTACTTTCATGAAAAGCCCAGGTATCTTTAGTAGGCATTTAGTGCCTTCTAACTACCTTGAGCACTCCCGTGATGCCAAAAGTATTTTGACTTGTTTCGCAATTTGAATTTAATCGCCTATAACTTTTTATTTAGCACACGATGATATTGGTTTATATTTTTGTAATGAAAGTAAATTGATAAAAGATTTTATTTATATGCGTTTTTTTTAAATCTATCGGCCCAATTAATTCAATTTTCATTTGTAGCAAATTTTCCAAACCAGCCATAGGGTATCATTGGGAAAATACTTTTCTTATTCGCTTATCTCGAAAACTAGACATGGGAACTATTTTATTTTTTGAAGTGTTGTTTAGAGGGTATACCATTCAATGCTTACAGCAAAAATGAATTCTATCTGGAAAAATGGTCGATCGCTCCAGCCACCTTAATTCGAATACCATCTGATAGGTCAATTTCATTTATTAACCAATCACAGTCCAATTCATAGTTTGCACGAGCTTCTTTTGTTATACACCAACAATGTAAAAATGTATATTTTCGGCCATTTTGGGTACAGCTGTCAAGTCGATTTAAACTAATTATTACCGGTTAGTCGAAGATATAGTTTGTAAATGAGTGGTTTTATTGCCTGAAATTGCACAGGTAACCATAAAAACTATCAAAAATGCACTGAGAAACCGATTGACAGCGGTTCTGACATGTTACCTCCAAGATGGCCGCACAACAATGAGATGATGTCACGTGCAAACTATAAATAGCCGGGACACTGCTTATTCGAAACTGCAAAACTGCAAAACGATATCAAGCTAAATATTTCCATTTGTATTCAAAATAAATGTCTATCGATGTCTACAAATTTCAATAAATTTGAATCCATGGTAGATTCCAAAGTTATTGTTTCTTGAAGAAACCTTCTTGAAGAACCTGCTTCGTGAATAATGGCGCTGGGTACCAAGGAATTACTACGTCTCAATGATTTATTTCTGGATGATTGTTACACTTGTATTTACTTGAATGGCAGCTACCGCATCTTGTCGGGCATGCATCAGTAAAGTTGCAGTTGTACCACTGTCGCTGTAAACAAGAGAAAAAACGATTCAGACGGTCGTCTATATGAGATATCAATAGTCGAAATAGCAATTTACTATAAGATTATTATTGTTTAACGGCGCTTCGACAACTAGGTCATTCTGCGCACATCGATATTTACTTTTAACTATGTTGATAATAATACGCGAAGGACATGGGGTGGGGTCGACCTAACGGGACCGATCCGGGGGAGTCTGAAACTAGTGGGAAAACTCGTTCAGAATGGTGACAGACCGGGGGGGGGGGGGGGGGGGGGGGTGGAGGGATCGGGCCTGTGGGACCCGAAATCAGGAAATCACCATCTCGAGGGGGGAGGCCGGCCCGAGGGGAGGTCATGGGACTAGGTCGACCCTGGACTGCACTTAGTTGGGACCAGCCTGTAATGTGAGGCTGCCCCTTAAGCCCCACCACCGCGTCAAGGTAGCAGTCTATTGGTGAGGTAATTAACTATTACTGAAACCGGAAATGATGTCATGAATATTCCAAAATGTACTAAATCAACTCTTATACAATATGAATGTACAATACAAGCGCACCTTCTTCCGGCGCCAAAGAAATATACATGCATCGTACTTCCCCTTCAAATGTAGCAATATACTCACTTGTGGTTTGAATCGGCTGCTTCGAATCCTCTGTTTTTAAACTCGATCAGTAAATTCGCCAATCCAACGTTCTTACTGAAAACAATCAACAAGTGTGTCAGAAACTCCAAAAATGTGTAAAATATTAGACAATCTCATATTCTTTGGTTTTTATCCCTAAGCAAAATTTAACGTAAGCAGAACATTTTTAATTTCGATCAATCATAAGATATAATATAAATTTTAACCAATTGGAGGATTTGGCTGAAATTTGTATTGATCAAAATGAAGTTCTTGATGACCTTGCAAAATGTCCTACCCGTCGGATCAACCGGATCGGGAGGAGTCTATGTCGAGGTTCGTTCCGTACACCAAACATCCATACTTATGGACTTGTATTACTTTGTATTACCAACGTAAGGTAGGTTCGGGTAATAAGGCCCTACTCGAAATAAGGCCCACTTTCAAATTCTCAGAGAATGAAAAATATTTTCTGAATTTCCACTGTCAAGTTGGAAAAAGTGCTTTGTGCTCACATATTTGCGCCAATATGGGAGCTATTTGTCCACAGCCTTCTATACAAACGTAATTTTTAGGTGAAGGGTTACAGCTGACCTACACATTTCATATATTTGCTCGTAAATACCTCGGTATGACTGCGTCACATATTAGTATTTGACTTAAGGTGAAACAAGCGCTCGGCCGTTTCAGAAAATTGAGAGGGAAAAATTGTTTCATAAGTGAGTGTAACTGTGACAGGATGTTCACATGATCAGTCTGATTGTATATTAGTCACACTTTTTAATTTTTGCTTCTTGTATTGTTAATTAGGCGTCGGTTATTCAACAAAACCGCTCAAAACTATGAAATTTCCGAAACGACTGGAGATCAAACCTGTTAACCAATTGATCTCAAATTTTAATCATGATTAGATAAAAGACAAACTTATACCTAGGGTTATCAATTGGCACGTTTCTAAAATTAAATTTCATACGGCACCCATTGAGACAAGAATTTATAAAAAATTTCACCAAAAATCAACCAATTATTACTAATTATAACGAAGCGAAAAATTAAAAATGAATCAAGGGATAATCCTAAGTTTGTCTTTTATCTTATTACAGTTAAAATTTCAAATCATTTCGTCTACTCATTTTGTCCCCCAAACGTATCAAAAAAGTGCCTGCAAAACGCGGCAAAATCGCTCGCGCTCCAAAAGTGGTCGGATTGAAATAAGGCCCAAGGAGACGAAGGGAAGTAAAGAATGTTAGGTTATGATTGATACTATACTTATTTGAGAGCAAAGTGGTCAAATTGTTCAATATAAAATAAATTGTGAAATTAGCACTGATATTCCCATAGGCCTTATTTCGAACCGACGCGCGAAGTAGAAGGCCCAGTGGATACCTTTTTTTTAAATTAACAATATTCTATTTTAAACTCAAAATAAAAAAATCTCACTACCTGTATTTTTGAGCGAGCAAAGCGAGCGACTCCGTTTGGCTCTTTTGACACGGACATCTGTTTTTTTGTGTGTTTTTATTCTGTTACACAGTCACAGTTTTTCTTCAATATGCTGAAATTTTGCACACATGTACTTCTGGGCGTTGCATATCCTATTTTTTTTGAAATCCACCGATTGGTTCAAATTTAAAACAAATTATCTTTCGTTTCATTAATCCGATCAATTTGAAATCTTGAGAAGCCATTACGACTAACAATGTCCCCAATCTTACAAAGTTTCAGCCAAATCCTTCCATTGGTTAACATTTAAAAATATGTTTCATGTGATTCTTGAAAGTTGAACTATATAGAACCGTTTGACCGATCAACTTAAAACTTTGCATGGTCATTGGGACCAACATAATCTGTATTTTTGAAAATTTTAAGACTAATCTGTGTTTAAATCCAAAATTAATTGACAGTTTATGGACATTTTGCGTGTTGGCTGTCAAATTTCTCCAATTTCATATTTCATATTTCACGGTAACTTCGAATCTTCAGTTCCAAGGTACCTAGTTAGATCAGAAACTTTCAAGAGTGGATGAAACTGATAACCGTTCATCATATCGATCTAATGTGTACACACACTTGGTCCCAAGTATATTTTTTGAACGGGAACCTGTGATATTTTAAAATGAACAAGGAACAGTTTGATCAATCAATTTTGCATGGTTATTGGGACCAATATTTTAGTTTGATAGACAGAATTTGGCGTTACACAGAGCGTTTTCCTAGTTTACTAAAATATCAATCTTAAAGAATACGTTTTTTTCCCTGAACATTGAAGTTTTCTTCCAAAAAAATATAATAACACTGAATACCACTAAATTGCAACTGCGTAATGCAAAAAGGATCAAGTGCCAACTGTGAAATAAGCTAAATCGACGTGTTGAGTTGGGCTCGATTTGGACGAGGAAAGACGCGAACGGGAGGCCAAACGCCACGAAAAAGGGCGCGTAAAGAGACGGCGTAAGAACAAATCCTCAAAAACAGAGCGAACACTCCAAAAACAGGATGTGTGACCAAGACAGCTCTATGACAAAGGTAGAAATTCAATTCTAATTTCGGCGATTTAGGGCGATTTAAATCAAAGTATTTCTTGCTACACAGACCGTATTTTCATAAGAATTGATAAAAATAATTAAAAAATTAAGTTGATATTTGGTAATTAACCGAAATAGTGGATAATTATTAGATATTGTAGTGTAATATTGATATTTTGATCGTGTAATTACAGCTGTCAGTATGATTTTTTTTTTATTTCCAAGGCTCTCTTGAAGGGCTCACTGCATAATGGAAACAATGAAACAACTGAGGGGGGTGTCGTTTCGTTGTCAAGTGAATTTTGATTTAGAAATTGCGATATCTTCTTATTTTCAAACATGTTATAATACTAGGGTAAAAAATGGATATATCTAAACAGTAAGTACATCTTCTTATGCCTGTCAAGAAGGTTTCGCGCGTTGTAGTTTTAAGTTGACCTGTCTCGATGGTAGCGCCATGAAATGCAAGCGGGAGAAAGTTTGGCCAATGCCCTATCTGACCCATTTTATGTTATTCAACAATGTGTAACAAAAAAAGATATCCAAAATCTCGAACTGCATTTACATTTTTGAAAAGGCAGAGCCGAAGATAGGTTTTAATGTTGTCTATGAACGAAACTCACAGGATACACCGGACGAGAAGTGTGCGTGGAAGAGTGGGTTCAACGCTCGTGGCTGCATGGGGTGCGGAGTCGACACCGGCAGGTTCTGGGAGAAAGATAAATGGTTGTTTATGCCCAAGAGTGATTGTGTTCGAGCAGTGTTCTGGGCAGCGTGGCTTCAACAGTTGGTCCCACAACAGGACGTTCGGCGTCGGCGCAGGCAGGTTCTGGGAGAAAGATAAATGGTTGTTTATGCCCAAGAGTGATTGTGTTCGAGCAGTGTTCTGGGCAGCGTGGCTTCAACAGTTGGTCCCACAACAGAACGTTCGGCGTCGGCGCAGACAGGTTCTGGGAGAAAGATAAATGGTTGTTTATGCCCAAGAGTGATTGTGTTCGAGCAGTGTTCTGGGCAGCGTGGCTTCAACAGTTGGTCCCACAACAGGACGTTCGGCGTCGGCGCAGGCAGGTTCTGGGAGAAAGATAAATGGTTGTTTATGCCCAAGAGTGATTGTGTTCGAGCAGTGTTCTGGGCAGCGTGGCTTCAACAGTTGGTCCCACAACAGAACGTTCGGCGTCGGCGCAGACAGGTTCTGGGAGAAAGATAAATGGTTGTTTATGCCCAAGAGTGATTGTGTTCGAGCAGTGTTCTGGGCAGCGTGGCTTCAACAGTTGGTCCCACAACAGGACGTTCGGCGTCGGCGCAGGCAGGTTCTGGGAGAAAGATAAATGGTTGTTTATGCCCAAGAGTGATTGTGTTCGAGCAGTGTTCTGGGCAGCGTGGCTTCAACAGTTGGTCCCACAACAGAACGTTCGGCGTCGGCGCAGGCAGGTTCTGGGAGAAAGATAAATGGTTGTTTATGCCCAAGAGTGATTGTGTTCGAGCAGTGTTCTGGGCAGCGTGGCTTCAACAGTTGGTCCCACAACAGGACGTTCGGCGTCGGCGCAGGCAGGTTCTGGGAGAAAGATAAATGGTTGTTAATGCCCAAGAGTGATTGTTATTGTGAATAATGAATCTAGTGGAGTGGTCGCTCCACCCAGCTAAGTCGTACTGTACACTCACACTCACTCAACATACCGTAAATGCAAAATAAGCTGAGGAGCAGACCAAACCACTTTTACTGTAAGCAAAAACATAGCATTTTCGGCCAACTGGATCTCAAAGTTGGGAAATCTCACATTGTTGCAAAATATCTTAATTTCGAGCTATAGCCCACCCCACTACATATACCAAATTTGGAAACAATACGTAATGCTGTTTGCGTGCTAGAGGGCCGAGCAAATAGTGAAATTTTCAAAGTGTTAAACCTCAAGTGTTAAATACGATTATTTTACCATAAAAATCGTATTTAACACTTTGAGGTCGCACCAAAGGTCATAAAGTACTCCAGTGTGTGGCATTATTAAGTCTTTTAGGCTGTTATGGGTCGTTACTATCTGATTTTTTAAAATTATTTAGTGGGAAGACAAACTTTCAAAAAAAACGCTCTGACGAACCGGCGATTCCCGTTTGCTTCCGTTTGCCTCTTAATAATATATCTTACTTAAGGCCCATGCACAATTGACATAACCCGCAGCCGCAACCCGTAACCCGCAATCGCAACACGCAACCCGTATCACTATCAATGCACAATTGACATAACCAAGACGTTACGGACCAAAGAAACCAAAGCATATAGAGTGAAAAAATACGATGCACACATCACGGCATCATTGTTCGCAAGGCACGGCTTCCTCTTCGTCAGACATAAATAAACAAGAAAAAAACGAAAAATCTAGGAAAAATAATGACAACACAGTTTTGGCGGCTGGGTTAGGTTATGCTGTTGTAAGTAGATGGTAGTTTGACTTTGATTTTAACGTGTGATATTTGTCTATTTCCGTTTCCGGTTTTGTTATCTCATTCTGATTGGCTGCCCGTCAGAATGTGGGCGTGGCCTGACGTAGCTTACGTAAAATTGTTGAATCTTGGTCAAGTCTTGCGGGCTACGGGCTACTGCTGCGGGTTGCGTGTTGCGGGTATGTCGATTGTGCGCGGGTGCATTGGTATGCATTGTTTCAACTTTTCACGCAGTTGCGCTTACGGGTTGCGGCTGCGGGTTATGTCAATGGGGTTGTTCACGCAAAACTATTGTAGATGGCGCTGCTGTTCTAATCGTCCGGGAGAGAGCCAATCAAAATGCATCTAGCGGAATGGAAGGTTTTTAAACCTTGGCGGGAGTTTGATTCAGAGATCTTGGATTCAGAGACCAACCAATCAGAGAGAGACACCTCCAATGCCGCTAGCGCTGCGAGTGGGAGCAAATGGCAGTGAACAACCCCATTGTGCATGGGCCTTTATAGTTACCCAGTTCTGTCTGTCTATCTGTGTGTGTGTGTGTGTGTCAGGAACGGTTGCGCGCTTCGATTTGACATCGGTATTTATTGAAAACTATAACTAAGATGGAGGCGTTTTTTGCCATCATGTCTAAAATTACATCTTCTGCCTTTTGTGAATAAATTAATAACCGAAACTCACCTTAGACGAGCACCTTATCCTTTTGTAATTATAATAAATTCATTATAAGATACTAATACGGTCCAAACCAGCACATGACATTAAAAACGTCATCTCGGCAAGAAACTTCAAATGTTATGTTTCTTATTTTCTCTTGCTCTGAATTTCGTACGCCGTGAACATGATCAAACTTAAGTCGATGGAGTTATATTATACATTTTCTTGGGAAATAATTTTCCTTCGTTTCTTATTTACTAAGAGTAATGTGTATTGAGTCATGTAAACGACGTCAAGTTACTGTTGGTAATGTTTTAAACATCAATGCTTCAATTTTTACATTGCATACTGATAGGTACCTTAGAGGCAGATGGGCGGAAGTCAATTTCAATGATTCTTAAAGTGATCTCAAAAACCAGTAATTCTGAGCTGAATTCTTCATCCAATCATATTTGTAATGGTGACATGGGCCATTCTGTAAGGGTACCGATACTTCAATTTATAACTGTATTTGTTAACATCAGTCAAATGGTAGGTACTTATAGCGCTTGATTACCATTCCAAAAGTGTGCACTGAGAAATCCAAAACATATGACCTTCCGCTCTTATACCTACCTCTGACCTCAGAGAAACGGATATAATGAAGCTCACCATGCATTCATAGTTTGCACGAGCTTCATTTGTTTTTCATCAACAATCTAAAAAAGTAAATTTAAACCATTTTACAGATGTCAAGTCGATTTAAGCTAATTATAAGCGGTTAATCAAAGATATTTGGTATATGAGGTGGTTTTATACCCATAAGAATTTCTTCTGCAGTTTATTGCACATGTAACCATTATATCACCACAATACCGAAACACACTAGATTGACAGCCGTTCTGACACGCTACACCAATATGGCCTCTCAACAATGAGATGATGTCACGTGCAAACTATGAATTGGTATCACAAATAAAGAATGTGTCGTGTGTATCGGGTCACGATATCAACTTCACCTATATTTTAACGGCGCATTATGCCACTATACATTTTCTTAATTTTTCTTACTAATACTCATGGTCATGGTTTACATTTGAAGACTTATGTAATTGATTTACCATAATAGGTATGATTAAATTGCCTTCCTTTGTACCTCATTTACGTATTTTGTTAGGCATTTGGTATGTTAATTACGTAAAGTGTGTATAACGACGCACAATCTGCTGACAAATATTGCTGTCGTTTTATATTTACGCATACCTCAGTGGTGCGCATTGGTCATGTTATACATGACGGGACCCTCTAGTATATAATATATTTAGGAACTAGGAAAACGCTCATGATAACGCGTTGATAAGCGAGCCTTCGTACTGCATGCGATTTAATATGTGTGTCAAATATGTCCAACAGGAATTCCGTACCAAACGCACAGAAACACATCAACATAAATGTATCTTTCTATTGAAAATTAAGAATAGCAATCTATACACTTTGGTACATTAAGCAAATCAGATTCAATTGTGCAGTGGAAAACAAGCATTTCGAAACTTCATATCTGACAGATATTAAAACTGTCAATAAGTGAATATGTTCTTGACTGATTGAGCTGAAAATTTTTAAAATAAGAGACCATGTTGGTCTTAACGACCATGCAAAATATTAGTTGGATCAGATTTATAGAAGACTATTTGATAGGGCAAACGGTGGTGTGGCTTCAGGTGTGGCGGTATTTCACTACTTGTTTTCTACCAAGGTTAAAGATGGCGGCGGACGGAATGACGGGTCCGATATTAAAGATTGTTTTAAAGCATTTTGGGAATTTTGGGTGGTTTTTAGTAAGTGATTTGAAGGAAATGATACAAGAAAAGTGATAGGTAAGTGTTCTTTCAGTTGTTTTATCACTCAAACATAAATTAACACCAAAACGTGAGTTGCCAACAGCAATAGACAACATTCAAAATTCACTGCGCATGCGCGACGTGCCGTGATGCATGTTGGGCTTAGGATGTGAAGAGTTTGACAGCTGCCTGGTTGACAGTGCTGAGATGCATAAAGGAAGAATGTTTTTCGGTGTTTGTTATGTTATATCATCTCTGTATTTAAATGTAACTAATTTTATTGGTATTCAACATTATTTTATGAATAATACTAAGAATAGCAGATCGTACGGAACAGTGTGTTGTGTTCCATTGAGCAAAAATAACACTAAATTTAGCCGTGAAGTGTCGTTTCACTACTTTCAAGGGACATTGATTTGAAGAAAGAATGAGGCGTGTGAGGCGAATTGGATCTCAGGGAAAATGTAGTAAATGGTCCCCTATTAAGAACCACAGAATATGTGGTGCACATTTTAACAAATCTGGTTATAAGAAATATGAAGAAAAATTGCCCTGTTTTTCCCCTAACAAAATGAATAAATGAGTAAACCGAAATGAATAACCAATAGGTCAGATTGATTTGTTAATTAGTTATGTATACAGGAACATACTTTGTCACATTTTGTCAGAATTTCTGACAAAAATAAGATTTTCGGCTACCTACAAATGTCCTGTTTGTTAAGAGGAAAAATAACTTGAATACCCCTGAAAGCGATAAATATGATTTCAAGCCCAGGCTAATAATATCTACAATATTGGATTTACATCTTACACTAAAAATTTTCAACAAAAACATAATTTATTGCGTATTATCCATTCTTTCTTCAAATCAACGTCCCTTGAAAGTATTGAAACAACACTTCACGGCTAAATTTAGTGTTATTTTTGCACAATGGAACACAACACATTGTTCCGTACGATCTGCTATTCTTAATATTATTCATAATTATGTTGAATACCACTAAAATTAGTTACATTTAAATACAGAGAGGATATAACATAATAAACACCGAAAAACATTCTTCCTTTATGCATCTTAGCACTGTCAACCAGGCAGCTGTCAAACTCTTCACATCCTAAACCCAGAATGCAATGTTGATAGTTGTAGATGGCGCTCGGGGTTTAAAATGTTGTCTATAGCCACACGGTCGCAAACGGCAAAAGCCCGTGCTACACGACCAAATACCCCCAAAACGTTCTCTCGTTAGTTCCATATTTTACCGCGCGCGCTTTTCCCGCAAGACATCCATTATTTCAATGGAGGTGTTTGTTTTCAAAAAGCAACATGTCCAAAAATTCACTTTTTTGTTAACGATGGTTCCTAGTGCTATAACTCTTAGAGGCATGGTGGTAATACATTGCTACCACCTTAAAAATAATTTTTCATATTTTACTGCATGGTGGTAAGCTTTACATACCACCTTGAATAGTTCACCAAAGAGTTCTACTAACATATCACAGATGGCGCGCATGTCTAGAATCAGTGCAGAAGGATCTGGAAAGGTGGAAATCTACTCTAACCAAAACTGTGCGTTGCTGGTGACTTCAATTCTCCAAGATTTGTATATTTTATCATATTTCTTCATATCAATTGATTTTCTTTGTAACTAATATATACACACTAGTTAAATAGTAAACTAATTTTTATTTTTTTGTTCCTATGGAACAAAAATAGGTTATATATAAGGTGGTAAGGAATACGTACCACCATGCTCTTTGGCAATTTTGGAACATAACCTCACTTTTTGGAAATAATTGTGTTTACTCTACTATTATTTGTTTTAAATACCAGATGGTGCGTAAGAAATATAATCTTAGTAAGGCTGAAGTGCAGGAAGCACTAAACATGTAGTGAGGTGAAATTCCATCGGCCGATGATTCCTCGGCTGGTAAGCGACAACGAGTCAATCGCTGGCGTGAGTGATGTAGACGAAGATTTTGAGGACCAACTAACCACACCCGATGTATTGTTTAAAAATGATAGCAGTGATCTACATGGACCATCAGGTACTATGTTGCATATTAGTAACGTCATTTCTTCGTCTGAAGAAGAAGACGATCCTACCGCCGAGGAATCATCGGACAGCGAAGATTCTTTGCCGCTCGGTTTTATCATCGCTCAACAACCTGTAGATATTCCAATCCCTCAGGGAGTCTCAGGGAGTCAATTCGAGTCTCAGGGATTCCAATTACCTCACAACTTTGCATAATGAATCACATAAAAGATACGGCAATTGGCCGGGTTTCATGCATGGTGGTAACTATGCATTACCACCTGTTAGGAGTTGAAGGGATGAAATAAAAAAAAAAAAAAATGAATGTGTTATATTGATGCCCATCAACAATGCCTGATACTTTATAAACATCACATTAAAAAAAAAAATTGCTGTGCCTCTAAGAGATAAAACCATGCGGATCTGTATATGTAATTTGTTTGCTACAAAAGTCAACAAATCCTGTAGTAATGAACTAGTGAATATCGACGTTTGTATCAAAAAGACACATGTCCAAAAAGTTTTGTTATCAAAGTGCAACATGTCCAATTTCAGCATTTCAGCATTTCAGCTTTTTCAGCATTCCACTTCAAGAATTTTTTGTTTGAATTTTAAAACAAACCACAATACATTATGATACAATCCTATTTGCACATGTTTTCTTGATTTTGTTTCAAAACGCAACATGTCAAATGGGTTTGTTTCAAAATGCAACCAGTCTAAAATTAAAAGATTAATTAGGGAAAAAGTACTTTTTCAGCATTCCAATTTAATTTTTTTTTTGAATTTTAAAACCAATCACAATACAATCCTATTTGCAGACAATTAGTTACAAGCTTTTCGTTGTTTTTGTTCATGGTTCATGTTGTTGACATGTTGCTTTTTGAAAACAAACTCCTCGTTAAGTATATGGAAGAAATTGCTATGCGACCAGCAATGCAGTTGTAGAATTAGGGCCCGGCTCGCTCATCGCGGACACGCCGCACACGCATGAAGAGACACGTATGACACGTTGTTTTGCCGCATCGAAGAGGTGCTCAACAGCCGCCCTCTGTGCGCTCTTGCGTCAGATCCAGAAGAAAGTTCGTCCTATACCTCAGCCCAGGACACTTCCTCGTCGGAACGGCGCTGCTTGCTCCCCCTGAACCCGTCGAGGTGGTCCACGTTTTTAAGTTTCCCTCCACACTTTTAATTATTGAATTACTTATTAGGGGTTATGGTGCAAAATTCAAATGTGGTGGTGCAAAATAGTGCATAATTGGTGCAAAATTCCTGCGTTGTCACATTTCAAAAATTCGAAATTCGGGGGCTGGCGTTAAGTTGGGCCATTACTTTGAATATTGAATAACTTTTTAGGGCTTGTGATGCAAAAATTGGTTGGCAGGCGTCATCCAATCACGGCTCAATTGTGAACTACTGTATCGGCAAATGAATAGTTTCGAGCTACTTTACCGACAAAAATGCGGGAAATTCGAATTTTCGAATATTCGTTGATCAGAATATCACTATTCGACTTTGAATTCGAATACTTAAACTTCGACCAAAACAATTCGATAATCGATTTGCAAAAAATAATCAATGAACAGCCCTAACAGACATTAAAGCATTCTAGATACTTTTGCTTCCATGAGGGTGGCTTACCTTGGTTGCTGAGCACGCGGCTAGCACTCCTGGCAGCGCTTACGCACGAGGAGTTACCGCAGCTACACGACTTGGACACCGCCTGACGAAGACAATCCGCTTTGAGTGTGCCGCCTCTTTTGAACGACTTAACCTGGAGAAGTACGAACACAAATGTCACAATCATACAACTAATTTATAGGCTGAAGTACATACATCTAAATTAAAGACTTGGTGAAAAGATTGACCACGGTTTGTACCTGAAGTCCTTGAAGTCCCTCATTCAGAATGGGCTAGTTACATCAAAAATAATAATGCATAATGTTTTAAATTTTTGTATCAAGGGAATTGAAGGTAGTATAAAGTGTATTCCAGCAGCTTGATTTTGTAACCTGCAACATTTATCTTGAAAAGATAGACCACGGAAATGATCCTGACCTCGAGCCGACGCGTGTTGGGCGAATCAGTACGCGTGTACTGGTGTCGGCCGTCCCTATAGGAGCGGCTACATGGCTTGATCTGCACATCGCGGCGTGACGTGTGGTTCCCGTCGTTCCCACCAGGTTTCTGACAAGCACATACCAAGTCGGTGACAAACACGCGAAATAATGTCAAGTCGGTACAAAGTACTAAGATTATGTACTAGAATTGGATGAACTAATTATTCAATTTACCTACATCTTTCATGACACTTGGGTGCAAATATATAAAAATTGGATCGAAAGTTCAGTTATGATGACATATTATTTTATTTTGAATGAATTGAAAAAAGTTGTGATTTGAAAAAGCTAGCCAACATAACAATTCAGAATTAACCATGAAATGTCTGATAATTAATTATATTACATACAATACATTATTTTGACATTAGAGTAATTTATTGATGTTTAGATGGCATGCTTTTGGTCGCATAAATGTGAAACAATTTGATTGAGTCGCTATAATTACCGTTTTATAATTATTGCCAAAATACAAACTGCAGAGAGTTGGTTGCAACATTACTCTTTCGTTGCCAATGAGACAGTTGTTTATTAGTAAACAAGTAGTGTTAGTAGTGTTAAGTAGTGTTAGTAGTGTTAAATTCCAGTTGACAGGAGACGTTAAAGTATGATCATGGGAGATGAATGTCCAAAGTTCAACATAGTCTGAAGAATGTCGCGAAAACTGTGCCCGAGGAACACCTAGATCTTTATTTGTTATGGTGCCAGCAGGAAAAGAAGATTTTTACTAGGGGTTTTCATTGATTATTTTTTCAAATCGATTATCGAATCGATATGCATCAAGCATAATTGATGATTAATCAGATTTAATCGTATTGATATTATGAAGGATTGGAACACAAAGAGGAAGGGCATCATCTCATTTATACGGCAATATTAACCTCAATTGACAATTATTTAGGACTTTCATTTCAAGATGCCATTGTAAGCCTCGATTAAAAAAGTATGACTGTAAATAATGGTAGGTACTTAGAATGAGAAATTGTATGGCTATAAGAAAACTCACTCGAAACACGAATTTATTGATAAACTAAGACGCACTCAAAGAAATATTACAAGTATCAACATGATTCATAAACTGAAGCTGACGGCAGCCATTTTGGATGAAGTATTTTTAGAAATTAGTGACAAACAGAGCAGTTAGGAGCTCAAACGGAAAAAGGAATACTAAATTTGAAATATTTGGCGGCATTTTCTTCTAATCGATTATTCAACTTCAAATCGGATTAAGGCCCGGTCTTTCAATACTCTGCTAAAGTCTCAATTAGCTCTTAACAGATAGTTAGTGGTCATTCTAGGAATGTCATTGGTTGTTGCCATGGCAGTATAGTCCAAATTGACTATATAAAAGTTAGCAAGGAATTGAAAGACCGACCCTTAATCGATTTAAAATCAATAATCAATTAATCGATTCGATTTAACCGTAATCGTAAACACCCCTAATTTTTACTACTAGAAATTCCCTAAAAGTGAAGCAAATAAAGTAGTGGCGGATTAAAATTATCTGGACGTGTCATAGATTGATGTCATGATAAGTTATTGTATGTTCATCGTTGGCTCAGTAAGAAACAGTGGTCCCAATACAAGAAAGGTTGTGCTTTTCCCATGAATTTTAGAAAAGTGATTTCATACCGTCAGTTGCACGTATCCACAGTTCATACATAGGTAGTTTAAATACATACAAATTATAACAAAATCATGCACAAATGTGACAAAAAGACTTTTAAAAACATTTGCTAGTCCCGAAACTCATTGTAAACACCTTAGGCATTTGTTCGAGTTGAGTGGCAAAGTTTGCAAAACAGATAATTCGATACCGACAGGGGTCCCGTTTTAGGTCGTACATCAAGGACAAACAAGCTAACCTTCTACAAAGACTAAGGACTGCCTTGACTGACCTTGAACGAGCGGTCCTCGAAGCTAGTCGAGTTCCGCTTGGGGATGTACAGTTGCGGATCATCAGAGGAGAAGTCCCCCTTAACGAAATCCTTGAACTCCAGCTTCGGGAAGCGCATGTTCTTGGTGCGTGACACGACGGCGCTCACCGTCCCAGTTGGCTGCTTTACATCGTCGTACCTCAACCCGAAGAAACGCGCGATGCGGCGCACGAGGTACCGGTGATAACCGTTCATCGGAGGGAACTCGTACTTTTCTTGGCTGCAGGCAAAGTTCAAAAGTCACTTATAGGTACAAGGGCGGGTGGAGCAGCTTGTTGCTGCTGCTCAGTTGCGCTGGCTTGGTCACACCATTCGGAGGGGAGAGCACAGAATGCCGAAGAAACTGCTCTATGGCGAGTTGGCTGAGGGCCGGAGGTTTCATGGAGGACAGAAGAAGCGCTTCAGGGACCACGTGGCGGCAACTCTGAGGACGGGAGGCGCTCCACCTGGCTGGGAGGCTGCGGCGTCTTCGCGTGACATGTGGCGGCCTATTGTCAGGGACGTGACCGCTGGGATAGGGAACGTGGCACCCCGCTGGTGTCTTTCCATGCGGGGAATGTGGTAGGGTCTGCAGATCTCTTCTTCTTCTTCTTCTTCGATCTTGAGAGGAGGGGTTCCTCCTCTCGGCGTTGCTTGTACCGTGTCTTTGTGACACATAAACCCAGCCTTCTTGGGTCTGCTGGGATGATTGGTTCAGCTTGGTTTCACCTTCTAAGAGGCGGGGGTGGCATCTTCACCCCGAGAGTGCGTGGATTGGTCTTCTATGCCGGTCCCATTCTTTCACCCTATACTCCACTTGTAGGCGGGCGAGGGGGTTGGGTGAGTCCAGCGTGGTCTCATACAGCGTCAGGGCCTGGTCCTGAAGGAACGTGGCGATCATATCGACCTCCAGGTGGTCGTGTAGGTCGGTGATGCGGGTGTAGATGGGAGCATCAGCGACAAGACGAAGAGCCTTGTTCTGCAGTCGTTGGATTTTCTGTTTTAGAGATTTGCAGCACCAGCTCCAGCAGGGCGATGCATACGTGAAGGTGGGACGTATGATGGTGAGGTAGAGTTGCCTCTTCGTCGCCACGGACATGTTCGGATTGCGCAGGAGAGGGCGGAGAGCTCCCAGCTTCCCCCAGGCTCTGCTGCAGACGGTCTCGACGTGCTGCTTAAACGTCAGCTGTGTGTCTAGCTCTACTCCGAGGTAGCGGCTACACGGCTGCCAGGTGATGACGTCACCGCCCATGGTGATGACAGGTGGGCGGTTTTTCTTTCGGAGCTTCGTAAACAGAGTGGCCGTTGTCTTGCTTGTGTTGACGGCGATCCTCCACAAACAAAACCAGTCGTAGGTAGCGTTTAGTGCGTCCTGGAGGTATTCTTTCAACTTTCGTGGTTGCCAAGACTGGGCGATGATGGCCTCGTCATCCGCGTAGAGCGCGATGTGAGTGCGGTAGAACTCTGTTGGAGCGTCGTGGACGAAGATGTTGTAGAGGTCTGGACTGAGGACTGAGCCTTGGGGCACTCCGGCGGAGATACTCTTCACAGACGACTGCGAATGTTGGTAGGCTACATAGAAGCTCCGATCGCGTAGGAATGACGCGATGAGAGCCACGATGTAGGCGGGAACATTAACTCTGTACAGTTTCAGAAGAAGGCCCTCGTGCCACACTCTGTCAAATGCCTTGGCAACGTCCAGAAACACAATGCCAGTGACCATGTTCTGGTTGTAGCCGTCGGCAATGATGTTGGTGACGCGTAGCAGCTGCTGAGTTGTCGAGTGCTTGGCTCGAAAGCCAAATTGCTCAGCAGGCAGGATGCTATTTTCTTCGAGGTGTCTCTTCAGTCGGCGTTGGATGATCTTCTCCAGGAGTTTTGAGAGGATGCTTAGCAGGCTGATAGGGCGGTAATTCTGCGGATCTCGTGCAGATTTGCCTGGCTTCTGGAACACGACAACTCGGGCCCTCTTCCAGATGGTAGGGAAGTGTCCGAGTCGCAGGGAGGCGTTGATGATGTCCACAAGTCTGCTGCAAGCCTTGGCCGAGAACTGCATGACAGTCTCAGCGTTGATTCCATCATCTCCTGGAGCCTTCCGTTTCTTCAGCTTGACGACGAGGTCACTTACTTCGGCGAAGCTGCATTCGTTGGCTGCGAGAGGCTCCGTCTCTGCTTGGCGGCTGGCAGCGAGGTATTCCTCGAGTTCGTCCTCAAGCGCCTCGCTGTGCTCGTTGGCTGGGTTTGGCACGAAGATGCCTTCGAGAGTCGAAGCCAGGAGTTCGGCTTTGTCTTCCGTGCTGCATGCGAGACTATGAGGCCCCTGGATTGGCGGATTTGGCTCTGGTTTCTTTTGGAGTCTACGCGACATTTGCCACACAGACCTGTCAGCAACCTCGAGTCTCGACACTGCTGAGTCCCACATCTGCGCTCGATGTTCGAGCAGAAGCTTGCTAAGTCCCTTGCGGCGCGTCTCGTAGAGCATCTTCATGTCCGGCGTCTTGTATCGTTGCCAGAGGCGGCGGGCGGCGTTCTTCAGTGCAACACACTTTTGCAAGTGCGGCGGGAGATCGAACGTCGTTACTCTTGCACGCGATGCTTTTGGCACTGCCGTGTCAATAGCGTGCTGCACTGACAGAGTGAGGTTCTCTGTGGCGTTGTCGAGCTCTGCTGATGTCGTGAGAGGCGAGGATTCCAGTTCAGTGTCAAGATGGTCTCGGAATGCTGTCCAGTCTGCTCGCTTGAAAGCATATCGGGGTGGCGGTTCTTGATGCACGAGGCAGTCACCGAGCTCAATGATGACTGGATTGTGGTCCGAGGACAGCTCGGCGACAGTCTCCAGGTGTAATGACTGGTTTAGGTTCATGTGCACGGCGATGTCAAGCACATCCGGCCTCCGTCTTGCGCCTGCGCCACTGTAGTGTGTTGGCTCGGCAGGTCCAGACACTGAATAGCCGTGACGTCTCGAGTGGGCAAGCAGATGTTTGCCTCGCATGTTCGCCACACGCGAGTTCCACGCCGGGTTCTTCGCGTTCAGGTCTCCGGCCAGCAGAGTTGGCAGCGGGGATGACATCAGAGCTGTCATGTCAGCCGAGTGGAAAGCATTCTGTGGTCGGTTGTAGGCGGAGAAGATTCGCAGTTGACCTCGCGGAGTCGTCACTTCGATGCCAGTAGCTTCTAGTTCGACAAGAGCAGGTAGCTGGATTTCGTGATGGCGGAGTCGATTGTTGACGATGACAGCTGTTCCTCCTGCGCCGCGCAGTCCAGGTCGGTCTGTACGATACACGCTGTGGTTCGCAATGCTCAGCTTCTTTCTCGGCACAAGATGTGTCTCGGAGATGAGGGCTATATCGATGTCGTGACGAAGAAGGAAGTCGACCAGCTCTATCTTCCGAGCGTCATTCAGGCTGTTGGCGTTCCAGGCGACAATTCTTGTGAAACTTGTGTCTAGGCGTGGAGCCATTACACGGCGGAGAGCAGCGCGAGAGTAGCAGAAGCTACGAGCTTGCTTCTGGGGGTAGAGGCGGAGGGGAGGACTAGCTTCGAGATTAGACTCACAAGCGTGTTGACTTCCGGTGTGACGTCGGAGGCCAGGATCGCGTTGCAGAGCTGAGCAACTAGCTCTTTCCAGTTTGGAACTGTATTATCGCTCTCAGTGTCCGAGCTAGAAGGCTGAGTCTCTATGTTCAAGACTGCATCTGTGTAGGATTGGAAAGAGTGTGGTCTTGGCTGCGGAGCGACTGGGGTTGGTACCTCGAGTCTGCGTTGTTGGGTAGCTCGCTGCTGCGTGGGGAGCCGAGGGTCCACGTGACTTGGCTCGCGCTGACGATGCTCGGTGCGCGGCGCAGGTGGCGGGCGAGCTGCGAGAGCTCGCTTGAACGTCGCGCAGCCGCGGTAGCTGGCCGGGTGTTGCTGTTGGCAGTTCGCGCATGTAGCAGGCACTTCGCGAGACACTGGGCACGATTTTGCGTCGTGAGGACCAGCACATTTCACACATCGGGGCGAGTGCTGACAGAAAGTCGACACATGGCCGAGGCGCTGGCATTTGAAGCATTGCTGCATGCCAGTGCGTGATCTCGGTGCCTCTGTCGTAATGCGGCAGTGGCACAGATCCTTGAGAGTCGTCAAGTCCTTGCTGCCGGGCGGTGAGGTCAGCACAACTCTGAACAGCGGGAAGACTCGCTGCGCGCCACGGTCAGTGCGCAGCTGCGTCACGCTGCGCACGGAGTACCCGATGCGCGTCAGCTCATCCTCGATGTAGTCGACGGGAGTGTTTCCTGGTAATCCGCGGATGACAAATCGCTGGCACTTTGCTCGGCCATCTAGAGCAAAAGTGTGGTATTGCACTTTTTCTGCTTTGAAGAGTCCGGTTACTGCGTGAAAGTCCTCCGCGCAGGAGAGTTGCACACGCGTGCAGTCGAACTTCGGAGTCACGTTAAAGTTCCCCTTCGCTAATGCGGCGATCGTGTCGCAAAGTTGCTTGTGGTTTCCCACAAAATCCCTCAACACGATCGGAGGAACTCTCCCGCGCTTCTTGTTGATCGCGGGCGCCTCCTCACTCACGACGGTTTCTTCAATGTTGACATTTTCATCAGCAGCGTCGACTTGTTGGCTGGGAGTCTCTTCTTCTGTGCCCAACACACCGAACGTGTTCGACAGCAACACAGGGTTCAGTGTCTCGGGACGCTTGCTCGGGCGACCTACTTTCTTGTGCACGCAGCGCGGGAGTGACGAGGAACAGCTGGCTTCGTCCTCGCTGCTAGACGACGTCACACACTCACTGTGGTTGGAGAACTTCCTTTTTTAGAGATGGTTTACACTTCCCCTCCCTTGCTTTTTTGGGTGGGGGAAATTACAGACTACAGAGACACAACCGGAACCGGAAACTTACGCGATATTAAGGCATTTGCCGCCTTTTTGCCAAGTAAGTTGACAATTTCCTGCTATTACAATTTAATGCATTATTATTACTAGAAATCCTAATTATTATGCATTAATTATGTACTAACAACTTATTATCACTACTAATGATGTAATCAAGCAGGTTTGGCTTCGAAATTATGACAAATTATTAGTTCTAGATGGTGCTGAAGAAACATAACCCCACTTTTTTTGCTGCACATGTAGAGGAAAACTTTTTAGAGGAAGCTAGATGCATGGTAGGTAGGTAGTACTAACTAGGATGAGGTACTAATAAACTACTAATAAACCTACCTACCTACTGAAAAGATTAGTACGAGTTGAAACCGCACGCGAATATGTTCGACTATTTGTGTAGTGGCTCATTTCCGCATGACGAACATTTTCAACAAACTCGAGAATATTCATCCTGGCTTTAAGATCAGATTGCTAATAAGTTTGAAAGTGAATTAAAAACCTGTAAGTGAAGATGTAGAGTTGAAATTTCTTGTCAGATGGTTGCTATTTGTTCACTTGTTGGGGTCACCACTTTAGAGGAAGCTTGATGCATGGTAGGTAATAAGATTATATTTATTGATAAAAAGTACATTGAATATAAAACACGTCTGGGTCGATTCAGTCTCGAGACCGAACTAAGTAACAATAGATAGCTTGTCCTCTTTCTCTATCTTCTCTAACTGGCTGTGGCTATGGCCTCCTGGACGCCGTCTCACACTGGCTGTGCTCCGGCATCCAGGGCCCTCATTCACGTACATGGGGTAAGCCATGATAGCGAGTGGTAAGGCGTGGTAGACCGGGTGGCAGTGGTATCGGTATTCACGAAGAAGTTATCATGTCTTACCCCGGGGTAGAGTCTACCCCTACCTCGAGGCAGGGGTAAGCCGTGGTAACCAAGTTTGAAGTTGGTGGTAACTTATTGGCGGCCATTTTTAACTTGACATGTCTGTCAAAACAACTGTTTGAAGTAATTACTTCGCGTCGTCATCTGATCAGCTGTGTTGTGTGTTTATTGTATCTAATTTGTCTTTTACTTACGTTTTCTATGTTAGTTCATGTTTATTTAGTCATTCCACACAATATCGGATAGTATTATTGGTTCTAGTAAGTCAATCCATGGACCATATAACCTCCAAAACATTTTCTTAAACACTAGATATAAGTAATAAACTTCATATTTTTATGTTGCAGAGTTAAGTTAGCACTGAATTCACCGTAGAAAACTATTGTTGCACCAGATGTTATTGAACTAACACATTTCGTTCTATCTTTGTATAGTTTATCGTTTGGAATTGAACTGACACTATTTTTAATAAAGACAAATGCACGCGCGCAGAAAATGATATTTGAATCTGATTGGTGGAATAATCCACTGCCTACTTAAAATTTACGTTCTATTTACACTATTCAAATTTCAAGTAGGCAGTGACCTACCACCAAGATACCACTGCTTCGTGAATACGAATGTGTCATTCGCTACCCCGAGGTGGTAAGCAAGTGGTAGGCTACCCCGGGGTAGGCAAGGATAAGGACAATGTACGTGAATGAGGGCCCAGGGGGCCAATTCCTGAGATTCACGGTTTCATTGTTAAAAACGAAAAAAGTTGAAGGCTAATCGATAGTTGTCAACTGTTTCCAGTTTTATAACATGTAAATGTAAAACGGTTTCAAAACGTGAATCTCAAGAATTGGCCCCCAGGGTCGCCACAACATTTTCACTGTATCTGCTCTCCTGTTTATGTGAGCCTAGTTTTAAAGTTTCATAATGTATTATTCTTAAAATCGTTAGCGTTTTCCGACTGCATCAATAATGCGTTGGCTGTTTTAAATATCTACATTCTGAAATAATATATCTAATCTGTATTCTTTCGTCCCAACCCAAGGTAACTTCTACGTTCAGCGTGTACCTCTCTCCGGAAATCGTCAATATCAGGCCAGTGTCTATTTTTTATTTTTGTGTCTACTTACCTTTTCAATGGCACCATCTCTTGTAGTGATTGGTGATTCGCAAGTCAAGTACTTGTCTGAGTTGACAGGCGGCACTTATGTGGTGCAGGCTTTCCGCGGCAAACAAGTACTTGACATTGCGAAGAAAGCAATTACAATTGTTCCTCATTTTAGTACCGTCATCTTCCATGTCGGTACAAACAATGTTTTTGATACCTCTCATTCTGTTTCTTCCATTCTCATAATGTTTCGCTCTCTGGTTTCAGACACCAAGAGAGCAAATCCACTGATAAAAATTGTGATTTCAGCAATTCTCCCTCGCCATAAAAATTACCATCCAACAAAAACACCGAATGATCATCTCGACCTCAATGAAAAGGCAGCTCATCTCAACGCCGAGCTACGAGTGAGGTGCGCAGAATGGGGCGTTGAATTCTGCAATCTGTGGCAGCCATTTCTACAGCCCCGAGGGTGGTGCAACACATGGGACAGAAAATCTCTCATGGCAAGAGATGGGTTGCACCCCTCGGTGCTAGGTAACAATTTTCTGCAAGAGGTATATAGAAAGTATAGTTTAATCGCCCCCGATAAAATAGAGTCATTTCAATATCAGCCTACTTCTACTGATTTCCCTCCTCTAACGCCTTGTCGACGTCATTCTTCTTCTTCCAACTCGGGTGTGCCTCCTGTCACTTCCCCCTCTTTGTCTTGCAGCTTGGGTGTGCCTCCTGGCACTCCCACTGCACGGCTGCAGACCACCTCCTCTTCTTCCGGCTCGGGTGTGTCTCCTGGCACTCTCCCCTCTTTGTCTCGCAGCTTGGGTGTGCCTCCTGGCACTCCCACTGCACGGCTGCAGACCACCTCCTCTTCTTCCGGCTCGGGTGTGCCTCCTGGCACTTTCCCCTCTTTGTCTCGCAGCTTGGGTGTGCCTCCTGGCACTCCCACTGCACGGCTGCAGACCACCTCCTCTTCTTCCGGCTTGGGTGTGTCTCCTGGCACTTTCCCCTCTTTGTCTCGCAGCTTGGGTGTGCCTCCTGGCACTCCCACTGCACGGCTGCAGACCACCTCCTGTTCTTCCGGCTCGGGTATGCCTCCTGGCTTTTCCCCCTCTTCGGCTCACGGCTCGGGTTTGCCTCCTGGCAGTCTCACTGCACGGCCGCAGACCACCTCCTGTTCTTCCGGCTCGGGTGTGCCTCCTGGCACTTTCCCCTCTTTGTCTTGCAGCTTGGGTGTACCTCCTGGCACTCCCACTGCACGGCTGCAGACCACCTCCTCTTCTTCCGGCTCGGGTGTGCCTCCTGGCACTTTCCCCTCTTTGTCTCGCATCTTGGGTGTGCCTCCTGGCACTCCCACTGCACGGCTGCAGACCACCTCCTGTTCTTCCGGCTCGGGTGTGCCTCCTGGCACTTTCCCCTCTTTGTCTTGCAGCTTGGGTGTACCTCCTGGCACTCCCACTGCACGGCTGCAGACCACCTCCTCTTCTTCCGGCTTGGGTGTGTCTCCTGGCACTTTCCCCTCTTTGTCTCGCAGCTTGGGTGTGCCTCCTGGCACTCCCACTGCACGGCTGCAGACCACCTCCTGTTCTTCCGGCTCGGGTGTGCCTCCTGGCACTTTCCCCTCTTTGTCTTGCAGCTTGGGTGTACCTCCTGGCACTCCCACTGCACGGCTGCAGACCACCTCCTCTTCTTCCGGCTCGGGTGTGCCTCCTGGCACTTTCCCCTCTTTGTCTCGCAGCTTGGGTGTGCCTCCTGGCACTCCCACTGCACGGCTGCAGACCACCTCCTCTTCTTCCGGCTCGGGTGTGCCTCCTGGCACTTTCCCCTCTTTGTCTCGCAGCTTGGGTGTGCCTCCTGGCACTCCCACTGCACGGCTGCAGACCACCTCCTGTTCTTCCGGCTCGGGTATGCCTCCTGGCTTTTCCCCCTCTTCGGCTCACGGCTCGGGTTTGCCTCCTGGCAGTCTCACTGCACGGCCGCATACCACCTCTTCTTCTCCACAGCCACAGACTTCTTCACCGCAACCATCTTTTCTTCGGTGTCCACCTGGCTTTGATATACCATTACGTAACATTGCTGTACCTACTTTTTCTTGCCCTCCTCCTGGCTTTACAGTTTTACCAATTGTGGCCCCCACATTTAAAACATTTCATCCATTTTATTTTAACAGCTTTGTGTTGCAACCTCCGATTATTGCTCCGCCAGTGCCATCATTTCCCTTATTGCCAGCTTCTTCTGTATCTTCTGCTTCTTATGCTAACAAACCTGAGCCTTCTGCTCCTATACTACCCAAACCTAATGCTAGCGAACCTGAGCCTTCTGCTCATAAACTACCTAAATCTAATGCTAATAAACCTGAGCATTCTGCTCCTATACTACCCAAACCTAATGCTAACGAACCTGAGCCTTCTGCTCATAAACTACCTAAATCTATTGCTAATAAACCTCCTAAACTACCTAAATTGAATGCTAGCAAAACTGGGTCTTCTGCTCCTAAACTACCTAAATCGAATGCTAGCAAATCTGAGCCTTCGGCTCATAAACTACCTAAATCTTATGCTAATAAACCTGAGCATTCTGCTCCTAAACTACCTAAATTGAATGCTAGCAAAACTGGGTCTTCTGCTCCTAAACTACCTAAATCGAATGCTAGCAAATCTGAGCCTTCGGCTCATAAACTACCTAAATCGAATGCTAATAAACCTGAGTCTTCTGCTCCTATATTACCAAAACCTAATGCTAGCGAACCTGAGCCTTCTGCTCATAAACTACCTAAATCTAATGCTAATAAACCTGAGCATTCTGCTCCTATACTACCCAAACCTAATGCTAGCGAACCTGAGCCTTCTGCTCATAAACTACCTAAATCTAATGCTAATAAACCTGAGCATTCTGCTCCTAAACTACCTAAATTGAATGCTAGCAAAACTGGGTCTTCTGCTCCTAAACTACCTAAATCGAATGCTAGCAAATCTGAGCCTTCTGCTCATAAACTACCTAAATCTAATGCTAATAAACCTCCTAAACTACCTAAATTGAATGCTAGCAAAACTGGGTCTTCTGCTCCTAAACTACCTAAATCGAATGCTAATAAACCTGAGCCTTCTGCTCCTATACTACCCAAACCTAATGCTAGCGAACCTGAGCCTTCTGCTCATAAACTACCTAAATCTAATGCTAATAAACCTGAGCATTCTGCTCCTAAACTACCTAAATTGAATGCTAGCAAAACTGGGTCTTCTGCTCCTAAACTACCTAAATCGAATGCTAATAAACCTGAGCATTCTGCTCCTATACTACCCAAACCTAATGCTAGCGAACCTGAGCCTTCTGCTCATAAACTACCTAAATCTAATGCTAATAAACCTGAGCATTCTGCTCCTAAACTACCTAAATTGAATGCTAGCGAAACTGGGTCTTCTGCTCCTAAACTACCTAAATCGAATGCTAGCAAATCTGAGCCTTCGGCTCATAAACTACCAGAATCTAATGCTAATAAACCTGAGCTTTCTTCTGCTAAACTACCTCAATCGAATGCTAGCAAATCTGAGCCTTCTGCTACTGAACTAGAGTCGTCTTCTCTGTTGAATCCTCCTCCTGCTCCTGCTGCTTTCAAGCCACTTTCTAAGCCTTGTGGCTCTTCAAGGCCAAGTTCTGCTCTTTGTAAGCCACCTTCTGTGTCATCTTCAATATTTTCTCCTCTATGTTGGGTTTTTACATTAACATTGCTGTCTATTTGGAATGTATTTACTTCTTTTATCTTGTTTTTGTTGACTCTGTTAATGCCTCGATTTAGATTTGAGATCCCTCGTTGTGCTGGAGGAGCTCCCCCTAAAGTAAATTATCCAAGAGAATGTAATAATTGCAACAATAAATATCAAAGTAGACAATCATATAGTCATCACTTGAAAAAATGTGGTCAAACCTCTAAAAATAAACGTTCTATATGTATTTTTGGTGGCTGTACCGATACATTTTATCATCGTACAGAGATGGTTCAACATTTGGTAGGCGATCATTATTGCGAATTTACAGTACAAAATAGGGAGTTTGAAAATATGATTTCATTTAAAAATTGGAAGGAGGAAGAGGAGAAATTAAATTACGTTAGCTATTATACCTCAACTGGACCTAAATCCATTGGAATTGTAACCCATCATTATTATTCATGCAATTTTGACCCTATTTCACAAATGTCTAATAGGATGACATCACAGAAATGGAGGAAGGGACTGACTCCCAATGAGAACTGCCCATCACGTATGCTTGTTTCAGAAGATCTCATTACTAAGAAAGTTAACTTGGAATATATTAGCTCTCACAACCATAAATTAGAATTTACAAATGTGAAATACCATCAGTATGCCCCTAGTGTCCGTAATTATGTTAAAGGAAGCCTTTCAATGGGCATTTCAACCAAAATCATTCAAAAAGTAATCCAAGGCAATGCTGGACGCTTAGACATGAGAGAGGGTCAAATTCGACCCCTTAAAGAACAATATGTGACAAAACGTTATCTTAGTCGAACTAAATCTCATTTGCTAAGTCTTGGAAGGTTATCTGACGATGCTAACTCTGTTTTTACTAAAGTCATGGCAATGTTAGATACAGACAATAATCCTATCATAGCTTACAAACCGCAAAATCATGATACAATCATAGGCAGTGATAGATTCAACCATCTTCCTCACAGTGAAAAGTTATTTGTTTTAGGTTTTCAATCTAAAGAACAATTTCAAATGATGCAACAAGGTTCACAAAAAGTGTTATGCTTAGATTCAACACACTCAACAAATGACCACAAATTTTATTTAATTAATCTTGTTGTACCAGATGAATATGGAACTGGCTATCCTGTGGCTCACTTCATTAGTAACAGTCAAGAAAAAGATACACTGGCTCTTATGCTTCAGAGCATAAAAGACAGGTGCACTGTTGACACCGGAGAGATTAAAATTAATGCTTTAATGACTGATGATGACTACAGTGGCATTAATGCAGTGACTGCTGTTTTTGGTGAAGTGAGGCACTTGTTGTGTTTGTGGCATGTTCATCGAGCATGGATAAAAAACATTTGTAGATATGTTCATGATCCAGTAATTCAAAATGAAATATACACATTTTTAGTACTGATTCTTGAGGAACGTAATGAAACTAAATTTATTGATCTGCTATCAAAATTTGTCATACATTACACTCCACTATACCCAAATTTTGTTAATTACTTTCAAACCTATTACGTAAACAGATCTAACGTTTGGGCTAAATGTTATCGAAATTTCCCTCATGGACTCACCGACACGAACATGTATTGCGAGTCTTTCCATAACATATTGAAAACACAATATTTTGAGCGAAAACAAAACAGGCGAGTCGATGTTCTTTTAGATGTTTTGATTGATATAGAGCAAGATATGTTCCTAAAACATGACTTCAGGGTAAAAACAAAGGAAGCACCGTCTGATGGGCCTTCCTCTTATTTACGGCGCCATCACGCTGGTCTAGGAATACCCGACCAGGATATCCAGGAGGCTGGTGAAAACTCATGGCATGTCAAATCACAAAGTCCAAAAACCATTCAAGAAGTTTATACCGTAAAACGGCGAGAGGAAGAGTGTCAAGTCGACCTCTGTTTTCAGAAATGTCGAGAGTTGCCTTGTCTTGGATTATGTAGCCATTTGTTCCATTGCTCTTGCCCGGATGTCTCAGGTATTTGCAAACATATTCATAAAGTTTATTCTTTCATATTTCGTCAGCAAACACATTCTGCATTAGGTGAGATTAATAACATCGTTACCCAAGATATAAACAGTGGTATTGCTGCACCTCCACTTCTGGTTTTTGACAGTCCTGATGATGCTCCAGCACAATGTGAAATTGACGATAATTCTAAGGCATTAACAGAATTTACACGGCAAATTGAAGATCTTCAGAATTTCGTTAATGGAAATGATGTAGGACGAATGATGTTACAGTGCCTAAACACAAATCTACGGCTACTTTTAGGACAGTGCAAAGGCATTGCCAATACTAACTTAAGCCACCCTGAAGCAATGGTTCCCACACTTCAGGTTTCAACTAATCAAAAATTTGCAAAGCAGGTACCTTCATTCTATCAAACCACTGCCAAAGGGAAATTTAAACGTTCTATTTTTCAAAGACCAGACCTAGCGTCAAGAAGGGCCCTAAATGACCGCTTGCAGAGTGTAAGTTGCTTACCTGACCAACTCATGGTACCATCAGTAATACCAACATTAAATACAGATTCTTTGGCGCAAAATAACCGGCTTCCTTCAACAAGTCGTCGGCGTTTTGACGTTCAATTAGGCCATCCAGTAGATGTTGCTCAGTCCTTGCCAATCACACCTGCAACAGATTCTTTGGCACAAAATAACCGGCTTCCTTCAACAAGTCGTCGGCGTTTTGACGTTCAATTAGTCCATCCATTAGATATTGCTCAGTCCTTGCCAATCACACCTGCAATGGATTATGCACGCCTAACTGGGCAAACTCTTATTTACATTCATGATACACTTCTTATTACACTCTTGGATCTAAAATCACTGGAACTAACATTTAGTGCCAACGATGTTCAAATATTAAGATCTTATAAGAACTCATTTACTAAAGGATATCTTTGTGACATGATCATTGATGCATTTATCTACTTATTTTGTAAAAATAGAATCAATCTTCTCTATGCAACCACTGAAAATTGTACAGCCATATTCCAAAACAGAGATTTAAGTTTTTTGTGGAGAGGACAGAGCAACATTGCTGATAAGGATGCAATCTTCTTCCCCTGGTGCTATCAATCACATTGGATCTTGGTGGTCTGTAAACCTAAATTCTCAGTCATTGAATATTATGACCCTCTTCATAGTCCTATGAGAGGTGAACATACTACCTTTGTTGACAATATTAAAACCATCATGAACACAAAATTGCAAAATAATATTCCTTGGACAATTCAGATCCCTTCTCATTCAAAGCAGAATGATGCATTCAATTGTGGTGTATTTCTTTGTCATTATGTACAAGAAACAATAGAAAGCGGTAGTACTTCTTCCGCATCTTTCAACATCAAAGGATATAGATATTTTATTTACAAATTAATTGTTCGCAATTGCTTGAGAAATAAAAAGTACAGCCAAATAGAATGTGTAACGTGCAATGGCACACGGGCAAGTAACATATTCGTTCAGTGTTTCAATTGCCATCAGCGTCATCATAAAAATTGTGTTCAAAATCAAATTGCCTCAGATGATCGATCACTTCCATTTTTCTGCCCTGATTAATTCGTAGTTGGTAATATCATTTCTGTTTTCACCTCCCTACTCTGTCACGTTCATTGTTCAAGGCTTCTATTCACTTCAAACCATTACTATTTACTCTTGGCCATTTTTATATTTATGTGTTACATTCGTAGCTATTAATTCATTTACAGATCTTGTTTCCTAGACGATGTTTTCTATTTATGTCCAAGTCAGCTAGACTAGGATAATTTGTAGTTTTTAATTCATTTACAGATCTCGTTACCTAGACGATGTTTTCTATTTATGTCCAAGTCAGCTAGACGAGGATAATTTGTAGTTTTTAGTTTATTTTCAGATCTCGTTACCTAGACGATGTTTTCTATTTATGTCCAAGTCAGCTAGACGAGGATAATTTGTAGTTTTTAGTTCATTTGCAGATCTCGTTACCTAGACGATGTTTTCTATTTATGTCCTAGTCAGCTAGACGAGGATAATTTGTAGTTTTTAGTTTATTTAGAGATCTCGTTACCTAGACGATGTTTTCTATTTATGTCCAAGTCAGCTAGACGAGGATAATTTGTAGTTTTTAGTTTATTTAGAGATCTCGTTACCTAGACGATGTTTTCTATTTATGTCCAAGTCAGCTAGACGAGGATAATTTGTAGTTTTTAGTTCATTTAGAGATCTCGTTACCTAGACGATGTTTTCTATTTATGTCCTAGTCAGCTAGACGAGGATAATTTGTAGTTTTTAGTTTATTTAGAGATCTCGTTACCTAGACGATGTTTTCTATTTATGTCCAAGTCAGCTAGACGAGGATAATTTGTAGTTTTTAGTTTATTTAGAGATCTCGTTACCTAGACGATGTTTTCTATTTATGTCCAAGTCAGCTAGACGAGGATAATTTGTAGTTTTTAGTTCATTTAGAGATCTCGTTACCTAGACGATGTTTTCTATTTATGTCCAAGTCAGCTAGACGAGGATAATTTGTAGTTTTTAGTTCATTTAGAGATCTCGTTACCTAGACGATGTTTTCTATTTATGTCCAAGTCAGCTAGACGAGGATAATTTGTAGTTTTTAGTTTATTTGCAGATCTCGTTACCTAGACGATGTTTTCTATTTATGTCCAAGTCAGCTAGACGAGGATAATTTGTAGTTTTTAGTTCATTTAGAGATCTCGTTACCTAGACGATGTTTTC